>CM060904.1:643014077-643639077 GCA_030737815.1 Allium fistulosum
AAATCCACACATGTCGGACTTGAATACTTCAAAACAGTGGATTGTCAAGAAAATTTGGAGCAAATAAAATCAAACTGTAACAACCCGAAATTTTCGATCTCGAAAATTCTAGATAGATAGGAGAAGAAGAAAAGAGATAGAATAAGAAGAAACAGAAAACCAAACTCGAAATCTCACATTCGCAGTGGATAAAATATAATATCAAATAATATTCTTTACACAAAGAAAGATGTATCAGTCAAATATATTTTAATACATCAGAGTTTTCAACATTTACACAACCACTAGTCAGTTAAAATAACATGTCTCAAATAAAAAGAAATATATCACAACGGAAACAGTCCATACGTTCCTGCCACCCAGTTCGCCTTCTGAGCTCCAAAACATCCTTACCTGAAAATCTGTAATACTCGATCTGACCCGAGCATTACATCAAAGTAACACCCGGGTCAGGTTGGAAACCAGCGTGAGTAAACCCATCTAACATAAAATACTAATGCATAAAACTTATTTAAAACCCAGGGTAACTCGTACCTTATTACGAGTTCTTAACTTGCCATAGTCAAAATCACATCTTACAATCATACCTAAGCATTACTACTCAGATTAAATGACTAAGTTTACATCATTTATTTCATTCCAGCCTATTAATTCCAAAATCAAATCCATAAAGAATTATTGCAGATTACAAATCGAAGTGGTTTCGGGTATTTACTGATACCCGACCCCGGTCTCTTCGATTCCAATGTTGTTCTTTAACCCAAATTGTTTAACTTTAAATGATACAATTTATATTCAGGATTTTATATTCATAACCATCCATCTCAGATAGATAACCCTCAATATCACAGTTCAACCAAAGTATCTAATATCACAAAAACAACATAAATCACATATCAGAGATATCAACTAATCTAAGTGATTCAATATATCTTAATCATCTATAAGCAAGACCAATGAGTCACACCATTTCTAATTAATTTAATTTAATTAAATTAATTACCTCAATCATCTTTAATCCTGCTTACATTAATTGATTTCAAACCAATTAATTAATCCTCCTTTAATTATCATCTTTAATTACATTAAGTAATTATCATTTAATTAATTAACCTTCAACCATTCACATTTATTAATCTTTAATTACTCTTATAAATTAATTAATAATAATTTATTACTTTTATCCTTAATTAATTACTCTAATTAATTATTCTATAATCACTTACACTGATTAATTATTCTTTAATTAATCACATTCATTAATTAACAAATCATTTAATTAATTTCATTTATTAATCAATCCTTTAACTAATTACACTAAGTAATTAATCTTTAATTACTTCCATTAAGTAATTATCATTAAATAAATCACATTTAGTAATTACCCATTAATTACTCTTCCTAATTAATGTCACTAAGTAATTACTTTCATTATTATCACTAATTAATTTCATTAAGTAATTAACCTTTAATAAATTAATCATCTTTTAAATTAATTACCATAATTAATTAATCACATTAATAAATCAATCTTTTAAATTGATTTCACAAATTAATTATCCTTTTTTTATTATCTTAATAATTAAATTAATTAATTAATTCCTTAACTGATTACATTAATCAATTTAACCCTCTCTAATACATTAAATAATTAATACTTTATTAAATTTCACCATTTAATTCACCTTTGAAAACATATATGATTTAACCTATTATATAATTACCTAATTGCTACAATTTGAAAACATTTAAAACTTTGGAAACTCATTTTAAACTTGCTGCTCCTTTGTTTAAAAACATGGTTTACATTTTTCTTTGAACCTACACATTTTGATAAGATTTTAATACCTGATCACAACAACTCACACAAACCCGGGCCAAACCCATAAAATACCCGACACTACCCCATGAAATCTCGAAACCCAGGCCAAACCCATAAAATACTTCTACTTCGAGTCGCACTACGATTAGCACGAGCATCACACCGAGTCTCCCATCATCTTCCCAAACTCGAAACCACAGCCAAACCCAGACTTACCCAATCGTGCACGTGCACGGCAACTACGGCCACCAGAGGTCAGCACCTCGACCACCTACAAGTCGTCGGCAACCCCACTACTCCTTACGATAACCCAGATAAATGAAATCGTCAACTAATCAAAATCGAGTCATCCACTCGAAACAGGAACCCATCTGTAACGACCCGCCACTCATTCCACAGAATGACGCATCATTAATAAGAAAGAAAGGGGTAGAAAATAGAAAAGAAGAGAAGAAAGAAAGAAACAACAACAACTATCTCACAGCGGAAAGAATAAATTATATTAATAACATAAACTATTACATAGTATACAACACTTATCAGAGTTTACACAACTATACAACACATACTAGACAGTTATAAACATCTGTCTATATATTACAACTCAAATACAATACAAGACTCTAACACAGATATCAACACAGCGGAATACTATATCTACGAACGCCGAAGCCTCCTGCTCCATTGCTCCTCCACAATTCGTCAAAGCTAAACCTGAATCCCTTGGCTACTCGTAAAAATTTGAGTACCCAAGAGTTTATAAAACAGAAATAAACAACTTGGGTCAGACATGGGTCTGGTGTGAGTAACAGGTTAAACTTGTTTAACTTCAAAACCTTTTGAAAGGAAAGGTATCACGTAAGACTCCCCACAAATAAACATGGGTAAGTTTTTACCTTACGCTAACCAAAACATTGATAGGAAATTTGATTGTATTATGATAGGGTCTAAGGTTTTCAAATAAATATGAAATAGCCGAAATTGTTACATTATTAAATTCCAGCATACATAAGTATACAATCAAGTCCGTTATCACTTATTGGAATTTGGATTTCCATACAATGGCAGAGCTACCGGGGTACCGCTCATCACAGTACGGGGCCTAGATCACCGTACCGAGGATCACTCCCAATCCCCTGCAACACAAAGCCGGAACCATCCCTTACTGGATAATCCCGAATAAAATCACCCCACAGATGGCCGTCGCCAACTGCACCACTAAGCCGAAATAAAAGGAACTTCTCTAGACAGGGATGACCTTACTCTCAGTGGGTGCTACCCACGAAGCCTTGCTGCACCTCCCCTGTTTTAGCCATTTCCGGTTTGATGAGGCTTGAGGTCACGATTTACCTTTAAATCAGAACATCACTTAGAATGCTCATCGTCCACCTGACGATGTTTTGAAAGCATTCGATCCATACAAGTTCGTTCCGGGTTCGAACGAAACCGAAGGCATTATCTCGTTACACTCGTGTTGGAATCACCCTCAGAGTTAACGACAATAACCCTTGCACTTTGAATCTTCATCTTCACTTGAGATTCACGACCTATCGTTAATTTGGATCGATGTGGTATTCGGGTCTCCAGACCTGGCATCCTGGTATACGGAAACCCGATCCCGGTCTCATCGAAATCCAAAACGTATCTTTTAAGGCCAAGTTGTTTTAAAGTTAAAACAATTCAATTCTTATCTATACTACACACAGATAGATAATAGATAATCCATATTATCATCCAAACAGATAATTCATATTATCATTTTAATCCAACCAACATCTATATCATAGATTAGTATATCTCTTATCAGAGATATCAACAATGCAAAGCATTTAATACTACTCATCCATCATAAGTAATGATTTATATCATCTCTAATCAATTTAAAGTGAATTAAATTAATTACTTCATTTTATAAATCCTTCTTACTTAATCATTAATTAAACTAATTAATTAATCATACTCTAGTATCAATCTTAATTAATCATTCCTGATAAATCAACCTTTAATTACTTTAAGTAATTAATACTTAATTATTTTCACAAATTAATTATCTTAAACCATTTTAGTAATTAATCTTTAATTACTTCATAATTAATTAACCATACTTAATTACATTAATCTTTAATTAATTATAATTAATTAATTTTAATTAATTAATTACTTAATCCTTTACTATTGATTAATTAATCTTGATAAATCAATTCTTAATTTACATCATTAATTATATAAATAAATGATCCTTAATTACTCTTTAATTAATTACTCCATTTAAATTATTTAATAATTAATCTTTAATTAATTATATTTATTAATCACCTTTGATTAATCTCAATTAGTAATTAACTACCCTTAATTACTCTTCCCTTAATTAATTACTTCTTAATTAATTATCCTTTAATTAATCCCTTGATTAATTATTCAAAGTAATTAAACTCAAATTACTTTTATTAAACCATCTTTAGTTAATTACATCCCCTAATTAACTTTAATTACCTTCCTAAGTAATTTATACTTCCACTAATTACATTTAAGTAATTATCAAATCACCAAGTGATTCCTTAAATTAATTAAACAAATTAATTTAAACTTATCAAATTTATTTAATTAATTACCTTAAGTAATTAATTCATTTTAATTACTTTCATTAAGTAATTTATACTTAACCAATATTAATTAATTTATCTAATCATTTATTAATAACTCATACTTAATTAAACAAATGATCCTAAATCCTAAATTAATTAATATTTAATTAATTAACTTATAATCCTAATTATTTAATTAATTATCACTAACCATTAATTAAATTATTAAATTATTCTTAAATTACTTTATTAATTTAATGACTCCTATATCATTTAATCTTAATTACTATCTAAAATAAAGTACTTACCTTTAACTACTTTAATTATATCATTAACAAAGACTTTAAAACATTTACTTTAAAATCTTTTCTTTTAATTCATTTTAAATTAAAAGATTTAAAATAGATTACAATTTAACTTTAACCAATATTTAAATCAAATATACAAAATCTTTTTAAAACAAATGTTAAGAACACTTAACATTTATAAAAGAAATTTACAAGATTTTAAAACCCATTTATTTAATTTAAAAATTCTTTTAAACTATACTTTAAACATTTAAAGATGTTTAAATATTAAAATAAAAACTTATTTATTTTTACAACTGGGATTTAAGTTTAAATTTCTGTTTTCAAATTTTAAATCAATTTTAAAATTTAAAAACACACAGGCTTTAAAACCTGTAACTATTCAACTTACCCGAGCCATATCACAAAATACCCGAGAAAAAGTTGAAAACCCCCGAGTATCCCTTCGAGTTTTTCCTTCTATTTTATTTCTAAAACTGTTATAACTCATACGAGTTTTCCCCTGGAAACAACTCGAGCCAGATCCCAACAATCACGAACACGACTTCGAGTCACTCACGCACTTCTTCGAGTCGAACAGAGACTACATCTTCCCAAACTTCAAATTCTTCCAGTTGTACGAAACGTACATGTGCACGTGCACAACTGAATGAGGCGACTCCAACCTTCGCCACGACCATCCCCGAGTCGACGACAACCCATACGTGCTCCCTGACCACCCAGGTTGACGACATCGCCAGAAGAACGAAAACAACCTATCGAGCACCACTGTATCCCATAGCTCGATTAACAAATCACCTCGCCGACGACGATCCCATCCACCGGAGCCCACATCCTTCCGACCAGAGCAGCGTCACAATCCCACGCGAAATTTCCCCCACACGCGATCGATTCCAGATCATCCACGATAGAGAATTCGATTCGAAAGTATCGACGAACCCAACTACTCCACTAACCCTATACCTTCGTCGTACCATCACCTCAATCATTAATAATTTTAACTGTTATTTTTCTCGTCATCCCTAGACCCCCGACCACCTTCAGCAACCATCACGTCGCCTAACTCGTCGCCGATCGCCGGAAATTTACGAAAAGACGGTTTCTGTTCAACTCCAGATTTCTCAATGATTATATACTTAGAAACCATGAAATGATTTTCAAAAATCATTATTTTCTACCACGTATCTGATCATGAATTCAAATCATGAAACCAAGGTGATCGATTTTCGACTTATATTAGTTCATCTCTGCTATTTTCTTCTTCCAGAAACATTTACCCAATATTTTCACTGGAACCCATTTTTAAAAAGAATATCTTGTTATTTAGGCATATTTCATTTATACATCTAACCCTATAGAAAATTAGGGAAAGAGAGATTGAATTTTTGATCATTTGAAAAAAAAACTGTAATTTGAACAGAGCCTTACAATATATATGTACAGACCTTCATATGAAATCAATTTCATATTCATATATATTCAAACATATTTACATCCATGCAACCATTTTCACAATATTATTTCAAATATACATCACATGCAAACCAAGATTTAAATCAGTTTTAAGCCTTGATAAATTAGTTTGCTCACTTGTTTGAAAGAACAGAATACAGGCTTGTTTATGTAAACAGACAGGGTCATATAACATATTTAAACCCATTCATATAAATTCATATTAAGAACTTCAATACAAGCAATATCATCACATGCAAGCATATATCATAAACTTAAGTTTTTTTAAAAATGAATGTTACTCACCTTTTTAAAAGTGAACAGAGAAATTTTCCCAGGCTTTAAATTTAAAACTGAAGTGCCTCTGAAACTTTAAAATCTTTTAACTTGAATGTTTGATTTGCTTTGAAAACTTGAATTGCTAGCTTTGGAAACTTGCATGCATGTCATGATTTTGAGATGTTGCTTAAGATTTCAGATTTGCTTGCTTTAAACAGATCCCAGATTTGAAGAAAATGTTGCAGGCTTTGTTTTCCAGATTGAAGAAAGTTTGATTACAGATTGTTTTGAGAATAGGCTGAAGACTTGATTTGGAAATGAGTTACAGGGTATTGAAGAATTTGTTACAGGCTCTTGTTTTGATTGAGGAGAGGTTACAGGTTTTCAGATTTAAAAAGAAGAAATTGCAGTCTTTGTTTTTTTTGGTTTTGAGGATTACTGATTTGTTTTTGAAATAGTTTTGATTACGGATTTAGTTTTTTTGAGAAATTGTTTACAGCTGAATTCTTTTAAGATTTGAAAAGAAATAGAAAAGGGAAAGAAGATGAGAACATATATTTATATAAGTGAAAATGATTTATTCAAAAAGAAAAACAAAAATACAAAACTTTGACATTTGTCATTCTCATATCTTAACCTTAGAACACATGTTATAATGATGCCTTAGGAATTTACACATGTCTCTTTTAAGTTTTAATATTTATTTTAAATGTAAATAAAAGACTTTTCTTAATTTATTAAATTACTTATCTATTTATATATATACTTTTAAAGAAAATAAACCAAATATATATATATAAATAAAAGTTTTATCTAAATATTTATAAAATCCAAAACTATTTATAACAACACATTCAATTTGGAATAACAATCTTATTTTATCTATATATAAAACAATATATTAATACTATTGTTTGAAATACCAATTTGGTCAAATTTAAATAATTTATAAAAGAGATTATAAATTTCTACTATTACTAAATGAATTAACATATCATATGTAAATTGTATTTTAAACTTATATATATACTCTTAAATCATATTTATTAAGCAATATTTAAAAAGAAAATAAAAATAAACCTTATTATTAATCTTATTTTAAACCATATAGTTATTTTGTTTAAATAGCTTTGAAAAGCTTAATATTAAATAAATCATAATTTCCAAATTATCAAAATTATATATTAGAAATTTAAAAACAAGATTTTATTTATTTATTTAAATTTCAAATCCAAGCTTATCTATTTACAATATATATAATTGTATATACATTATAAATAGAAATCATCTTATTAAATTTTAAAGGATAATTCCACTAGTTAAATATTCATTTAATCAGATTATTAAATCAATTCAAATCTTATTATCAAAAATTATCAATCAATTTAATTATTTAAACAGATTATTAAATTGATATTGCCCTAAATTTCCGGGATATTACACCATCACCATCGGAAAAACCACCAACCACCGATGATCCTATCCATTTGGAACCACGCCACCTCGTCCAGAGCCTCGCCTTGACCTCCAGCGTCGATTCGTCCTATTGCGATCATCTCCGATCCTCCGTAGCCTACGCCATTGCTTCGTCAGCAACCATGACCAAAACACACCGAAAACCCTTGTTCGCCGTCCCTCGACCACCACAGCCACCAGAAAATTATTTCACTATTTTTCCTGTAACCGACCACACTTCGGCCACCTCCAACCCAAATCTCATCACAAACTTTGACGTCATTCAACGGCAAATCGACTAAAATACAATTTCTGATCAACTCAGAAATTCTCAAAACATACAAACTTATAAATCCAGATTTCTATATTAAAATTCATATTTTGCAAGATAGAAATAGGTTATAAAATCAAAACAATAAATTTCGAACATTGATTTTATTGACTTTGATTTATTTTACTGTAATTTCTATTTCCAAAACATTTCCTTAAATATAATTCCTTGCAACAAATTTTAAAAATGAAATTTCATTGTTACAGACAATTTCCTTTTAGAGAACAAAGCTTGAATTGATTTAGATAGAATGATATGTATTTAAGATGTTGTTCTTTGATACTGTGAAACAACAGAGAGGTAACATCAGACATATACACATACAATTTATTTATATATATATATATACATACATTCCCATCCAAACATTTATATCAACATCAAGATTTTCACACATGCATCAAAATGTAATCCAGATTTAAAATTGTTTATAAGTTAAATGTTCACTCACCAAAATTTAAACAGAGAGTCAGGCTTCAGGTTTATCTATATATCCACTGATATAATATAAATACATGCAATTCAAAACAAAGCATTCCTGTAAAAGCTTTATACTATATTACTACAACATTTTATCACAAGCATCTAAGTCTAGATTTAAAACGGTTTTTAAATTCAAGGTTTACTCACCTATTGTTTTTGAACAGAGCTCTGTCTTTTTTTTCTTGATCTTCTCTTGTTTAGTCGAATAGTTTTCGATTTATTTTCAAGTTATAAAAATGCAGAAGTGTTTACTTTTTTTGTTTTTTTTTTCTTGCTTAGTTTCGAATGAATGAAATAAAGAAGACAAGGTGGAGATAAAAATATCAGACAGTATACTGCTGCCTTCCACAGCAAGCATCTTTTATTATTATTATTATTATTATTTTCTTTGGTCAGCAATTTTCTATGACCTGATATGATTTTGATTAATTGTTTTTGTGTGCTTGCATTAATTGCTATGTCCCCTCTTTTGTCTACATATACATTCATATGAATTGAAATATATGCATGTATACATGTCCTTATGTATATACATTCCCGTTTTTTATTGTATAAATACGTATATGCCCCATGTATATTCACTATATATATCTTCCATCATATATATACTATTTACATTCTTACTTATATAAAGTTATATATACATCTATGTTTACATTTATTTGTATACCCATCTATTTGCATGTACTTGTCACCATATATGTATATATATTTACATTTATACCTACTTCCTATACACATAATTCTTATGGCATAAATATACTACTTACATACTTTATATTTTTAATTATCATAAAGCCTGACTATATTTATATATTTATTTAAGGATATTTTATCTTAATTTATAAGGTGGAGTTCCTATGAATTTATTTTATTTTTCCTTCCATAAGATCCATCATATCCCAAGGATTTCGTAATTCAATATTTATTATAGTTTTGAATCAATTCAACAATATTTTAAATTATCAGAAATTTATTCATTCGACATAAAAAAATCAATATTCCAATAATTTAATCCAGTCAATTACCCAATTAACATACGTTAAAAATCTGGGTAGTCACAATATATATATAAGCGGGTTTGCAGCCTTCTGGTCCTTCTTAGGAAAGGTATAAATATATTTACAATACATTTTGTTTGTTAATAGTTTGAACTGGATTTTGTAATAACATATATTACGTTCGAATATAAAATGTTGTTTTATACTTTGTTTTCGAAATTATATTGATTTAAACAATACTTTATATGTAATATATAGATATGGTAATTTAACATATATATGTATATAAGTACACCGCTTATACATGCTTGATTTTTGCAAATGCTTGTCTCGGCTTTTTTATAATATGTATATGACCTATACTATACATACGTGATTTTACCATATATGTGTAATGTTTATAGGTATATTAGTTTATATATAACTTGTTCATTTATATATAAGCTATATAGGTACAAGTTTTGGTCAGTCATATATTTATACATATATTAGAATATATTAAGTCAAGCCTGCGTTTGTATATTGTTAGTATATGGTCTGTATATAATATATATGTTATATATAATGTAATCTGTTATTATATGATATTATACAAATCCTGTTTATTGTATATGCAGGATATTTGAAATGTGTATGTGGAGTTTTAGATATAAACTGTTAGTTATATATATATACTTATATAAGTATGTTTATGGTTACACTAGTTTACTCAATTCTGTACACATGAATCAAATTATATATATTATTTATATCATGGGTTTTATAACTTTATGTTTCTCTTTATTCACAGTTTGTATATATGTTTATACTTTTGGCATATACTAGCCTACATATACATACATACATATATATATATATGTATATGTATATATGTATTTTGTTGTGGTCTGCATAGTTATAGAGCCTGCATATGTATTTTTGTTAGTTATATAATATAAGTATTGGGACAGCTTATATATATTTTGAATACGGCAGGATAAATATAGTACTTTAAAATATATACATGATATGTTAGGTTGAAATGAATATAATATATAAGTATTGATTTTAAATATATTATGTATATATATATATATGTTGAGTTTAATATATGTGTTTTAAATTGAAACAATGGATTTTGAAATACATATATACATATTTAATTTAATATATGTTTAATTTAGAATATGATTTTTTATATATATAGTTATATACAGTTATATATATGTGTGTGTTCGCTTATACCATTTATCTTCATCAATCCAGTTCTGATTTGATTTTGTTTATTTCTATTTATCAGCTCTATCCGTCAAATTCGTGCCCATCTTGTATCGATTTGGAATTCGCTTTTGGATTCACAATTCGCTTCCATTCCCATTCATCTCTTTAGCCTCGAAAGGTGAGGAATCACTCACGATTAATGTTCTCATATTTATTAAATTTGATTTCACTTGAAACGAAAATTGAAATATAATGCTAAATTGAACTGTTAATTTTATAATTGCTATATATATGATATGCCATTATCTGTAATTATTCACATGTGGGATATGACAACATATCCTGTTGTTTATATTGTATTTTATTGTTATTGATGTTATATGCTTGTTGTTGATATATTAAATTTTTATCATATCTATTCTCACTCTGCAAGTACCCTGTTATTTTAGAATTCCCTATGGGTTGAAATGATACATACCCGAACGAACTTGTAGAATAGGAGAAAATTGCTATGGGTTGAAATGATAAACCCAAGCGATTTTCATTGAATTGAACTTGAGATTGCGGGTTGAAAAGATATATACCTGTAGATATCTAAATTGCGGATTGAAATGATAAATATATGTATCACTTGACCATAGGAAAGAAAATTATATACAGACATGGTTGGTATATATATATATATATTTTTTTTGAAAATGATTTCCAAGGTTTTGAAAAGAAATATATACGGTTTTAATGAATATTGATTTTAAGATATTATATTTTTAGTATAGATTTTATAATAATTTTAATAAATTAAGTCGGAAAGAGAAATAGAAATTAATTTGAAATTTATTTGAATTTTACTTAAATAAAACCGATTTGAAACTTATTAAATTTGAGATTTTAAAGATATGATTTATAACTTGATTTTGATTTAAAGTGATTAAATGAATATTTCAATAAATAAATTAAAGGGAATATTTAGTTTATATAAATTGTAATTTAAGGTTTTATTTAAATGATATTTGATTGACTAAGTGAATTTTTCAATATTAAATAATGGTAAAGTTGAATTTGAATTATAAATAAAATTAAGCTTTGAAATCTATTGAAATTGAAATGGTTTAAATTGTAGTTTATATATGTATTTGTAATCGATATAAATTTTAAATGGTTTTGAACTGAATTGAAATTGGTGAATTGAGATTAAATTAAATTGAATTTTGGAATTCGAGTTGATCTGAATCAATTTGTGAAATTTGAGGAAACTATTTTTATTTTATATAAAGTATTTTAATATATAAAAATATTTTACTTTATGAATTATTTTAATATAAACTATTTTTAATATAAAACTGTTTTAATATGCTAATTATTTTAATATAAACTATTTTTAATTTATAACTATTTTAATATACAACAATTTTATTATATAAACTATCTTGATTTTATAATCTATTTTATTACATATACCATTTTCTATATCTAAACTGTTTGAGTGGAAAGTTTATGATTTCAATGTGTTATGATTTCCAAGTGTTATGATTTTTGAAAATGAATATTATTTTAAGTGAATAATAATATCGTACTGATATGGTTTTGAAATAGATATGATATTTTGGTTTTGAAGTATGATTTGAAATGAAATGACCACGGTGTTATAATAACGTTTGGTTGTTAAACAGACCGGGATCAGATATTGTCATACTCTCTGCCAATACCGAAAACCACTTTAACATTTGTGTACATGGTGGAGGTTCTAGAAATGAAGTTGGATGATTTGGTGATGATTCTGTATGGTATTTACGTAGCACTAACTCCCGTGAGTCAGCTTGATGCGGCTTAAACAGGAGCCATGTCGTGCCAAGTGTGGTCATTCCCCCGATCGAGCACAATTCTTCGATACCATTTTATTGCTTTTGTGATTTGATTGGGTGCACCCTTTGATTGGGAGTGTGTCACGAAGTGGGCGGTAGTAGCTGCTATGCGTTACCTCCAGTCCGGATCCGCAAACGGTATACCTACCCTGGCATTGCCTCGAGTGCCTTGTCACATGCCCTATCGCGCCTTCTACGAGTTTGTTTTGTACCATACCTATGGAGTGCCATCTGATAGCCCTCCAGTTTACGGGGGGAGATACGGTACTGTATAGACTATGGGAATATATAAAATGTGTTAAGGGGGATATGGGTAAGGCCTTAATGATATTTTAATACTTTTACTTTACTATAGACATATTATAATAGCGTATATTACTACATAGTAGATAGTTCCACGGATCCTTAAAGGATGGTTATCCCAACATCCTTTGAGTAACTTGTATTTCAGTTGATATTTCACTTCAGTTGGATTTATTGATATAAGAATGTTAATCCCGACTAGAGTGTTTTGTGTTTTGCTTTACGCTCTGGTCAGGCTGAGTGCCATAGCATTAGAGACTCACCTTTGGAGTTGGAGCTTCGCTTGGAGATCTATCTATATCTATTCAGCTTGCAGTTATCCAGTTGACTCCTGTGATATATGATGATCTTGTATTTGACTATTGTATTCGAGACTTATGTTGTATCTTGTTTAACTCTGTTATATATATATAGTAGCTTCATGAACTACTATTCTTTTGTTTCTGCTGCTTATTGTTATATTACTCAGTGTGTGTGATTCTGTGATTATTCATTTACTGTATATGCTGAGTTTTGCCAAATATAAATTAACAATCTGATATTTTGAGTAATTCAAGTCTGACATGTGTGGATGCGAATGGCACGAAATAGCGGGTTGTTACATTGTAACGACCCGCCATTTTGGCCACTGAATGTCGACACCGAACACTACCACTGAGTTCCAATGTCATGCATCCAGTCGACAAAAGGGAAGATTGTTAAGGTAAATAAAAAGAAAAAAAAAGAGAATAGAGAAAAATAGAATCTCACAGTGGAGTTGACAATATATAATATAAATAAGGATAGTCGAAAATTGTCACTCCAATTATACAACGTATATCAGAGTTAAAAACAAATCTTATCAGCTGGAAAGCTATAAAATACCGACCTTACAAATGCCGATAGGTATACTATATAATTCAGCGGAAAATAAGATACTACGATAGGTGAATCTTTAGCTCCCCTCCATGATTTCCATAACACCAATGGTAAAACACTCGGTCTGACCCGTGCATTATAAATAAATAACACCTGGTTTAGTCTGGAAATACCAGCATGAGATAACTCGAATAAGGGGAAACATATATAAAAATTCTATGAGACTACACCGCAAAAGCGGAATGGGATTTTATCTCACAAGAATAACATCCATATAGGTAAGAGCATAAATAAATATCAAGAAACAAATCCAAATTTGATTGAGCATAAATATTATTAAACCGGACTTGAAAGAACGGGAATAAACCAAGTAAAATCCAAACTGGACAAAATGGATGGAACAAGGGAAACGGTACAACTTGATAGAATGGACTAAATAAGGTAACACCCAAACTCGATAGAATGGGATAAATAAAGTAACAGTCCAAACTCGATAGAATGGGCTAAATAAAGTAACAGTCCATACTCGGTAGAATGGACTAAATAAACACTTAAATGCCATAATGAGGAGTTGGCTCTACTCATGGCAATTTAGTGCTAAAACAGATTCAGGGTTTTCAAATCAAATAAGGAAAAGAAAATTTCCAACAAATGACAAGAAAGGTGCACCCTCCTTGGAATATACTTCTAGTAATATACTCTTGAGGAGCTCATTTACTCCGTGACACTTCTCGGGACCCTCCAAGCCAGACCCCACCATACCTTACCGAAGAATCCAAATATTTCCATATCTAAGTGCACAACCGAATCCAAACTAGATGAGATATTAAAATACCCTAACGGGAGCAAGACCACATAGCTTGGCCCCATCTCGCGCTTTTGGTTTAGTCATTTCTGACAAAGGATAGCAAAGTTCGATTGAGTAATAAATCGACTTAGAATGACGTTCATATAGTAGCTGAAGTAACCGATAGTTGAGATACCAACTATCGAGGATATAAAACGATCATATAGGGAAATTAAGTCTTTTATACCTATTACCACTCAGTGAATTCAAACTTTTCTTTTTCTTGGTTAACAGTAATACTGAACAAGTCAAGGTTGTGTTACCTCAAAGTCATGTCCAACGATCACTCTTAACTTTTGAAATAGTGACAACTTTACTTCTTCGATGTTTGGTGCTAATTATACAAGCAATAAATAATTTTATCTAACATCCAAACAATCAATAAATATTTATAACATCATTAATATGATAAATAAAATTAAATGTGAGTTAAACTCACATTGATTTTTGTTTTCGCCGAATTGTCTCGATTTCAGATTAAATCCGAACAGCCGTCCGATTTTAGCCTAAATTTTCACTTGCTCCAAATCCAGCCAAACCATTTCCATTATGAAGCTCTTGATGACACGAGCGCAGTGCAACAAATGGCGTTCGAATCCGACCTCGTACGAAGGAGTTATGCAAATTATAAGCTATCGACAATTTTAAAAATAAAAATAAAACAACTTTACAATAAATACAAATATACCCCTCATTCATCTTCCTCCTCCACCCAAACGCTTCTCTATTGTACACGCATAGAGAAATACGACATTGCCGTGTATGATATTTCACTAACACGGAGCTACGGAGCTACGGCACTCCGTTTTGCAAACCGACTTCACCGATGGCTCTCTCTCTCTCTCTCTGCAATCTATACCTACTTGTACCCTTGATTTCGTGACCGGTGGCCTCAACAAAAACCCGACCTGATGCTTTTCATGCAGCTTCCCTACAGGTCCTGGTCACCAATTCTCAATCGGACATGCCGAAACTTGGCGAGGTGCAGTAAATCGACAAGAGAAACTCGAATCAATGCTCTGTTTCGTAATCGCCTAGCCAATCTCGCGAATACCCAAACCGTAGCACCTCCATGACAACGGCCTTCCCCCTAAACCATGATCAATATTACCAAAATATGCCGGATCGAAGCCCTCATCAAAACTAGATTTTTAAGACTTGCTCCATAATTTATTATAAGTAAATCTTCATATTTAAATTTTTTGAATCCTTGGTTTTTACTTTTAAAAGAAGAAGAGGCTAAGTAAGGAAACAGGTAGAAGGGACAATGTGAGAAATAGGGAAAAATGTTTGTGGGCTAATGTTAAGTGTTGACTTATATTTATTTTATTTTATTATATATATATATTTTAATTTTTCAATAAATCATACCAAAAAATTTTGAACTTTAAATGAGGCGTGCCGCATGGCATTCTATATGTTATACCCCTACTTCGAACACAATGGGACTTGTTTTGAGACATAATTCGATCGTAAGCAGAAGATAGGTTTTTGGACCTAGTTATTATTTTAAATTTCCGATATTAATTTCAATGTGTTTCGATCTCGCACGACCAAAAGATACGTCATATTGCTACGAAATTCGACGGCATAATATAATTCAGTATTACGGATCCAATGAAACTTGTTTCGTCGAAATCCGAGACTATGTCTCGGAAGGCTAATTTCATGGATTTAAATGATATTTAAATCCGATTTATTTATATTTGTATATAAATTTACAAATTGGATTTACCAATATTATTTATTGGTTAAATGGAGCTAAATAAAATTATTAAATCCATTTAATTGACATTTAATTCACAATTCAAATATTTAATTATTCCCTATATTTGAATTATAAATTATTAAATTCCAAAATTCTATTATTTTAAATATTTAAATTTAATTAAACATTAAAATGAAATAATCAAAATTTTGGGTCGTTGCATATATATATATATATATGTGTGTGTATATATATATATATATATGTACATATATATATTTGCTGATATATAAGTTGTGATGTAGGAGGGAAACAAGTTGGAGGGATCCAATGGGATTCCTTGCTATTGTTGAACTGTTCAATAATATTTCTTTTATATGGATTATTGAAAAATGAACCTAATTATGGATATTGTGGTTATAATATTGTTATATTTTTGTAAACTAAAACCCAGTAGTGATAGAAAAATCAATATTGATATTGGTTAAGCGTTGGGTAGCTAATGGCCTTAAATTAGTATTTTTGAAATACTATAAATTGCCATTGAGTTAGAATTGGTTTTGAAACGGAAATGATTTTAAATCCGAAATTAGGTTTTGAAAATATTTTGTTTTAAAGTTATTTAATAGTATTAATATTGTTTTAAAGTTATTTAATTATATTAATATTGTTTTAAGGTTATTTAATTATACTAGTGTTTTAAAGTTATTTGTTTATAGTTAATATTGTTCTAAAGAATTTATGAAACCGTTAATCTTTTGAAAGGTTAATTATTTCAAGAATAATTATGGTTTTAAATAATAATAAGGATTATTAATAAGGTTTTGGAAATAAATTACTATTATTTATAAAAATGGTAAATATTAATTATTATTATTTATTTAACAATTTTTTGAAAATATTAATTATCATTTTTTAGATTTTTTTAAGTTAATAATTTTCATTTAATTATAATGTTTATTGTTAATAATTATTTTATAATGGTGTTTTGAAGTAAAAGATTTTTAATTATTTATAAATGTTTTCGAGACCTATGAATATAGGTGAAAGACTTGGATTTTATAAAGGAGTTCATCAAATGGTTCAAAGAATTAAGGGAAGATTATTTATAAGGTGAAAGAGTTTATA
The DNA here is from genome assembly GCA_030737815.1 of Allium fistulosum. NCBI lineage: Eukaryota > Viridiplantae > Streptophyta > Magnoliopsida > Asparagales > Amaryllidaceae > Allium > Allium fistulosum. Next base: position 643,031,700 of record CM060904.1, read on the forward strand.
AATGGTTTGATATTTATAAATGAATTTTAAAAACGGATTAATAGATTTAAAAAAGGAGTTTTATTGATGATTTTATGTATTTATAAAAGGTTTATAAATGATTTTTAAAATGTATAAAGAGTTTATAAGGGATTGAATTTTATAAAGGGATTATAAATGGTTTTCTCAGAGATTTATAAAATGGTTTACAAATTTTTTTGGAGAATTACAAAGAATTTAATAAATGATTTGAGTGTCAAAAAAAAGAAAATCTTTCATCATTTTGTAAATATAATTATACCGTAGAGATAAGTATATGAGTGCATTTTCTAAGATGCAAGGTGTAATGTATGTGAATATACTTATACTGTTGAGATAAGCATATGTATATTTCCTAAGTATTGAAAATATAGGGATTTGAGGATATACCTTTATAAAAATATTTTGTACAAATAATTTAAAATGTAATTTTAAATGAATGAAAGATTTATTAAAAGGAGGCCAGTGTTTGCTTATGTGCTTAACCGATGTTGTTTTTCCCTATGGAATAATCTTTCTTTGAATGTGTGTTTATTAATAGTTAAATAACCGACTATCAAATTTTGGCCTAAATATGTATTCCTTCTTAATTTTTATAGTAGAGAAATATTCCTTACTTAAAACTAAAGGATTAAAACTTGGGAAATTTCTAGGAGAAACAAGGTAATTATATGGTACAGTTACCATCGGTGGTGCTACACTGTACGTATAAATTCGTTTCGTTCTTCTATGAGAAATGATGAGGAGATCCATCCACTTAAACAGTTAGGGGGTGATGCCCGCTCTTGTTTTGTGACGACCGAGGATTTCCGACCTCCGAAAAACAACATCAATACGTCGACTGTATTACATGCCGAACAATCGAATGCCGGAAATACCAGATCGTTAGGGAAAAGAAGAAAGAGGTAGAATAAGAAAATATAAACAACAACACAGAATCTCACAATCGCAGCTGTTAACGTTTAAAAGTGAACGCTAACACCCGGTGTGTGTAACAGGATCGTGAAAGCACCACCCGTGTGACGGGAACAGAATTTAAGCAGTAAACTGGCAGAAAAGTAGTAAAAGACAGCAATTTATAGTGGTTCGGCTTGAGATTAAGCCTACGTCCACTTTGAATCTCTTTATTACTGAATTCGGTTACAAATCAGTACAACTCTCTTATCAAAACAGTACAACTTGATCAAAAGAAACAATCTTGACTACTAGCTCAATCTTCGTCGATGAAATTCGATGAATTCATGTTGAATGCAGGGAATTATCTCTTGAAGATTGTTGTAGCGTCTTGAATGTTTGAGGATCTTTGATTGCTGGTTGAAATGGAGACTTCGACGGAGTAACGGCGCTTGAAGAAATGATTTGGCAAAAGTCCTTTTCATGTTGGAAGTGATGTCCTATTTATAGGAGCTGATTTCTGGGCAGGAAATTTGCCCAAGTCTTAGGTCGCGTGCGACCTTAGTTAAGTCGTAGGTCGCGAGCGACCTAAGCTAGGTCGCTGTCCCCTTGCGGCTTCAGAAGTTAGCTGGTAAAGCTGTATTTGGCTTCATTTGATCAAGTAGTAGGTCACAAGCGAGTTAAAGAATAGCTGTGGGAGCTCTAGGTCGTAGGGCGCTGAACATGCTTTAACAGTTAGGTCGCTAACCTCTTTAGGTCGTCAAGTCCCTTAGGTCGCTAACTACCTTAGGTTGTTAAGTCCTTTAGGTCGCTAGCTACCTTATGTCGTTGAGTCCCATAGGTCGCAATCCTTTCTGTTGCTAGGTCGCGAGCCCTTCTGGATCTTAGGTCGCGAGCCCTTCTGGATCTTAGGTCGCGGAGCTTTCCTGTAGCCTTAGGTCGCAAGGTCTTCTGTTCTTAGGTCGCGAGCCCTTCTGGATCTTAGGTCGCGGAGCTTTCCTGTAGCCTTAGGTCGCAAGGTCTTCTGTTCTTAGGTCGCGAGCCCTTCTGGATCTTAGGTCGCGGAGCTTTCCTGTAGCCTTAGGTCGCAAGGTCTTCTGTAACCTTAGGTCGCGAGCCCTTCTGGATCATAGGTCGCAGAGCTTTCCTGTAGCCTTAGGTCGCAAGGTCTTCTGTTCTTAGGTCGCGAGCCCTTCTGGATCTTAGGTCGCGGAGCTTTCCTGTAGCCTTAGGTCGCGAGCCCTTCTCCTAAGTCGCTGAGTTCTATAGGTCGTGAACTGTTCTTAGGTCGCTAAGTTCTAGGTCGCTGAGATAAAAGGATTAACAGCAGCGGAACAATATATAATAGAAAACAACTGGTCTTTACACAAAAGAACTATAACTATTATTTATACATTACATCATCAGAGTACAACATAATCAATAACTCAATACTGGGCAGTTATAATAACTTGTCCTCACAAATGCTAAATATACAGCCTACAATACACAGCGGAATAAAAATCAAGTACGTGTGATACGTCTTTGTCATCCAGCTCGTCTCCTGAGCTCCATAGCATCCTATCCTGTATCTGTAATACTCGGTCTGACCCGAGCGTTATAATAAAATAACACCCGAGTCAGTCTGGAAAACCAGCGTGAGAAAATACATTCAATTTGAATTATTAAAGTTTTCAGCATCCTTTGAAAATCAAAGGTATCTCGTAAGACCACGCCACACATAAACACGATGGATTTTTACCTTACGATAACCAAAATATTTCATATCAAATCCTTTGATATTATAATAGTGTCTAAGTGTAAATACTTATTCAAATAGCTGAAATTGTTACATTAATTAAATTCCAGCATATTAGGCTCTACAATCAAAACCGTAAAAGCACGTATTGGATAATAGATTCCATACGCATGACTAGGCACTGGGGTACCACCTATCACAGTACACGTCTAGAAACAGCGTACCGAGGACCATGCCGGGATCCCCTACAACACAAGACCGGACTATCCTTAACCTGGATATACCGAATATGCTATCACCCGGGTGTTCCCACCCTCTTTCGAGCACCTTCCATACATTGTAGTAATAAGTAATATCCACGGGTATCTAGAAAGGTGATAAACATACCCTACTTGGTGCGACCCACTTAGCCTTGCTGCATCTCCCATGATTTTCAGTTATTCTCGGTTGATGAGGCTAAAGGCTACGATTGCCTTTTTGAGGAATTTTCACTTAGAATGCTCATTGTCCTCTAATGACAATGTACTGATAGCATTCATCCATACAAGTCCGTTATGGGTTCGAACGGAACCGAAGGCACAATTCCTACTATATCCATTTTGGAATAATCCTCAGGATTAGTAGCTATTAGCTCTTGAACTTCTGTGACGACCCAACTTTCTACTACCAGAAAGTTGCATCATCTTTAAGAAAGAAAGGGGTGAGAAAAAGAAAAGATAAAGAAGAAAGAAGAAACAACATCAGAATCTCAACAGCGGAACGAATAAATTATATTAATCACATAGATATTACATAATATACAACATCAATCAGAGTTACACAGATAATACATCACATACTAGACAGTTATAAACACATGTCTAGTTAATACAACTCGATACAACTCAAATACAACAAAGAGATACCAACACAGCGGAACACTATACATATCTATATCACTGAAGCCTCCTGCTCCATTGCTCCTCCACAATCGTCAAAGCTAACCTGAATCCCTTGGCTACTCATCAAAATTTGAGTACCCGAGAGTTTAAGAAAAACAGAAATAAACTCCGGGTCAGACATGGGTCTGGTATGAGTAACAAGTTAAAGTTTCTTAACTTTGAAATCCTTTGAAAACAAAAGGTATCACGTAAGACTTCCCACACATAAACATGGAAAAGTTTTTACCTTACGCTAACCAAAACTTTGATAGGAAATTCAGTGATATTATAATAGGTCTAGGGTTTTCAAGTAAATAAGAAATAGATGAAATTGTTACATGATTAAATTCCAGCATACTAGCCAACAAGTAGGTAATACAATCAAATCCGAGGGTGCTTATTGGAGATTGGATTCCATACAATGGCAGGGCTACTGGGGTACCGCCCATCACAGTACTTGGCCTAGATCAGCGTACCGAGGATTACTCCCAATCCCCTACAACACAAGGCCGGAACCATCCCTTACTAGACATTCCCGAACGAAACAACCCCAGCAGTTTTGGCCACAACTGCCCACACAGCCGAATATAAAGGGACATCTAGACAGAGCAAAATCTCGCTCTCAAGTGGGTGCTACCCATGAAGCCTTGCTGTACCTCCCCTGTTTTAGCCATTCCCGGTTGATGAGGCTTGAGGTCACGATTACCTTAACAGAACTCATCACTTAGAATGCTCATCGTCCACCTGACGATGTTCTGAAAGCATTCAATCCGTACAAGTTCGTTCCGGGTTCGAACGAAACCGAAGGCATTATCTCGTTACACTCATTTTGGAATCATCCTCAGAGTTAACGACAATAACCCTTGCACTCTGAATCTTCATCTTCACTTGAGATTCACGACCTATCGTTAATTTGGATCGATGTGGTTTTCGAATATCCAAATCTGGAAGCCCGATCCCGGTCTCATCAAAATCCAAATCGTATCTTTTAAGGCCAAGTTGTTTTAAAGTTAAAACAATTCATTTCATTATCCATATACACACAGATAGATAATTCACAATATCATCACAAATAGATAATCTACATTATCTATATTATTCAACCAAAGCAACCATATCATACATCATTACTTATCTCATATCTAAGATTTCAAATCATTTAAGGAAATCAATATCATCCATCATACATAAGCAAGGATTAATAATCACACCATTTATAATTAATTTAAAATGAATTAAATTAATTACCTTATCTCTAATTAATTTAAAGTAAATTAAATTAATTACTTCATCATTATAACACTTTCTTACATAACCATAAATTAATCACAAATCAATTAATTAATCATCCTCAAATTTCCATCTTAATTAATCATCCTGGATTAACTATCCTTTAATTACATTCAAGTAATTATTCTTTAATTAAGTCATAAATTAATTATCCTTACCCAAATACAGTAATTAATCTTTAATTACTCTATTAATTAATTAACTATAATTAATTACATTAACCCTTAATTAATTACATTAATTAATTACTCAAAATCACTTATTATTGATTAATTAATCTTAATGAATCAACCCTTAATTACATCATTAATTATATAATTTAATGATCCTAAATTACATTTAAATTAATTATTCTATTTAAATTAATTACATTAAGAAATTAATCTTTACTTAAACCATAATTATTAATCAGTCTTGATTAATCCCATTCAGTAATTAACTACCCTTAATTACTTCATCAAATAAATAAATTACTCCTTAATTAATTATCTCAATTAATCCCTAGATTAATTACACAAAGTAATTTAACCCAAATTACTTCCATTATTAAATCCTCTTCAATTAATTACATATAGTAATTACCATTAATTACTTCATTAAGTAATTATACTTCATTAATTACATTTAAGTAATTATACTTATCAAATCATCCAATGATTAATTTAAATTAATTAAACTAAATTAATTAACTTAAACAAATCAAATTAACTCAATAAATTATATTAAGTAATTAATTCCTTAATTACTTCCATTATGTAATTATACTTCAACAATTTCATAAATGATTATCTTTAATCAATTAATCTAATTAATTATTAAAATTTATCACATTAATTAATTATTTAACAAATCTTAAGTTAATGACCTTCATTAACTATTTACAATTCTTAATTTCTTTCCTTAAGAAATTAAACTTAGATTAATCCATATTAATTATATATTAATTATTCCTTAATAACCAATTAATTTACCACTAATTATTTAATTAATTTAAGTTTTAACTATAACTTAATTAATCTTAAATTACTTGATTAATTCATTCCCAATCATTAATTAAATCTAATCTTATTTAATTAAGGACCCTTAATTACAAATTAATTAGTCTTTAAATAATTTGTCTTAAACTTAAATTAATTAATTTAAAACTCTTAATTACTTAATTAATCATTCATATCTTTAATTAATTAAATTAATTAATTATCCATTTAATTAACTTAATAATTTAATTACTCTAAATTATTAAATCTTAATTTTACTTTAAGATAAAACATTATTGTTACTAATGATCAAATTATCATTATCAAAGCATTTAAAAACAATTTTGCTTTTACATTCCATTTTAAATTTAAGATTTAAAATGAATACAAATTTAAGTTTGAAATCACACTTAAAAACTGGTTTAAACTTAGTTTTAAAACATTGTTTAAACTCTGCTTTATACTTCAAAAATCATTTGTTTTTTATTTAAAAACAGAACAGGTTTAAATGTTGAAACCTGTAACAAAATAGTTGACCCGAGCCAACCCTTAAATTACTCCGAGTCGAACCCCCGAAAACTTCGAGCAAAACAACAATCTGCTCGAGACAAACCCGAGACTACTACCTTGCTCAACCAACACCAGAAAACAAATGAAGTACGCCGTGCACATGCACGGTGCCGCTGATCAACTCAAGCCGCCTCTGATGATCTTCACACATCGAAAATCGTCCCTGTACACTATCCCAAACACCAGATCATCTTCCCAAACTCGAGATCGAGTTCGAGCTTCAAAACCCAACCTGGAACTACAAACTAGAACAACACCTCAACCTAAAAACGCCTCGACCTCGCATCTCCGACCACCTTCATGTCTGAGACTCTAACCAAACCCTCTTCCACCTACCTACTTCCATTTACAAGAATCTGGTTGAACTCGATCAACCCTATATGCCATGGTAATCAAATCTCTGATCGAGCTCCAAACTAGGTTTAGAAATTTCAACCTACCGCCGCTACCACTACGACGAACAGGAACAGCTCCAGTTATTTTTCCCATCACCTACGTAGGCTCGCCCACCTCCGCAAGAAACTCTGACCTCGCTAGTGCCTCCGACCGCCTGAATTTGCCTAAAACCCATTCCCAGTTCAAACAAGAACTGCACTTAACTCCTATCACTAAAAATCTTGATTTTAGTTTTAAAAATCATGTCTAAGGATAAGAAATCAGATTATAACCTTGAATCAATAAATTAGAGTGCTTGAAATTTTACTCAAACTTAAGCTTCCCTGTATATTTTGGATTCCAGAGAAATTTCCAATTTATTTCCACCTAAATAAATTGTTAAACTTTAACTTATGATTAAGCAAACAATTTTTGTTTAAATTCTAAGTCCTAACAGTGATTTGTTCAAGAGATAATGGATTTGATTTAAAACCTTAGCTTTGAAAACTAAGAATAGGCATATCACAGGAAACATTCATTCACACACATATATACATTCACATATATTCACAGACATGCACCCATATATATATACATACAACCATACAAATACATAGATATGAACATGCAACAGGTTTATTGTACTTAGGCTTTTAAATAAAAAGTTACTCACCTGTTAAAAGAAGACAGAGCATTTAAAACTTTGAAACAGGCTTTGAAAACTTGAGTGTTGAAAATAAATGCTTTCTGATCTTAAAACTTGAATGTTGAAAGTGCTACTTGATTCTTGAAACTTTGTTAAAGATGACCCAGATTTAAATCAGAGATGGACTGCTTGATTACATCTCAAGTTGAAGAAAAATGCAGGCTTGGTTTTTGAACATGATTTTACAGATCTAGTTTGAAACTTTAAAAACTGGAAAGGCTAAGTTTTCCTTTGTAAACGAAAATGAATTGAGATAGATGGATATATAGATCAAATGTTTACATGATAGTTTATTTGCCTGGTACAAGCTTTGTTCAGAGATTTTTTTCTATAAGGGGGGCTGAGATGATTTTTACTAGTACTAGAGATCATAGCAATAAATGAAGATGTCCTTATGTCTACATATATTTATCTTTCGTATTTACTAATATGATTTTTCTTTTCAAGTGTTCATGCCCATTTCCCTGTGCAAACATGAATACATTTCCCTTATGCCTTACATAATTACTTACAGCCTAGCAAACATGAACATATATATTTATACCCTTTCAAGTGTAGATACTGTACAAGCATGAATATATACTTTCCTTTTATACTTAGTTTATTCTTGCCTTTCTTTACTACTTACAGGCTTGCATCTACAAACAAGTATATCTAAGTGTTCATAACTATTTATCTCTTTCCTTTAGTCTTATACTTTGAAATATAACTAAGTTTCTATATTATGTTAGAATTTAGGAAATGTGTTTACTTATATGTTTACATAACATATATATTCCCTTTCATATTTATTTCTAACATATGTGTTTATTTTTATTTTACTTTTATTTTTAAACTTAAACTATTAAATACTTAGCCTATTATTATTTATATTTTATACTTATGTTAGAAAGACTAAATTTTAATATTAATAAGGGTTATTTTTTTAAACATTTTTGAAAGATTAGATTTTAAAATTTCCAAATCATAGCTTCCCTTAATTAATAAATTTAAAATAAAAATTTCTATAAAAACCCATTTGTAAAGATATTACATTACTAATATTATTTAAAATATAACTCATTATTAAATTGAAATAATTTATAAAAGAAATTATCTCTTTATTAATAAATTACTTATTTAAACAAACTATATTTAAGAAGAACAAAACAACCTTTCTGTAAATCTAAACTTAGGCCAAAATCATTTTAAACAAATAAACATTTATCTTGAGTAATTTAAAATCATATGGTTATTTATTAAATATTAAATTAAATCAAATTTCCAAATTACCAAAATATATTAAAATTAGAAAACATGCCTTTATTTATTAAATTTAAAACAAAGCTTATTTATTCACAATATATACAAATATATATACATTATAACTAGAAGACAATTTATTAGCTTTTAAAAGATAAATTATCAGTTAAATATTTATTTAAAAGAAGATTATTAAATCAATTCAAATATTATTAACAAAATATTATCAAATCAATTTAATTTTTAATAAAGATTATTAAATTGATATTGCCCAAAATTCCGGGATATCACAACTTCACTACTCCATCTTTGACTCCATGCTCTTGTTTTCCTTCAAAAAACGTACTCGTTGGATCGAAGTGGTTTTCGAATAACTTATCTGATTCCCGTCTCTTCGAAACAACGTTCGATATTTCTTGTAAACTCAACCCCGGTTCTCTTGGAAATAAACAGACCAAAATAAGACCGAAGATCACCCCCTAACCGTTAGTGGACGGATTTCCTTATCAACGTCCTAGAAGAATGAAACGAGTTTATACGTACAGTATAGCACCTCGAACGGTGACTATACCATATAAATCCCGTATTTCTCCTAGATATTCCTAAAGTTATATTTTGGGTCCAGATTTTGATAATCGATTATTTAACTATCAAATAAACAATCATTCAACCAATTATTCCATTTTCCACTTAATAACTCCAAATCTCTTTTTAATTTAATTTTAATAAATTAAATCTCTTTATCCAAAATATATGTACTTAACTTATCAAATTTAGTAGATTCACCAACTATCCCTTTTTCAAAAGAATATTTGAAACCCATTTTTTTAAAATAATATGGAAAGTACCACTGCGGTATCAAACCATGGATTCATAGCTCAATGGTTACGTCTCTATCCCAGAGAAATCCAAGACTTAACTGCAAGCACTCACCGCCTCCGATTACGCCATGTGAGTATACCATTACTTCCCGAAAACTTTATTTAATAATTTTCAAAATAATACTTATGAAATTTCTATAAAAATCTCTAAGTTAAATTTTAGGAAAATACTCTTTAAATAAAAGTTATTATATAAAGAATAATATTAATATTGAATAATTATCCTTTTAAAATAATCATACTGATTGAACTTTTAAATAATAATTAACTTACTATAAACTAACTTAATTAATATATACTTTAAATAATTTTTAAACAACTAAATAATAAATTTTTTGAATTACCCTTTAACACTTCTAAAAATTACCCAGCTTAAAATTATAAATCTTTCCTTTCTAAAACAAACTCCATTACTCGATAAGATATATTTTCTTAATTTCCAACATAACAAGTCTAACATTTATAAATCTCTCTCGAATTATTTCCAATTTAATTTACATCCCAATTCCGTAAATTACCTTTTTCACAATTCTAAAAATAAATCTACCATTTTTTTAAAACGATTTACCCATCTCCTTATAAATCTTCACCGTGAATTTATAATTTCAATTTATCCACTGATAATCACTTTACTTTATTTATAAACCTCGTTTATAAAATTCCATAGTCTCATTTCCTGTTTATCACTGTTAACAACACTTAATCGACTTTAAATTGATTTCTAATTTAAATTCCATTTTTAAAACAATTTCTTAATCAACCCAACTATATTCCAAAAACCCCACTAATTCCTATTCCACTTCCATTTCATAAATTTTAAATCTTATTTAAAATTTAGTATAACAATTCCATATTTTATTTTCAAATTTCCCTTTTTATTCTCCCAACTATTTAAATCACGATTTAAAAATAAATCATTTATACTTAAACAATATCGCTTAGGTTCTATTATTTAAAAATCATTTTATTTACATTATTCAAAAATCTCTATTTTTCCATACTCTGAAATTGCCATGTCCAATATTAAAATCATAACTATTTATTTTACCCGAAATTCATTTTTTTAATAAATCCAAATTGCACTATAAATATTTTTACTTCAGATTTTCCTTTTCAATTTCTTTCCAATTTTTAAAAATTTATTATTGGTATTAAAACACCAAAATCCAGGCCAAACTACCATTGCATTCAATACATACAAATTACACTATAATCTACCACAGATTATTAAAACAAATCATATATCAATATATATGAAATTAAATTCAACATTTTAGAGGAATCCAATTGGATCCCTCTAACCTGTTTCCCTGCATCTAGGGATGTTAATACAATATAAAAATACCAATCCCACTTCGAGGCGGATATCGCCTTATATAGGGTCATCCGCTATTATGCGGGGCGCATAGGGTCTCATCCGGTATATATATGCGTGAATATCAATCACTCCTATAATATATACTACAATATATAATAACACATCCAACTGATAAAAATATATCAATTTCAACCAATCACTCAATAATCAATTTTAACTATTTAAAATTAATTCCGCTGATCCAAATTGAGTGAGATTAACTCACCTTGATTTTTATTTTGTTGTCAATTTCGCTTTCCGTTCTGATTAATCCGAATGCATTTGAATTTGTCTGAAAATTTAGCAAGCCTTACTTTCAACCAAACTGACTCCATAGCCAAGATCACGCCTATATGAACCCAACGCGACTGACCGCGTTGGATTCCGATCTAAAACGAACGAGATATTATATTTACAAGTTAACCATTTTATTTTAAACAATAACTTATATAACTTTTCTTAAAAAAAATAAGCAAAGCCCATACCACACAAACCCGGCCCGCAAAACTTCATCTTCCCTAAATTCTTTCCCCTGATATTTGTGCACACCATCAACGTGTACGGCCCTCCCCTGGAACCACTTTCCGAGCCTCGAATCCTCATTCCAATCGTGCCAACTTTCTTCTTTTCGAAATCCCCATCTACCTGCACCCAGATCGACAACCGCGGAGCCACAAGAGAAATCGTGACCTGCTCCTCAACACGATGCTGCCCTCCAAGTCGCAATCTCCAATCCAGGCCGTTCTTCACGAAAATTCGTCGACGGCTGCCTCTTACCTACGTGAACTCGATTCCAACCTCGAATTTCCACATCGACCTCACAATCAAGATAAATATCCAACCCTAGTTGCTATTTGTTTGTAATGCTGAAACCGCACCCATCTAAACATATACCAGGTCGAAGCTCTTGACGAACTAGGATTTTTAAAACCTATTTCATGAATTTTCATTTTGTAACCCAGGAGAAATCAAATTTTCAAGTTTCCATTTTTTTTCTTTTTTTGAACTACAGCCTACTGGATGAAAAAAAAGGATAAGAACGAGATAAAAAGAGGGAAACGTGTTTGAATCAGCCTGGTACAGTGATTGAAGTGAAGGAAATAAATGTTGACAAGAAATATGGTCAATCAATTTAAATAATTATTTATTTAAAATTAAATCGTCTCGATTTCACAACTTAAAATCTCGACCTCCTATCGAGGCATGTCGCAGGCATTTATAATGTTATACCCCTATAACGAACGCAATGGAAAAGGTTTTGAGTCCTAATTCGATCGTATGGAGAAGATAGCTTTTTCGACCTAATTATTATATTGAATTTCGATATAATCAGCGTGTTTATATCCCATACGGCCAAACGTTTCGAAATTTGAAATCTGATAATAATACACTATTACAGATCGAATGGAACTGGTTTCGTCGAAATCCAAGATTGTGCCTCGGAAGGCTATTTTAAATGTCAATTTAAACGATATATTTTTAAAACTCAACAAATTACCTATACATTCAATTTAAGAAGTTTTATTATCTTCAGTATTATTAATACAAATTTTATAAGCCTTTAAATTATTTTTATCAAGCTTAAACTCCAGATTTAATATATTTCCCAATTTCCAATTATTAAATTCAACAATTTAATTATCAAATAAATGGCTACATTTGAAATTCAAGATAAAAATAACTTTTAAATTTTAAAATCAATTAAATGTTCCAATTTCAAATAACCAAAATTCTGGGTCGTTACATTCCTCCCCCCGTATAAGAATTTCGTCCTCAAAATTGCTAGGTAAGAAGAATGATCCAAAACCCAATAACTAATTTCCAAAACCACATAGTTTCAAACAACTTCCCAAAAACAATTTTTATTGAAGACACACTATCACTCTTACTAACTTCCCAATCTCATCCATAGATTTCAAATAATATTACTCCTTCAATCATCCAAATTATAATTTAAAACCAAATTTTAAATTATCAAAATTTCTTCAAAAATTTTCTAACTACATAAATTTTCGAAAAATTTCACTAGCGTCTCCTTTGCGCCGCTAGATCCGAAAAATTACAAAACTGCCTCTACGGCCTCAGATCATCAAAAGAAAACAAAAGCCAAGTGGCTCAATCGGAAAATCATCAATTTCATACAAAAATTTAAACACATGCCTTTTTGTCGGGCAAATTTAAATTCTACTTCTCAAATCAAAGACATCAATTTAGCTTTTGCTTTCAATACCTGCACCTTATTTACCAATAGTATACAATCATACAATTCAAATCATTTAATTCAGCATTTTTCTATTTCCAATATTTATTTTACTTAAGCCCGTACGATGTACATATATCATCCGTACAGAATATCAAATCTGACCGCTCACTCGATAACACAATTTCACTTCCGAACTAGTATCGTTCGCACGACTCTCTAGTGCGGATTCAGATTTGTTTCCTTGATCAGAAACCGTCATTCTCATTGCATAGCCATATACTATGATAGAGAATTCCGGAATCAATCAAAAATACACATCCAGGGTTCGCCGTCGAAAATCAAGTGAAAAATCCTGACTCGGATCGATATGAACTATCTCAAAATTCTATGTCCGAATCTGGATCAGATTGTTATGCGAATAAAATAATATATGTGCACCTTACGTATTAATTTCCAATTGATTATTAGCTATATCTAATTCTTTTTATTCACATTTATTTTAATTTCAATTCATTTATTCACAATTATCCTTTTACACAACTTTTATTTAATCTTCATTCAAATACTTACTCAGTATATTTCCCAATACCAACTTTTACTTAAGAATTTCACCATCAATTTCTTAAGTTATTATATATATTTTATACAACTTCTTATATTTATTTTTTTCCACTTCATCACTTTGGTTTATATCCATTTCTATTCAAATTAATTTTTCATTTCCATTTGAACTCAATTTATCTTCCAAATCTTAAATATCGAATTTTATCAATCGCCACTCAAACCATATTTAATTCACTAATTATTGTAATTAGTTCCATCTACTAATTCATTCCCAACTTAATCATTTCTATTTCAATAACTATTTCGTTTAGCATGCTTAGGCTAAATTTCCAAAAATTTACTCTATTTTTAAATTTAAATTAAGTTTAATTCCATTCCAATAATCAAATTTCAAAACTTTAATATGTTTTCAAACATTCTACTATTCTATTCACCAATTTCTTCCAATTCACTTCATTTAATTGGTTTAATTTACCAATTTATTTCAAATTTCACTAAATTTCCGTTTTCAACAATTATTTCATCTAGCCTACTTAGGCTTAATTTCTCAAATTTACTTTAATTAACTTAATTCAAGTTAAATTCCATTCCAAATCAAGTTTCAAACTTTTATAAGCTATCAAACTTATTATATTCCATAAAACATTTTAGATCAAACTCCAGAGTTTTAAACAATTTCTTAAAAATTCCAAAATCATTTTTGAAATCAATTACATATACACAATCCATTTGTATATTAAATTATTCCTTTGCGTTTCAAACCAAAACTAGTTTTTCCAAAACAAAACTCCAATTGCAAATTAATAAGGTAGCAATTTCTCCCTTGGAAACTCGAAAATGAACAACAATGATGTCGCGATCATCATCAGAATTATTTTCCAGCGACCGAAGTGAGTTCAATGCTTTTATTTACTTTTTAAAATCATTTTTAAATATTTCATTCCGAATCTCAATAGATTTTATTTTCAATTCAAAAATATTTCCAAATAATATCTCTATTATTTTCCAAGACTTGAAAAACATTTCAGAACCAACGGGAGTTAAATTTCAAAATTTTCAAATTTTCATCTTTTAATTCCTTTATAAATCGTTTTTATAAGCCATATCATCTTTAAATATACCTCTGGAATTTACTTTCATTTCAAATTATAAATTACATTTATACACTCATATTTACAAATTCCATTTTGTTATACATGTTACTTTCTTAACTTTTGGTTATAATATCAACTTTTATTCAATTACCACAGCACACCAATGATAATAGTTTAATATTATCATTTCCTAACAACCAAGCAAACCATATATTACTATAATAATTTCTGTAAAATTATTTCTTCCTTATATAAAAATGATTTGGGTAAAATTATTTCATTTACCCCATTTTAAATAATACCATGTCGAATTGTTCTGTTATAGTGTTTAGAGATCCCTATCAATAACGTTAATTACTCGTATTGACCAGAATCCATAACCACTCAACAAACCAATCAACACAATATAAACTAGTTTTATATTCACTAACAAAATGCGCTTATATCTATTAATACACTCAAACTCATTCTAGCGTGCTACTGACCCTATCTCTAATGAGTAATCCCCATCAAAGCCAAGGTTCTCGCTTAACCTTCAGCTCTGATACCAAGTGGGACGACCGAGGATTTTCGACCTTCGAAAAACGATATCAGTGCGTCCACTATATTACATGTCAAACAATCGAATGCCAAAAATACCAGATCGTTAGGGAAAAGAAGAAAGAGGTAGAAGAAGAAAATAGAAACAACAACACAGAATCCCACAATCGCAGCGGAACAATATATAATAGAAAACAACCGGTTTTTACAAAAAAAGAACTATAACTGTTATTTATACATTACATCATCAGAGTACAACATAATCAATAACTCAATACTGGGCAGTTATAATAACTTTTCCTCACAAATGCTGAATATACAGCATACAATACACAGTGGAATAAAAATCAAGTACGCGTGATACGTCTTCGTCATCCAGCTCGTCTCCTGAGCTCCATAGCATCCTATCCTGTATCTGTAATATTCGGTCTGACCCGAGCGTTATAATGAAATAACACCCGAGTCAGTCTGGAAAACCAGCATGAGAAAATACATTCAATTTGAATTATTAAAGTTTTCAAAGTCCTTTGAAAATCAAAGGTATCTCGTAGGACCACGCCACACATAAACACGATGGATTTTTATTTTACGATAACTAAAACATTTCATATCAAATCCTCTAATATTACAATAGTGGCTAAGTACAAATACTTATTCAAATAGCTGAAATTGTTACATTAATTAAATTCCAGCATATTAGGCTCTGCAATCAAAACCGTAAAAGCACGTATTGGAGAATGGATTCCATACGAATGACTAAGCACTGGGGTACCACCTGTCACAGTACACGTCTAGAAACAGAGTACCGAGGACCACGTCGGGATGCCCTACAACACAAGACCAAACTATCCCTAACCTGGATAGACCGAATATGCTATTACCCCTGGTGTTCCCACCCTCTTTCGAGCTCCTTCCATACATCGTAGTAATAAGTAATATTCGTTGGTATCTAGAAAGGTGACAAACATACCCTGCTTTGGTGCGACCCACTTAGCCTTGTTGCATCTCCCCTGATTTTCAGTCATTCCCGGTTGATTAGGCTATAGGCTACGATTATCTTTTTAAGGAATTTTCACTTAGAATTCCCATTGTCCTCCAATGATGATGTACTAATAGCATTCATCCATACAAGTCCGTTCTGGGTTTGAACGGAACCGAAGGCACTATTCCTACTACATCCATTTTGGAATAATCCTCAAGATTAGTAGCAATTGACCCCTGCACTTCACCGCTCCATCTTCGACTCCATGCTCTTGTTTTCCTTCGAAAAACGTACTTGTTGGATCAAAGTGGTTTTCAGATAACTTATCCTATTTTGGTCTCTTCGAAACAACGTTCGATATTTCCGGTAAACTCAACCCCGGTTCTCTAGAAAATAAACAAACGAAAATAAGATCAGAGATCAACCTCTAACCGTTAGTGGACGGATTTCCTTATCAACGTCCTAGAAGAACGAAACGAGTTTATATGTATAGTACAGCACCTCAAACGGTAACTGTACCATATAAATCCCGTATTTCTCTTAGATGATCCTAAAGTTATATTTTGGGTACAGATTTTGATAGTCGGTTATTTAACTATCAAATAAACAATCGTTAACCAATGATTCCATTTTCCACTGAATAACTCCAAATCTCTTTTTAATTTAATTCTAATAAATTAAATCTCTTTATCCAAAATATATGTACTTAACATATCGAATTTAGTAGATTCACCAACTATCCCTTTTTCAAAAGAATATTTGAAACCCATTTTTATAAAAAATAATATGGAAAGTACAACTGCGTTATCAAACCATGGATTCACAGCACAATGGTTACGTCTCTATCCTAGAGAAATCCAAGACTTAACTGCAGGCATTCACTACCTCCGATTACGCCATGTGAGTATACCATTACTTCCGAAAAATTTATTTAATAATTTCCAAAATTATACTTATGAAATTTCTATAAAAATCTCTAAGTTAAATTTTAGGCAAATACTCTTTAAATAAAACCTATTATATAAAGAATAATATTAATATTTAATAATTATCCTTTTAAAATAATCATACCGATTAAACTTTAAAATAATAATTAACTTACTATAAGCTAACTTAATTAATATATACTTTAAATAATTTTTAAACAACTAAATAATAAATTTTCTGAATTATCCTTTAACACTTTTAAAAATTACCTAGCTTAAAATTACAAATCCTTCCCTTTTAAAACAAACTCCATTATTCGATAAGATATATTTTCTTAATTTCCAATATAACCAGTCTAACATTTATAAATCTCTCTCGATTTATTTCCAATTTAATTTACGTCCCAATTTCATAAATTCTCTTTTTCACATTTCTAAAAATAAATCTACCATTTATTTTTAAAATGATTTACCCATCTCCTTATAAATCCTCACCGTGAATTTATAATTTCAATTTATCCACTGATAATCACTTTACCTTATTTATAAACTTCGTTTATAAAATTCCATAGTCTCATTTCCCGTTTATCACTATACACAACACTTAATCGTCTTTAAATCGATTTCCAATTTAAATTCAATTTTTAAAACAATTTCTTAATCAACCCAACTATATTCCAAAAACCCCACTAATTCCGATTCCACTTCCATTTCATAAATTTTAAAACTTATTTAAAATCTAGTATAACAATTCCATATTTTATTTTCAAATTTCCCTTTTTATTCTCCTAACTATTTAAATCTCGATTTAAAAATAAATCCTATATACTTAAACAATATTGCTTAAGTTCTATTATTTAAAAATCATTCTATTTACATTATTCAAAAATCTCTATTTTTCCATAATTCGAAATTGCCATGTCCAATATTAAAATTGTAACTATTTATTTTACCCGAAATTCTTTTTTTAATAAATCCAAATTGGACTATAAGTATTTTTACTTCAGATTTTCCTTTTTGATTTGTTTCCAATTTTTAAACATTTATTATTGATATTAAAACACCAAAATCCTGGCCAAACTACCATAGAATTCAATACATTCAAATTACACTATAATCTACTATAGATTATTCAAACAAATCATATATCAATATATATGAAATTAAATTCAACATTTTCGAGGAATCCAGTTGGATCCCTCCAACCTGTTTCCCTGCATCCACAGATGTTAATACAATATAAAAAATACCAATCCGACTTCGAAGGGGATATCGCGGTATATAGGGTCATCCGTTATTATGTGGGGCGCATAGGGTCTCATCTGCTATATATATGTGAGAATATCAATCACTCCAATATATATATATATATATATACTACAATATATAATAACCCATCCAACTAATAAAAATATGTCATTTTCAATCAATCAATAATCAATTTTAACTATTTAGAATTAATTCTGGTAATCCAAAATTGAGTGAGATTAATTCACCTTGATTTTTATTTTGTTGTCGATTTCGCATTCCATTCTGATTAATCCGAACACGTTTGAATTTGTCTGAAAATTTAGCAAGCTCTGCTTTCAACCAAACTGACTCCATAGCCAAGATCACGCCTATACGAACCCAACGCGACTGACCATGTTGGATTCCGATCTAAAAGAAACGAGATATTATATTTACAAGTTAAACATTTTATTTTAAACAATAACTTATATAAAAAAAATTTAAAAAAAATAAGCAAAGCCCATACCACACAAACCTGGCCCGCCAACCATCATCTTCCCCAAATTATTTCCCTTGATACTCGTGCACACCATCAACATGCACGACCCTCCTTTGACACCACTTTCCAAGCCTCGAATCCTCATTCCAATCAATGGCTGCCTCGCACCACCGCGAACTCGATTCCAACCTCAAATTTCCACACCGACCTCAAAATCAAGATAAATTTCCAACCCTAGTTGCTATTTTTTGCAATGCTCACTATCAAGCTCCGACCATCGAAACCGCACCCATCAAAACATATACCAGGTCTAAGCCCTTGACGATCTAGGATTTTTAAAACCTATTTCATGAATTTTCATTTTGTAACCCAGGAGAAATTTTTTTTTCAAGTTTTCATTTTTTTCTTTTTTCGAACTACAGCTTACTGGATGAAAAAAATGGATAAGGACGAGATAAAAAGAGGGAAACGTGTTTGAATCGGCCTGGTACAGTGATTGAAGTGAAGGAAATAAAAGATGACAAGAAATATGGTCAATCAATTTAAATAATTATTTATTTAAAATTAAATCGTCTCGATTTCGCAACTTAAAATCTCGAACTCCTATCGAGGCATGCCGCTAGGCGTTTATAATGTTATACCCCTATTTGAACGCAATGGAAAAGGTTTCGAGTCCTAATTCGATCGTATGGAGAAGATAGCTTTTTGGGCCCAATTATTATATTGAATTTCGGTATAAATTTAAGTGCGTTTATATCCCGTACGGCCAAACGATAACTCCAAACGTTCCGAAATTTGAAATCTGATAATAATACACTATTACAGATCCAATGGAACGAGTTTCATCGAAATATGAGACTGTGCCTCGGAAGGCTATTTTTAAATGTCAATTTAAACGATATATTTTTTAAACTAAACAAATTACCTTTAAATTCAATTTAAAAAGTTTTATTATCTTTAGTATTATGTATACAAATTTTATAAGCCTTTAAATTACTTTTATCAAGTTTAAAACTCCAGATTCAATATTTTTCCCAATTTCCAATTATTAAATTTAATAATTTAATTATCAAATAAATGGTTATATTGAAATTCAAGTTAAAAATAACTTTTAAATATTTAAAATCAATTAAATGTTCCAATTTCAAAAAAAAAATTCTGGGTCGTTACATGTGTATTGTTTGATTATTTCCTAAAGAACTAGTATTGAGCATTCTGGAAAATCGATGGTTGGATTTTGGAGCACCAGGGAAACAGAAGAGTGTGCTCATAAGAAATGACTCGAAAATCGTGACCACTCCGTAACCAAATGCGGTTCTATGGAGAAGTTTCGTGACATATATTGAAATGTTGGAATCCATGTGTGGTTCCGAGACCCATTGGGGTATGAGAATCCATGTGGGATTCCATGATCTATTTTTGGTGGCAATGCATGAGCTGGAGTACCGAACGTATCCTCATTAGCGATAATGAATTAAACCAGAGATAGGAAGAAAGGCCAGTAGGGTTGGCAAAGCCATACGGTGCAGTCGGCTCCACCTAAACATTACTTACAGTTGTTAAGCATGCATGGGGTGATGCATTCGGTCTTAGCGAGACCAACTATGTTTTTCTTATAGTACATCACTAGGGATGTATGCTGCTTCAGAAGGATATCTCAGATCCTTGTGCAGGAGAACCGTTCTCGAAGTACTGAGGGAACCTCCATGGAATCCTACACAATTAGCGAACGCCTTATCGATTTTTGATTATATACCCAGTATTGTTGTAATGTACACTCACGAGCATCGTAGCTACTTATTTATTATTATTTTTACCCTTAGACATAACTATAATATCAATGGATTTTCTGTAGAAAAGGTTTCGGTTATCGTAAGGTAAAAACCCGTTTGTGTTTACGTACGGCATGGTCTTACGAGATATTTTTTATTTTCAAATATTTTTATAAATTTAAAATACAGTTGGGTGTGTTTTTCTCAAGCAGGTTTCCTAGACTAACTCGAGTGTTATTTTATTATAATGCTCGAGTCAGACCAGGCATATTACATTTTTTTAGATGCTTTGGAGCTTCAGGAGATAAGCTGGAGGCCTAAAGATGTATTAACATATATAGTTATTTTTCCACTATGTTCACTGCTGTATTTGTCAACAATTGTAAAGACAGGTCGTTGTAACTATCTGGGCTGAAATATGTTAGTATGCTCTGATTGACATCTGTATATACATATATTACAGTTTCTTCTTGTGTAAAATTTTGATGTATATTATAGAATATTCATTCCGATGTGAGATTCTGTGTTGTTTAGTTTTTCTTCTTATCTTCTTCCTTTTCTTTTCTCCCTAACTTTCGCGTTTTCCGGCATTCGACTGCTCGGCACGCAATATAGTGGGTGTATTAGTGTCGATTTTCGAGGGTTAAAAGTCCCCGGTCGTTACACATTCGGTTATGTGGACTCCTAAAGTCAAATAAGTGGGAATATGTTTTCCTCTATTCACCTTTATAACGACCCAGATTTTCGAACGTTTTATAATTGAATATCGGAATTATTTAAATCGTGGATTTAATGTAAATAAAAATGATTTCAAAAGCTTATTTAAATTATGTGTAATAATAATGATAATAATAAACTTTTGAATTAAAAGTGGTTAAACTAGTTTTAATAATAATTCTTTTTAATCAACGCATGAAATTGTCATCCTGGAGCACTATCTTAGATTTTGACAAAACTAGTGTCATTGAGTCCGGAATGATGAGTTGTTATATGCCGACGAGTTTCATGACGATCGGAGGTGTTGTATGGTCGTGCATGCTTAGAACGCATAGAGTTAAATTTGAGAGAAGTAAATATTATACATTTGTTTATAAATATCCAAACTTAGATATTTTTTCAATCACTTTTCATTATACCCCTCTCTCTTCTATTATTCATTGACAATAAACAAAAGTGAGTAGCTGCCTTCTTCCCCGAATTATTTCGGGAGCTAGGAGCGATGAAAATAAGTGATCCTAGATCTGTTGGCTTCGTAGAGGTGAGGGTTCGTGTTGGTATGACCAAAGTTGAGATCGATCGTGTGTGGCCGAGATTGACATGGTTGTAATTGAACTGGGCTAGAGACTGGTGGTGATAAAGGAGGCGAGGGGCAAATCGAAGAACGGGGTTGCATTGCACTTGTCAAGGAGCACCTTCCAGCACCAACGATGCGAGCTCTAATCATCTGTGGAAAAATGTGACATTGTACAGTGGTTGAAGAAGCTATTGGTCATGAATTGTTTTAGGCGATCGAGCCTAGTTCGGTTGGTTGGATTGTGATGGGGATGCAAATTGGAAGTGAGTGCCGATAGTGGAGGCATTGATTAATGGCTGATGTAGTAGGATATAACGGTCAAAGCACTATCAAGGGCTTGGGGGAGTAGGTGTCGTGATCAATAGGGAGGCGCTTGGGTGGTCGAAGTTGATGTCGTTGGGACGAGTGTTCGATGAGAATTTGGTTGGCGCGATCGGCGCGTGGTTTCATCGAGTGATGGAGGATAGAGGATGCATGGCCATAGGTTGTGCACATTTCTATGTGTGTACAGTAAAGTAATTTGGGAAGATTATTAAAAAAGGTGATTAAGCTAACGATTTGATCATATAAGTTAATTAATTAAGTTATTTAATTCAAAAACTTATAAAACTCATAACTTTTGAATACGAGGTCTGATCGAGATGTCATTTTTGTCGTTGCACTTGTATTGGGATTAGCTATGCTTAGGATTGGTTTTCGGGTTAGGTGAGTTTACTCACCAGTTATGTGTATATTGTTGTGTTTATTATTGCTGTTGTATTAAAACATAAATTGTATAATGAACAGTGCAAGTTATTACTTTTTGATCCCGCCTTGTTTTGTAAAACAAGTCACAACATTATTATGTAGTATAATCTCTATTATAACTCTCTATAACATGTACCCAGACTTACTATCTACATGTTTGACAGTGCGTTATAAATGTTCGAAGCAATATAGTCATTATAAACATGCTTTGAAATCCTTGATATTTGAAATATGTTAAATTGGATAAATTGTAATATATTGTGGAAATATATATGTGTATATATATTTGGCTACACACGTTTTGGTATGTTTGACATGGAGGAATTGGTTTGGACATTTGGAAATTGGAATGGAAATTGTGGTAGTTGGAAGCGAAAAGGTCTATGGATACACTTTGAAATTGATGTGATTGGCAATTTTAAATTTAACTTTGGAAGACACCTTAGGACTTCTATGTATTTTAATAAGTACTGTAAGCATACTTATTATCAGAAAATAACAAGGTTTAAACATATTACCGATAATCAGTTATGAATTTTTAAAGTAACTGTTTTAAATTAGAAACCAGGTCTTTATGTTTTTTAAATAAATTATAAAATAAATATCTTTAAGAGTGTTTTAAATAATGTTTAAAATATAGTATAAGTATATTTTTTGCATATATAGTTTTTGAAAATTTGTTATTGATTTTATTTAAGAAATAATAGGATTTTATATTACCATATCTTTCAAATTGTTTAAAGTATTTTACTTAATATCTTAGTTTTACAAATAAATTAGTGTATGTATATATAAATCATTTTAAAGGTATTTTAGCATATTTAGAAGTTTGATAAAGAAGTTTTGTAATTTGTAAAAGAACATAAAGGAATTTTTGGATTATAACACTTATGTTATAATGAATGGTTTTGTAAAATTGATTAAAAGGGTATATTACCTTATTTAATAAGTGAAGATGCACTTAGAGCTTTAAATGTGTATTTCAAATTTAATGGCAAGTTCGAAAGTGATTTTGGGTTTGATGTAAACAATGTTTTAGTATTCGTTTCCAAAACCCTTGAATAATATTTTAAAGAGGCAATATGTTGTTAAATGATTTTAGAAAATGCTTAGGTCTTTAATAATGGAATATTAAAGAGAATAACAAGTATGAATTGGTTTTTGGTTTGCTGTGACAATGTGTTAATAACATTCGTCTTTAACCCGTTTTGATTATACTTATAAATGTAAATAGATTTTTGAAAAGAATGTTCTAAAGATAATAATAAGTGAAATTGTTTTAGATTTGTAGTGACAATTGTGTGAGTAACATTTGTCTTGAGCCCTTTCAAATTGATTTGTGAATATACTTATACGGTTGAGATAAGTATATGAATACTTTTGAGAAGTATTCGAATGTGTAGGAATGAATACGGAAGTTTTAACTAAATACTAAGGTTGAATTAATAAATGAAGTTTCATTTATAAAGAGTTTATTAATTAAAAATGAGTTTTACATAAAAGAGGTTTTTAATTAATAAAGGAAGATTAATTAAAAAGGAGATTAGAAGTTGTTTATATGACTTGATCGTACTTGCGTGTTTCCACTGTGCTTTATGTGTTACTTGTTTATCTATAGTATACATGACATTGTTTTATGTATGCTATTGTTCTCATTGTTATTGAAAGTAACCAAAATATGACTCTGGAAATACCTAGAAGAAACATAAGAATTATATGGTACAGTTACCTTCGGTGATGCTATACTGTACGTATAAACTTGTTTTGCTCTTCTAGGACAAATAATAAGAAAAGCCATGTGCTTAAACGGTAAGGAGATGATCTCTGCTCTTATGTATTCTTTGTTTATTTTCCATAGAACTGAAGTTGAGTATACCAAATATCCGTCGATTGCTTTTAGAGCACCCAGTAACCGAGGAAGTGGATTTATATGACACGACTTGAAACCATTACCACTCCAAAACCATATATGTATTTTATGCTTTGGAAGAGGTTCGTTGTAACATCCCTAATTTTTGATAACATTATTCAGGAAATTTAATTAGATAAACTAAATAGAATAATGATGATAAGAGGATTGAGATTTGAATAAATTATATAACGGGTCGTGCTTCATGATAAAGATTTAATGGGCTTTAAAATTGTTTATAAGATAATTAATCTACACATGGGCATAGTTGTAATTAGCCATTCTATTATACACTGCCATACACGTCTTATTCTTCCCCATTTACATTCCATTTTTCATTATTCACAAACACAAATCAAAACTAGATAGAGTCGGCCATTAACAAGAAGGAAAAAGAAGAAATTCCAATCTAAAGCTGAGGACCAAAGCTAGGAAGGATTAATCAACAAAAAATCTAAAATTTCATATCAAATCTAAGGTGAATAATAATTCATTCCATCTCTTTTTGGTTTTATAATCATATAATTTCGGATTTGAGTACTTATTTTGTTTCTATGATATATTGGATGATGATATGCTTAATTTGTGAATTGTTTGATTTAAACAATTTTTTTGTAAATGAAATTTGTACGGTGCTAGGGGTAAAACCAAGGGTTATTGATTTTAAAACGACATGGAAAATTTTTAAGTTAAGAAAAACATGATTTTGGAGATGGGTTTTAATTTTTAGAATTTTCCAAGCTATGGAAAGTTTATTATGAATTTTTGATGATAAATATGATGTAATTGGGTTTAAAAATCTAATTTGAATATTCCGGAAGAAATTGGGTCTAAATTTTTAATATGTTTGATTACATGATGAAATCGAATTTTTGTGATTTTCGGAGATTTTTCTCAATTGGTTTACTAAGGAAAGTAAATTATTATAAAAGGACTTTTTTGAAATAATTTGTTTCAGTATATGGAAGAGCTTAAACGTTACATTTTTATGGTTTAAATTTGATATAAGTGCGGCAAATTTAAATGTAAAGTATATGAAAAGTTTTGTTGCAGCCAATCAATGGTTTACAAATAGGCAAGTTAATATAAAGCAATTAATAAAAGAGGCAACATTTCAGCCCCTAATTTAGAAAAAGGTGTTCCACCGCAATTAGTAGCCCTTTCGACTCCAATGATTCTGCCTCATCCTAGTCGAAACCTACTTAGTCAAAACAATCATAGTGAAAATCAATACACAAGGTATCACCTAGTGGTATGCAGGAGATTGGAAGGAAGGCGGATGCCCTGGTGTTGAAAGGTAAACTTCCGATGGGGTCGAAACCCTGCTTTGTTTTCAAAAGTTAAAGTCTTGCCTTGTTTTATTCAAAGCTTTTGACATAGTCGAAACACATGCTTTTGAAATGGTTTTATAAATGGCTTTCGTAGAAGGTTGCTGTAATATGTAAAGAAGTATCAGCTTTCGAAGGGTTGCCTTTTTCCTTTAAATAAGAACTTCGAAAGGGTTGGTTCCGACCTAGTCGAAAACTAACCTCTATTTTCCTTCCGAAGTATTGAAGTCATCAATACCTTCGAAAGGTTATCTTTGCTTTTACCTAGATTAAGTCGCTTGCAAATTGCTTTCGAAAGGGGTTGAGGGTTTCTAAGGTGATGGAGTCGAAAGGGGGTTTTGACTCCATCCTTTGAAGTTTTATTTTTAAAGATCTTTGCTTTCGACAAGATGGTTCGGACACCATCAACTTTTCCCCAAATTAATTTTTGTTGGTTTCGAAAGAGATACTTTCGTATATAACCATTTTGACCTAAATGATGTTTTTAAAGAGTAAATGCAATGCTTTCGAAAGGGTACTTTGTTTGTTTCTAAGCTATGTTTTAAAGAATGTTTTCTTGATACCATCGAAATGTACCATTGGTTTCGAAAGGTATATACTTAGAGTTTTGAAAAGAAATTTTCTATGTTATCGAAGGAGATCATCCAGTGGTTTCGAAAGTGATGTTTAAAGTTTCAAAACCAAAAGCCAATTCTCATTATTCAAGGAAAAACCATGGCATAAATAAAGATTTTGGAAATATTATTCACATTGTTATTAACCCATAAATATATTTTGGGGAAAGGACAGAATAGCCAGTAGGTTGATCTGGTAGTGAATATAACTTAATAGATGTTAAAAATCTTAATTAAAGATACTGGCAAGGGCCAATAGTTTTACAGTAAGCCCATGAAAACTGTATGATTTTGGTTGGGGTCAATAGGTTCACAGTCAACCCATGAAAACTACGATTTGATACTAGCATGGGCTAGTCGGTTTGTAGTTAGCCCATGAAGACTATATCCAGATTAAGATATTGACAGTCAGTCAATAGGTTCCTAGATAGCCCATGAAAACTACGATAAGAAATAAGATATTGGAGTTACCAATAGGTTCTTAGTGATCCCATAAAAACTATGATATTGGACAGATAGTCCATAAACTTTTAATTGGTTAATAATAATCCTAGACACTATAATTGAGACAAATAGTCAGAATAATTGGGGAAGGGTACTCCAAATTTGATTTACTTTTTTTGCATATCATCATAATTTTTTTGAAATACTATGTTTTAACCATTGTGGATGTAGGAGCACAGTATATAGTTTTATAAATGTTTTAGGATACTAGTGAGAGGAAAACCCGTTTCGCTAAGCGGCGTGGTCTCACTAGATATCTGAATGGGTTGAGATGGTAAATTATTATTCATACAAGGCTTTATGTCCGACTCGAAGTTTTTGTTTTTCTCCTTAAACTCTTGGGCACTCAATTGATTTTGAGTAGGTTTAGAGTTAAGGTTTCCCAGTATTCTTTTAGACGAATAAAGCTTCCAAAGATGTGCAGGAGGCCAACTTATTATTAGAGTTCTTTTATTTCCACTGTGTATTGTTTGTAAAGGATTGTTTTCTTGCCTATCTATATACTATGATCTACCAAGGAGGCATCTGCGTATGTCGCTCTTGGCGTATTTTGTTATAATTATATGTTATCTGAACGTGATATGCGAATTGGGATTATGTAATCAATTTGGTATATTTTGAAACAGAATGTGGAATTTGTTTGCTGTCTAAATTTTTTTCCATATCCTTGTGTTTTTTTGTATCAATGTATGTAATTTCGCCATCTTTGGTCGCCGAGGATTAATAACTATGGATGACTGCAACATCCGTAGCCTTTAGTTTTGGGCCTCAAAGTAGGGGGATGTTACATTCTTGCTTGGTTCGAGCTGCTGGAATGTGTATGGAGATCCGAGATCTGTTTGATATGCTCGAACACATGTAGTTGTTCTTGATCTATTTTGAGATATGGGAATGCGTGTGTGATTCTAAGACATCTTGAGGCATGGGAATCCATGTGTGGTTCCGAGATCTATTCGAGATAGAGCTCGTGTGGATGATCTGTTTGAGTTGTGACTCATGTGCCGGAATGTTTGACGTAGCCTCACTAGTGGATATGACTTAAACCAGAGACAGGATGCATACCTAAAGGGTTAGCAACCCAGGTGCATGGGACTCCATCCTATAATTACTTACAGATATGCATGTAGGAGTGATGTACTCGACTAGTTTTGTGATGCCCCACCTCTATACTCACACTAGCCAAGAACACTACAGTGTAATGCCGTCGACTAGCGTGAAGAATAAGGCTGTTGAGGAGCGACCATCTGTGTAATTGCTTTGTGCGAGTCTCGATATGTCAGAAAATATAACTTACATTTCATTTCAAGAGGAAATCCGACATATCAAATACAAACTCAAAGCTACCACACAGTGGCTAAGTGGACTTCGGAAACAAACGTAGAAATAAACATAACACAAATCAGTCATAGATATTCATATCACAAAGGCGGAAACAGATATGAATATAACACATAAAAGTGTACATCATAATAGTGATCAAAGAAGATCCACTACAAAAACAATGGATCACGATTGCTAACAATAGAAGTAGGAACTCCATGCAATATAACAGGACATAGAGTTCAGCAAAAAGAGGTATAGTCCAAAAGAGAAGGACGAGCCTCAAGGCTACAAAAAACAAGAGATGAACATGAATTAGAATCACGATCTCGAATCTCACAAGTGGATAAAGTCTCGAGATCATTCCATTCGGATATCATCAAAGAAACAACTGCTTGTTGCTTACAACTAAGGGCATTGGCAACACGATTACTCTTTTCCGGAGTACAAAGAATATCAAGATCATAAGATGCAAGGAACTCGAGCCAACATTGTTGACGCAAATTATGTTCCTTTTGAGAAAATAAATACTTCAAAAACTTATGATCGGGGTTGAGAACAATGCCTCTCCCAAAAGATAATGAGCCAAATACTAAGAGCGAAAACAATAGCCGCGAGCTCTAGATCATGAGTGGCATATCTAGTCTCGACAAGCTTCAATTGTCAAGAAGCATATGTAATAACACATTCCCATAGCAAGATAGTGGCACCCAAACCAATACGACTAGTATCGGTAAAAACAATAAAGTCTTGATTCCCTTCGGGAATCGCATGAATAAAAATATTGGAAAAGAGTTCTTTTAAATGATCCTCTTTCCCGAAAAGCTAAGACTTTCAAAATTATAATTAACTTTTTGCAATCATCTTTTTTTTAGAAAAATTAACTTATTACAAGTCAATTTATTATGTTTGACTGTCTCATCATAGCGTTTAGGAGATTCTTATCTATAACATTGATCAAGCGCATCGACCAGAATTCTTAAAGCATTAAATAGGCAAAATAACACAAAATTTATTAAAAGATTTGCAAATTTTAAATTTGTTATTTTCATCCATAATCAATAAATATAAGCATAAACTAATCGAGATATTCGTAGAATACTCGATTCATAAGATGGATGAAATAAGGTAGAAGGTTCGTCAAACCGAATGACAGAACGAACCACTCACAAGAATCATAACGAGTGCAGAATTCGGTAAGTGGAATGCTATCCTCCGCAACTCGTAGCTGATGAAAACCGGTGGCAAGGTCGAGCTGAAAAGACCTTAGCACCACTCAATAGATTGCTTAGGTGATAATCCTAAGACAAGCTCAAATATATTCAGGAAAATTCACAAATTACTTGAATGAGAGAAATAACACTTTCCTCATCAAGTGGGTTTAAAGAATAAAATGATGCCACCGAAATTTGGAAATCAAAATCTTTAAAAACAATAGAAATCTGCTTAACAGATTGAGAATGTCGAAGATAAATAGTCCGCTCAGGACATAGGATGTGGGTTTCATAATAATAAAGCCAATCCTTTCCCAAAAACTCAATTTCGAAGCCTAAATAACACATAACATGCACCTCGGCTCGAAAAGAATAATCACATAAAATAATCTCGACATTTTCACAAAGTATACTGAGTGTTGCGGATCCATCAATCGAATTCGCAATTCTCAATGAAGTAATCAAGTCCATAAAGATTAAAAGAGAAAGAATCATCAAGTTCTTTTGATATAAAACAATGAGATGAACCCAAATCAAAAGGAACTCGAATAAGATAATCACAAAACAAATATCGTCAAGGATAGAATGAGAATTACCTTGACCAAGATAAGTATCACTAGGAGCTTGCATGAGACTCAACTCTCTCTCTCACCTACTTTGGAGTATGGGACATGTAGATATAAGACGGCCCGAACTTTTGCAATAACGACAAAAAAATGGTTTTGGGCACTCATTTGCATAGTGGTCCGTAAGACCACAATTGTAGCATCGTCCATGACTAGAAGTAGGAGACTTTGCTATCGAAGTTTCTTGCTTCCCTTTCTTGTCGAGATTGGGATTGGGGCCTTTGAACTTAATAGGCCTCTTAATGTTATTGTTGAAGTTCTGTCTGGCATGCACAATTTCAACATCAATTTCTCTATCGGTCTCTTCAAGACGAAGAGCGATATCAATAAGCTGATCAAAAGAAACTTCTAGTTTCAGAAGCAAAGGCTTTTTAAGGTTCTTATTCAACCCATAGACAAACCTTTGATTTTTCTTCAATGGGGTATTAATATACTCGACCCCATATTTAGAAAGAGATTCAAAAAATGCGACGTAGTCCGTCACAGAAGATTCACCTTGAACAAGGTCAATAAAGCGTCGGGCTAAAGTTACTTTTTTAGCCTCCGGCACAAACTTCAATTCGAACTTTTCCCGGAATTGCTCCCAAGTAAGATCCACTTCGATAATTTCAGAAATCAAAAGCTCATACCAATCTAATGCTCTTTCTTGGAGCATGCTAGAAGCCACTTGGACTCGAAGTGAATCAATAAGATCCATGCGGGAAAAGATGCGATCGCATGATCTAAGCCAAGCCTGGATTTCTATAACACTTTCGGATCCCTTGAATGGCCTTCCTCCCAAAGCGGTATAATCTCTGCACAGGCGTGCAAACCCGGATTTAGGGTAAGTAGGCGCTGGAACGGGTCCGGCAGCTCGGGCATTGTTCATAAGATCTAAAAGTTGTTGAGCTGACATAAATACTCCATCCTGAGGAGTAGCACTACATTCACCGACGATGGGACGGCTAGGTCTAACCATTTCTCTTCTCTAAGAAAGAAAGAAAGAAGAGGAAAAGGTTATTCACAAAATGAATATCAAACAACCTTGATTGATAAAACAAGGCACCATAAAGAAATAGGATAGAACGGTACGAAGACCCGAATTAAATCCTATGGCACGATTCCTAAGAAAGACTTAGGACAATGATCCTTGCTAGATTATTCTACATTGTTCCGAAGTTTGGCTCTGATACCATGCTATGTCAAGTATACATCAAATAACAACAAAAATCATACAATATCTTGAATCAACTCGAAGCACCAAAAAGAATCACATTCTTTAAATAATTCACCAAAACAAAAATATTGACAAAACATATCAATGCCAATCCACGAAAATTGGTGAAACACAAATTCTAGAAATCACAACCAGAAATCCAGAAATCTCAAAAGGGGGGAAGGCCTATCACAAACGGGAGCACGAAAACTCACCAACACGTGTATCACAAACGGGTCGATAACCCATGGTCGCTAACCATAAAGTCGGTGCCACGACGTAGTACAACGAACGCCCGAGGAACCAAACTCAAATAATCCAGAACGTCGACGTAGTACAGCGTTACGCCCGATGAACCAAACTCAAATAATACGGAACAACGACGTAGTACAGCGAACGCCTGATGAACTTGAACACAAATAGTATGGAACAACGACGTAGTACAACGAATGCCCGATGAACCAAACTCCAATAAACTATAGGTCGCAAGCCTATAAAAAATGAGACGAAGCTCCATAAATCGGGGTACGGTCCCCCACGTGGCAAAGAGACATCGCAAATCGCTAGTCTAAACCACAAAATGATCATCAATGATCGACGAGTGTAAATTACACTATGCTAGTAAATATAAGAGTTTAGCTACATGTCCCATAACCTCTAGCTTAACTCAAATATTTACGAACAGATTGTAGACTTCCACTCGAAAATAAGTGTAAATTACACTAAGTTAGTAAATATAAGAGTTTAGCTTCGTGTCCCATAACCACTTGCTTAACTCAAATATTTACGAACAGATTGTAGATTTCCACTCGAAAATTGTCACAAGAGTTTCAATCGAACAAGTCAAAGAATTAACTGACAAAGTAAACGCAAGCGTTTCATACCACTTGTATTTCTAAGCCGTTTAATTAAATTTCTCATACGAATACGGTAAAGATTTGAATATACTAATAGATTAGAAAAGGGTTTTATAAACAAGCTTTGTATTAAAAATAGAGTTTGAAATCATCTTTTTAAAAGAGTTGAATATTTACTACTAGTATAAAAACCTTTGTATTTTAAAGTGACAAGTCGTAGAAATGATTGTAGAAACAATCAATCACCAAAATCCACATTCGAAGATGTGAATCAAATCCAAAGAAATCGATACCGAATCCATCAAAATGGATATTCTCAAAAATCCTAAAGAAGAAGTCATCAAAATCGATAATAAATGATAACAACAAATCGGATAATCACGAATCGATTAACATTGGAATCTCAAGCAAAATAGGCAAATGGGGTTGTAGCAAGCAGGTCAGTCGACTGAACCAGGTGGTCAGTCGACTGACACAGGGATACATATTTTGTATCCCCAGAGTTAGTCGACTGATCCAGATGGTCAGTCGACTAATACGGACCCAGGCAATTTCCTGGGTCTGGTTCAGTCGACTGAACCACTGGTTCAGTCGACTGAACCTGCTTCAAAGCATTTTTTGACTTCTGGTTCAGTCGACTGAACCACTGGTTCAGTCGACTGAACCTGCTTCTGAAGCACATTCAGTCTAGCCCCCCTTGTGGGGCAAAAATCCAACAAACGACGATCGGACGAGCAACGGGCGCTAAGGGTTTACGCCAATCGGCAACCCAGCCCTATAGGCTCATCGATGCTTCACCGAAAACATGTTCAAACATCCGTAAAAGGATTTTCCCCAAAATTGGACTTTAAAACCAAAAATTGGAATATTCACCAAATCAATCCAAATCAAAATCAAATGAACATGTAAAGATGTTAGGAATTCATACCTAACAATCAAAGATAGTATAGACATAGATGTGAGATAAAAATCTCACCATTAAACCCAAAAACAATGTCTGAGAAGCTTAATCACAAAGGAAAGATCAACCCTCTTCACTTCAACCCAAGTAGCTTGAATCTAAGCTAAAAAGAAGAACATTCCCTATGTTAGGTTTAGGAAATTTCTGAAATTGAAGAGAGAATGAGTTGGAGAAGATGAAGAGGATGCTTACCAAAACTTCTTTTGGAATTTGGAGCAAGAATTTGTGTTTGCAATTGAATCTAGGGCTTGGAATTTCTAATTCCCCTTCTCTTCCCCCATTTCCAGTTTAGCTTGAGAAAAAGAAATGAAATGAGGATGAGTGGATGAAGAGAGGGACTGAGTTAGAGTAATAAGTAGGGTTGAAACCCAAACCCAAAAAGCCCAACAGAAAATAGAAAAATTCAACTTACTCCAAACATATCGAAGCTTATACTCAAAAAAGTCGCAAACACCATTTTGGACTCAATGGATGTGGTCTCGAGTCCCAATTCGACTGTTTGAAAAAATTAGCTTTTCAGACTTCAATCCGATTAACGATTCTATATTTAAATAAAATATTTAAATATTCAATCGTAAAATATGCGGGTTGTTACAAATTTGGCCAGCTATGTATTTCTATGGTACATTCACTGGGGATGTATGTTTCTTCGGAAGGATATCTTTGATCCTTGTGTAGTAGATTGAAGTTGGATTTGATTCGAGAAGATCTATAAGGAAATCCTACACAATTATCGAATGGGTTTTAGCAGTTGTAATTGTGTACCTATTGTTGTTGTGATGTACACTCACATGCATCACATCTATGTGATTATTTATATTTCACCCCTTAGACATTATTATAACATCACTAGATTTTATAATACAAATGGTTAGATTATCCTAAGGTAAAAGCCCATTCATGTTTATTGGCGGCATGGTCATAAGATATACCTTTACTTTTGAATGATTTTATAAATATTGCAATTCATATGATTTGATTTTTCTCACGCTGGTTTACCAGACTGGTCTTAGTATTATTTTCTTATAATGCTCGGGTCAGCTCGAGTATATTTCTAGGTTTAACTGTGGTTCATTGGAGTTCTTAAAAAGGAGCTGGATGATTTCCTATCGTATCTTATTTCTGCAGTATTGCTTGTTTTGTATCTATCAGCATTTATGAGCACAGGCTGTTATAATTGTCCAAACGGATGATAGGTTTGTTTACTATGATTGATGTATGTGTATAAAAGTTTTCTTTTGGAAAAGACCATTTGAGATATTATATGTTATCATTTCACATGTGAGATTCTGATATTGTGTTCTTCTTTCTTGTTCTGTTTCCTTTTCCTTTACCTTAACGTTCTATCCCATGAATACTATGGATGTATTAGTCTCGACATTCGGGGTCGAAAAGGTGGACCGTTACATGTTGTAACGACCCACAATTACGTACATTTTAAGTTAGCAATAAACCTCCAACTGAATTTGGATAAAAAAAGCGGATAGTTGGGGAGAAAAGAAAATAAAGATAGAACAGAACATAAATAGAATCTCACACGAATGGAATAATCATATATTATTAATCACAAAATCTTTTAAAGTAGAAAATTTAAGTAAGTTTATCAAAGTTTAACTTAACATCGACATGGATAGTTATAAATATATGTCCTTACAAATGTGGAATACAATAGTACATAAGTGTGGTGGAAATGTATAACAATCTTCAGAAGAATCTTCTAGCTCCATGCTCTGAGCTCTTTCAAGGTGTTCCAAACTAAACCTGACTACTAGGCTGTCCAGAAAAATAGGGCATCCAGAGTTTAAGGGAAAAAGAATAAACTCTAGGTCAGTCATGAGATTGGTGTGAGAAACTCAAAATAGGAGTATTTGGAGAACAAAGGGTATTTCATAAGACCACAGCACACATAAACACAAAACGGCTTTTTACCTTATGATAAAAAAAATCATTTCTACGTAAAATCCAGTGATATTATTTTTAATGACATTCTTTGAAAATCTTTCAAATAATACTATTCAAATAGCCAAAATTGTTACATTGGTTAAATATTATGACATAATAGGTTTATAACTAAAACCAAAAGCACATGTTGGAGATTTGGATTTCCAAGTAAATAGTGAGGTAAGAGACCACCACCCGTACAGTGTGTAACGACCCACCTTTTTGGATGATTTAAATCGACAATAAACCACACATGTCTAATTCAAACCGTTCAAAAGGGAGGATTGTTAATGGGGTAAATAAGAAAATAATAGAAAAGAAGAAAAAAAACAAAACACAGAATCTTGCAGCGGAATGACAAAATATAATAATCAAATAAACAGTTCATGAAGCTGTTTTACAAATGACATTTGATTATACATTTACAATTCAAATCAGAGTTATACATACATCAGAAAATAAAAAAATAATGCAACGGAACACAATAAGAAGTGGAATAATAATAAAAAATAGCAATAATATACTAAATCTTCGTCTTCGTCCTCCAGAACATAAAATGGTCTTCAATAGATTGAAAAAGCTCAGATTGACCCGAGCATAATGAAAAACAATACACTCGAGTCGGAACTAAAAATTCCTATGTAAGTCAAATCATTCTCAAATAAAAATATGAGTGCAATGGCTTCAGAGATGTTATGGGATTTTTCATCTCCTATCAAGTGTACAACGTGAGTGCAGTAATTTACGAGATTTCAAATAATTCGAAATACAATTTTAACCACTTTATTAAAAAAATCCGAAGTTTAAATTAAAAACTTAAACTTTTTAACTAATTCAGTTTCAATAAATAATCCAAATTCAAGAAATTGTATGGGTATATATCATTTCAACCCATAATTATCCAATTCTAAAATGATTTAGAGGACCACTTAAATGATATCAATAATATACAATGTGATAACAGGGACATATTAAAATAAATAAACAAATACATCCAACATATCAATCAATAAGCATCCATTTCAAACAACACCCAAATCAACCAATATATTTCAACATATAATAGTTATCAATATCAGGGTTTAACTATCAATTAAATTCCAATATAAAATTAAATGTCAATTCAGATTCAATATCAATTCAAATGTCAACTTAAACCAACAAACAACAATAAAAAAAATTATATATCACATCATATATTTTATTTAACTTGTAATGTAATTTTAGTATTGCGTGAGTGGGTTGGATCACTCACCTTTGTGCTTTCCCTTTACTAGCCAGATTTGAATCTGCAACTACTTTCTCATTTTATTTTGTTTCCGTGCTATCTTAATCTTTTTTTTATAGAAAGTTTTGGAGAGAAGATTATATAGATCTGGATTTGAAGAAAAAGACATGGAAAGAAGAGAAGGTTTGAAAAACAAAAAGAAAAAAAATTAAAGAAGAAGAAGAATTGAAAAAAAGAAAAGGAAGCTTTGAAAAAGAAGAAGAGCATTTGAAGAATAAGAGGAAGAAAAGAGAAAAAAAAGCTTTGGAAAAAAGGAGAGAAAGGAGATTTGAAGAAGAAACATGAAAAAATAAGAAAAGAGGAAGGTGAAGAGAGACAAAAAAATGAAGTTACAGAAGATGAGATTTAAAAAAATGAAATGAAGCTACAAGAATGAAGATTGAAACCAGTGAAAAGCAAATAAAGCTAAATATAAACAAAGTAGGAATTGAAATAAAGTAAAAATATGAACAACCCTAAAAAAATGGTAGGTATTAAAAGAGGTGAAGGAAAGAATTAAAAATATGAAAAGTAGCTAATGTTCATGAAATGAAAAGGCTTTAGACAATGTAAATTGAAATGAGTAATGGAACAAATGAGGAAACAATGAAAAAAGTGTGACAATTATTAATTAGAAAGAGAATGAATGGACCAACTCTACTCTATAAACAAACTTTTGGAATTCAAATTTCAAAACATTTGTTCACTCAATTAATTTTGTTAACCCCAAACATACAAAATTTGACATTCATTAAAGATTTAATTACCACAACATAACTAAATTTGAACACACCAATTTACATAACGGGGACCGCCGCTACATAAAAAAATATGAACCATGATTTAAAAATTCAAATTTAAAATCAATATTTTTCTCGACACGTAATTATGAACTCAAATATTTAATTTATTTTAAATTTCAAGGTAAGCAATAAAATCACTTCCGTGCAACCTATGTATGTTATTTAACTACCGTAAAATGTTGTTTTAAAAATTCAATTTTCTCTTTTTACAACGTTATATTTATATTCAGAATGGAAACGTTCGCTTTATTTTCCTCAAACATTCTTATATTTTCCTTAAATGCTTATTCGTTACTTGCAATTCAAAAATTTAAACATTCTTATATTCTTAAATGATCAACTTATACAACATTAAATCCATTCTTATATTTCCAAATAATGTACATTCCAAATGAAAACATTCTTACATTAAATTTATTAATTGCACTTTGTTTCTTTTTCCTTTTTCAATTGAAAGATTTCAATAAAAAAATTTCCAATTAATTTTAATCTTCCGCTTCAAAACAGACCCTAATTGATGAAATCAATTAAATAAATACGTTAACATTGTAATCCTTATTTATAGTCATGCAAACACATTTATAAAATTACAGTAACGAACAAGCATTAAATTACATACTAAATAAATGTTTTTCTCTATCAATCAATATTCATTTAACTCATCATTAAAACAGACATTTATTATTCTAATTCCTGTTATTAAATTATATTCTAATACGCGTTAGAACCTTCCACTTCATTGCTTCATTATGGTTTGTTGTTTTAGAATTTTATTTATGGTCGAAACTTATGATCTAATAACATAGTTAACATTTGTTTTACATTTCGTTACGTTAATATACTCCAATTTCCATCCTTTATTTGTATTAACTACTATATTTCCATTTTATTGAATTTTGGTCAATTTCACACATAAATTATAATTAAAGTCTTAATTAATTTATTTACCTTGGTTTCATTCTCTTATTAAATCAATTATTACCTTAAATAGATAGTCAACATTGTTATATCTTCCATTACATCAATATTTTACCATTTCATCTTACCTTTCATTTACGTAACCTTTTATTTCATGATTGTAATAAATTCACTTATTAAAATTTCCAATTCCAGTAAATTTAAGTAAACTGATTTCCATCCTTTTATTCAAATCACAGGTTATACTATGATAAAAATTTACATTGGTTATGTGACTCCCTACCTCTATACTCACACTAGCCAAGAACACTACTGGGTAATGCCGTCGACTAGCACGAAGAATAAGGCTGTTGAGGAGCGACCATCTGTGTAATTGCTTTGTGCGAGTACCGATATGTCAGATAGTAAGACATGCATTTCGTTTCAAGGGGAAATCCGACATATCAAATACAAACACAAAGGTACTACACAGTGGCTAAGTGGCCTTTGGAAACAAATATAGAAATAAGCATAACACAATTCAGTCACAAATATTCATATCACAAGGCGGAAACATATATGAATATAACACATAGAAGTGTACATCAAAGTAGTGGTCATACAAGGTCCACTACATCATAAAAGAATAGGTACAAGTGCTAGACAAAAGAATATGTATACATCAAGGAGTCTCTATCTCGAATGTATAACAACAAAAACTACTAAGCTAAAGTAGTTAGCCAAAAGTCAGATGTCGGGCCCTGATAAGAAGTCAAGTGAAAGCACCTGAAATACCTCGGTCCGACCCGAGTATTATTTAAGAAGAAAATAATAAACGGATTAGTCTAGCTATAAATATCATATAAAATGAGATAGGATAAGAGATATGACCAAAAATGTATGATAACAAAAATGCCATACTGTGACAAATATACATAAGGTAACAACAAAAATCATACAATATCTCAAATATTCTCAAACACTAAAAAGAATGTCATATTCTTTAAATTATTCACCAAAACACAAATATTGACAAACATATCAATGCCAATCGCAAAAATCGGTGAAACACAAATACCAGAAATCATCAACTAGAAATCCAGAAATCACAAAAAGGGGAAAGTCTATCACAAACGGGAGCATGAAAACTCCCCAACACGTGTGTCACAAACGGAATGCTATTCCATGGTCGCTAACCATCAAGTTTGAGCTGAAACTCCACAAACGGCCCGAAGACCATGGGTCGCTACCCCACCAATTTGAGCCGAAGCTCCACAATCGGCCCGAAGACCATGGGTCGCTACCCTACCAATTTGAGCAGAAGCTCCACAAACAGAGTTTTAGTCCCCACACAAACAAAGAGACATCACACATCGCTAGTCTAAATCTCAAAACGATCATCATTGATCGACAAGTGTAAATTACACTAAGCTAGTAAATATAAGAGTTTAGCTTCATGTCCCATAACCACTAGCTTAACTTAAATATTTACGAACAGATTATTGACTTCCACTCGAAAATAAGTGTAAATTACGCTAAGCTAGTAAATAAATGAGTTAGGCTTCATGTCCCATAACCACTAGCTTAACTTAAATATTTACGAATAGATTGTAGATTTCCACTCGAAAATTGTCACAAGAGTTCAATCGAACAAGTCCAAGAAATAACCGACGAAGTAAACGCAAGCGTTTCATACCACTTGTTTTGCTAAGTCGTTTAATTAGATTTCTCATACGAATGAGGTAAAGGTTTGTATATACTAATAGATTGGAAAACGGTTTTAAAAACGAGCTTTGTATTTAAGAGTAATTGTTGAAATTATTTTGTGAATGAGTTTTAGTATTTACTACTAGTATAGAAACCTTTGTATTTTTAAAAGTGACAAATCACAGAAAACGATTGTAGAAACAATCGATCAACCAAAAATTCACATTCAACGACGTGAATCCAAACCATTAAAATCGATATCAAATCCATCAAATGGATATTCCCAAAAGTCCAAAGAAAGAAGTCATCAAAGTCGATAAAAGTGATAACAACTAATCGGATCAACAAAAATCGATTAAATTTGGAAATTCACTCAAAAACAGCCAAAATAGGCAAAACTGCACATTTCAGACGTCTGAAATTACCAACCAGACGTTTGAACCTCTAACCAGACATCTGGATGGATTTCCAAACATCTAGATTTTGTCTTTGCCTTTTTTCGTTTTCCAGGAACCAATTCCAGACGTCTGAATTTGAATTCAGACGTCTAAAATCCACCTGTAGGCAAAAATTAGCCTAGCCCTTAAAGGGCGAAAATCTAAACGAAATGCGATCGATCGAGCGATGGATGCTAGGGGTTTATGCCAATCGACAACCCAGCCCTATAGGCTCTTCGATACACCACCAAAACATGTCCAAACATCCAAGATAGGATTTTTGAAGATTTTGACTTCAAAACACCAAAATTGGAAAATTCACCAAATCAATTCAAATCAAAAGCAAATGAACATGAATAGAAGTTAGGAATTCATACTTAACAACAATGAAAGTTATAGACGTAGATGTGAGTTCATAAAACTCACCTTTAAACCCAAAAACAATGAACAAGAAGCTCTAAAACAAAGGAAAGGCCAATTCCTCTTCAACTTCAACTCAAGAAGCTCCAATCTAAGCTAATAAGCAAATATTTCCTAAGTTAGGGTTTAGGAATTTCTGAAACTGAAGAGAGATAGAGATGGAGAAGATGAAGAGGATGCTTACTTAAGCTTCTCCTTGATTTTGGACTTGAATTTGAGTTTCCTAATCAAAACTAGGGTTTAGGAATTTCTATTTCCCATTCTTTCCCCCATTTTTCTTTAGCTTGAGTGTTAGGAAAAGAGAATGAGTGAATGGATGAAGAGTAGAGGAGTTAGGGTATTGTATTGGGTTAGTGGGCTGAACCTAAACCCAAATAGAAAAATAGCAAAATTCTACTCAACTCCAAACATATCGATGTTTATACTCAAAAAAGTTGTAAACGTCGTTTTGAACTCAATGGAAGTGGTCTCGAGTTCCAATTCGACTGTTTATAAAAAGTAACATTTTGGACTTTAATCCGATTAACGAAGCTATATTTAAATAGAACATTTAAATATACAATCGTAAAATATGCGGGTTGTTACAGGTTACATTGTATAGAATCAACCTTTTTACCATTATCAATTAAACTTACATTAACTGCACTAATTAAGGGAATTAATTGCTATTTATTTCCAATTAATTTTAATAGACGAAATAAATAGGTAATATGTATAATAATTGTCACTATTTGCCTTTAATTACATTTATAAATTTATTACTTACAAACAAATATTACCATTTCTTTCATAACACTAATTTTATTCAATTTCCATTGACAATACATTATTTCATTAATGAATTCAATATTTACATTCTTTTTCCTATGTTCACTTTATAACCAAGTATAACCTTACACTATTTCAATTAATTGGAATTCCATTCAAATTGTTAATAATTAGCTTTAATTAACATTGTTGCATTTCATTTTAGTATTATTCCAGTTATAATTCTTAAATTTTTAATTTCTTCCAACAATTAATTACAAAAATCTTATTATATTTACTATTTTTAATTGTCGAAAATTACGGGTCGTTACACAATGCATCTCCAAAGGGATGCACCGAGGATTGACATCTTCGAAAACTTGTGCGAATTAAGGTCGGCCTATCCGCAGACCCATCTGGTGCCGGATAGCATCAAATATGATATCACCTGGGCCATTCATGATTTCTATCCAAGATCTCCCATACCATACACCACATATATTTTTACCCGGTGTCACAGCGGGAGCAAAATAAATCTAGAAAGGTGATATCATACCCTAATTTTTGGGAACCACTTATGTAACGACCCGTAAATTTTAGACAATTTTATTTGTTTATTTATATATTTAATTGAAATTTTGTGAAACTTTAAACAATAAAATTTTGAAATTTAAATTTGATATTTGAAATGCGTCTGTTTTAACATAGCAACTGGTAAATTTTCATCAGATAATTTGGAAGTTTATTTTCTAGTGTAATTTTATTCCAATTTATATTAGTTAAAAATTGATGATAATAAAAGTTTTCCGAATCCTAAATATGTCAACATGAGAAATTGTATTTAGAACACTCTGAATAAGACTGCGTAATTCATTTCGCAAATTTTGGACGTTTCTAGCTCCGTTTGGATTTTTCCGTACGGAATGACAACGTATATCGG
The DNA here is from genome assembly GCA_030737815.1 of Allium fistulosum. Lineage (NCBI taxonomy): Eukaryota > Viridiplantae > Streptophyta > Magnoliopsida > Asparagales > Amaryllidaceae > Allium > Allium fistulosum. The sequence goes on from CM060904.1 coordinate 643,074,206, forward strand.
TGTCCGTATCGACTTTTGATCTGTTGATCGTACCACTGGTATCTGTATACCGTTTTGATTGCCTCATCGTGCTGATCTTTGCGGTATATTTAATTTTATGTTTTAAAGCCCGGTTCGCATCGGAATCCATAGAACGGTTACCGTATTGGTACCGGTTTCTTACCTTTTGGCTATTCAATTTCCACCGTGTAATTTTCAACGGTCGTTAGCATTTATTTCTTGAATTCAGCATTTTAATTTTTGTATTCCACTGGTTATTATAATCTGCACATTTGGCTTCCACTCTATCTTTTCATTTCGTTCTATCTAAAAAAAATTACAAAGTCATTTTTCCCATAGTCCGTTGCCTACTCTCCTTCTTCTCGATTGCTCTACCTCCCCACTTGCCCAACCTCTCCATGGCCGCCGTAGCCACTTCATCTCCAACACAACCGACCAAGCCACATCATTCACCAACCTCCCTGAACTCGAGTTCCTCCCCTTCCTCCTACCGTCGAGCGGCCCGAGGTAGCCACCCCACTCGCCCAGTGTAGCCGCCCACGCAGCCTTCAACGCATCACCACATGAGCAGCCCACCACCTTCACCGAAGCGGCTGTTTCGGCCTCCGCCTGAGTCTCATCGTCCCCGCATCTCTGGCTTCATTTTATACCATCACAGGTTCTTTTAAATAATATGTTAAACATTTATATAAGTTATGTACAGTTTGAAATAGTTTAATAATATATATATATATATATATATTATATAATTTTGCATCGTATGTTACATATATGTTTTACAAGCAGTTTTCGTGTGTTATGGAATTGGTATATAATGTTGTTTAAGGGTATATATTTATTTTCTAAATGTTTACTATGTGTTGATGTCTCATATATACGACAATTTACGTATATATATTTGAAGTTTTGAAGTATATATATATATATATATGTAAGTTGAAGTGAGTTATGTGGATTTTATAATATTGGATTTAATTTTAACATATATATATGTACCAAAGTTTAATGTTTTCTAAATACATTTTTACTGTATGATTTGAAGAATTATTATGTATATATTACTTAGGTCGTAGTCCTATTATATGTTAGATATATATACACTTATATAATTATATTGATTTATAATAATATTGGTAGATATATATATATATATAATAGATATAAGTTTATATACATGTTATGTGCGGTCTGCACATATTTCCAGTAGCACGTATATTGTTTACGTGTATGTAAAGGTTTTGGGTAACTCGATCATGCATTTTTTTGTCTGTATATATATTATATTATACATGTTTTGGGCAGTACACCTCAAGTTTTGGGGCATAACATGTATATGTTATTATGTAAGCGAGTTGTGTATTTAGATGTATACTATATTATATTTTATTTTATTTTTGTATTACATATATATATATATGTTGCAGTATATACATTGCTTATATATTTGATATATTAATATTTGCAATAAATAGTATACACAAAATTTAAGTAGTATATTGATTTCAAGGTATATGTATTTTAAAATGAATATTGGGATTAAGGAAAATAATAATATAATATAATATAACATACATCTCGTCTAAATTTAATATCAAGCTAATTTGATTCGTTCCCATCGATTTCTGTTATCAGATCTGTTCATCTAAATCGTGCCAATCTAGCTTTGCTTTGGAATTCGCGCCTGGATTCGTAGCTTGTTCTTTTTTCAAATCATCTAACCTCGAAAGGTGAGCAATCACCCACGATTAATGTTCTTATATTTATTAAATTTGATTTCAATTGAAACGTCAATTGAAATATGCTGTTGTCAGTTATTTACATTGCTATATATATGCTACTATCTGTATATGTTCATCTGTGACATCTGACACCATTATCTGTTATTTATATTGATGATATATGCCTGTTGTTATATTATTATCATATCTGTTATCACTCTACAAGTTCCATGTTAGTATAGAATTCACTATGGGTTGAAATGATACATACCCGAACGATCTGTAGAATAAGGAAAAATCATTATAGGTTGAAATGATAAACCCAAGCGATTTTCATTGAATTGAGTTTGGGATTACGGGTTGAAAAAATATATACCTGTATATATATTTAAATTGTAGATTGAAATGATAAATATCCGTATCACTTGACCATAGGGTAGAAAATTATATACAGACACCGTTGGTCTATATATAAATATTTTGGAAATGATTTCTATGGTTTTGAAAAGAAATAAATGGTTTTAATAAATATCGATTCTAAAGATTTATTAAAGTAGATTTAATAAAGTTGATAAATAATATGTTTAAGTATTTATTTAATATCTATATTTTCAAATATAGAGTTTAAAATGATTCGAAATTGATTTGAAATTTTATTTATTTAAGAATTTTACTTAAATAAGTTTGATTTGAAATTTAGTAAAATTTGAAATTTTAAAGCTATGATTTTATAACTTGAATTTGATTAAAAGTGACTTAAATGAATATTTCAAATTTATATAAATTTAAGTGGGTTATTTTGTTTATTTAAATTTGTAAATTAAAGCTGTATTTAGATAGTATTGAAATGATTAAGTAAATATTTCAAAACTAACAATAGTAAAGTGAATTTGATATATATATATATATATAAAATTATCGAATTTAGTTTTGAAATGTTGAATATATTGACTTTGATATATATTGAAATTTGAAAGGTTTATTTTGAGGTTCAAATCTGTATTTGAAATTGATATAATTTAAAATAGTTTATTTAGAACTGAATTGAATTGAAATCGATGAATTGAGATTGAATTAAATGTGAATTTTGGAATTCGAGTTGATTTGAATTGATTTATGAAATTCGTGGAAACTATCTTATTATATAAAGTATTTTAAATTATATTTAAAAATATTTTTATGTTATTTTATAAACTATTTTAATATAACTATTTTAATATAAACTATTTTACCATCAGTGGGAGTTTCAACGTTACGCATCCGTGTGCGACGAATAAGTAAAAGCGGGGTAGACACACGGCGTGGGGTTTACTTAAGTGAGTATCAATAAATACCATGATCTTAAGGTTCCCCATGATCTCAAAAAAAAAAAATATAAACTATTTTAAATATACTAATTATTTTAATATAAATTATTTTAACTTATAACTATTTTATATAAATTATTTTATTTTATAAACTATTTTATTTTATATACTATTATTAATATCTAAACTATTTGAAGGAAAGTGTTATGTTTTCAAAGTGTTATGATGTCCAAAGCTATGAATTTCAAAGTATAATGATTTCCAAAGTATTATTATTCAAATTGTTTGGTTTCGAAGGTATTATAAATTTGGAAGTACTATGATTTTGGAAGCAAATATTTTTGAAATGGAAATGATATTGTATTGATAGGGATTTTGAAATAGAAATGATATTTTGATTTTGAAGTATAGACTATTTTGAAATGACCGCGGTGTTATAGTAACGATTGGTTGTTAAAGAGACCGGGATCAGATATGGACATACTCTCTGTCGATACCGAAAACCACTTTAACAACTGTGTACGCGGTGGAGATTCCAGAATGAAGTAGGATGGTGGTGATGATCCTAAAGGTATATACGTGGACCCAACTCCCGTGAGTTGGCATAAGGTGGCTAAAAAGGGAGCGATTCTCGGGCCAATGAGGTAGCACCTCTGATCGGCTGCATTTCTTCGATACCATTCTATTACTTTGTGATTGATTTGGTGGCCACCCTTCGATTTTGATTGGGAGTGTGTTATGAGGTGGGAGGTAGTGGCTGCTATGCGTTTCCACCAGCCCGGATGCGTAATTGGTATATCTACCCTGGCATTGCCTTGTTATGCTATGTCACATACCGTATCGAGCTTTACTACGAGTTGTGATTTCTCCCGTAGCCTGTGGAGTATCGAGGGTAGCCCCCGTGTTGGGAGTATGCTAGTACTGGATAAACTACTGGGACTATTACGTGTTAAGGGCTATATGGGTAACCCCTTGATGCTATTAAAAAGTATGTTTATTTTATATTAGACATTATTATAATAGTGAATATTACTACATAGTAGATAGTTTAACGGATCCTTAGAGGATGGTTATCCCAAACATCCTTTGAGTTACTTGTATTTCAGTTGATATTTCACTTGAGTTGGATATATTGATAGAAGAATGTTAATCCTGACTCGAGTGTTTTGTGTTTTTCTTTACGCTCGGGTCAGACTGAGTGATACAGCATTTGAGACTCACCTTTGGAGTTGGAGCTTCGCTTGGAGACCCAGCTATTTATCTATCCTGCTTTCAGTTGTTCAGTCGATTCCAGTGATGTGTTCAGATCATGTTTTTGACTATTGTATTGAGACATCTATGTATTCGAGACTTCTGTTGTATCTTGTTTAACTCTGTTATATATATAGTGCTTCATGAACTACTATTCTTTTGTTTCCGCTGCATTATTGTTATATTACTCTGTGTCTGTGATTATTTTATTTACTATATACGCTGAGTTTTGCCAAATTTAAATTAACAATCTGATATTTTGAGCAATTCAAATCCGACATGTATGGATGCAGATGGTTGAAAATTTCAGGTCGTTACATGTGGTATCAGAGCACTGGTTTTAGGCAAAACTCAATATATAGAGTAAATTTAATTACAGAATCACTTTCGTTCGAGCTCGAATTCCTTCTTCTTTGACTCAGTTTCCTTTTAATTTTGGAACGTTCACTTCGGTTCCAAGGTCCACTTTTGTCGTCTCTATTCGGGTCTTCTTGATTCTGGAGTATCCCATAACTCCACCTCGAATAATCTCTATAATAAATTGGCGGTCTCGCCAATCTTTGAATGATTTGTAAAGGGGTGAAACTTCTTTACAACAGGCATTGATTCACCGGAGGTTTCTGTATCCTCGGTTTAGATGCTGCTATCTTTTACTTTACTCGAATTCTATCTCTTGTGATCCGATGCCGATTTGATTCAGAATTCTGCATCGATCGTATTCCTGAAGTCACGGTTGACCCGGTTAAGGTTACCCGCGATTTATATAAGTTTATCCATCTTCCTGTTTGAAATTCAATCTGTTTATCTCCCTATCGAACCTATCTTCTAGTTGAATTCTTTGTTTAGGATCCCTCTATATTTGAATCTCTATCCTTGTTTTGAAATCCATCTTTGAATCATTGAGTGAGGGAGTGTATTTTGCATTAGTAATTAATATTAAGTTGTTTTATATATTGTGTTGTTTGAGTTGTTGATGTTGATTTGGGTTTTCGATCGATTTGTCTGATCAACGCTATCGATAGGATTTCCAAAACACCTGAATAGAACAAACTGACACCATATTGTTTTCAAATTTGGTAAATGAAATAAATTTGTATGATTATATTATAAATATATAAGTAAAATTTTCTGGAATTTAATAGTTAATTAAATTGGTTGTTTGAATGATAATATTTGATTATCATTTAATGTTCTAAATGAATTTATAAACATGGTTTATAAATTGATTTGGAATTGAAATGAATTTTAAAAATCAGGAATTTGAGAATTTAATTTCCAGTGATTTCATGCTTTGGTTTTAAAAATCTTAAAATATATATTATTGAAGGTATTTTCGAATAGAAACCGTTTTCAAAGATGTTTAAATGTTTAAATTAGTAATATTGTCTTTTGTTGCTGGAAAATAATTTCGGTGATGGTGGCCACATCATCGACATTCATTTACGAGTTTCAGAGTGGAGAGACCATTTTGTAGCTTTGCTACGGTTCTATTCTAGAAAATAAATTGATTTAAATTTCTAAATTATAACTTGATTTATAATATATATATTGCTATATGATTTTAGATTTGATTTGATATATACAGTGTGTGTATATATATATATATCTAAATGGTTTGAAGTGAATTGGAAATTTAATTCTTAAATTTTGTTATGGATGATTTTAATTACAAAATAAATCCAAAAATTTTGAATAAATATTTAAACTTGGAATAAATTGAATTAGGAAAATTTTACTTGTATACTACTCAATTACATCCTAATATAACTTACCTAAATTATTCAGAAGTTGAATATGTAATTGGATAATATACAATATAAAAATGATTTTATAAATAAAATTTGAGTGATCATAATAAATGTTATACACTTAAATTTTGGTTGTAAAATGTTGATAAAGCTAAATTGAATAATAAGTTAATTGAATAATAGATGAGATAAATAAAATAAATTTTGTATTGAAGGAATTAATAAATTGAAATTAGATCAACTTATGGAAATACCTTGAATTTAAATTCAATTATTGAATATAAATTAATTTAAATTGAAATTTATATGGTTTAAATTAATTTATATGGTTTAAATATAGGTGATAAGATAAATTAAGTGGAATAAACTTAATAATAATTTGGAATAAAAGAAATTTGTTGAATAAAATAGGAGTATAATAAATGATTATACAAATTGATGATACAGAAATTTTAATTGAGGATGACTAGATAATAAGATAACGAATTTAGAAATAGATAGATTGATTTAACTTAGGTAAACAAATGAATTTAACCAGATTATTGAATATTAATTAGTTTAAATTGAAATTTATATGGGTTTAAATTAATCGTTTTATTTTGTTTTGAAATCTGTTTTTCTTTCTGGTTGTTTCTATTCTCCTACCTCGTTCCTTTTCGGGGACGAAAAGTTTTGAGTGGGGGAGAGTGTAACGACCCGTAAATTTTAGATAATTTTATTTGTTTATTTATATATTTAATTGAAATTTTGTGAAACTTTAAACAATAAAATTTTGAAATTTAAATTTGATATTTGAAATGTGTCTGTTTTAACATAGCAACTGGTAAATTTTCATCAGATAATTTGGAAGTTTATTTTCTAGTGTAATTTTATTCCAATTTATATCAGTTAAAAATTGATGATAATAAAAGTGTTTCGAAACCTAAATATGTCAACATGAGAAATATTGTTTAGAACACTATGAATAAGACTGCGTAATTCGTTTCTTAAATCATGGACGTTTCCAGCTCCGTTTGGATTTTTCCATACGGAATGGCAACGTATATCAGTGTCCGTATCAACTTTTGATCGGATGATCGTACCACTGGTATCTGTATACCATTTTGATCGCCTCATCATGCTGATCTTTGTGGTATATTTAATTCTGTGTTTTGAAGCTCGGTTCACATCAGAATCCACAGAAACGGTTACCGTATCGGTACCGGTTTCTTACCTTTGGGCTATTCAATTTCCACCGTGTAAATTTCAACGGTCGTTAGCATTTATTTCTTGAATTCAGCATTTTAATTTTTGTATTCCACTGATTATTATAATCTGCCCATTTGGCTTCCACTCTATCTTTTCATTTCGTTCTATCTAAAAAAAATTACAAAGTCATTTTTCCCAAAGTCTGTTGCTTGCTCTCCTTCTTCTCGGTTGCTCTACCTCCCCACTTGCCCAACCTCTCCATGGCCGCCGTAGCCACTTCATCTCCAACACAACCGACCAAACCACATCGTTCACCAACCTCCCTGAACTCGAGTTTCTCCCATTCCTCCTATCGTCGAGCGGCCCGAGGCAGCCACCCCACTCGCCCAGTGTAGCCGCCCACGCAGCCTTCAACGCATCACCACGTGAGCAACCTACCACCCACACCGAAGCGGCTGTTCCGGTCTCTGCCTGAGTCTCATCGTCCCCGCATCTCTGGCTTCATTTTATACCATCACAAGTTCTTTTATATAATATGTTAAACATTTATATAAGTTATGTACAATTTGAAATAGTTTAATAATATATATATTATATAATTTTGCATCGTATGTTACATATATGTTTTACAAGCTGTTTTCGTGTGTTATGGAATAGGTATAGAATGTTGTTTAAGGGTATATATTTATTTTCTAAATGTTTACTATGTGTTGATGTCTCATATAAACGACAGTCTACGTATATATATTTGAAGTTTTGAAGTATATATATGTAAGTTGAAGTGAGTTATGTGGATTTTATAATATTGGATTTAATTTTAACATATATATATATGTACCAAAGTTTAATGTTTTCTAAATACATTTTTACTGTATGATTTGAAGAATTATTATGTATATATATATATATTACTTAGGTCGTAGTCCTATTATATGTTAGATATATATATACTTATACAGTTATATTGTTTTATAATAATATTTGTAGATATATATATAATAGATATATTTGTTTTATAATAATATTGGTAGATATATATATAATAGATATAAGTTTATATACATGTTATGTGCAGTCTACACATATTTCCAGTAGCACGTATATTGTTTACGTACGTGTATGTAAAGGTCTTGGGTAACTCATGCATATTTTTTTTGTCTGTATATATATTATATTATACATGTTTTGAGCAATACACCTCAAGTTTGGGGTGTAACATGTATATGTTATAATGTAAGCGAGTTATGTATTTAAATGTATACTATATTTTATTTCATTTTATTTTTATTACATATATATAAGTTGCAGTATATACATTGCTTATATATTTGATATATTAATATTCGCAATAAATAGTATACACAAAATTTAAGTAGTATATTGATTTCAAGGTATATGTATTTTAAATTGAATATTGGGATTAAGGAAAATAATAATATAATATACATCTCGTCTAAATTTTATATCAAGCTAATTTGATTCGTTCGCATCGATTTCTGTTATCAGATATGTTCATCTAAATTGTGCCAATCTAGCTTTGCTTTGGAATTCATGCTTGGATTCGTGGCTTGTTCTGTTTTCAAATCCTCTAACCTCGAAAGTTGAGCAATCACCCACGATTGATGTTCTTATATTTATTAAATTTGATTTCAATTGAAACGTAAATTGAAATATGCTGATGTTAGTTATTTACATTGCTATATATATGCTACTATCTGTATCTGTTCACCTGTGACATCTGACACCATTATCTGTTATTTATATTGATGATATATGCCTGTTGTTATATTATTATCATATCTGTTATCACTCTACAAGTTCCATGTTAGTATAGAATTCACTATGGGTTGAAATAATACATACCCAAACGATCTTTAGAATAAGGAAAAATCGTTTTGGGTTGAAATGATAAACCCAAGCGATTTTCATTGAATTGAATTTGGGATTGTGGGTTGAAAAGATATATATCTGTATATATATTTAAATTGCAGACTGAAATGATAAATATCTATATCACTTGACAATAGGGTAGAAAATTATATACAGACACCATTGGTCTATATATAAATATTTTGGAAATGATTTCTATAGTTTTGAAAAGAAATAAATGGTTTTAATAAATATCGATTCTAAAGATTTATTAAAGTTGATTTAATAAAGTTGATAAATAATATGTTTAAGTATTTATTTAATATCTATATTTTCAAATATAGAGTTCAAAATGATTCGAAATTGATTTGAAATTTTATTTATTTAAGAATTTTACTTAAATAAGTTTGATTTGAAATTTAGTAAAATTTGAAATTTTAAAGTTTATTTAGAACTGAATTGAATTGAAATCGATGAATTGAGATTGAATTAAATGTGAATTTTGGAATTCGAGTTGATTTGAATTGATTTATGAAATTCGTGGAAACTATCTTATTATATAAAGTATTTTAAATTATATTTAAAACTATTTTTATATTATTTTATAAACTATTTTAATATAACTATTTTCATATAACTATTTTAAATATACTAATTATTTTAATATAAATTGTTTTAACTTATAACTATTTTATATAAATTATTTTATTTTATAAACTATTTTATTTTATACACTATTATTAATATCTAAACTGTTTGAAGGAAAGTGTTATGTTTTCAAAGTGTTATGATGTCCAAAGCTATGAATTTCAAAGTATAATGATTTCCAAAGTATTATTATTCAAATTGTTTTGTTTCGAAGGTATTATAACTTTGGAAGTACTATGATTTTGGAAGCGAATATTTTTGAAATGGAAATGATATTGTATTGATAGGGATTTTGAAATAGAAATGATATTTTGATTTTGATGTATAGACTATTTTGAAATGACTGCGGTGTTATAATAACGATTGGTTGTTACAGAGACCAGGATCAGATATGGACATACTCTCTGTCGATACCGAAAACCACTTTAACAACTGTGTATGCGGTGGAGATTCCAGAATGAAGTAGGATGGTGGCGACGATCCTAAAGGTATATACGTTGACCCAACTCCCGTGAGTTGGCATAAGGTGGCTAAAACAGGAGCGATTCCCGGGCCAATGGGGTAGCACCTTTGATCGGATGCATTTCTTCGATACCATTCTATTACTTTGTGATTGATTTGGTGGCCACCCTTCGATTTTGATTGGGAGTGTGTTCCGAGGTGGGCAGTAGTGGCTGCTATGCGTTTCCACCAACCCGGATGCATAATTGGTATATCTACACTGGCATTGCCTTGTTGTGTCATGTCACCTACCATATCGAGCTTTACTACGAGTTATGATTTCTCCCGTAGCCTGTGGAGTATCAAGGGTAGCCCCCGTTTTGGGTGTATGCTAATACTGGATAGACTACTGGGACTATTACGTGTTAAGGGCTATATGGGTAACCCCTTGACACTATTAAAAAGTATGTTTATTTTATATTAGACATTATTATAATAGCGAATATTACTACCTAGTAGATAGTTTAACGGATCCTTAGAGGATGGTTATCCCAAACATCCTTTGAGTTACTTGTATTTCAGTTGATATTTCACTTGAGTTGGATTTATTGATATAAGAATGTTATTCTTGACTCGAGTGTTTTGTGTTTTGCTTTACGCTCGGGTCAGACTGAGTGATACAACATTTGAGACTCACCTTTGGAGTTGGAGCTTCGCTTGGAGACCCAGCTATTTATCTATCTTGCTTTCAGTTGTTCAGTCGATTCCAGTGATGTGTTCAGATCTTCTATTTGACTATTGTATTGAGACATCTATGTATTCGAGACTTCTGTTTTATCTTGTTTAACTCTGTTATATATATATATAGTAGCTTCATGAACTACTATTCTTTTGTATCCGCTGCATTATTATTATATTACTCTGTGTCTGTGATCTATGATTATTTTATTTACTCTATATGTTGAGTTTTGCCAAATTTAAATTAACAATCTGATACTTTGAGCAATTCAAATCCGACATGTATGGATGCGAATGGTTGAAAATTTCTGGTCGTTACAACTTAGCCCTAAAGCAATCTCTGTTTCACAATTCCCCAGGTGTGAGGCTCGAGGTAACGTTCACCTTTCTAGAACATTTTCACTTAAAGTGCCACATTGCCTTTTCCAATAACATGCTATCTATTTCTACAAAGGTACAATCTTTGAACTCGTATGTCTTAGAGAAGGGTGTTAGGTATAAGAGAGTTACCTCCTATACCACCAAACAGATGTAGGTTTGTAGAGACCAATGCCCTGTGATCTTAGAATGCAATGTCAAACATTCATCCATAGAAGTTGTCCAGGAAATGGATAAACCAAAGGCACTCTCCTACCACATCTCTTTGGATTAGTAGTGAGTAGTCCTTGCATACGAAGATCCCATAATGAAGGGACTGCTACTATTTATTTATCCCGGGAGCTAATCCAAAATTATCAACAAGCATTCTTTCCGTTATGAAGATCCCGACCTTCATCTTCATTATCTTTAAGATGTCATCACTTCTGAACTCGTAAATTGGTTCGAAGTGGTTTCTGGATAGGGATTACCCCAAATCCGACCCCGGTTCTTTCGAACCAATCATCGATGAAAAGATGTTAAGTAAATAAATGCTTATCATTTCATTGATTACTTTTCTCTTTATCGAAAATATCTTCTAGAGATATATATATCTTTAAAACATTTCTTTTTGGTATATACGGAATCACTAAACCTCATTTATCAAATCTTTGTTTAACTAAAACCTTTTTAAAATCTTGAAATAATTCCAAATTATTTCATTCTTAGGAAAATATTTCCAAAATCATTTATTTAATTCTTAACCAAGATTTCTAAATCATAACTTTTAAAATAGGTAAAAAACAATGTTATTTAAGACATCATTTACTATAAACTTAAAGCAATTAATTTTTAGTATAGGAATTAAATTAATTCCAAATCATTTATTTAAATCTTTGACAAAATATTTCTTATTTCCAATACATATCTTTTTAATAGGTTGAAACCATATTATCTAAGATGGTAAATCCAAATTAGTTAGTATTTAAGAAAAACAGATCCATAGAAATTATACTAAATCAAAATCATTTCTCATAAATCATATTGCCAAACCTTTTTGAGTAAAAAGGGTTGATAGAAATTATACTAATTCCACTCAACATCAAATTTCGTGTTTAACCATTACCATCCATTGAATGGCGGTGAAATCACCTTTCAAATTCACACGGATAGTATGGGTTCCCTCCTTGGAATTTAATACCAAGTATAAGAAGACTATCTCTATTCAATCCAAGTTGCAATTAATTAATTATAAAAATTAAATCTTTTATACTTGTCTTGTTTCTGACATTTAGACCTTATTTATTCTTCGCCCAGGAAAGAGGCTAGGTGAGCCAGGGCACTGGTTGCTCCCGAACATCTCTTTAGTTTAAGCACCTCCCATTTGGGTCTTACAAATAGAAAAATCCAGTTTACTCATCGACTATTAGTCCAAATTTAAATCAATTGATTTTAATAGTTTTTCTTTAAATCATTTATTTAAACTTTTTAAAATAAATTATAAAACCTTAAATAATCTTTAAAATACCTAATTAAATATTTGAAAACATATATAATTTTTTGGAAAGAATACTTAGGTTTAAAACCATATTTCAAAAGTTATTAAAAGTGCTACGAATAGTGTTTTTAAGCTTATTTGATCAAAAAAAACCTTTCTATCATTTAGAAATCCATTTTTATACCTCAAATCTCTTTTAAAACATTTTAAAATATTTATAGAATTTATTCATATTTTTAAAGAACTAAAATTATCATTTTTAAAGAATTTATCGCTTTGGTTTTTGAACTATCAAAGAGCGACTATTTCGAAAACTTATTTTGCTCATGTTTCAAAATCTAATAAATGAAATCTCAATCTTTTTCTCTTGTTTGAAAACTATGATTATATAGTTCAAAAAAAATTTATTACAAAGAATTTTGACTCCGTATAAATGGATTTAACTTTTGCGGCGCGAAATCGCGAACTACCATTATGCGACGCGCCTATTTTTGACTCAATTTTCATAACTTGTCAAAACTTCACCAAATTGGATTTTAGTGTTTATAAAATATTTATAAACTATTTTAAACCATTATAAAGGGGTTTAATGATTCCATATCACTTTTATAACTTGATTCGGAAAGTGATTTCCTTGTGTAATATCGATGTATATTTAATGTGAGTTATTTACACAATTAAACAACTATGTTAAAACAACCAAACTTAATGATCAAAGCATAGTAAACATCTACTGCAAACATTTCACATCATCATTATCATATATATATATATATATATATATAGTTCCTTACCTTATTGGTTATCAAACTTAGGAAAACAGACAATAGCTGCGCTACGATCGAATAAAAGTATATGGAGTCGAGCCTGGGACCTTTGGACAGCCATGGCCTAAGCTTGCAAGTGGAGAAGGCTCGGTCTTGGTGATGGTTGGTGGTGGTCGTGAGTTTGGAAGGTAGAGAGGAGGCGTTTGACTTTGTTTTAGAGGTGAATTGCCAATGTATAAACATGTGTATATTTTACTTTATTTTGGAAAAAAATTCCATATCTTTGCTAATAGTTTTTCAAGGCATGGAAGCCATTAAAGAAGAGCTCTTAGATCTTGAAGAAGGAGGAAGAAGAAGAGAATTATGTGTAAAATTATAAAGAGAATGATGGGTATTTATAGAAAAATTTTGCACCAAAAATATCATGATATTCCGATCTTACATGTGCTTGCTTACATCACCCACTCCACCTCATCTCTAGCTGTGAATTCCACTCCCCTCCATGTATATATACTCATATGCTTGTACTTAGTGTGCAAGAGTTTGACTTTAGATTGCTTAAGGATGAAGTATATAGTAAATATCTTGGATATTTTGTAATATATATTTTAATGTATATATATATATATATGTATGTATGTATATATGTGTTTATGTATATGTTACGGTGTGCATGTGTATGTTATATATATGCACAAGACATATAAATAAGGTTGCAACAACTTTGAACAACTTCCGTTCGTTATACCGTTGAAAACTGGGAAGCCAATTCCTGGTCACATTTTCACATATAAATTAAATTACATATAAATGTAAATAAAAGTTAAAAACTAATTTCTGATCACTTTTAACTAATTAAAATGATCAATTTTTATTTATAAAACTATATAAACTAATATTAAGTTATTGTTTACAAATAGTGCTATTATATCGATAAAGCGATATGAATTTTCTTATATTTTCAAATCAAGTATATATCTTTATAAAACTATTATAATTGATTTGTTATTAGTATATAACTAACTAAAATGAATTATTGTCTTTTAAAAAGAATTATTTTAATAATTATTAAATTATTAAATCTGAATTTAAATTCATAAATCAATTATTAAATATGATGCCATTATTGATGATGTCATAATACATTTTATTTCCAAAAAATAAAATAAATTATTTTATTTCATAATATTTTTTATATTGATATATGAGTATATGTATCTAGCTCCATGCACGACTTCTGATAATTATAAAGCCATTTATTGATAAAATGGTTTTTTGTCATTTTATCGATATTTTTCCAAAGTATATATTTTTGTAAATATTTATTCAAAATATGCTTACCATCATTATTTATTGTTCAAGATAACATACTCTATGTTAAAAAAATTATATTTGAATAAATAACATTTACCAAAGTGAAAATTTTGCGGGTCGTTACACATGTCATGTCGGAGCTTAAGGTTAAGCGAGAACCTTGGCTTTGTGAGTTATAGTTCATTAGGGGATAGGGTAACGGAATGTCTTATTATGAGTTGAGTATATTATATATATGAGAGTGTGTATTTGTTATTGTTATAAAAAGGTTTTGTATTGTCTTGATTGGTCTATTGAGTGGCTTATGGATTCTAATGAATATGTGTTGCTAGGGTTATTGACATGGATCTCTAAACACTTAAACAGGGCAAACCGACATAGTATTTTTTTCGAAATTGGCAAATGAAATTATTTTACCTAGGATTATAATTTATATATAAAAGAATAATTTTCAAAAAATTAGATAGTTATTTATTATATGTTTGTTTGTTAGGAAATGATAATATTCAATTATTATCATTTATTGTTTGATTAGTTGTGCTCGACCAGTTTATGAGCAGTTTTACCTTTTCACTGCATGGGTTGGGTATATAGTAATTTTTAGCAATATTGAAATGAACACCTTATGAATTTAGTTTCATAGTTTGACCATAAGGCGTTCAGTGATAATGTTAAGTTAAAATTTAAATTTATAAGAAGTTGTTTATTATAGACTTTGAGAAAGATATCAAAATTCTTTGAAATAAGAATTTTTCAAAATATTGGGGTTATATTTTTCAAATGAAAAATAAAACCGAGATTTCATTTAGTAGAGTTTAAGATATGTCCAAATCAATTTTTCAAAAACATCACTTTTTGGCAGTTCAAAAACCAAAGTGGTAAATTTTTTAAAAATGGATATTTTTTCTTTAAAAATATGAAATAAATTCCATAAATATGTTAAAATGTTTTAAATGTGATTGAAATTAAACAAAGACTTATATGAAATGGGAAAAAGTTGTTTGATTAAAAAGGCTTAAAAACACTATTCATAGTGGTTTTTGCGACGGTTTTGGTAACTTTTGAAAATCAGGGTTTTAGCTCTATATTCTTTGCCAATCTTTCCAACAATTTTTTTGAATGAATAATTAAGTATTTTTGAAGGTAATTTGGAACTTATACAATTATCTTGAGGAAGTTTAAAATAAATGGTTAAAAGAAAATTGTTTATAAAACTTGGGTTTTTCTTCCCAAATCTTTTGTGAATATTTTTCAAATAATTAATCAAGTGTTCTAAAGGCAATTAAGAAGTTTGAAAAATATTAGGTTAGAATCGATAAAATAACTTAACCGCCTTATGGGTGACAAAGAGAGAGTCTCTAGGCTTGAGTTTGGAAAACTAGTTTCCTGCTCTCCCAAGCTATCCTGATTGGCCCAAGGAGGAGATAGCTAATTTGATTTAATCAGACCGCGTCTTCCTAAGACAAGAGGAAAAGAGTTTTGGAGTATTTCAAAGGTTAAACAAGATTTTGAAATAATAAAGATTCTGGAATTACGGTAAACATTTAGTTAAACTCAGTGTTAAATGCCAAGGAGGGAACTCGTACTACCTGTGTGAATTTAAAAGGTAATTTCACGTTATTCAGTGAATAGTACGGGTTGAATACAACAATTAGTATTGAGTATAATTAGTCTAATTCTTATGGATCCCTTTTTACCCAATACTAACTGGTTTGGGTTTAAAGTAAACGATGTCCTAAATAACATTGTTTTGACCCATTTAAAAGTTATGATTTAAAAATAAGAAATCTTTATTAAGATTTAAATAAATGATTTGGATATGTTTTACTAAGTATAAGGTGAAATGAATTGGAATTATTCCAAGATTAAAGTGCTTTAATCAACTAGAGAATTTGATAAATAAGGCTTAATGATTACACATACTCTTAAAAGATAAAGGAATATTTTTAAAGAATATATCTCTGAAAGATATTAGATTTGATAAAAAGATAAATTGATTGGATGTTGTTTAATAATCATCTATATGCTTGACATCTTTTTATTGATGATTGGTTCAGAGAAACCGAGGTCGGATTTAGGTAATTCCTATCCAAAAACCACTTCGAACCAATATACGTGTTTGAAAGTGAAGACATGTTAAAGACAATGATTTGAAGATGGAGATCTTCATGATGTAGGGCTTCTTGCCACTAACCTCTGGGCTAACCCCCATATTATATATATGGTGGCAGTAGTGCCTTCGTTCTAAAAATCTTCGATTTGCAGGGACTACTTGCTACCAATCCTAGGTGTGATTCCCAAATAGGATGTAGTAGGAGAAGTGCCTTCGGTTTGTCTTTTTCCTGGATAACTTGTATGGATGAGTGTCTAACATTGGATTTCTAAAGTCACATACATTTATTTTTACAAACATACATATGTTTGGTGGTATAGGAGGTAAACCCTCTTATACTTAACACCCTTTTCTAAGACGTACAAGCTCAGAGGTTGTACTTTTGTGGAAATGAATAGTGTGTTGTTAGAAATGGCAATGTGGCATTCCAAGTGGAATTTGCTTTGTCAAAAGTAAAGCATGGCTTTGTGAAAAGTAAAACGTGGCTTTGTGGAAAATAGTGCATAGCCTCACATCCAAGAGATGATACTGGTAATTATGTGGTTTGCAAGACATATTTCGGGCTTTTGGTTTTATTGTCGATGGAGGAGTCCAGTATCTGGACCCTCAAGGTTTAAATGGATAGGTATGGGAGGCTAGACTGAGATACAGCAAAGCCACCGATATATGTTGTTCCATAGTAATGTGACAATGTAGTACAGAGGTTGCTTGAGACAAGTGAATAGTCACCAGGGACTAGGATTGCTATGCACGGATTTCACATCAGAGGAAAAGGCCAATAGTTCCCTATCATGATTGAAATCCAATTCTAATATGAGCTTTATGGTTTTGGTTGTATTCTAAAAATAGCTGTAATGCCTTGCAAACATTTTAGCTACCCCTTATTATCATATACACCATTATTCGGGTATTGATACTTACCTTCTTTATATATTTACTTGGAAAGTGTTTTCAAACCAATGTCATTAGAGATAATATTAAAATGTTTTGATATAAATTAATTTGGTTATTGTAAGTTAAAAGCTCATCTATGTTTATATGCAGCGTGGTCATACCAGATACCCTTATTTTCAAAGGTTTTGTTTGACATCGATCTAACATATCACATTGTTATATATATTTATAACTCGTGTTTCTCACGCTGGTTTAGCAAGTCTGATCCAGGTATTTTTGTTGCTTAGGTAACATCCGAGTAATTTCAGGTTTAACTAAAGACGTTTGGAGTTTCCAGAGGAGAGCGGTGTCACGTACCGGAATTTTTCGACTTTCGAAAATTCGACATCGATACTCACTTTATCGACTACCGAGCAATCGAGTGCCGAAAAACTCCAATAGTGAGGGTTTTTAAAAAAGAAGAAAAAGTAGAAGAAGAAGAAAGCAGAAGGAAGAGAGTAGAAAAAGAAAAGAAGAACAACACATCAGAACAGAAACAGAAAACAATATTAGAATCTCACATTCGCAGCGGAACAATATATAATAGACAATCAGTAATCTTTTAAACAAAGAATTTTATCAGTTTATACATACATCAATCAGAGTCAATATACAAAAATGGACAGTTATATAAACTTGTCCTCATACAGAATACACAGCGGAATAAAATAATATCAGATACAAATACTACGTCTCGTCATCCAGCTTGCTTCCAAAGCTCCAGAATATCCTGATAACAAAACTCTAGGCTGCCCATGTGGAAATTGATGGGCACCCAGAGTTTAGAAGGGAACAATAAACTCTGAGTCAGTCATGGTGACTGGTGTGAGATCGTAAAACAGTTATTCTTTCACAAAGAAAATAAAACAAATTCGCAATGTTTTTTGGAAAATGAGACTACCATAAGACCTCCCACCACACACACAATGCAAACGCAGACTTGGAGGAGATTTCTTCTTATGATAGTCAAAGATGCTTACTACGCAAAAATCAAATTCTTTTTGATATTATTATTAGTGCATAGTGGAAAACATTTCGAAAGTAGAATATAAATCTTAGCCAGCATAGGTACCATTATATTATGCCTGCTATAGCTGCCTCCTGAGGAGACAGGTTATACAATTGAAACCGTAAAGGCTCGTATTGTTTCTTTGGATTTCCAACAAATGGTCAGGCTAAGGAACTTCCTTTTCCACGATGGGTACGTCCCTGGAATAGACGACCCGAGAACCTAACCGGATCTCTGCCAACACAAGGCCGGGTTACCTCTGCAAAAATAGGTAACTACTGACACGCGTATGCCATCCCCCGATCGTAACCGATCTTCCCGAGGATCCCCGATTCGCAACAAACCACATAGAAATAATAATACAGTAACCACAGAGGTTAAGTATCTGGACTCCATACCATGATACCACCTTTATCCAGAAGGAATGACATACACTAAGGGGCGCTACTCCCTAGAACCTTGCTGCATCCTTCCTGTTTCGACCATTTCCGGGGTGT
The DNA here is from genome assembly GCA_030737815.1 of Allium fistulosum. Classification (NCBI taxonomy): domain Eukaryota; kingdom Viridiplantae; phylum Streptophyta; class Magnoliopsida; order Asparagales; family Amaryllidaceae; genus Allium; species Allium fistulosum. Next base: position 643,093,602 of record CM060904.1, read on the forward strand.
GAGGCTCGACGAAGTCTCGTCCACAAAGCTACGCTTTCTCAAAAAGCCCTGCTTTGGGTCAAACAAAAATGATCAACCTATGATCACAAAGATATAAGATCAAACAAATGATCATATCACAAATGATCAAACACTGATCATTTCACAGCAACACTCGGTATGCCACGTTACCAAATTGGGATATATCGCTGATAAATTTCAACTACATAACCTCTGAGCTCGTATGTCTCAGAGAAGGGTGTTAAGCTAAGAGAATAAATTCTCCACCACCAACAGAAATGTATTTGAAAGAAATCAGCTTTATATCTCAAATTGTAACGTCAGACACACAATCCATACAAGTCTGTTCCGGGATCGAACAGAACCGAAGGCACTTCTCACGAAGCCCTTGCATATCCGGATAAATTTCTAATCACGTCCGGACTTCCCGTCACTAAGGGTGATAAAAACCTCTAAACCGGAGATCAGCCGATGTAGAGTAACTCGACGGTAATCCTTCCGTTTTCAAAAATATCCGGTCTTCAACACAGGTCTTCAATGCAATTCATAACGACGTATCACATATTCGGAATGGGTTATACGACCCCATGGTCCTTTCCCGGCTAACCCGAATAGTGAGCGATTATTCAAAAATAAGTGTGGCATTCAAATTCATCCAATTCACAACAAATACCATATTCAAGGTAATTATTGATAGTCGGTTATTTAACTATCAATAAAGATGCGCAACATCATCAGATTCCAAATAATTTTTCCAAATTATTTATCTTCAAAAATATCTTTACTAGATATAAAATTTCCACACTTAACCATTTGAAAACAATTTCAAATCAATTTCCACATTTCATTTTATCTTTGAAGATAAAATCTCAAAACAGTTCATTTCATATTGGAAAAGCATTTCCATACTTATTAAATAATAAGTATTTCACAAATCTATTTATTTTCAACACTTGGAAAATATTCTATATACTTAAATCAAATTTAAGTATATATTCATTCTTTAAGGAAATCATAAATTTTAACATCTATTTGAGTCAAAAACGAATGTTGCGTAAAACATCGTCACGACGACTCAAAATCACTAGTATAGGGATTCGGATTTTAAGATAGATATATGCAAATCCCAATACTACATAAAACATTTCCTTTCGGAAAACATTTACTATAACAACAGTGTTATAGTCCACCATTTCCTTATATTTCTCGAAAACGTCTATTTCAACAATAAATGTTGAAATCTATGATTTCGATAGTTCACACGTTTTAAAACATCTTTTAAAACAATTACTTCATTTCAAATATCACTTTCCCAAACAATATCCATTTTATTCAATAATATATTCACTGTCCCAAAACCGTGAATATACTTCACTAATTACATTTCACTATTTTCTACACATTTATTTCAATAATAATCCGCTATCCAAAATCGCGAATATATCTCCTTTAACATTTTAATTTATCAAATCCAATTGATTTCGAATTTATAAAACAACGTTTATAAATTCTATTTCTATTTTCTAACGACTTCAATTTAATAAATCTTCTTTATTAATAATTCGATCAATATTCCATTTAAAGGCAAAAAATCCAATTTATAAGTAAATCTCTTATAAATCTTTTATTCTACAGTTTCATCCATTTTATAATTTCACGATTTATGAATCTATAAATTCCATATCCTCACGATTTATAATTCTATAAATTTCATCTTTAACACTTATCATCTCGTTTTAAAATTCCAATATTTTAAATTTATAAATATCAACTTTTTAAATCTTTTAAATAAACTGTTCACAAAAATTCGAAAATCTCAGTTCAAACCATTTTATAAATTGCTTAAACTATTTATTTCAAAAATCACCTTACGGTCATAATTCACAAAAATCTTAACTTTTATAACTTCAAAATTTTGAACGTTTATTTATTTAAAATAAATCAATTCAACAATTAAATAAAACGTCTACTTTCAAAAATTACTTTAAAATCCTTTTAAAGTAAAAGTCGTTATTTTTAAAACTTGGATCCGATGATGCTATAGCATCAAACAATCAATCACAACAATCAAATATCATATATCATCATATGATAACAGAATATATCACAATATCTGTAAATAATCAATACGGTGAGGAATCCAGTCGGATCCCTCCAACCTGTTTCCCTGCATCCACAGATGTTAGCACAATACCAATTCCGCTCCAGTACGGAATTATCGCGGTATATGGGTTTAATAAATATTATCCGCTTACTAACGGCGCAATAGGGTCTCATCCGCTATACGAGGAGGGAAATCAATCAATCCAATATATACATATGCCAATATGTATATATTGCTATATATATAGATATATCCTACTATATCTAATAGCACATCCAAATAGCAATCATATCAGATCAATAACTGCAAAAGAAAATCCACTTTCATTTGAGTGAGAAGATCTCACCTTGATTTTAAATTCCATTCCAGCGTTTATTTTCGAATAAAATTAAACGGCGTTTAATTATACCCGAAATTCAAACTAGCTCCAAACGACTCCAATCCAATTGTATTGCGTAGCATTCGACGATACGATTCCAACGCATTTTGTTTCGTCAATTTCTGATCACGTATAAACAAGTTATAGCAGTTTGAAGTTAATACGATTTTAATAAAATTAAATTTACAACTTTTATTTAAATTTAAACCTAAAACTAATCCTGGCCGCACGTTTCCACTGCCCAGATCCCTTGCTTCTTCCCTCCCAGGTAACGTTCGCGAGCTCGAACCCATCATCGTTCATGTTTTATTGATGGCCGCTCGACCATCCATCGTTTCTACAACGATCAGGAGACGCCTCGTCGAAGCCAACGTCACCTCACATCACCCAGCCAAGTGCGGCTGAGCTCGGTTCCCCCCAGGCTGAGATTTCGACCCACGAACGCACGTCTTCCCATGCAATTTGCCATCGATCTAAGCTACTTCAACAGAATTTAACCGTTGGATCTATAGCACTTGAGATGCTTAACGATTTCCTAGTTGAAATTTTTTGAAATCGCTGCTTGGATTGGAAGATTTTCGAGGGAGATCGAATGAAGATGTCGGCCATTGATAATTGGAGTGGCGGCCTGAAGCATTTTGAAACCCTAGGCTATTTTCTTTGCAAAATGAAGAGAAGAGGGGCTTTTATAGAAAATTTAACGATTTACTATTCATCGAATTTTTTTCGAACTCCGATTCGAGCGTGCCGGCTGACGTTCGTAAGGTTTACCCCATGTTCCGAACACAATGGAACAGGTTTCGAAAGCTAATTCGATCGTCTGTGCAAGATATGGAATTAAACGATCAATTTAAATTAAACCGATTTAAATCGATTTCGAGGCGTTTTAATTTGTACCGGACAAATGGTAAATCCAAAAATTATGAAATTTGAAACCATGCAATAATTTCACATTACGGATTCGATGAAACTGGTTTTGTCGAAATCCAACACTGTTTGAAAAATGACTATTTTTAACTCGACGATTTAAAATTAAAACGATATCGATGCGTTTCGAGTTGCCACGGTCAAACGATAACTCCGATTGATACGAAAATTGAAATCCGATAATAACTAACTATTACGGATCCAATGGAACTAGTTTCGTTCAATTCTGAGACTGTTCGAAAATTAACTATTTTTACAGTCGATAATTAAATATTAAAATATTCGATTTTCACAGATTAACTCCAAATTCAATTTTAAAAGTTCTATAACCTTTCTATAACTCCAGTATGATTAAATAAAATTTTACAAATCATTTTCAATCATATTTAATCCAGATTTAAATTATTTCTGGAATTTCACTATTAAATTATTGATTTAACTATCCAATTAAACTCAATATTCGAATTTTAAATTATCCGACTTATTAATTCCACTTATTAATATTTAAAATCAATTAAATATTCGAATTTTAATTATCAAAAATTCTGGGTCGTTACAGACTTCCCTCCTTAAAAGAATTTCGTCCTCGAAATTACAAGTTAGGAAAAAATGTCCTTAACTCGTCTACTATTTTTCACAATCCAATAGTTTTATCAATTTATCAAAACAGATCTTTCTACTAAAGATCCGTTATCAATTCAACTCGTTTTCCAACTTCAATTATAAGTTTCAACAACATTGTTTAACTTCTCAATTCAAATTCGAGTTTAAATTCAAATTTTAAACTTTCAAAATTTCCTCAAAAATTTTCTAACACTCGAAATTTTCGAAAAATTTCGCCAGCGTCTCCTTTGCGCGGCTAATATGGCACTACTACAAAACGTCCCTACGGACTCTCAGATTTCAAAAAGAAAAAGAAAAAGCCAAGCGGCTAGACAAGAAAGTCATCAAATCTCATATTGGAATTCAAATGCGTACCTTTTGTCGAGCAATTCACTTTTATCTTTGAAATCAAAATTCCAATTCATAACACCTGTATGTCCTACTAGCCATAATATCTAGTTACACATTCAAATCATTTTGCAAATTCAATTACAAAATTTTTAATTTGCCACTTCGGTTAAATCTACTTACCTTTAAACTGGATTTCCAATTCGAATTCAATTTACTTACTAATTTTAGTTTAATACTTCACTCGTTTTCACAAATCAATTTCAATTCAGTCTTATTCACTTACAAATTCAAAAATGAATTTTAACATTCAATTTCACTCTCATTTAATTGATTCACTTGTACTTATATTTATTTAACTTCATTCTTTAAATTGAATTTATTCTATTAACCAAACAACTTTCATTTCCAATTTGAATCTCATTCCATCAAATTTCAAATATTTTATACGTCTTTGACTTATTTACATAACGATTTATCAAATCATTTATACAATCACATTTACAATTTCATTTCATTAATGAATTTTATTTTCAATTATCTTCTTGGAATTCTATTTCCAATTATAAATTTACATTACAATTTATATTCACAACTTTATTCATATATGAATTTATCTCTTTAAGTTAGATTTTTATTTAAACTTTACAAGTTATCAACTTCATAATATTTCATAAATATTTTTATATGGTATTCCAGAGTTTTACCAACCTTCAAAATCATTTTGAAAACAATTCAAATTATCATTTGGATTTCCAAAACAAAAACCCAAATTTTCCAAACAATTTTCATTTTAAAATAATTTAGCAGCAATTCCTCTTTTGGAAACCCGAAAATGAACACCAATGATGCCGCGGTCATCATCGAAGTTATTTTCCAGCGACCGAAAAGAGTTTAGAGCTTTTCATTCCGTCAAAACATTTTTCAAAACCCTTGAAATCCATTTTCAAATCAAAAAGGAATTAAACTTTCCAAATCTCCAAAATTTTCAAATTCTTTTTAAAACATTTCCAAATACTTCTCTGGAACTCCGTTTTAAATTACAATTCACATTTATAATTTACATTCTCAAATTTCATTTGCATGTGAATTTATTTCTTAACTTTGGAGTTACGATTTCAATTTCTTATTCAATTTCAGTGATGATAATTCACTATTATTACTTCCTAACATCCAAACATCCATATATTATGATAATTTACAGAAAAATCATTTCTTTTATATCCAAAAATAGTTTTGGGCAAAATTATTTCATTTACCCTATTTAAAACAATATTGTGCCGAATTGTTCTATACAAGTGTTTAGAGATCCCTATCGATAGAGTTGTACGGACAATATCGACCAGAATCCATATACCACTCAACAAACCAATCATCACAATATAAAACAATTTTATATTCACTAACAAATACGCACTCGTATCTATTATTACACTCAACTCATTCTAGAGTACTACTGACTCTATCTCTAATGAGTACCACCCAACAGAGCAGGGTTGTCGCTTAACCATATGCTCTGATACCACGCTGTCACGTACCGGATTTTCGACTTTCGAAAATTCGACATCGATACTCACTTTATCGACTACCGAGCAATCGAGTGCCGGAAAACTCCAATAGTGAGGGTTTTTTAAAAAGAAGAAAAAGTAGAAGAAGAAGAAAGCAGAAGGAAGAGAGTAGAAAAAGAAAAGAAGAACAACACATCAGAACAGAAACAGAAAACAATATCAGAATCTCACATTCGCAGCGGAACAATATATAATAGACAATCAGTAATCTTTTAAACAAAGAATATTATCAGTTTATACATACATCAATCAGAGTCAATATACAACAATGGACAGTTATATAAACTTGTCCTCATACAGAATACACAGCGGAATAAAATAATATCAGATACAAATACTACGTCTCGTCATCCAGCTTGCTTCCAAAGCTCCAGAATATCCTGATAACAAAACTCTAAGCTGCCCGTGTGGAAATTGATGGGCACCCAGAGTTTAGAAGGGAACAATAAACTCCGAGTCAGTCATGTTGACTGGTGTGAGATCGTAAAACAGTTATTCTTTCACAAAGAAAATAAAACAAATTCGCAACGTATTTTGGAAAATGAGACTACCATAAGACCTCCCACCACACACACAATGCAAACGCAGACTTGGAGGAGATTTCTTCTTATGATAGTCAAAGATGCTTACTACGCAAAAATCAAATTCTTTTTGATATTATTATTAGTGCATAGTGGAAAACATTTCGAAAGTAGAATATAAATCTTAGCCAGCATAGGTACCATTATATTATGCCTGCTATAGCTGCCTCCTGAGGAGACAGGTTATACAATTGAAACCGTAAAGGCTCGTATTGTTTCTTTGGATTTCCAACAAATGGTCAGGCTAAGGAACTTCCTTTTCCACGATGGGTACGTCCCTGGAATAGACGACCCGAGAACCTAACCGGATCTCTGCCAACACAAGGCCGGGTTACCTCTGCAAAAATAGGTAACTACTGACACGTGTATGCCATCCCCCGATCGTAACAGATCTTCCCGAGGATCCCCGATTCGCAACAAACCACATAGAAATAATAATGCAGTAACCACAGAGGTTATGTATCTGGGCTCCATACCATGATACCACCTTTATCCAGAAGGAATGACATACACTAAGGGGCGCTACTCCCTAGAACCTTGCTGCATCCTTCCTGTTTCGACCATTTCCGGGGTGTGAGGCTCGATGAAGTCTCGTCCACAAAGCTACGCTTTCTCAAAAAGCCTTGCTTTGGGTCAAACAAAAATGATCAACCTATGATCACAAAGATATAAGATCAAACAAATGATCATATCACAAATGATCAAACACTGATCATTTCACAGCAACACTCGGTATGCCACGTTACCAAATTGGGATATATCGCTGATAAATTTCAACTACATAACCTCTGAGCTCGTATGTCTCAGAGAAGGGTGTTAAGCTAAGAGAATAAATTCTCCGCCACCAACAGAAATGTATTTGAAAGAAATCAGCTTTATATCTCAAATTGTAACGTCAGACACACAATCCATACAAGTCTGTTCCGGGATCGAACAGAACCGAAGGCACTTCTCATGAAGCCCTTGCATATCCGGATAAATTTCTAATCACGTCCGGACTTCCCGTCACTAAGGGTGATAAAAACCTCTAAACCGGAGATCAGCCGATGTAGAGTAACTCGACGGTAATCCTTCCGTTTTCAAAAATATCCGGTCTTCAACACCGGTCTTCAATGCAATTCATAACGACGTATCACATATTCGGAATGGGTTATACGACCCCATGGTCCTTTCCCGGCTAACCCGAATAGTGAGCGATTATTCAAAAATAAGTGTGGCATTCAAATTCATCCAATTCACAACAAATACCATATTCAAGGTAATTATTGATAGTCGGTTATTTAACTATCAATAAAGATGCGCAACATCATCAGATTCCAAATAATTTTTCCAAATTATTTATCTTCAAAAATATCTTTACTAGATATAAAATTTCCACACTTAACCATTTGAAAACAATTTCAAATCAATTTCCACATTTCATTTTATCTTTGAAGATAAAATCTCAAAACAGTTCATTTCATATTGGAAAAGCATTTCCATACTTATTAAATAATAAGTATTTCACAAATCTATTTATTTTCAACACTTGGAAAATATTCTATATACTTAAATCAAATTTAAGTATATATTCATTCTTTAAGGAAATCATAAATTTTAACATCTATTTGAGTCCAAAACGAATGTTGCGTAAAACATCGTCACGACGACTCAAAATCACTAGTATAGGGATTCGGATTTTAAGATAGATATATGCAAATCCCAATACTACATAAAACATTTCCTTTCGGAAATCATTTACTATAACAACAGTGTTATAGTCCACCATTTCCTTATATTTCTCGAAAACGTCTATTTCAACAATAAATGTTGAAATCTATGATTTCGATAGTTCACACGTTTTAAAACATCTTTTAAAACAATTACTTCATTTCAAATATCACTTTCCCAAACAATATCCATTTTATTCAATAATATATTCACTGTCCCAAAATCGTGAATATACTTCACTAATTACATTTCACTATTTTCTACACATTTATTTCAATAATAATCCGCTATCCAAAATCGCGAATATATCTCCTTTAACATTTTAATTTATCAAATCCAATTGATTTCGAATTTATAAAACAACGTTTATAAATTCTATTTCTATTTTCTAACGACTTCAATTTAATAAATCTTCTTTATTAATAATTCGATCAATATTCCATTTAAAGGCAAAAAATCCAATTTATAAGTAAATCTCTTATAAATCTTTTATTCTACAGTTTCATCCATTTTATAATTTCACGATTTATGAATCTATAAATTCCATATCCTCATGATTTATAATTCTATAAATTTCATCTTTAACACTTATCATCTCGTTTTAAAATTCCAATATTTTAAATTTATAAATATCAACTTTTTAAATCTTTTAAATAAACTGTTCACAAAAATTCGAAAATCTCAGTTCAAACCATTTTATAAATTGCTTAAACTATTTATTTCAAAAATCACCTTACGGTCATAATTCACAAAAATCTTAACTTTTATAACTTCAAAATTTTGAACGTTTATTTATTTAAAATAAATCAATTCAACAATTAAATAAAACATCTACTTTCAAAAATTACTTTAAAATCCTTTTAAAGTAAAAGTCGTTATTTTTAAAACTTGGATCCGATGATGCTACAGCATCAAACAATCAATCACAACAATCAAATATCATATATCATCATATGATAACAGAATATATCACAATATCTGTAAATAATCAATACGGTGAGGAATCCAGTCGGATCCCTCCAACCTGTTTCCCTGCATCCACAGATGTTAGCACAATACCAATTCCGTTCCAGTACGGAATTATCATGGTATATGGGTTTAATAAATATTATCCGCTTACTAACGGCGCAATAGGGTCTCATCCGCTATACGAGGCGGGAAATCAATCGATCCAATATATACATATGCCAATATGTATATATTGCTATATATATATAGATATATCCTACTATATCTAATAGCACATCCAAATAGCAATCATATCAGATCAATAACTGCAAAAGAAAATCCACTTTCATTTGAGTGAGAAGATCTCACCTTGATTTTAAATTCCGTTCCAGCGTTTATTTTCGAATAAAATTAAACGGCGTTTAATTTTACCCGAAATTCAAACTAGCTCCAAACGACTCCAATCCAATTATATTGCGTAGCATTCGACGATACGATTCCAACGCATTTTGTTTCGTCAATTTCTGATCACGTATAAACAAGTTATAGCAGTTTGAAGTTAATACGATTTTAATAAAATTAAATTTACAACTTTTATTTAAATTTAAACCTAAAACTAATCCTGGCCGCACGTTTCCACTGCCCAGATCCCTTGCTTCTTCCCTCCCAGGTAACGTTCGCGAGCTCGAACCCATCATCGTTCACGTTTTATTGATGGCCGCTCGACCATCCATCGTTTCTACAACGATCAGGAGACGCCTCGTCGAAGCCAACGTCACCTCACATCACCCAGCCAAGTGCGGCTGAGCTCGGTTCCCCCCAGGCTGAGATTTCGACCCACGAACGCACGTCTTCCCATGCAATTTGCCATCGATCTAAGCTACTTCAACAGAATTTAACCGTTGGATCTATAGCACTTGAGATGCTTAACGATTTCCTAGTTGAAAATTTTTGAAATCGCTGCTTGGATTGGAAGATTTTCGAGGGAGATCGAATGAAGATGTCGGCCATTGATAATTGGAGTGGCGGCCTGAAGCATTTTGAAATCCTAGGCTATTTTCTTTGCAAAATGAAGAGAAGAGGGGCTTTTATAGAAAATTTAACGATTTACTATTCATCGAATTTTTTTCGAACTCCGATTCGAGCGTGCCGGCTGACGTTCGTAAGGTTTACCCCACGTTCCGAACACAATGGAATAGGTTTCGAAAGCTAATTCGATCGTCTGTGCAAGATATGGAATTAAACGATCAATTTAAATTAAACCGATTTAAATCGATTTCGAGGCGTTTTAATTTGTACCGGACAAATGGTAAATCCAAAAATTATGAAATTTGAAACCATGCAATAATTTCACATTACGGATCCGATGAAACTGGTTTGGTCGAAATCCGACACTGTTTGAAAAATGACTATTTTTAACTCGACGATTTAAAATTAAAACGATATCGATGCGTTTCGAGTTGCCACGGTCAAACGATAACTCCGATTGATACGAAAATTGAAATCCGATAATAACTAACTATTACGGATCCAATGGAACTAGTTTCGTTCAATTCTGAGACTGTTCGAAAATTGACTATTTTTACAGTCGATAATTAAATATTAAAATATTCGATTTTCACAGATTAACTCCAAATTCAATTTTAAAAGTTCTATAACCTTTCTATAACTCCAGTATGATTAAATAAAATTTTACAAATCATTTTCAATCATATTTAATCCAGATTTAAATTATTTCTGGAATTTCACTATTAAATTATTGATTTAACTATCCAATTAAACTCAATATTCGAATTTTAAATTATCCGACTTATTAATTCCACTTATTAATATTTAAAATCAATTAAATATTCGAATTTTAATTATCAAAAATTCTGGGTCGTTACAAGCGGTAAATCTTCATTAACGTATGGAAAAAGATTATATTCTCACTGCAATTTGTTCTTTTTCAGCAATTGTAAGGACCGAGATTTATAGCTGTGACGCCCCACCTCTATACTCACACTAACCAAGGACACTACTGGGTAATGCCGTCAATTAGTATGAAGAAAAAGGTTGTTGAGGAGCGACCAACAGTATAATTGATTTGAGCGAGAACCGATATGACAGATAGTATATCATGCATTTCATTTCAAGAGGAAATCTGACATATCCAATCCAAACTCAAATCTACTACACAGTAGCTAGGAGGCCTTTGAAAACAAATATAAAATAAGCATAACACAAATCAGTCACAAATATTCATATCACTAAGGCGGAAACAGATATGAATATAACACATAGAAGTGTACTTCAAAGTAGTGGTCATACAAGATCCACTACATCACAAAAGAATAGGTACAAGTGCTAGACAAAAGAATATGTATACATCAAGGAGTCTCTATCTCGAATTTATAGAAACAAAAACTACTAAGCTAAATTAGTTAGCCAAAAGTCAAAAGCTAGTCCCTACTAAGAAGTCAAGTGGAAGCAATGGAAACACCTCGGTCTGACCCGAGTATTATTTAAGAAGAAAAATAATAAACGGATTAGTCTAGCTATAAATATCATACAAGATGAGATAGGATAAGAGATATGACAAAAATATATGATAACAATAATGTCATACTATGACTAGTATATATTTGATAACAATGAAAGTCATACAATATCTCAAATCTCCTTAAATATCCAAAAGGAATATCATATTCTTTACTTATTCACCAAACCACAAATATTGACAAAACATATCAATGCAAATCGCAAAAATTGGTGAAACACAAATCCTAGAAATCAATAATTAGAAATCCAGAAAACACAAAGGGGGAGGCCTATCACAAATGGGAGCATGAAAACTCACCAACATGTGTATCACAAACGGAACACTATTCCATGGTCGCTAACCATCAAATTTGAGCCGAGGCTCCACAAACGGCCCGAAGACCATGGGTCGCTACCCCACCAATTTGAACCGAAGCTCCACAAATGGGGTTTAGTCCGCCATGCTAACAAAGAGACATCGCACATCGCTAGTCTAAATCATAAAATGATCATCATTGATCGATAAGTGTAAATTACACTAATATAGTAAATAAATGAGTTTAGCTTCATGTCCCATAACCACTGGCTTAACTTAAATATTTATGAACAGATTGTAGATTTCCACTCATAAATTGTCATGAGATTTCAATCTAACAAGTCCAAGAATTAACCGATGAAGTAAACGCAAGTGTTTCATACCACTTGTTTTGCTAAGTCGTTTAATTTGATTTCTCATATGAAAGAGGTAAAGGTTTGTATATACTAATAGATTGGAAAAAGGTTTAAAAAACGAGCTTTGTATTAAAAATAGTGTTGAAATCGTTTTTGCGAAGGAATTTTTAGTATTTACTACTAGTATAAAAACCTTTGTATTTTAAAGTGACAATTCACAGAAATGATTGTAAAAACAATCTATCACAAAAAATCCACATTCAACGACGTGAATTAAAACCAAGAAAATACATATCAAAATAATCAAATGGTTATTCCTAAAAATCTAGAAAAGAAGTCATCAAAGTCGATAATAAATGACAACAACTAATCGGATCAACAAAAATCGATAAGAAAATGGAAATTCGCACAAAAATAGGCAAAATGGGCAAAAACCAACATGACCAGACGTCTGGTTGGTTCGGCCAGACGTCTGACCTGGGGTTCTGCCATTTTCCTTTTCTTTTCCCCCTTTTTTCTTTTTTCCAGAAACCCCGCCCCCCAGACGTCTGGTTTAGTCTAACCAGACGTTTGGTCAAGGGCTCTGCCCTTTTTTTCTTCTGCCGTATATCTTTTTTTTCTGGTGCCCTAACCAGACGTTTGAGTTCTTCAACCAGACATCTGGTTGCCTGTACTGGGCAACAGTTTTCCTAGGCCATTGATGGCCAAATCGGTTCGGAAGCGATCAGACGAGCGACGGAGGCTAGGGAATTATGCCAAGCGACAACCCAGCCTATAGGCTCTTCGATACACCCCAAATAACATGTCCAAACATCCATGATAGGATCTTTAAAGATTTTGACTTCAAAATACCAAAATTGGAAAATTCACAAAATTAATTCAAATCAAAAGCAATTGGACATGAAATTGATGTTAGAATTCATACCTAACAACAATGAAAGCAATAGACATAGATGTGAGTTCAAGAACTCACCTTTAAACCCAAATATAGAAATGAGAAGCTCTAAAACAAGCTAAGATTGATTTCTCTTCAACAACACCTCTATAATCTTCAATCTATTATCAATTGAATTGAATTTCCTAAGTTAGGTTAAAGGGAATTCTGAAAATTGAAGAGAGATTGAGATGTAGAAGATGAAGAGGATGCTTACCTAAGCTTCTCTTTGATTTTAGAACTAGAACTTGAATTTCATAAGAAAACTAGGGCTTAGGAATTTCTAATCTCCCCTCTTTCCCCCATTTTTCCTTTAGCTTGAGTATTAGGAATTTTTATGAGTAGAATGAATGAAGAGTAGAGGAGTTAGGGTATTTGGTAGAGAAGTTTGGGTTCTCTTATTGGGTTAGTGGGCTAGAACCAAACCCAAAGCCCACATGAAAATACCAAAATCCTAATCAACTCAAAACATATCAATTTTTATACTCAAAAAAGTTGTAAACTGTAACAACCCTATATTTTGTGATTATTTTAATTGTATATTTTAATTATTTTAAATTGAATTTACTGATTTGAAAAACTTTATTTTTTTTTATTTAAATGGATAATTTTTGTTATTTTAAATATAAATTTTGATTTTGATATGAATTAGAATTTCAAACATGACTAAATAGAATATTTTTCCAGAAAAGTGAATTTTGGTCGATATGGCCAAACTCTGACTTTTAAATTTAAAAATTTGAAAGTTTGAAAATTTGAATTTTATCTTTTATTATGAAAGTAAATAAAATTTTAAGAATAATGCTTTTCGTTTCGTAAAAATCTAATTAATATTGTGGAAGTTATGCCTTTTTAACTATTAAGTGTAATTTGCTGTATTTAACAAAATTGTTTATTTTAAATTATATAAATAATATTTTATTTGGTCATGTAATGTTCTAATTTATATTTATATGGGTAAAATAACATGTTATGTATATATTTTGGTTTTAAAACATTTTTCAAAGTGTAATTGACATTTTCCAATGTCAGTTGTATTCTGTTTATAATTTCTAATTTCCAGTTTCATTTAATTAAAGAAATTCTTTGGTTATTTTCTATTTTCTTAAGACTTTATTTTATTTTCATTTACACTTCATTTTGTTCAGAATTTATTTTATTTTTGACTTTTTATTTGTTTAGAAGTGTTGTTATAATTTTCCAAAATTAAGTGGATTGTGTTTGCAATTTTCTTAAGCTAGTTTCAATATATTAAGCTATTTTCTTTATTTATCTTTCTATTTTCCTTAAAATAAATTATTTATTTTCTTTTTCACTTTATTTTAGTTTGTTTTATTTTATTTACTAATTTTATTTGTTTTAAAATATTTTTAAAAGTGAATTAGAAATCTTTCTAAGGCTAGTGATATATTATTTGTAATTTTTAAGCCCTGTTTTGAATTTTTAAACAATTTCTTTAATTCTTTTTCTATTTCTCTTAAACTTATTTATTTATTTCAGTTCATTTTATTTTGGTTTCTTTTTCTAATGCATTTAATGAAATTTTATTCGTTTTATTTGATTTAATAGAAATGGAAATTTGAAGGGACTAAAAAGCTTTATAACGTGTGACTTTTCGGCTGCTAGTCTTTTCATTTTCTTTGTCTTTTCATTTTTTCTTGTGTTTTGGCCGTACATTTCAGTTCTTGGCCGTGAATTTTATTCAGTTTCACGTGAGAAACATCCCATCTCATTATTTTTCACGGCCAGAACAAAAATGGTATTGGCTTCCTCCATTCTTTTCTACTTTTCTTCCTCTTTTTCCATTGGATTTTGGTTGAATTGCCTTGTCTCTTTACACATGTTGCTCGGCCTAAACCCCCACCATCTCTTCCACCACTTCCTTCCCCTCATCATCCACAGCTACATCTCCATCCCCTCTGACCAGATTAGGCCATGACCATCTAGTTGAGCCTACACCACAAAAACATCACAAAAACTCCTTAAAAAGCATGCCTAGCCACCTAGTCTTCATCACCATCACCTTAGATGACCTTGGCCACCTCCTATTGCTCCACCACCACCTTGACACACCCCTAACCATCACCTCCTACCTCTGTCCAGACCTGTACATAAAATGTCCAAACCTAGATGGGACATAGACCGAGCCTAAAGTTGAACCAAAACTCCACTATTTGCATAAGCCTCTTCATATTCATGTGTAGTAACCCCTCCACCACTTCAATGCCTTGTAGCCATGCCTCTTTGAACCCAAACCTGAGCCAAAGTCATGCCAAACCTGAGCCAAAACATGCCCTAGGCCGAGCAAGCAATGGTAGAAAGCAAGGAAAAAACATTCATTCCATTTTGCTTTTTATTTCAAAAGTTGTTTCAAATTGATGTTGTAATGATTTATAATTTTACTTTGTTTGTTTATGGGTTGTAACAAGATCATTAGCTTGGTTCTCATCCTCTTGAATCTATTGTTGTGTCATTGTGCTTTCTGGAATCTGTTTGTGTCATTTGAATTGATATCTCCAGTACAAAGAGGTGAGTAAATCTCACATGACATTTTATACTTATGCAAATGTGAATTGACAACAATTGAATGTGTAGTACTATTATGTTATGTTATCCCTGTCTGTGATTATTAATTATATGATGTTAAACCTGTTTATTTACCTGTCATCTCATCCGTTACTAATATATGTTGTTAAACTGTTCATTTATATCTGTTTATCACACTGCAAGTTCCCTGTAGATTAGATCACTATGGGTTGAAATGATACATACCCGAACGGACTTTAGAATAGGGAAAAATCGTTATGGGCTGAAATGATAGGCCTGAATGATTTTTATTTATTTTATTTTACTTGGGATTGCAGGTTTGAAATGATAGAACCCGGATTTTTCTTTGTAAACTGCGGATTGAAATGATATATATCCGTATCACTTGACCTAGGTTAGAAAACTATATACAGGCCCGTGGTTATTTTATAAAGTATTTTGAATATTTTAAATATGTTTAAGAGTGTTAATTTATGAAAATTTGATTTAAATTGGATTTTTAATGTTTAAATAAAGAAATTTTGATTCTTCTATAAGTTAAAAATGTAATTAAATGAATGGTTAAATTTTAATTATTGAAGTATAACTTAAGTCTAGAAATTTGGATTTTTGGGTTTAAAAGAAAATTTGAGTTATATAAATAAAAATGGAAATTTAATTATATTGGAAAAATGGAAATAAAAATTTAAGTGTTAAGTTTAATTGTTAAAAAAATGAAGAGAATAGAAATTTTACACTTAAATTTTATTAAGTGAATTCTTGAAAATTGGTTTTATTTATAAGAAAATTTATTATAAAAATCATAAGGTAAAAGTATTTTAAATGAACATTTTGGATGTTAAAGTATGATTTTTATAATGTTTAATGGTTTAAATTGGGATTTATTGTTTGCTGGAAATACACTAAAATCTGGAAATACTTTTAATAGCACTTCAGAATTGCCATCGTTTCTGAGATGAACTAAAACTTAAATAAGAGACTATTACAGCAGTTCTGTAAATACTGTAGTTGCTGTAGTAAACTAAAAGGCTAAAAACTTAATAAAGGGCTATTACAGCAGTTCTGTAAATGGTGTAGTTGCCTGAGGTCTTTGCTGAATTTAATGAAACCCTTTAATATGAAACCTGAGCTATTACAGCATTTCTGGAAATGCTGTCTTTGCTGAATTGAACTAATTTTCAACTAAAATTGAGATTTTACAGCAGTTTTAAATGTTGTATTTGCTGAATAAAAAAAATGTTTTCAAGTATAACTTATAATAGCTTTTTCTAAATGTTGTGAAAGGCTGAAATTTTCAATGTTTATGGTTTTAACTAAGTAAATGAGCTCAGAATGGTTCGAAACTTTGGAAATTTAATACTTGACTTAAAAGAATAATAACTTCACTTTTAAATGGTTAAATGAATTAATTTAATTGGAATATAGTCTATTTAAAGGGTGATTTGATAGAATATTAAATGAATGATATTTTGGAATTTTAAAAGGTATTTTATTTGATAAATTGGATTTGAATTCAAATAATGATTGAAAGGAAGTTTTGAAAAGATATGATCTTTTGATAAATTGAAATGGTTTGGAAATGATTTAATCTTTATTTTGATAAAGATTTGGATTTGAAATGATATTTAATTTTGAAGTATAAAATATTGTTCTGAAATATTATAACCACGGGTATACTTCTCTGTATGTCATTTGATTTCCTGATGATGGCTGTGATGCATATTAACACTGTTAGTTGCATTGTTTACTTCGATATGGACATTTCTGTGATATTGATATTACTGTTTAATTGATGGTTTATGGATCCTTAAAGGATGGGCGATCCTAAGCATCCTTTAAGTTATTATGCGTTGCTATTACAGTTCACTTGAGTTGGTTTACATTGTATAAGTATGTATGTCCTGACTTGAGTGTTTTGTGTTTTACTTTACGCTCGAGTTAGCCTGAGAATCACAGCTTTGGAATTTATCTTCTGGAGCTAGAGATTTGCTGGAGCTTATTTGTCCATCTGTTATTTCTTATCTTCTAATCCAGTTATTTACTATTCGGTATTGCTTCTGCATTAGTGATTTATGTATCCTGACTTCTATTGTATCCAATTTTAAACTATGATATTTTATATATGTTTTGAGAGTTGTATATAGTAGCTTAATGAACTACTATGGTATTTATTTCTGCTGCGAGTTATTCTGATTTTCTGTGTCTGTGATTCTGTGTTTGATTTTATTTGCTCCAAATTTTATTACAATCTATTATTTTGAATTATTCAAGTCAGACATGTGTGGATTATTGTCGATTTGAATGGTCCAAAATAGTGGGTCGTTACATAAACGTTGTTTTGAACTCAATGGAAGTGGTCTTGAGTCCGGATTCGACAGTTTAGAAAAAGTCACATTTCGGACTTTAAATTCAACAAATAATGCTATATTTAAATAAAACGTTTAAATATATAATCGTAAAATATGTGGGTTGTTACAGACTCTCCTCCTTAAAGAAATTGTGTCCTCGTAATACTTAAGAAGAAAATAAAAAGTAACAACCACTTTAAGGCATAACAACACAAAAGAAATTTTTTAAGTGAGAAGTTCACCTTAAGGAGCATGAGAGAGTATGTCCGGATGAGTACGCTCGATGAATTCTCTGGATTCCCAAGAGCAATCCTTAGGATTTATGGACCATTGAACTTTCACAAGCGGAACATCTTTATTACCAAGGCGTTTAACCTCCGTAGCAATGATGTGAATAGGATGTTGCTCATAAGTCAAATCAGGTGAAACCTCAATTTCTTCAATAACACCGGGCTCAAGAATAGAATCAGAATCTCTAAGGCATTTCCGTAGTTGAGAAACGTGAAAAACGTCATGAATAGCAGAAAATTGAGCTGGTAATAAAAGGCGATAAGCCACGGAACCCATGCGTTCGGTGATGGGAAATGGACCAATATATTGAGGTGCTAATTTTCCCAATCGACTGAAACGCAAAACACCCTTCATAGGTGAAACACGAATGAATACCAAATCTCCCATAGAAAATTCCAAATTCCTTCTTCTGTTATCGACATAGGATTTTTGTCTACTTTGAGCTTCTTTCATCCTATGATGAATAAGGTCAATCTTTTCTGTAGCATCACAAATAAAATCTGGACCTAAAACTAGCTTCTCACCGGCTTTAAGCCAAGACGAAGGAGATCGACATGGCCTTTCGTAAAGTGCCTCGAAAGGTGCCATACCAATGCTAGATTAGAAGCTATTATTGCAAGAAAACTCAACAAGGGAAATATGATCTTCCCAACTTCCACCAAAATCAAGAACACATGCACGAAGAAGATCTTCTAGAGTTTGATTAACATGCTCAATTTGTCCATCAGACTGAGGATGATAAGTGGTGCTAAAATTAAGCTTTGTTCCCAAAGCTTTCTGGAGACCCTTCCAAAATCCACTAGTAAATAATGGATCATGATCACTAACAATAGAAGTAGAAACTCCATGCAATTTAACAATTTCTTTAACATAAAGTTTGGCCAAAAGAGGTACGGTCTGATTGGACCGAACAAGAATAAAAAGGGCGGATTTTGAAAGTCTATCTACAATCACCCATAAACTATCATGACCCGAATGAGAACGGAGAAGACCGTCAATAAAGTCCATGGAACTTCGATCCCACTTCCAAACTGGAATGTCCAAAGGTTGCAATAACCCATCGGGCCTTTGATGCTCGGTCTTTACGAGTTGGCAAGTCAGGCAACGCTTAATAAAGTTAGCAATATCGAATTTCATTCCATCCCAATAATAAAGTCGTTTCATGTCCGCATACATTTTACTACTACCGGGATGAATGGTGAATTTAGAACGATGAGAATCTTCTAAAATGTCTTTACGAAGATCACTAATATTTAGTAAAATAAGTCTACTAAATTTTCGAATGCCTCCACGAGCATCGATTTTAAAGTCTTTCAAACCATCAATATTTCTATCCCTACAACTTTGGCTAAGATGAGCCAATTTAGGATCATGCTTTTGAGCTTCAAGAATGTGGTCTAAAAGAGATGGATGTGCCTTAAGGCTACATAAAACAAGAGATGAACATGAATTCGATTCACGATCTCGAATCTCACAAGTGGACAAAGTTTCAAGACCATTCCATTCGGATATCATCATGGAAACAACCGCTAGTTGCTTATGACTAAGGGCATCAGCAACATGATTTCCCTTTTCGGTAGTATAAAGAATATCAAGATCATAAGATGCATGGAATTCGAGCCAACGTTGTTGACGCAAATTAAGTTCCTTTTGAGAAAATAAATACTTCAAAGATTTATGATTGGTGTAGAGAACAAATTTCTCTCCCAAAAGATAATGACTCCAAATTCTAAGAGCGAAAACAATAGCCGCGAGCTCTAAATCATTAGTGGTAAATCTAGTCTCGGCAGGCTTTAATTGCCTAGAAGCATAAGCGATAACGAGTTCCCTTTTTGCATGAGAACGACACCCAAACCAACACGACTAGCGTCGATATAAACAATAAAGTCTTGGTTCCCCTCAGGAATCACAAGAATAGGAGTATGGAAAAGGAGTTCTTTTAATTTTTTAAAAGCATCTTATATGCTAAATCATTTATTCCATAACCCTCTTTCTCTAAAAGCTAAGACATTCAAAATTGTAATTAACTTTTTGTACGTAATCATCATTTTAGAAAAATTTACTTATTACAAGTCAATTTACTATGTCTGACTGTCTCATCATAACGTTTAGGAGACTCCTATCGATAACGTTGATCAGACGCATCGACCAGGATTCTTAAAGCACTCAATGGGCAATACAACACAAAATCATCTTCTATATGGTAAACATGTCTCTTAAAAATTTTACGAATATTCTTTGCTCATTTTAAGAAAAAAAATCCATTTATACTTATAAATATATCTTATTAGAAAGATTTGCAATTTTAAGTTGTTGTTTTCAACTATCATCAATGAATACAAGGACAGACTCATCGAGATATTCGTTGAATACTCAATTCATAAGATGGATGAAATAAGCTGGAGGGTTCGTCAAACCGAATGACATTACGAACCACTCATAAGAATCATAACGAGCGCGGAATGCGGTAAGGGGAACGCTATCCTCCGCAACTCGTAGCTAGTGAAAACCGATGGCAAGGTCGAGCTGAGAAAAGACCTTAGCACCTCTAAATTGATCGAACATATCATCGATCCTGAGAAATGGATACTTATTTTTAATGGTCAACTCGTTAAGCTTGTGGTAATTGATGCAAAGCCTAAGAGTACCATCAAATTTCTTTACACAAATAGCTGAAGCTCACCATTGAGAGGAACTAGAATGAATAAATTGTTTTGCTTCCAATTCGAATAATTGTTTACACATCTCCACATTTTCTTTATTGGAAGCACAATAAGGAGGACCAGTAATAGGTAGAGCTTCAGGGATTAAATTAATTATGAACTCAATTGCTCGCTTAGGTGGTAATCCTAAGACAGGCTCAAAGATATCGAGAAATTCACGAACTACTTGAATGATGCAAATAACATCTTCCTCATCATGTAGGTTTAAGGAATAAAATGATGCTACCGAATTGGAGTTGAAATCATTAAGAACAATAGAAATCTGCTTAACAGATTGAGGATGTCGAAGATGGATAGTCCTTTCAGGATATAGGATATGGGCTTCATAACGATTAAGCCAATCCATTCCCAAAATCATTCTGAAACCTAAGTAGCGCATAACATGCAAATTGGCTCGGAAAGCATAATCACATAAAATAATCTCGACATCTTTAAAAAATAAACTGAGTGTTGCGGATCCACCAATCTGATTCGCAATTCTCAATGAAGTCATCAAGCCCATAATATTTAAAGAAAAAGTAACAACAAGTTCTTTTAATATAAAAGAAGGAGATGCACCCGTATCAAAAGAATTCGAATAGGATAATCATGAAACAACATAATGCCATCAAGGATAGAGTGAGAAATACCTTGACCAAGAGAAGTGTTACTAGGGGCTTGCACAACATTCAGTGTTTCCTCTCTCCAAATTTGAAGTATGGGACATGAAGATAAAAGATGATCCAAACCTTTGGAATAGCGACAAGTAAGGGGCTTCAGACACTTATTTCCATAGTGGTCCTTAGAACTACAATTGTAGCATACTCCACGATTAGGGATTGGAGTCTTTGCCACCGAAGTTGCTTACTTCACTTTCATATTGGGATTAGGCTTTTGAACTTAATATGCCTCTTCTTGGAAACCCCAATATCACCATCACTTCCTTTGTCGGCCTCTTCAAGTCGAAGAGTGATATCTACAAACTGGTCGAAAGGCACTTCTAATTTCAGAGGTAAAACCTTTTTAGGGTTCTTATTCAAAGCACAGATAAACCTTTGATTCTTTAAAAGATCCAAAAGTTGTTGGGCAGACATGAATATGCCATCTAGAGGAGGACCACTTGATTGACCAGTGCTAGGACTGCCAGGTCTAACCATTTCTCTTGTTTAAGAAAGAAAGAAAGAAAGAAGAGGAAAAAGGTTATTCTCAGCATGGATTCAAATAAACAAGATTGATAAACAGGGCATCATAAAAGAAAATATGATAGAATGGGTCCAAAGACTCAGATTTAATCCTAAGGCACGATTCCTAAGAGAGACTTAGGATAATGATCCTTGCTAGATTATTCTACATTGTTCCGAAGTTTGGCTCTGATACCAAGCTGTGACGCCCCACCTCTATACTCACACTAACCAAGGACAATATTGGGTAATGCCATCAATTAGTACAAAGAATAAGGCTGTTAAGGTGTGACCAACTGTATAATTGATTTGAGCAAGAACCGATATGTATAAGTATATCATGCATTTCATTTCAAGAGGAAATCCGACATATCCAATCCAAACTCAAATCTACTACACAATGGCTATAAGACCTTCGAAAAAAAATATAAAATAAGCATAACACAAATCAATCATAGGTATTCATATCACTAAGGCGGAAACATATATGAATATAACACATAGAAGTGTACATCAAAGTAGTGGTCATATAAGATCCACTACATCACAAAAGAATAGGTACAAGTGCTAGAGAAAAGAATATGTATACATCAAGGAGTCTCTATCTCGAATGTATAAAAACAAAAACTACTAAGCTAAAGTAGTTAGCCAAAAGTCAGAAGCTAGTCCCTGCTAAGAAGTCAAGTGGAAGCTCCCGAACACCTCAGTCTGACCCGAGTATTATTTAAGAAGAAAAATAATAAACGGATCAGTCTAGCTATAAATATCATACAAGATGAGATAGGATAATAGATATGACAAAAATATATCATAACAATAATGTCATATTGTGACAAGTATATATTCGATTACAATGAAAATCATACAATATCTCAAATCTCCTCAAATATCCAAAAAGAATATCATATTCTTTACTTATTCACCAAACCTCAAATATTGACAAAAGATATCAATGCAAATCGCAAAATTTGGTGAAACACAAATTCTAGAAATCAATAATTAGAAATGCAGAAAACACAAAGGAGGAGGCCTTTCACAAACGGGAGCATGAAAACTCACCAAAAGTGTATCACAAACGGAACGCTATTCCATGATCGCTAACCATCAAATTTGAGTCGAGGCTCCACAAACGGCCCGAAGACCATGGGTCACTACCCCACTATTTGAACCGAAGCTCCACGCAAACAAAGAGACATCACACATTGCTATTCTAAATCACAAAATGATCATCATTGATCAATAAGTGTAAATTACAATAAGCTAGTAAATAAATGAGTTTAGCTTCATGTCCCATAACCACTGGCTTAACTTAAATATTTACGAATAGATTATAGATTTCCACTCCAAAATTGTCATGAGATTTCAATCGAACAAGTCTAAGAATTAACTGACGAAGTAAACGCAAGCGTTTCATACCACTTGTTTTGCTAAGTCGTTTAATTTGATTTCTCATACAAATGAGGTAAAGGTTTGTATATACTAATAGATTGGAAAACGGTTTTAAAAACAAGCTTTGTATTAAAAATAGTGTTGAAATCGTTTTTATGAAGGAGTTTTTAGTATTTACTACTAGTATAAAAACATTTGTATTTTAAAGTGACAATTCAAAGAAATGATTGTAAAAACAATCTATCACCAAAAATCCATATTCAATGACGTGAATTAAAACCATGAAAATCGATATCAAATCCATCAAATGGATATTCCCAAAAATCCAGAAAAGAAATCATCAAAGTCGATAATAAATGATAATAACTAATCGGATCAACAAACATCGATAAGAAAATGGAAATTCGCACAAAAATAGGCAAAATGGGAAAAAACAAACAAGACCAGATGTCCGGTTGGTTCGGCCAGACGTTTGACCTGGGGTTCTGCCATTTTCTTTTCCTTTTTCCCTTTTTTCTTTTTTTCCAGAACTACCCCCTAGACGTCTGGTATAGTCTAATCAGACGTCCGGTCAAGGGCTCTGCCCTTTTTTCTTCTGCCGTATCTCTTTTTTCTCCGATGCCCTAACCAGACGTCTGAGTTCTTCAACCAGACGTCTGGTTGCCTACACTGGACAACAGTTTGCCTAGGCCATTGACGTCTGAGATATGTTATCATTCTGTATATGAGATCCTGAAATTGTGTTCTTCTTTCTTGTCCTGTTTCCTTTTCCTTTTCTTTTACCTTAACGTTCTGTCTTTTTGGCACTTGGCTGCTCGACACGTGAATACAATGGATTTATTAGGATCAACATTTGGGGGTCGAAAATGCGGATTGTTACAACCCTACTAAAATCGAAGAAGCGGGAACAAGTTTTCCTCAATCCATCCTACTTGGCCTGCAGAGGTCCAGGTTCGACTTGGGCTTTCTTCAACCATTTAGATGTCTGATTTTTAATTCAGATGTCAAACACCCTATAGAAAATTTTTGCCATAGGTATTCAGACATCTGACTTTAATTCTAAACGTCTAAAATAAGTTTAGACGTTTGAATCGTGTTAGAGTTGAACTGATTCCTTTCTATTTCATATTTCCTGAAATTTAGATGTCTAGTCATCGATTTAGGTTGATACATTTGTACAAACATTGAGTGGTATTTACCATCTGATTATTTTACTTGGTTTTATACCAACTACATATATGTTTATTAGGTCTAGAAATGATATGTAAAATTCAGGTTGGTACATTTGTACAAACATTGGTCTTCAAATAATTATTGTGAATTTGGTAAATACTTTGATATTTGGATCTTTGCAGGATAAGATAATTGATTTTGGGAAAATTTTGTTACATGGTTTCGAAAAGCATTTGAAAAATTTATACTATAAAACCATTAGGAATTCATACAAACTATATATTTATTTATATTTTGGAAATTGGTTTGTATAAGCCACAACGTTTTGACAATAGAGAAATTGGGTTTTAAAAGATTTTGGAAAATTTGCTTAAAGATATTTTCAAAAAAACATACATGGTGCCAATATAGCATGACAACCTTAAGTAAGGGTTATTATTGACATTTACCAGCGAACTCGGATAATATAAATATGCATTGTAGACCATTTGCATCATTATAGTGCTAGAAGACATTTAGCAAGGAGTTTTCTAACCCTTACTATTAGGATATTATTGTGTTACATATGAGCTCTTCTCTATTATATTGTTATGCTTATGTGCTAACTCTACAATGCATGAGAATAGTAGAATATCAAGGATCATGGGTTTCCTAACTCGTATTATTGTTATCTACATGTATGTTGTGATATGCTCCATTGTATTATGTGTGACAACCCGTCTGTTCGACCTTTGAAAATCAACACTAATACATCCATGATATTCACGTGCCAAAAATTCAACTGCCAGAGAGGTAGATGATCAAGGGTAAAAGAAAATAAAGATAGAAGATAGAAACAATAGATTCTCACATCGTATTGAACAACTTCTAATTATACATAAAGAAAGTACATGCATTCACTCCCAAAGTGATACATCAATGTTATGGAAAGTACTAACCCAGCCAGGACAGTTATAACTGCCTATCACCACATAGGCGCTGGTATATACTTATACATAATACAACGGAAATAGAAATAGATAATTATCAACAGAAGAATCCTCTGCTTCTGGATCCCTCAAAAATTCTCCAAGCTAGATCTGACTACTTGGCTACCCGAAAATTAAGGCACCCAAGAGTTTAACTGAAAAGAAATAAACTCCAGGTCAATCATAGAACTGGTGTGAGAAAACTCAAAAGAACATATATTCCGCATAAACATGGATGAGTTTTTACCTTATGACAAACAAAACATTTGCTATGAAAAATCTCGGTTATTATTTTTAATGACATTCTTTGAAAATACCTTTCAAGTAACATATTAAAATAGCTTGAATTAATACATTTGTTAAATTTGATACCATATATAGGTATACAATCAAATCTATAAATGTACTTATTGGATATTGGATTCCAACAATGACTATGTAAGGGACTACCTTCCGACAGTACATCTCTAGAGGAACGTACCGAGACACAGCCCTACTACCCACTACCGACACAGAACCAGCCTATCTCTACCATAAGTTGTAACAACCCGCATATTTTACGATAATATATTTAAATGATTTATTTAAATATAGCATCGTCAATCAGATTAAAGTCCAAAATCCTACTTTTTGTAAACGGTCGAATCCGGATTCGAGACTACTTCCATTGAGTCCAAAATGACGTTTGCCACCTTTTTTAGTATAAACATCGATATGTTTGGAGTTGAGTAAAATTTTGCTATTTTTCTATTTGGGCTTTGGGTTTGGGTTTCAGCCCACTAACCCAACATAATACCCTAACTCCTCCTCCAACTCCTCTTCATTCAATTTCATTTCCTAACACTTTCAAGCTAAAAGAAAAATGGGGGAAAGAAAGGGAAATTAGAATTCCTAAACCCTATATTACAAGGAAATTCTAGATTCAAGCTCCAAAATCAAAGAGAAGCTTAGGTAAGCATCCTCTTCATCTTCTCCATCTCAATTCCTCTTCAATTTTCAGAAATTTCCAATAACCTGATTTAGGAATATTTGCTTATGATCTTAGATTGGAGCTTCTTGAGTTGAAGTTGAAGAGGAATTGACCTTTCCATTGTTTTAGAGCTTCTCATTCGTGTTTTTGGGTTTAAAGGTTAGTTATTGAACTCACATCTATGTTTATAGCTTTCATTGTTGTTAGGTATGAATTCCAAACATCTATTGCATGTCCATTTGCTTTTGGATCGAATTGATTTGGTAAAATTTTCAATTTTTGGGTATTTTGAAGCCAAAATATATGAAAATCCTTATATGGATGTTCGGACATGTTGTTCGGAGTGTATTGATGAGTCTATAGGGCTGGGTAGTCTCTTGGCGTAAATCCTAGCCATTGTCACTCGTCCGATCGCTTCCGATACGAATTGGCCATCAATGGCCTAGGCAAAATATTGCCCTGAGCTTCAGCTCAGACGTCTGGTATTAAGGTCAGACGTCTGGAGCTACGGGAATAAAATTCCAGTCTTTCAGCTCAGACGTTTGAGGTTACTTCCCAGACGTCTGGGCGATCTGGAAGAAAATTCCAGAGCTTCATCTTAGCCGTCTGGGATAACCACCAGACGTCTGGAGCTGCTTATTTCAACCAAATTGCCTATTTTGAGTGGATTTCCGTTTTAATCGATTTTTAGTTGATCCGATTAGTTGTTATCGCTTATTATCAACTTTGATGACTTCTTTTTTGGGATTTTTGGGAATGTCCATTTGATGGATTTGATATCGATTTTTATGGTTTTAATTCACGTCGTCGAATGTGAATTTGTGGTGATCGATTGTTTCTACAATAGTTTTTTGTGATTTATCACTTTTAAAAATATAAAGGTTTCTATACTAGTAGTAAATATTCAAACGCTTTCACAAAGATGATTTCAATACCATTTTTAATACAAAACTCATTTCTAAATCCGTTTTCCAATCTTTTAGTACATACAAACCTTTATCTCATTCGTACGAGAAATCCAATTAAACGATTTAGCAAAACAAGTGGTATGAAACGCTTGCGTTTACTTCGTCGGTTAATTCATTGACTTGTTCGATTGAAACCTTGTGACAATTTTCGAGTGAAAATCTACAATTTGTTCGTAAATATTTAAGTTAAGCCAGTGGTTATGGGACATGAAGCTAAACTCATTTATTTACTAGCTTAGTGTAATCTACACTTTTCATTGATCATTGGTGATCATTTTATGGTTTAGACTAGCGATATGATGTCTCTTTGTCCACGTGGGGGACTGTACCTCATTTTATAGACCTTCATCTCAATTTTAATAGGCTAGCGACCTATGGTTTTATGGAGTTTGGTTCATCAGGCGTACCGTTGTTGTACTACATCGTTGTTCTAGCTTATCAGGTTCATCGGGTGTACCGATATTTTACTACGTCGTTGTTCCGAATTACTTGAGCATCAGGTTCCTCGGGCGTACCATTATTTGTACTACGCCGTTGCACTGGCTCTATGGTTAGCAACCATGGGATAGCGACCCGTTTGTGATACACGTATTGGTGAGTTTTCATGCTCCCGTTTGTGACAGGCCTCCCCTTTATGTTTTCTGGATTTCTAATTGTTGATTTCTGGAATTTGTGTTTCACCAAATTTTGCGATTGACATTGATATGTTTTGTCAATATTTGGGGTTAGGTGAATAAGCTAAAGAATTTGATATTCTTTTTGGATATTTGACGAGATTTGAGATATTGTATGATTTTTATTGTTATTGAATGTATACTTGTCACAGTATGGCATTATTGTTATCATACATTTTTGTGGTATCTCTTATCCTTTCTCATCTTATATGATATTTATGGCTAGACTGATCCGTTTATTATTTTTCTTCTTAACTAATACTCGGATCAGACCGAGGTGTTACAGGTGCTTCCACTTGACTTCTTTGCAGGGGCTAGCTTCTGACTTTTGGCTAACTACTTTAGCTCAGTAGTTTTTTCTTTTATACATTTGAGATAGAGACTCCTTGATGTATACTTATTCTTTTGCTTAGCACTTGTACCTATTCTTTTGTGATGTAGTGGATCTTGTATGACCACTATTTTGATGTACACTTTTATGTGTTATATTCATATCTGTTTCCGCCTTTGTGATATGAATATCTGTGACTGATTTGTGTT
Organism: Allium fistulosum; assembly: GCA_030737815.1. Classification (NCBI taxonomy): domain Eukaryota; kingdom Viridiplantae; phylum Streptophyta; class Magnoliopsida; order Asparagales; family Amaryllidaceae; genus Allium; species Allium fistulosum. Next base: position 643,122,647 of record CM060904.1, read on the forward strand.
ATGCTTATTTCTGTATTTGTTTTCGAAGACCACATAGCCATTGTGTAGTATCTTTAAGTTCGTATTTGATATGTCGGATTTCCTCTTGAAACAAAATGCAAGTCCTTCTATCTGACATATCGGTACTCGCACAAAGCAATTACATAGATGGTCGCTCCTCAACAGCCTTATTCTTTGTGCTATTCGACGGAATTACCCCGTAGTGTCCTTGGCTAGTATGAGTATAGAGGTGGGGCGTCATAGTTTGGTATCAGAGCCAAACTTCGTAACAATGTAGAATAATCTGGCAAGGATCATTGTCCTAAGTCTTTCTTAGGAGTTGTGCCTTAGGATTTAATTCGAGTCTTTGGACCCATTCTATCCTATTTTCTTTTATGATGCTTTGTTTTATCAATCAAGTTTGTTTGATATTCATTCTGAGAATAACCTTTTTCCTCTTCTTTCTTTCTTTCTTAAAGAAGAGAAATGGATAGACCTGGCCGTCCCAGCGCCGGTCAGTCCAGTGCTACTCCTCAGGATGGAGTATTCATGTTTGCTCAACAAATTTTAGATCCTGTAAAGAATGCCCAAGCTATCGGACCCATTCCAGAGCCTACTCATCCTAAATCTGGGTTTGCACGCTTGTGCAGTGATTACACCAATTTGGGTGGAAGGCCATTCAAGGGTTCCGAATGCATTATAGAAGTCCAAGCTTGGCTTAGAACATGCGACCGCATCTTTTCTCGCATGAATCTTGTGGATCTATATCGTGTCCAAGTGGCTTCTAGCATGCTACAAGAGAGAGCATTAGATTGGTATGAGCTTTTGATTTCTGAAATTATTGAAGTGGATCTTACTTGGGTGCAATTCCGGGAAAGGTTCGAGTTAAAGTTTGTGCCGGATGGTGAAAAAGTAACTTTAGCCTGACGCTTTATTGACCTTGTTCAAGGTGAATCTTCTGTGATGGATTACGTCGCATCTTTTGAATCTCTCTCTAAATATGGGGTCGAGTATATTAATACCCCATTGAAGAAAAATTAGAGGTTTGTCTATGGGTTGAATAAGAACCTCAAAAAGCCTTTACTTCTAAAACTGGAAGTTTCTTTTGATTAGCTTGTTGATATCGCTCTTCGGCTTGAAGAGGCAGATAAAGAAAGTGATGTTGAAGTTGTGGGTGTCAAACAGAACTTCAACAACAACAAGAAGAGGCCTATCAAGTTCAAGCCTAATCCCAACAAGAAAGGGAAACAAGCAACTTCGGTAGCAAAAACTCCTACCTCTAGTCATGGGCAATGCTACAATTGTGGTTCTAAGGACCATTATGCAAATAGGTGCCCAAAACCTCTTTTTTGTCGTTATTGCAAAAGTTCGCGTCATCTTTTATCTTCATGCCCCAAACATACAAACAAGAAAGAGGGAAAGCTAAATGTTGTGCAAAGCTCCTAGTAACACTTCTCTTGGTCAAGGTATTTCTCATTCTATCCTTGATGGCATTATTATATTTCGTGATCTTCCTATTCGAGTTCTTTTTGATACGGGTGCATCTGACTCTTTTATATCAAAAGAACTTGTTGATACTTTGTCTTTAAATGTTATGGGCTTGATGAATTCACTGAAAATTGCGAATCCGGTTGGTGGGTCCGCAACACTCAGTTTATTTTGTAAAGATGTCGAAATTATTTTATGTGATTATTCTTTCCGAGCCGATTTGCATGTTATGCGCTACTTAGGTTTCGGAATGATTTTGGGAATGGATTGGCTTAATCGATATGAAGCCCATATCATATGTCCGGAGAGGACTATTTATCTTCGACAACCTCAATCTGTTAAGCATATTTCTATTGTTCTTAATGATTCAGATTCCAAGTTGGTAGCATCCTTGTATTCTTTAAATCCTCATGATGATGATAATGATGATGAGGAAGATGTTATTTCTCTCATTCACGTTGTTCGTGAATTTCCTGATATATTTGAGCCCATTTTAGGATTACCACCTAAGCGAGCAATTGAGTTCAAAATTAATCTAATCCCTGGAGCTCTACCTATCACTCGTCTTCCTTATCGTATGTCTAATAAGGAAAATGAGGAGATGCGTAAACAATTATCTGAATTGGAAGCGAAATAGTTTATTCGTTCTAGTTCCTCTCCATAGGGAGCTTCAGCTATCTTTGTGAAGAAATCTGATGGTACACTTAGGCTTTGCATTGACTACTGCAAGCTTAATGATCTCACCATCAAGAATAAATATCATTTACCTCAGATTGATGATATGTTCGATCAACTTAGCGGTGCTAGAGTCTTTTCACAGTTAGACTTAGCAACCGGTTTTCATCAGCTTCGTATTGCGTAGGATAGCATTCCTTTAACATCATTCTATACTCGTTATGGATCTTATGAATGGCTTGTTATGCCATTTGGTTTAACGAATGCTCCAGCTTATTTCGGTTACCTTATGAATCGAGTTTTCAAAGACTTCCTCGATCGATTTGTTCTAATCCTTATAGATGATATTCTTATTTATTCTAAAACCGAGGAAGAGCATGAAAAACATCTTCGGATTGTGTTGGAAACCCTTAGGAGCAATAAGTTGAAAGCAAAATTTTCTAAGTGCCACTTTTGGCAATCTCGTGTGAAATTTTTAGGACATATTATTTTCGAATCTGGAATTTTCGTGGATCCTTCAAAGATTGAAGCGATTCAAAATTGGAAGAGACCGTAGAGTGTGACGGAAATCCGTAGTTTTCTTGGATTGGCGGGCTATTACCGTCGTTTCATAAAAGACTTTTCTAAAATTTCCATACCCTTTACTAGTTTGATATAGAAGGGAGTTAAATATATTTGGTTAGACAAATGTCAAGCTGCATTTCAGAAATTAAAAGAACTTTCCGATGCTCCAATTCTTGTGATTCCCGAAGGGAACCAAGACTTCGTTGTTTATACCGATGCTAGTCGGGTTGGTTTGGGAGTCGTTCTCATGCAAAGGGAATGTGTTATCGCTTATGTTTCTAGGTAATTAAAGCCTACCGAGACTAGATATGCCACTCATGATCTAGAGCTTGCGGCCATTGTTTTTGCCCTTAGAATTTGGCGTCATTATCATTTGGGAGAGAAATTTGTTCTCTACACCGATCATAAATCTTTGAAGGATTTATTTTCTCAAAAGGAACTTAATTTGCGTCAACAACGTTGGCTCGAATTCCTTACATCTTATGATCTTGATATTCTTTATACTTCCGGAAAGGGTAATCGTGTTGTCGATGCCCTTAGTCGTAAGCAACAAGCAGTTGTTTCTATGAGATATCTGAATGGAATGAGCTCGAGAATTTATCCCCTTATGAGATTCGAGATCGGGTATCTGATTCGTGTTCATCTCTTGTTGTATGTAGCCTTGAGGCTCATCCTTCTCTTTTAGATCGCATTCATGAAGCTCAAAGGCATGATCCCAAATTGGCTCTTCTTAGCCAAAGTTGTAGGGATAAAATTGATATTGAAGGTTTGAAAGACTTTGATATTGATGCTCATGGCGGTATTTGAAAATTTGGTAGACTTATCGTGCCAAATATTAGTGATCTTCGTAAAGACATTTTAGAAGATTCTCATCGTTCTAAATTTACCATTCATCCGGGTAATAGTAAAATGTACGCGGATATGAAGTGACTTTATAATTGGGATGGAATGAAATTTGATATTGCTAACTTTATTAAGTGTTGCATGACTTGCCAACTTGTTAAGGCCGAACATCAAAGGCCAAGTGGGTTATTGCAACCTTTGGACATTCCGGTTTGGAAATGGGATCAAATTTCCATGGATTTTATTGACGGTCTCCCCCGTTCTAGTTCGGGTCATGATAGCCTATGGGTGATAGTAGATAGACTTGCAAAATCCGCCCATTTTCTTCATGTTCAGTCCAACCGGACCGTACCTCTTTTGGCTAAACTCTATGTCAAATAAATTATCAAATTGCATGGAGTTCCAACTTCTATTGTTAGCGATTGTGATCCATTGTTTACTAGTGGATTTTAGAAGGGTCTTCAAAAAGCTTTGGGAACAACGCTTAATTTTAGCACCGCTTATCATCCTCAGTCGGATGGACAAACCGAGCGTGCGAATCAAACTCTTGAAGATCTTCTTCGTGCATGTGTTCTTGATTTTGGTGGAAGTTGGGAAGATCATATTTCTCTTGTTGAGTTTTCCTACAATAATAGCTTCCAATCTAGTATTGGTATGGCACCTTTCGAGGCACTCTACGGAAGGCCATGCCGATCTCCTTCTTGTTGGGTTGAGGCTGGTGAGAAGTTGGTTCTAGGTCCAGATTTTATTCGTGATGCCACATAAAAGATTGACCTTATTCGTCATAGAATGAAAGAAGCTCAAAGTAGACAAAAATCCTATGCCGATAATCGAAGAAGAAATTTAGAATTTTTTGTGGGAGATTTAGTGTTTATTCGTGTTTCACCTATGAAGGGTGTTGTGCGTTTCAGTTGATCGGGAAAATTAGCACCTCGATACATTGGCCCATTTCCCATCACCGAACGCATTGGTTCTGTGGCTTATCGCCTTTTATTACTGGCTCAATTTTCTGCTATTCATGACGTATTCAACGTCTCTCAATTACGGAATTTCCTTAGAGATTACGATTCTATTCTTGAGCCCGGTGTTATTGAAGAAATTGAAGTTTCACCTAATTTGACTTATGAGCAACATCCTATTCGTATCATTGCTATGGAGGTTAAACGCCTTGGTAATAAAGATGTTCCTCTTGTGAAAGTTCAATGGTCCTCAAATCCTAAGGATTGTTCTTGGGAATCCAGAGAATTCATCGAGCGAACACATCCGGACTTACTCTCTCGTGCTCCTTAATGTGAACTTCTCATTTCAAAAATTTCTTCTTTTGCATTGTTATGCCTTAGTATGATTTTTACTTTTTATTTTCTTCTTTAGTATTGCGAGGACGCAATTTCTTTAAGGAGGGGAGTCTGTAACAACCCACATATTTTACGATAATATATTTAAATGATTTATTTAAATATAGCATCGTTAGTCGGATTAAAGTCCAAAATCCTACTTTTAGTAAATGGTCGAATCCGGACTCGAGACTACTTCCATTGAGTCCAAAATGGCGTTTGCGACCTTTATGAGTACAAACATCGATATGTTTGGAGTTGAGTAGAATTTTGCAATTTTTCTATTTGGGCTTTAGGTTTGAGTTTCAGCCCACTAACCCAACATAATACCCTAACTCCTCCTCCAACTCCTCTTCATTCATTTTCATTTCCTAACACTTTCGAGCTAAAAGAAAAATGGGCGAAAGAAAGGGAAATTGGAATTCCTAAACAATATATTACTAGGAAATTCTAGATCAAGCTCCAAAATCAAAGAGAAGCTTAGGTAAGCATCCTCTTCATCTTCTCCATCTCAATTCCTCTCCAATTTTCAGAAATTTCCTATAAGCTAATTTAAGAATATTTGCTTATGATCTTAGATTGGAGCTTCTTGAGTTGAAGTTGAAGAGGAATTGGCCTTTCCTTTGTTTTAGAGCTTCTCATTCGTGTTTTTGGGTTTAAAGGTGAGTTTTTGAACTCACATCTATGTCTATAGCTTTCATTGTTGTTAGGTATGAATTCCAAACATCTATTGCATGTCCATTTGCTTTTGGATCGAATTGATTTGGTAAAATTTTCAATTTTTAGGTATTTTGAAGTCAAAATCTATGAAAATCCTTATATGGATGTTTGCACATGTTGTTCGGAGTGTATTGATGAGTCTATAGGGTTGGGTTGTCGCTTGGCGTAAATCCCTAGCCATTGTCACTCGTCTGATCGCTTTCGATACGAATTGGCCACCAATGGCCTTGGCAAAATATTGCCTTGAGCTTCAGCTCAAACGTTTGGTATTAAGGTCAGACGTTTGGAGCTGTGGGAATAAAATTCCAGTCTTTCAGCTCATACGTCTGAGCTTACTTCCCAGACGTTTGGGCGATCTTGAAGAAAATTCTTGAGCTTCAGCTTAGACGTTTGGGATAACCACTAGACGTTTGGAGCTGCTTATTTTAGCCAAATTGCCTATTTTGAGTGGATTTTCGTTTTAATCGATTTTTAGTTGATTCGATTAGTTATTATCACTTATTATCAACTTTGATGACTTCTTTTTCGGGATTTTTGGGAATGTCCATTTGATGGATTTGATATCAATTTTTATGGTTTTAATTCACGTCGTCGAATGTGAATTTGTGGTGATCGATTGTTTCTACAATCGTTTTTTATGATTTGTCACTTTTAAAAATATAAAGGTTTCTATACTAGTAGTAAATATTCAAACGCTTTCACAAAGATGATTTCAATACCATTTTTAATACAAAACTTGTTTTTAAATCCGTTTTCCAATCTATTAGTATATACAAACCTTTATCTCATTCGTACGAGAAATTCAATTAAACGACTTAGCAAGACAAGTGGTATGAAACGCTTGCATTTACTTCATCGGTTAATTCTTAGACTTGTTCCATTGAAACCTTGTGACAATTTTCGAGTGGAAATCTACAATTTGTTCGTAAATATTTAAGTTAAGCTAGTGGTTATGGGACATGAAGCTAAACTTATTTATTTACTAGCTTAGTGTAATCTACACTTTTCATTGATCATTGGTGATCATTTTATGGTTTAGACTAGCGATATGCGATGTCTCTTTGTCCACGTGGGGGACTGTACCTCATTTTATGGAGCTTCGTCTCAATTTTTATAGGCTAGCGACCTATGGTTTTATGGAGTTTGGTTCATCGGGCATACCGTTGTTGTACTACGTCGTTGTTCCACCTTATCAGGTTCATCGGGCGTACTGATATTGTACTACGTCGCTGTTCCGAATTACTTGAGTATCAGGTTCCTCGGGCATACCATTATTGTACTATGTTGTTGCACCGGCTCTTTGGTTAGCGACCATGGGATAACGACCCATTTGTGACACACATGTTGGTGAGTTTTTATGCTCCCGCTTGTGACAGGCCTGCCCTTTGTGTTTTCTGGATTTCTAATTGTTGATTTCTGGAATGTGTTTCACCAATTTTTGCGATTGACATTGATCTGTTTTGTCAATATTTGGGGTTTGGTGAATAAGCTAAAGAATGTGATATTCTTTTTGGATATTTGATGAGATTTGAGATATTGTATGATTTTTATTATTATTGAATGTATACTTGTCACAGTATGGCATTTTTGTTATCATACAATTTTGTGGTATCTCTTATCCTTTCTCATCTTATATGATATTTATAGCTAGACCGATATGTTTATTATTTTTCTTCTTAAATAATACTCGGGTAAGACCGAGGTGTTACAGGTGCTTCCACTTGACTTCTTAGTAGGGGCTAGCTTCTGACTTTTGGCTAACTACTTTAGCTTAGTAGTTTTTGCTTTTATACGTTTGAGATAGAGACTCCTTGATGTATACTTATTCTTTTGCTTAGCACTTGTACCTATTCTTTTGTGATGTAGTGGATCTTGTATGACCACTATTTTGATGTACAATTTTATGTGTTATATTCATATCAGTTTTCGCCTTTGTGATATGAATATCTATGACTGATTTGTGTTATGCTTATTTCTATATTTATTTCCGAAGCCCACATAGCCACTGTGTAGTAGCTTTGAGTTTGTATTTGATATGTCGGATTTCCTCTAGAAACGAAATGCGAGTCCTTCTATCTGACATATCGGTACTCGCATAAAGCAATTACATAGATGGTCGCTCCTCAACAGTCTTATTCTTCGTGCTAGTCGACGGCATTACCCCGTAGTGTCCTTGGCTAGTCTGAGTATAGAGGTGGGGCATCACATAAGTAGTATCGAATATCCAATCAACCCGATCGTTCCTGAACTATCTATAGGATCCCAAATCATACACAAAAAACTCAAAATATAGAGGGAAATCTAGAAAGGTGATGATCATATCCTAATGGGTGCGACCTACATAACCCTACTACATCTGCTCTATTTTTGCCACTAACGATGTGTGAGGTCCGAGGTAACATTTTACCTTTCTCTAAACAGCAAATCCCACTTTTAATGCTACATTGCCATTTCTAACTTCCACTAAATGATTTTCACAAAAGCACAACCTCCAAGTTCATACTTCTCAAGGAATGGTGTTAAGTATAAGAGGGGTTATATCCTACACAACCAAACAGATGTACATTTGTAAAAACCAATGTATGTGGTTTTAGAAATGCTATGTCAAACACTCGTCCATACAAGTTGTCTAAGAACAAGACAAACCGAAGGTACTCCTACTACATCTTGTGTGGGTGTAACAACCCGTAAATTTTAAATGTTTTTATAACGTAATTAACTGAAATTTTGTGAAAATTTAACGATAAAATTTTGAAATATAAATTTGATATTTGGAATGCGTTAAAATAAACATAGCAACTGGTAAATTTTCGTCCGAAAATATGAAAGTTTATTTCGTGCGTAAATTTACTTCAATTTAATCAGTTAAAAAGCGATGAAAATAAAATGTTTCCGAAACCTAAATATTTTTACATTGAAAAATTCTAAAGCATCTTCTGAGTAAGATTTCTGTTTGTCGTTTTTCCAAATTCAAACATCTTTAGCTCCGTCGATCTTATTTTTCAACGTGTTTCTTGCATTTTCCGCTATTAGAAAATTCGAATTTTTATAATTCAACCATACCACTGACATCTGTATACCGTTTTGATCGTCTCGTCGTGCTGATCTCCGTACTATATTTATTTCTGTCTTTTGAGGTTCGGTACGCGACGAAAATGGAATAATAAAAACAGTGCGTACCGGTACCGAAAATTTTAACCCTTTGGTTCTTTGCTTTCAAGATTTGAACTGCGCAGCCTAGCATTTAATGAATCGTAATTATAACGTTGCAGACAGCTATTTGATTTGTGACATTTGCTTTTCCCATGATTTGATTTTCATTTTCTCTTTGTTTATCTGCGTTGATCTGAAAAGCAACAATAAAAAAAAAAATATTATCTTGCACTGTAGTTCCTCTGTAGCCATCCTTTCTTTTCTTATGCACAAAATAAATTCTACAGTAAGTTTAAATCTTTCCTTCTTCCTCTTTATATTTTCTCCCCTGTCTTCTTGATGTTCGGCCTTAATATTTGCTGCTCCAAATTTTATTAGCTGCTACCCTTCACAACCGTTCTACATCTTCCGCCCGCCCTCTCACTCAACGCAACCCTTCAGACCAAAGCACCTCCTTCCCCTCGGTCGCGTGACAGCATCTCCACCGACTCCACATTCTCCTCTTCATCCTCTGCCACCACCAGCCCGCTCCGCCTTCGCCCACGCCACCAGCTGCTCCCCGCCCTGCCCTCCGCCCGGCCCACTCCCCTCCGCCTAGGCCTCTCCCACCAGCCCAACCGCCCGTCCCAAGCTGCCCTCCACCACCCAGGCAACTCCGAGACCTTCCACGATCAACCGCTTCTCAGCCTGTACGCCGAACAGCACACCTTTCTACGCCTCTATGCCATGCATCACGCAGCCACCTCCACTTGCTCATTCTTTCCAGTTGGCAGCCTTCTTCCCCGCTTATATATATAGGTATATAACTTGAAGCTTTGGTTTGCATTATTCTGTTTATATTGTTTGTATATAGATGTATATATGTTTCAAGTAAATTGTATGTAGGAACTTAAGTTGCAGGTAATATATTTTGATACATTTATATTTGCAGGCTATTTGAACATGTTATTTTGTATAAGTCTAGTAAGTTATTTATATAATGTCTGTATAGTTCGTTTATTCCATAAGTTATATATTTGAAGTTTTATACATTATTAGTTTTATATGTTATATATATTGTTTTACAAGTAACAGCTATGTGTATGTACGGTTTGTATATTATAAAACATATTAAGTTTATATACCTATAGAGTAGCTTACAAGTTACTATGTTATACTATATAGGTGATCTAGAAGTATTACAATATATTTGATTTTAAAATAAGAATGTTATGGTTTGGCTTTTAAAATATATAATATATATATGAAGTATGTTGCATGTATATAATGGGTTTACTTATATATTTAGCAAGTATATGTAGATGTACTAGTTGTTTTGAAACTTGTTGTCTGATTTCGTCTATTGATATATATTAGTATTCTATAGTATGTGTTATTGGTTTTAGTACTGTAGATAAGTTGTTTTCATTTTTCTTTTTAAAGTGATATATTAGTAAGTTGATATATATTAGTTAATAGGTGGTCTGCATATTTTTCCATAGTATGTTTACATTAGATGCAATATGTTAGTTGTATATTAGACTGTATATATAGAAGTATATTGTATTACGTATGACTACAGTTCATAAGTTTTGCATGTTATTTTTTGTTATTTTTTGAACAGTAGTTAGACTGCATGTTCGCGATATCATATCTCACTCATGTTTTATCGAAATGGGTTGATTCTATTTTTAAAAAAGAGTCTAAGTTACCTAGTTTATGCCTGTCAAATTTCAGTAAAATCCGACATCGTTTGATTAGTGGTCGAGGATCTGGAAGTTAGACCCAGGCAGCTGTTCTTTTGTACTTAGAAATTATTTTACACTGCTGCAAACACGACCTGAGTTCTTGTTTGACGCATCATATCTCTTCTGTCTTACGTCGGAATGGGTTTATTTTATTTTTAAAAAGAAGTAAAAGTTACCTAGTTTATGCCTGTCAAATTTCAGCCAAATCCGACATCGTTTGATTAGTGGTCGAGGATCTGGAAGTTAGACCCAGGCAGCTATTCTTTTGTACTTAGAAATTATTTTACACTGCTGCAAACATGGCCTAAGTCTATGTTCGTGACATCATAACTTTTCTCGTCTCTTGTCCAAATCAAGTGATTCTTTTGCAGTTTAAAATACAAGTTTTGATCTTTATTCATACCAAATTTCAGACCATTTCGATCTCGGTAGCACATAGAATTATATTGTTAAACTTTGACGCATGACATGTTTTATTTGTTGCTATGTTGAATGTTGTGATTTGATTTCATCGTTTTCTGTTATCAGCTTTGATCGTTGAATTCGTGCCGATTTGTTTTGCTTGGATTCGTAACTCAATCTCTATGTCCGTATCAGTGTGCGTATCCGTGTCATCTTCTCGTGCATCTCTAGCCTCGAAAGGTGAGCAATCACTCACGATTAACGTTCTTATATTTATTAAATTTGATTTCAATTGAAACGACAATTGAAATATGCTACTGTTAGTTATTTATATTGCTATATCTATGACATCATCTGTATCTGTTCATCTATGACATCTGACCCCCTTATCTGTTATTTATACTGATGATATATGCCTGTTACCGTTGTTATATTATTATCATATCTGTTATCACTCTGCAAGTTCCCTGTTAGTATAGAATCACTATGGGTTGAAATGATACATACCCGAATGGACTTTAGAATAGGAGAAAATCGTTATGGGTTGAAATGATAAACCCAAGCGATTTTCAAATTAAATTGAATTTGGGATTTCGGGTTGAAAGATATATACCCGAATATATTTTAAATTGCGGATTGAAATGATAAATATCCGTATCACTTGACCATAGGATAGAAAATTATATACAGACACCGTTGGTCTATATATAAATGTTTTGAAACATTTCTACGGTTTTGAAAGAAATATATGGTTTTAAATAAATAATGATTTTAAAGATTTATTAAAGTTGATTTAATAAAGTTGATTTGAATCAATATGAAATATGTTCAAGTATTGATGTAAAATTTATATTTTTAAATATAGAATTTATAATGTTTCAAGTTGAAAGATAAATTTGAATTGATTTGGAATTCTTAATTATTTAAGAATTATACTAAAATAAGTTAATTTGAAATCTATTAAATTTGAAATTTTAAGATAAGTTTTATAACTTGAATTAATTAAGAAGTGGCTTAAATGAATGTTTCAAACTTATATAAATTTAAATGGGATATTTTGTCTATATAAATTTGTAAATTGAAGTTGTATTTTGATGTATCGAAATGATTAAAGAAATATCTCAGAAACAAAATGTAATGAAATTAAATTGAGATATAAATGGAATTATCAAATTTAGTTTTGAAATGTCGAATATTTAAACTTGAAATATATTGAAATTGAAATGGTTTATTTATGGTTCAAATAGGCATTTGAAATCGATAATTTGAAAGGGTTTATTGAGAAACTAAATTGAATTGAAATTGATGATTTGAGATTTAATTAAATATTAAGTTTGGAATTCGAGTTTATGTGAATTGATTTGTGAAATCTGAGGAAGCTAATTTTATATAAAGTATTTAAACTCTATCTAAAACTATTTATATTTTACTTTATAAATTTTAATATAAATTATTTTAATATAAATCATTTTCAATATAAATTATTTTATTTTAACTTATAACTATTTTATATAAACTATTTTATTTTATAAACTATTTTTCTATATATACAAAATTTAATATATAAACTGTTTAAGAGGGAAGTGTTAGGATTTCAAAGTATTATGAATTTCAAGTTTTGATTTCCAAAGTGTTATGATTTTAAAAGACTTATGATTTCGAAAGCGATATAACTTTGGAAAGTGATATTATTTTGGAAATGGATTTATTTAAAGGAAAAGTGATATAGTATTGATATGGTTTTGAAATGGAAATGATATGTCGGTTTTGAAATATAACTATTTTGAAAATTTATTAAATGGCCATCGGTGTAATAATACGTAGTTATTAAAGAGACCGGGATCGGATATGGACATACTCTCTGTCGATACCGAAACCACTTTAATAACTAATATACACGGAGTGTTGATCCAGAATGAAGTGGATGGTTTTGATGAACGTGTTGACTGAAGAAAGAGAACGATTTTGGATGCCCCTGACATGACTAAAACAGGAGCCGCGCCGGGCCATTGAGGTTCGCCACCTCTAGCGGACACACTTCTTCGTTACCATATCTATTACTTTTGTGATTCGATTTGGGTGCACCCCTCGATTATGGGAGTGTTGTTTCGCGGTGTTGGGGTAGTAGCTGCTATGCCCAACATCAGTCCGGATCACGCAACTACTAGTATCCTAGTTGGTATTGCCTCATGTACCTTGTCATACTGATTATCCTATTCGCGACCACTACGATTTTGGTTTGTACCTTTAGTATATGGATTGCCCTCTGGTGACTTCCGGTTTTGGGGAAACTACGGTCTTGTATATGCTCTTGGGAATTAAAATGTGTTAAGGGTGGAATGGGCCATGACTTAACGCTATTTTGATATCGTACTTTATTGATTAGACAATATCTACTTAGCGTATTCTACTGTATATATAGATAGTTTAATGGATCCTTAGAGGATGGTTATCCCAAACATTCTTTGAGTCACTTGTATTTCAGTCGTTATTTCACTTGAGTTGGATTTATTGATATAAGAATGTTAATCCTGACTCGAGTGTTTTGTGTTTTCTTTACACTCGGGACAGACTGAGTGATACGGTATTCGAGACTCACCTTTGGAGTTGGAGCTTCGCTTGGAGATCCAGCTATCTATCCAGCTTCCAATTATTCAGTTAATTTCAGTGATGTATTCAGATCTTGTATTTGACTATTATATTGAGATATCTGTGTATTCGAGACCTCTGTTGTATCTTGTTTAACTCTGTTATATATATATAGTAGCTTCATGAACTACTATTCTTTTGTTTCCACTGCATTATTGTTATATTACTCTGTGTCTGTGATCTGTGATTATTTATTTATTGTATATGCTAAGTATTGCCAAATTTAAATTAACAATCTATTATTTTGAATTATTCAAGTCCGACATGTGCGGATTATTGTCGATTTGAATGGTCCAAAATAGTGGGTCGTTACAGTTGGTATCAGAGCTTTGGTAGCTCTAGGCAAAACTTAACATATAGGGTAAATGTATTTACAGAATCACTCCCATTCGAGTTTCAACCTCTTCCTTTTGACTCGATTCCTTTGAATTTTGGAACGTTCCCTGCGATTCCAAAATAAAATTCCTTCGTGTCCCTCACTATTTGTCTTCTTTCAATCCTGGAGCACCCCATAACTCCATTCTGAATGTTATCTATAATAGATCGGCGGTCTCGCCAATCTTCGAATGATTCGTAAAGGATTAAACTCCTTTATAATAGGCATCGATTTACCGGAAATTTCTGTATCCTCGGTTTACGATGCTATCTATTACCTGCTATACCTAAAATTCCATATCTTGAGATCGAGTGTTGATTTACCTCGAAATTCAGCATCGATCTTATTCTTGAAGTTACGGACGACCCGGTCTAGTTTGCCCGTGAATTAAATAAACTCATCCATCTCCCGATTATGATAATTGAATTATCTTATCTTCTGTTTCAAACTTATTTTCGAATCAAAATTCTCTTTGATTTGAGCCCATCAAATTTGAAACCCTATCCTTATTTTGAAAATTCATTCCTGTATCGTCGAGCAAAGAAATGTATTTGTAAACTAATATATATATATATATATATGTTTTAATATATGCTGTGTTGTTTGAGTTGTTGATGTTATTTGGGTTTCCGATCGATTCGTCTGATCAACGCTATCGATAGGATTTCCAAAACACTTAAACAGAACAAACTGACACAATGTTGTTTTCAAATTTGGTAAACAAAATAGTTTTGGATGATTATATTATATATAAATATAAGTTTTCTGAAATTAAAGTGTTAATGAAATTGTTGTTAAAAAAATGATAATATTTGATTTTCATTTATTGTTTTGTAAACCATTGACTATCGCATAATATAAATAAATAAATTTATAAAACTTGGTTATAATTTGATTTGAAATTTGAAATGAATTTAAATCAGAAATTTGAGAATTTAATTTCCGATGATTTCAAACTTTGGTTTTAAAGTTTTAAATGTGTATAATTTAAAGTATTTTCGAATATAAATGATTTTCAAAAAAAATTTAAAAATGTTGAAATCAGTGCTCTTCTCTTTGTCGCTGGAAAATAATTTCGGTAATGGCGGCCGCATCATCGACATTCATTTTCGAGTTTCGAAGTGGAGAAACCATTCTGTAGCTTTGCTACGGTTTTGTTTGGGAAATGTTTTAAATTTGAATTTCTTAAGTATGACTTGATTTATATATATATATATATATGGGAATATTATTTTAAATTTAATTTGATTTAATATATATAGTATATACATAATTATCTCTAAAGGGTTTGAAGTTAAACGGAAATTTAATTCTTAAAATTTTGTTAAAGGATGTTTTCAATTGTAAATAAAGCTAAATTTTGGATAAATATTTAAGCTTGAAATAATTGGATTTGAAAATATTATTTGTATAGTACTAAATTGCATTTCAATATAACTTACCTAAATTATTCAGAAGTTAAAAATGTAATTGGATAATATACAATATAAAATTTGAGTGTTTATAATAAATGTTTTACACATAGATAAAAAAAATATGCTAATAAGTGGATAGAATAATAAGTTAACTAAATGAGATGAATACGATAAATTTGTTCTGAAAGAATTAACAAATTGAAATATGATCAACTTATGAAAATACCATGAATTTAAAAGCAATTAGTAAATATAAATTAATTTAAATCGAAACTTTAATGGTTTAAATTAATTTATATGGGTTAAATATATATGATTAGATATATTAAGTAGAATAAATTTAACAATAATTTGGAATAAAAGAAGAATTTAAAATTGCTGAAAAAAAATTGATTATAATAAAAGACTATTCAAATTTATGGTTTTAGAAATTGTAAATTGATGATAATTGGATAATAAGATAATGAATTTAGAAATAGTTGAGATTGATTTTAGTGAAATCAAATGGATAAAATCAAGTATTGAATATCAATTAATTTAAATTTGAATTTATATGGTTTAAATCAATTGTTATTATGTATTTCAAATCTGTTTTCTTTCTGGTCGTTTCTATTCTCCTACCTCGTTCCTTTTCGGGGATGAAAAGTTTTGAGGGGGGGGAGAGTGTAACGACCCGTAAATTTTAAATGTTTTTATAACGTAATTAACTGAAATTTTGTGAAAATTTAACGATAAAATTTTGAAATATAAATTTGATATTTGGAATGCGTTTAACTGAACATAGCAACTGGTAAATTTTCGTCCAAAAATATGAAAGTTTATTTCGTGCGTAAATTTACTTCAATTTAATCAGTTAAAAAGCGATGAAAATAAAATGTTTCCGAAACCTAAATATTTTTACATTGAAAAATTCTAAAGCATCTTCTGAGCAAGATTTCAGTTTGTCGTTTTTCCAAATTCGGACATCTTTAGCTCCGTCGATCTTATTTTTCAACGTGTTTCTTGCATTTTCCGCTATTAGAAAATTCGAATTTTTATAATTCAACCATACCACTGACATCTGTATACCGTTTTGATCGTCTCGTCGTGCTGATCTCCGTACTATATTTATTTCTGTCTTTTGAGGTTCGGTACGTGACGAAAATGGAATAATAAAAACAGTGCGTACCGGTACCGAAAATTTTAACCCTTTGGTTCTTTGCTTTCAAGATTTGAACTGCGCAGCCTAGCATTTAATGAATCGTAATTATAACGTTGCAGACAGCTATTTGATTTGTGACATTTGCTTTTCCCATGATTTGATTTTCATTTTCTCTTTGTTTATCTGCGTTGATCTGAAAAGCAACAATAAAAAAATATATATTATCTTGCACTGTAGTTCCTCTGTAGCCATCCTTTCTTTTCTTATGCACAAAATAAATTCTACAGTAAGTATAAATCTTTCCTTCTTCCTCTTTATATTTTCTCCCCTGTCTTCTTGATGTTCGGCCTTAATATTTGCTGCTCCAAATTTTATTAGCTGCTACCCTTCACAACCGTTCTGCATCTTCCGCCCGCCCTCTCACTCAACGCAACCCCTCAGACCAAAGCACCTCCTTCCCCTCGGTCGCGTGACAGCATCTCCACCAACTCCACATTCTCCTCTTCATCCTCTGCCACCACCAGCCCGCTCCGCCTTCGCCCACGCCACCAGTTGCTCCCCGCCCTGCCCTCCGCCCGGCCCACTCCCCTCCGCCCAGGCCTCTCCCACCAGCCCAACCGCCCGTCCCAAGCTGCCCTCCACCACCCAGGCAACTCCGAGAACTTCCACGATCAACCGCTTCTCAGCCTGTACGCCGAACAGCACACCTTTCTACGCCTCCATGCCATGCATCACGCAGCCACCTCCACTTGCTCATTCTTTCCAGTTGGCAGCCTTCTTCCCCGCTTATATATATAGGTATATAACTTGAAGCTTTGGTTTGCATTATTCTGTTTATATTGTTTGTATATAGATGTATATATGTTTCAAGTAAATTGTATGTAGGAACTTAAGTTGCAGGTAATATATTTTGATACATTTATATTTGCAGGCTATTTGAACATGTTATTTTGTATAAGTCTAGTAAGCTATTTATATAATGTCTGTATAGTTCGTTTATTCCATAAGTTATATATTTGAAGTTTTATACATTGTTAGTTTTATATGCTATATATATTGTTTTACAAGTAACAGCTATGTGTATGTACGGTTTGTATATTATAAAACATATTAAGTTTATATACCTATAGAGTAGCTTACAAGTTACTATGTTATACTATATAGGTGATCTAGAAGTATTACAATATATTTGATTTTAAAATAAGAATGTTATGGTTTGGCTTTTAAAATATATAATATATATATGAAGTATGTTGCATGTATATAATGGGTTTACTTATATATTTAGCAAGTATATGTAGATGTGCTAGTTGTTTTGAAACTTGTTGTCTGATTTCGTCTATTGATATATATTAGTATTCTATAGTATGTGTTATTGGTTTTAGTACTGTAGATAAGTTGTTTTCATTTTTCTTTTTAAAGTGATATATTAGCAAGTTGATATATATTAGTTAATAGGTGGTCTGCATATTTTTCCATAGTATGTTTACATTAGATGCAATATGTTAGTTGTATATTAGACTGTATATATAGAAGTATATTGTATTACGTATGACTACAGTTCATAAGTTTTGCATGTTATTTTTTGTTATTTTTTGAACAGTAGTTAGACTGCATGTTCGCGATATCATATCTCACTCATGTTTTATCGAAATGGGTTGATTCTATTTTTAAAAAAGAGTCTAAGTTACCTAGTTTATGCCTGTCAAATTTCAGTAAAATCCGACATCGTTTGATTAGTGGTCGAGGATCTGGAAGTTAGACCCAGGCAGCTGTTCTTTTGTACTTAGAAATTATTTTACACTGCTGCAAACACGACCTGAGTTCTTGTTTGACGCATCATATCTCTTCTGTCTTACGTCGGAATGGGTTTATTTTATTTTTAAAAAGAAGTAAAAGTTACCTAGTTTATGCCTGTCAAATTTCAGCCAAATCCGACATCGTTTGATTAGTGGTCGAGGATCTGGAAGTTAGACCCAGGCAGCTGTTCTTTTGTACTTAGAAATTATTTTACACTGCTGCAAACATGGCCTAAGTCTATGTTCGTGACATCATAACTTTTCTCGTCTCTTGTCCAAATCAAGTGATTCTTTTGCAGTTTAAAATACAAGTTTTGATCTTTATTCATACCAAATTTCAGACCATTTCGATCTCGGTAGCACATAGAATTATATTGTTAAACTTTGACGCATGACATGTTTTATTTGTTGCTATGTTGAATGTTGTGATTTGATTTCATCGTTTTCTGTTATCAGCTTTGATCGTTGAATTCGTGCCGATTTGTTTTGCTTGGATTCGTAACTCAATCTCTATGTCCATATCAGTGTGCGTATCCGTGTCATCTTCTCGTGCATCTCTAGCCTCGAAAGGTGAGCAATCACTCACGATTAACGTTCTTATATTTATTAAATTTGATTTCAATTGAAACGACAATTGAAATATGCTGTTGTTAGTTATTTATATTGCTATATCTATGACATCATCTGTATCTGTTCATCTATGACATCTGACCCCCTTATCTGTTATTTATACTGATGATATATGCCTGTTACCGTTGTTATATTATTATCATATCTGTTATCACTCTGCAAGTTCTCTGTTAGTATAGAATCACTATGGGTTGAAATGATACATACCCGAATGGACTTTAGAATAGGAGAAAATCGTTATGGGTTGAAATGATAAACCCAAGCGATTTTCAAATTAAATTGAATTTGGGATTTCGGGTTGAAAGATATATACCCGAATATATTTTAAATTGCGGATTGAAATGATAAATATCCGTATCACTTGACCATAGGATAGAAAATTATATACAGACACCGTTGGTCTATATATAAATGTTTTGAAACATTTCTACGGTTTTGAAAGAAATATATGGTTTTAAATAAATAATGATTTTAAAGATTTATTAAAGTTGATTTAATAAAGTTGATTTGAATCAATATGAAATATGTTCAAGTATTGATGTAAAATTTATATTTTTAAATATAGAATTTATAATGTTTCAAGTTGAAAGATAAATTTGAATTGATTTGGAATTCTTAATTATTTAAGAATTATACTAAAATAAGTTAATTTGAAATCTATTAAATTTGAAATTTTAAGATAAGTTTTATAACTTGAATTAATTAAGAAGTGGCTTAAATGAATGTTTCAAACTTATATAAATTTAAATGGGATATTTTGTCTATATAAATTTGTAAATTGAAGTTGTATTTTGATGTATCGAAATGATTAAAGAAATATCTCAGAAACAAAATGTAATGAAATTAAATTGAGATATAAATGGAATTATCAAATTTAGTTTTGAAATGTCGAATATTTAAACTTGAAATATATTGAAATTGAAATGGTTTATTTATGGTTCAAATAGGCATTTGAAATCGATAATTTGAAAGGGTTTATTGAGAAACTAAATTGAATTGAAATTGATGATTTGAGATTTAATTAAATATTAAGTTTGGAATTCGAGTTTATGTGAATTGATTTGTGAAATCTGAGGAAGCTAATTTTATATAAAGTATTTAAACTATATCTAAAACTATTTATATTTTACTTTATAAATTTTAATATAAATTATTTTAATATAAATCATTTTCAATATAAATTATTTTATTTTAACTTATAACTATTTTATATAAACTATTTTATTTTATAAACTATTTTTCTATATATACAAATTTTAATATATAAACTGTTTAAGAGGGAAGTGTTAGGATTTCAAAGTATTATGAATTTCAAGTTTTGATTTCCAAAGTGTTATGATTTTAAAAGACTTATGATTTCGAAAGCGATATAACTTTGGAAAGTGATATTATTTTGGAAATGGATTTATTTAAAGGAAAAGTGATATAGTATTGATATGGTTTTGAAATGGAAATGATATGTCGGTTTTGAAATATAACTATTTTGAAAATTTATTAAATGGCCATCGGTGTAATAATACGTAGTTATTAAAGAGACCGGGATCGGATATGGACATACTCTCTGTCGATACCGAAACCACTTTAATAACTAATATACGCGGAGTGTTGATCCAGAATGAAGTGGATGGTTTTGATGAACGCGTTGACTGAAGAAAGAGAACGATTTTGGATGCCCCTGACATGACTAAAACAGGAGCCGCGCCGGGCCATTGAGGTTCGCCACCTCTAGCGGACACACTTCTTCGTTACCATATCTATTACTTTTGTGATTCGATTTGGGTGCACCCCTCGATTATGGGAGTGTTGTTTCGCGGTGTTGGGGTAGTAGCTGCTATGCCCAACATCAGTCCGGATCACGCAACTACTAGTATCCTAGTTGGTATTGCCTCATGTACCTTGTCATACTGATTATCCTATTCGCGACCACTACGATTTTGGTTTGTACCTTTAGTATATGGATTGCCCTCTGGTGACTTCCGGTTTTGGGGAAACTACGGTCTTGTATATGCTCTTGGGAATTAAAATGTGTTAAGGGTGGAATGGGCCATGACTTAACGCTATTTTGATATCGTACTTTATTGATTAGACAATATCTACTTAGCGTATTCTACTGTATATATAGATAGTTTAATGGATCCTTAGAGGATGGTTATCCCAAACATTCTTTGAGTCACTTGTATTTCAGTCGTTATTTCACTTGAGTTGGATTTATTGATATAAGAATGTTAATCCTGACTCGAGTGTTTTGTGTTTTCTTTACACTCGGGACAGACTGAGTGATACGGTATTCGAGACTCACCTTTGGAGTTGGAGCTTCGCTTGGAGATCCAGCTATCTATCCAGCTTCCAATTATTCAGTTAATTTCAGTGATGTATTCAGATCTTGTATTTGACTATTATATTGAGATATCTGTGTATTCGAGACCTCTGTTGTATCTTGTTTAACTCTGTTATATATATATAGTAGCTTCATGAACTACTATTCTTTTGTTTCCACTGCATTATTGTTATATTACTCTGTGTCTGTGATCTGTGATTATTTATTTATTGTATATGCTAAGTATTGCCAAATTTAAATTAACAATCTATTATTTTGAATTATTCAAGTCCGACATGTGCGGATTATTGTCGATTTGAATGGTCCAAAATAGTGGGTCGTTACAGTTGGTATCAGAGCTTTGGTAGCTCTAGGCAAAACTTAACATATAGGGTAAATGTATTTACAGAATCACTCCCATTCGAGTTTCAACCTCTTCCTTTTGACTCGATTCCTTTGAATTTTGGAACGTTCCCTGCGATTCCAAAATAAAATTCCTTCGTGTCCCTCACTATTTGTCTTCTTTCAATCCTGGAGCACCCCATAACTCCATTCTGAATGTTATCTATAATAGATCGGCGGTCTCGCCAATCTTCGAATGATTCGTAAAGGATTAAACTCCTTTATA
Organism: Allium fistulosum; assembly: GCA_030737815.1. Taxonomy (NCBI): domain Eukaryota; kingdom Viridiplantae; phylum Streptophyta; class Magnoliopsida; order Asparagales; family Amaryllidaceae; genus Allium; species Allium fistulosum. Next base: position 643,144,487 of record CM060904.1, read on the forward strand.
ATAGGCATCGATTTACCGGAAATTTCTGTATCCTCGGTTTACGATGCTATCTATTACCTGCTATACCTGAAATTCCATATCTTGAGATCGAGTGTTGATTTACCTCGAAATTCAGCATCGATCTTATTCTTGAAGTTACGGACGACCCGGTCTAGTTTGCCCGTGAATTAAATAAACTCATCCATCTCCCGATTATGATAATTGAATTATCTTATCTTCTGTTTCAAACTTATTTTCGAATCAAAATTCTCTTTGATTTGAGCCCATCAAATTTGAAACCCTATCCTTATTTTGAAAATTCATTCCTGTATCGTCGAGCAAAGAAATGTATTTGTAAACTAATATATATATATATATATGTTTTAATATATGCTGTGTTGTTTGAGTTGTTGATGTTATTTGGGTTTCCGATCGATTCGTCTGATCAACGCTATCGATAGGATTTCCAAAACACTTAAACAGAACAAACTGACACAATGTTGTTTTCAAATTTGGTAAACAAAATAGTTTTGGATGATTATATTATATATAAATATAAGTTTTCTGAAATTAAAGTGTTAATGAAATTGTTGTTAAAAAAATGATAATATTTGATTTTCATTTATTGTTTTGTAAACCATTGACTATCGCATAATATAAATAAATAAATTTATAAAACTTGGTTATAATTTGATTTGAAATTTGAAATGAATTTAAATCAGAAATTTGAGAATTTAATTTCCGATGATTTCAAACTTTGGTTTTAAAGTTTTAAATGTGTATAATTTAAAGTATTTTCGAATATAAATGATTTTCAAAAAAAAAATTTAAAAATGTTGAAATCAGTGCTCTTCTCTTTGTCGCTGGAAAATAATTTCGGTAATGGCGGCCGCATCATCGACATTCATTTTCAAGTTTCAAAGTGGAGAAACCATTCTGTAGCTTTGCTACGGTTTTGTTTGGGAAATGTTTTAAATTTGAATTTCTTAAGTATGACTTGATTTATATATATATATATATATATATATGGGAATATTATTTTAAATTTAATTTGATTTAATATATATAGTATATACATAATTATCTCTAAAGGGTTTGAAGTTAAACGGAAATTTAATTCTTAAAATTTTGTTAAAGGATGTTTTCAATTGTAAATAAAGCTAAATTTTGGATAAATATTTAAGCTTGAAATAATTGGATTTGAAAATATTATTTGTATAGTACTAAATTGCATTTCAATATAACTTACCTAAATTATTCAGAAGTTAAAAATGTAATTGGATAATATACAATATAAAATTTGAGTGTTTATAATAAATGTTTTACACTTAGATAAAAAAAAATATGCTAATAAGTGGATAGAATAATAAGTTAACTAAATGAGATGAATACGATAAATTTGTTCTGAAAGAATTAACAAATTGAAATATGATCAACTTATGAAAATACCATGAATTTAAAAGCAATTAGTAAATATAAATTAATTTAAATCGAAACTTTAATGGTTTAAATTAATTTATATGGGTTAAATATATATGATTAGATATATTAAGTAGAATAAATTTAACAATAATTTGGAATAAAAGAAGAATTTAAAATTGCTGAAAAAAAATTGATTATAATAAAAGACTATTCAAATTTATGGTTTTAGAAATTGTAAATTGATGAAAATTGGATAATAAGATAATGAATTTAGAAATAGTTGAGATTGATTTTAGTGAAATCAAATGGATAAAATCAAGTATTGAATATCAATTAATTTAAATTTGAATTTATATGGTTTAAATCAATTGTTATTATGTATTTCAAATCTGTTTTCTTTCTGGTCGTTTCTATTCTCCTACCTCGTTCCTTTTCGGGGATGAAAAGTTTTGAGGGGGGGAGAGTGTAACGACCCGTAAATTTTAAATGTTTTTATAACGTAATTAACTGAAATTTTGTGAAAATTTAACGATAAAATTTTGAAATATAAATTTGATATTTGGAATGCGTTTAACTGAACAAAGCAACTGGTAAATTTTCGTCCAAAAATATGAAAGTTTATTTCGTGCGTAAATTTACTTCAATTTAATCAGTTAAAAAGCGATGAAAATAAAATGTTTCCGAAACCTAAATATTTTTACATTGAAAAATTCTAAAGCATCTTCTGAGCAAGATTTCAGTTTGTCATTTTTCCAAATTCGGACATCTTTAGCTCCGTCGATCTTATTTTTCAACGTGTTTCTTGCATTTTCCGCTATTAGAAAATTCGAATTTTTATAATTCAACCATACCACTGACATCTGTATACCGTTTTGATCGTCTCGTCGTGCTGATCTCCGTACTATATTTATTTCTGTCTTTTGAGGTTCGGTACGTGACGAAAATGGAATAATAAAAACAGTGCGTACCGGTACCGAAAATTTTAACCCTTTGGTTCTTTGCTTCCAAGATTTGAACTGCGCAGCCTAGCATTTAATGAATCGTAATTATAACGTTGCAGACAGCTATTTGATTTGTGACATTTGCTTTTCCCATGATTTGATTTTCATTTTCTCTTTGTTTATCTGCGTTGATCTGAAAAGCAACAATAAAAAAATATATATTATCTTGCACTGTAGTTCCTCTGTAGCCATCCTTTCTTTTCTTATGCACAAAATAAATTCTACAGTAAGTATAAATCTTTCCTTCTTCCTCTTTATATTTTCTCCCCTGTCTTCTTGATGTTCGGCCTTAATATTTGCTGCTCCAAATTTTATTAGCTGCTACCCTTCACAACCGTTCTGCATCTTCCGCCCGCCCTCTCACTCAACGCAACCCCTCAGACCAAAGCACCTCCTTCCCCTCGGTCGCGTGACAGCATCTCCACCAACTCCACATTCTCCTCTTCATCCTCTGCCACCACCAGCCCGCTCCGCCTTCGCCCACGCCACCAGTTGCTCCCCGCCCTGCCCTCCGCCCGGCCCACTCCCCTCCGCCCAGGCCTCTCCCACCAGCCCAACCGCCCGTCCCAAGCTGCCCTCCACCACCCAGGCAACTCCGAGACCTTCCACGATCAACCGCTTCTCAGCCTGTACGCCGAACAGCACACCTTTCTACACCTCCATGCCATGCATCACGCAGCCACCTCCACTTGCTCATTCTTTCCAGTTGGCAGCCTTCTTCCCCGCTTATATATATAGGTATATAACTTGAAGCTTTGGTTTGCATTATTCTGTTTATATTGTTTGTATATAGATGTATATATGTTTCAAGTAAATTGTATGTAGGAACTTAAGTTGCAGGTAATATATTTTGATACATTTATATTTGCAGGCTATTTGAACATGTTATTTTGTATAAGTCTAGTAAGCTATTTATATAATGTCTGTATAGTTCGTTTATTCCATAAGTTATATATTTGAAGTTTTATACATTGTTAGTTTTATATGCTATATATATTGTTTTACAAGTAACAGCTATGTGTATGTACGGTTTGTATATTATAAAACATATTAAGTTTATATACCTATAGAGTAGCTTACAAGTTACTATGTTATACTATATAGGTGATCTAGAAGTATTACAATATATTTGATTTTAAAATAAGAATGTTATGGTTTGGCTTTTAAAATATATAATATATATATGAAGTATGTTGCATGTATATAATGGGTTTACTTATATATTTAGCAAGTATATGTAGATGTGCTAGTTGTTTTGAAACTTGTTGGCTGATTTCGTCTATTGATATATATTAGTATTCTATAGTATGTGTTATTGGTTTTAGTACTGTAGATAAGTTGTTTTCATTTTTCTTTTTAAAGTGATATATTAGTAAGTTGATATATATTAGTTAATAGGTGGTCTGCATATTTTTCCATAGTATGTTTACATTAGATGCAATATGTTAGTTGTATATTAGACTGTATATATAGAAGTATATTGTATTACGTATGACTACAGTTCATAAGTTTTGCATGTTATTTTTTGTTATTTTTTGAACAGTAGTTAGACTGCATGTTCGCGATATCATATCTCACTCATATTTTATCGAAATGGGTTGATTCTATTTTTAAAAAAGAGTCTAAGTTACCTAGTTTATGCCTGTCAAATTTCAGTAAAATCTGACATCGTTTGATTAGTGGTCGAGGATCTAGAAGTTAGACCCAGGCAGCTGTTCGTTTGTACTTAGAAATTATTTTACACTGCTGCAAACACGACCTGAGTTCTTGTTTGACGCATCATATCTCTTCTGTCTTACGTCGAAATGGGTTTATTTTATTTTTAAAAAGAATTAAAGTTACCTAGTTTATGCCTGTCAAATTTCAGCCAAATCCGACATCGTTTGATTAGTGGTCGAGGATCTGGAAGTTAGACCCAGGCAGATGTTCTTTTGTACTTAGAAATTATTTTACACTGCTGCAAACATGGCCTGAGTCTATGTTCGTGACATCATAACTTTTCTCGTCTCTTGTCCAAATCAAGTGATTCTTTTGCAGTTTAAAATACAAGTTTTGATCTTTATTCATACCAAATTTCAGACCATTTCGATCTCGGTAGCACATAGAATTATATTGTTAAACTTTGACGCATGACATGTTTTATTTGTTGCTATGTTGAATGTTGTGATTTGATTTCATCGATTTCTGTTATCAGCTTTGATCGTTGAATTCGTGCCGATTTGTTTTGCTTGGATTCGTAACTCAATCTCTATGTCCGTATCAGTGTGCGTATCCGTGTCATCTTCTCGTGCATCTCTAGCCTCGAAAGGTGAGCAATCACTCACGATTAACGTTCTTATATTTATTAAATTTGATTTCAATTGAAACGACAATTGAAATATGCTGCTGTTAGTTATTTATATTGCTATATCTATGACATCATCTGTATCTGTTCACCTGTGACATCTGACCCCCTTATCTGTTATTTATACTGATGATATATGCCTGTTACAGTTGTTATATTATTATCATATCTGTTATCACTCTGCAAGTTCCCTGTTAGTATAGAATCACTATGGGTTGAAATGATATATACCCGAACGGACTTTAGAATAGGAGAAAATCGTTATGGGTTGAAATGATAAACCCAAGCGATTTTCAAATTAAATTGAATTTGGGATTTCGGGTTGAAAGATATATACCCGAATATATTTTAAATTGCGGATTGAAATGATAAATATCTGTATCACTTGACCATAGGATAGAAAATTATATACAGACACCGTTGGTCTATATATAAATGTTTTGAAACATTTCTACGGTTTTGAAAGAAATATATGGTTTTAAATAAATAATGATTTTAAAGATTTATTAAAGTTGATTTATAAAGTTGATTTGAATCAATATGAAATATGTTCAAGTATTGATGTAAAATTTATATTTTTAAATATAGAATTTATAATGTTTCAAGTTGAAAGATAAATTTAATTGATTTGGAATTCTTAATTATTTAAGAATTATACTAAAATAAGTTAATTTGAAATCTATTAAATTTGAAATTTTAAGATAAGTTTTATAACTTGAATTAATTAAGAAGTGGCTTAAATGAATGTTTCAAACTTATATAAATTTAAATGGGATATTTTGTCTATATAAATTTGTAAATTGAAGTTGTATTTTGATGTATCAAAATGATTAAAGTAATATCTCAAAAACAAAATGTAATGAAATTAAATTGAGATATAAATGGAATTATCAAATTTAGTTTTGAAATGTCGAATATTTAAACTTGAAATATATTGAAATTGATATGGTTTATTTATGGTTCAAATAAGGATTTAAAATCGATAATTTGAAAGGGTTTATTGAGAAACTAAATTGAATTGAAATTGATGATTTGAGATTTAATTAAATATTAAGTTTGGAATTCGAGTTTATGTGAATTGATTTGTGAAATCTGAGGAAGCTAATTTTATATAAAGTATTTAAACTATATCTAAAACTATTTATATTTTACTTTATAAATTTTAATATAAATTATTTTAATATAAATCATTTTCAATATAAATTATTTTATTTTAACTTATAACTATTTTATATAAACTATTTTATTTTATAAACTATTTTTCTATATATACAAATTTTAATATATAAACTGTTTAAGTGGGAAGTGTTAGGATTTAAAAGTATTATGAATTTCAAGTTTTGATTTCCAAAGTGTTATGATTTTAAAAGACTTATGATTTCGAAAGCGATATAACTTTGGAAAGTGATATTATTTTGGAAATGGATTTATTTAAAGGAAACGTGATATAGTATTGATATGGTTTTGAAATGGAAATGATATGTCGGTTTTGAAATATAACTATTTTGAAAATTTATTAAATGACCATCGGTGTAATAATACGTAGTTATTAAAGAGACCGGGATCGGATATGGACATACTCTCTGTCGATACCGAAACCACTTTAATAACTAATATACGCGGAGTGTTGATCTAGAATGACGTGGATGGTTTTGATGAACGCGTTGACTGAAGAAAGTGAACGATTTTGGATGACCCCTGACATGACTAAAACAGGAGCCGCGCCGGGCCATTGAGGTTCGCCACCTCTAGTGGACACACTTCTTCGTTACCATATCTATTACTTTTGTGATTCGATTTGGGTGCACCCCTCGATTATGGGAGTGTTGTTTCGCGGTGTTGGGGTAGTAGCTGCTATGCCCAACATCAGTCCGGATCACGCAACTACTAGTATCCTAGTTGGTATTGCCTCATGTACCTTGTCATACTGATTATCATATTCACGACCACTACGATTTTGGTTTGTACCTTTAGTATATGGATTGCCCTCTGGTGACTTCCGGTTTTGGGGAAACTACGGTCTTGTATATGCTCTTGGGAATTAAAATGTGTTAAGGGTGGAATGGGCCATGACTTAACGCTATTTTGATATCGTACTTTACTGATTAGACAATATCTACTTAGCGTATTCTATTGTATATATAGATAGTTTAATGGATCCTTAGAGGATGGTTATCCCAAACATCCTTTGAGTCACTTGTATTTCAGTTGTTATTTCACTTGAGTTAGATTTATTGATATAAGAATGTTAATCCTGACTCGAGTGTTTTGTGTTTTCTTTACGCTCGGGTCAAACTGAGTGATACGGTATTCGAGACTCACCTTTGGAGTTGGAGCTTCGCTTGGAGATCCAGCTTCCAATTATTCAGTTGATTTCAGTGATGTATTCAGATCTTGTATTTGACTATTATATTGAGATATCTATATATTCGAGACCTCTGTTGTATCTTGTTTAACTCTGTTATATATATATATAGTAGCTTCATGAACTACTATTCTTTTGTTTCCGCTGCATTATTGTTATATTACTCTGTGTCTGTGATCTGTGATTATTTATTTATTGTATATGCTAAGTTTTGCCAAATTTAAATTAACAATCTATTATTTTGAATTATTCAAGTCCAACATGTGCGGATTATTGTCGATTTGAATGGTCCAAAATAGTGGGTCGTTACAGTGGGAATCACTCCTAAGATTAGTAGCGAACAGTCCTTGCTTTGAATATTTCAAAAAGAAGGTACTATTGCTACCCTATGTATATGGTATAGGAATCACCCCAAAGTTTAGTGGCAAGCAACCCTACTTTATGAAGATCTCTGTCTTAAAAAATCATTGTCTACAATATATCTTCTATTTCGAACACGTATATTTGTTCGAAGTGGTTTTCAGATAGGAATCACCTAAATTTGATACAAGTTTCTCCTAACCAATATCGATAAAAAGATGTTAAGTATGTGGGTGATTTGTAACATCATTTGATTAATCATTTCTTTATCCCATAAAACATCTTCAGAGATATATTTTAGGGTACTTTTGGCACAGGTCCTTATCAAGTTTCAAAATTCACCAAAAGTCCTTCACCAAATTTCAGCGTAAATTAGGTCCCTGTTTTTTATTCACGATTATTGCAGAGCATTATGCAACATTTCATAAAAGTTGCTGACATTTCCGCAACATTTCTGTACACTGTGAACATAGTGTATGAAAGTTGCTGAAATATCAACACTTATTTATAAAAGTTGCTGATATTTCAGCAACATTTATGTACACTGTAAACACAGTTTGTGAAAGTTGCTGAAATATCAGCACTTATTTATAAAAGTTGCTGACATTTCAGCAATAATTTTTCTTTGTTTTTACAATAAAACTTTGACACAGATAGTTGCTGAAATATCAGCACTTATTTATAAAAGTTGCTGACATTTCAGCAATAATTTTTCTTCGTTTCCAGAAAACAGGGACCCGCTTTACAATGAAACTTTGATAGGGACCCGCTTTACAATATGAAAGTATGATAGGGATGCTTTCCTAATATCCACTATATTTTAAACCATTTCTTTTTGGTACATATGGATTTATTAACTTCCTTTTAACTTTGGAAATACTAAATTATCTCTTTTAAATTACTTAGAATGCTATTTTCATTTTCAAACGAAAATTACGTATTTCTAAAAATATCCTTTATGGGTTAAAAACAATGCCATTGTAAACCCAAAAAAGTTAGTATTGAATAAAAAGATTCATAGGTTTTAAGATTTATTATACCTAATACTAATTTCCATATTGAACTGGTAATATTCCTCAAATAATGGTTACATCACCATTTAAATTCTCACGGATAGTATAAATTCCCGCCTCCAAATTTAAGGGACAGTTTGGCACAGGTCCCTAATAAGTTTCAAAATACACAAAAACCCCAGTAAAATAAAGTTTGTAAATTAGGTCCCTAGAATTAAGTTACTGAATAATGACATACACTTATGCAATTATTCAGTGAATAATTGCAGACATTTATGCAATTATATCAAAAAATTGCGGAAAATTCCGCAATTATTCATCCAAAAAATTACGGAAATTTACGCAATTTTTTCAAAAAATTGCGGAAAATTCCGCAATTATTCACCCAAAAAATTGCGGAAATTTACGCAATTTTTTCAAAAAGTTGCGGAAAATTCCGAAATTATTCACCAAAAAAATTGCATAACTATATGCAATTACTTAGTAACTTAATTCTAGGGACCTAATTTACACACTTTTTTTTACTGGGGTTTTTGTGTATTTTGAAACTTACTAGGGACCTGAGCCTAATATTCACCAAATTTAATATAGGGTGTAACAAGAATATTCTCTTTGTCGCCAAAATCTGGTTTGAAATCTTTTTCAACTTTGTGTAAAATTCCAAATCCCTTTCTTTTTATCTTAAAAAATAGTCTGAGTAAATTAAATTAATTATCCCTTCCGTCGAGCAGTCGGATAGCTGGGGGGCAGGTAACTAGTTTCCAAAATTCAAGCCTAGAGACTGTCTCTCTGTCACCCATAAGGCAGTCAAGATATTTGATCAACTTTAAACCTTTAAAAATATTTGATTTATCATTTAAAAATTATTTCCAAAAGATTTGGGAGGAAGTCCCAAGTTGAAACTGTTTATAAAATGTTGCCAAATTTTGTTGTTAAATTACCGGTGAATACTAGTTTTAAATTTTTATTGATCAAAACACAAATTTCATTACATATATGTCCATTTTTATAACTTAAATGCCTTTTAAAACATTTTAATATAAGTATGAATTTATTTCATATTTTTAAAGATTTAAAAAATATCCAAATTAAAAAGTTGAAAACCACATTTTACGAACATCCAAAATGCGACTATTTTGAAAACTTGATTTGGACATATCTCAAAGTTCATTAAACAAAAACTCGATTTTTCTTTTTCATTTGAAAACTATGATTAAATTTTTCCAAATAATTCCGACTAGTATTCCATTCTATAAATGGATTTTACTTTTATAGCGCAGAATTGTAAACTACCATTACGCAACACGCTTATTTTGACTCCATTTCCAATCTTTTCAAACTTTTCTAAAAAGAGTTTTAAGTTTATAAAACATTAATAAACCATTTTAAACCAATTTTATTCATTTTTTAAAGAGGTTGACAATGCTATATATTCCATTATAATTTATAAGGGAAAGTGCTTCCTTTATGTAAATTCGACTTGTATTTTACAGTGAATCATTTTCACATCAAGCAAGACTAAATTCAACATCTAAACATGATGATCAAAAAAATAACAAGTGTATAAACATATCATATCATCATAGAATTTACTAGTAAAAGGTACGGAGTTGCTCTCATGTATATAGCGATTTGTTTCCTAACTTTTAATGATCTTTCTTTCCCGATTCAAAGCCCAAGGAGCTCGGCCTCTGTACGGATGGTCGTGGCCTATAATTGAATAGGTGGAGGTGTTCAACGGGGTGATGGTAACCCTAGATAAGCATGGTCGAGATGGAGAAGCGGATGAAGATCACTACTTTGAACTTGAACTAAGGTTGTACATTTTATATATATTTTCAGTGGAGATTCGATATGATGGAGAAATATTTTGGAGAAGAGTAGAGGCGATGGAAGCCATTAATAAGCTTGTGAAGAAGGAGAAGAACTTGAGAATTTGGTGTGAAGAAATGGTAGGGTGTATGATGCTATTTATAGACATTTTAACAAAAATATCTACAATGTCATCTTCACATCTCTCATCACCCATGTGCTACACCACTCCCCCTACTTTCAGTCGAATCCACCCTTAGCCCACTCCCTCCCATCTGCTTGTCTTCTCATGAGTGAGTGATGGTGAGCTTGCTTTTTCAAGATGCATTTGTTTATACCTAAGGAGCTTATATGTATACATGCTTAGATATTTTTTAGCATCGATTACACTAATTGAAACACACATTTATATGTTGTGTGCATGTATATGTATGTGTGTGTATTTTCAAACAAGTTGCTACAACTTAAAACCATTTCCATTTGTCAAACCATTGTAAATCCGGAATCCGAATTTCGGTCATATTTTTAGTTTTTAATCAAACTATTTATTTATGTAATCAAAACTTGAAAATAAATTTCTCATTATTATATAATAATATAAAATTAATTATTTATCTTATAAAAAAATTATTTAAATATTTAGAATTACTTAGTATCTCAAATAAAGTGATAAAATTATGAGCCGTTACATTCTTCCCTCCTAAAGAATTTCGTCTAAAAATTAACGCAAGAAGAAGATATTTTAAAAGAACAAATATTATATACGATGGAATAATATAAGTGTTCATACCTTAGGTGGTGAGTTCACTACATCATTACAATATACAAACTACACATCGATCCTAAATTACGGATAAGCTTTTCTCATTCTACCCTTATTTTCCCAGGTGTAGTCTTCAGCATCACTACTCCACTGAACTTTAACTAATCTCACAACCTTTCTCCATAACCACTTCTCATCACAATAAACAATTTGAATTAGTCGTCTGATAACTACCAAGTTTGACTCTACTTCTAAATCTTCCTGTGCAGCTGTGTTTAAAATTAGTTTCGGGTCATGCACATATTTTCGTAAATGGGAAACATGGAAAACATTGTGCACACCTGACAACCTTTTTGGTAATTCCACTTAATAGGCTAGTGGGCCAATCCGTTCAAGAATGGGAAAAGGTCCAATATATCAAGCTGCTAACTTTCTAGCCCTCCAATATCTTACTACTTCCCTCCTCAGAGAGGTTTTCAAAAATACAAAATATCCAAACTTAAATTCTAAATTTCTACCCCTTTGATTGGCATAACTTTCATGTCTGCTTTGAGCTTCTTTAGCTTCTTCTTGATCGTATCTACCTTCTTTAAAGCTTCTCGAATCATATCAAGGCCAAATTCTAACTATATCCTATTTCGATACAAAATACTGGTGATCTACATGGACGACCATATAAAGCTTTATTAGGTGCCATGTCAAGACTAGCCTGGCAGCTGTTGTTACAAGAGAATTCCATCAAATGAAGATGATTTTCCTATGAACCTCTAAAATCTAACATGCAAACTCTCAAAAGATCTTCTTATACTCAGTTCACTCTTTCTATTTTCACATCAGTCGTTGGATGATATGTGGTGCTTAAACTCAGCTTCGTTCCTAAAACTATCTGTAATGCTCCCCAGAACTAACTGGTAAAAATTGGACCATAATCACTTACTATGCTGCTCGAAATTCGATGCAAACGAACTGTTTGTACCAAAATTCAGCACAACACTCTTCGGATGTGATTGAAGAGATTAAAATGAGGAAATTAAATGGAAAACGAGGCTAATCTAACAATCAAACCAATAAAAGCATGCAGAAATAGAAAAAGACAAGAAATTATAGTGGTTCGGCATTGTAGCCTATGTCCACTTTGAATGTGTTGCTGTTTATTGATGATTGACAACTGATTACAACAGTATAACAATCTAACACTCAAGTTACAATGGAGTTGTGGCAGAGTAACGACGTAGCAGAGTCAAAAGTCCTTTTTCTGTAGGCGTAGGGGTGCTATTTATAGGTGTAGGTCTAAAATATTTGCCCCTGAACTCGGAATACTCCTTCTCACACGTGGTTGGGCTCACCAGATCGATCAGGGGTCATTTGGGATCGATTGGGATCGATCCCCATCATCTTCGTATCGATTGAGTTTAGCCCCATTTGAGCTACGATCGATCATGAACATTCTTGAGTGAATTGGAAAACTTCTGGGAAAATGGACTTGTGGGTTTCGAGTTATGATCGATTCAAGATTGGATTTGTAGGTTGTTTGATGGCTGCATATCGATCCATGCGTATTGATGCTCCTTCGTATCGATCAGTTGTGAACCGATGACGTGGAGCGAGAGTTCAAGGGAGATCCGTTTTTCATGTTAGTGGACCGCTTCTCTTGGTTGACCATGCCTTCTTCGTATCGATCCTGGAGGTTGTCTTCGTATCGATGCCCGGTTATGGGTTTGTATCGATACTTGGTTGTAGATTTCGTATCGATGCCTAGTCGATCGATAAGAAATGGGTCAAATGAGCGATCGATATGAATCACACAGTTTGATGGATTGATGATGCACGGTTGATACGAATTGGATGGAAGTGGGGGGGACGGATACAAAAAGGGATGGACTTTGATGGATACGAAATGACATCTTCTACATGGATTTTGACCGATCCATAACTTGAGCATATGAACTCCGATTGACTCAAAATTTGGAATATTGGCTTTCATCGCTTTGCTCGTCGTACCATGCTAATTGTAGCTTGATCCGGACAGAGACTAAATTTTCCAGTATCCATAGTGGACCTATGTATAACCGATCTTCGAGACGGATTGTCTTTGCTTTCTAGTCAAGTCCTTGGTGTCACGGCCTTGCCAAAAGGCGAGATAACATTTGCCTCAAAATACGTCTTATGTGATCATGACGTGCCCTGAAAAGTAGCATTCTTTATCCTGAAAAAGTCATATCCAATTCGTTGAATAGCTGTTGTCTTTTCGTCAAGAGATGCAATCTTTGATCAATTTCCCGTAATGTAAATGTTGAATTGTAGATTGCCAATGATCGTGCAGTGTTTTGTTGTAACTGGAGGTCAAGTGCTAGCAATTTGTTGCTCACTGTTCTAATTGTCATCAGGTAAGCATTCAATTCCTATTAATTTTGAAAATCGAATGTTAGTTCATCATACATGCATGTATGTTAACCTGACTAATGTTCGCATTTGCATGTTCATGGGTCGTTGTCAAGTTCTTTTGTTCTTGTTTGGATCGAGTTTTGTATCGATCCTCTCCTGGATTGATGTGAAATTTGATTTGTAACAACGATTGAAGGTTGTTTTATTCCACTCCTTCGTATCGATCCTCTCCTGGATCTATCTGAGAAGTATGGATGTGGATTTTGTATCGATGGCCATCGATATGAAATAGATCAAGTACGGCATTCTGCGTATCGATTGATATAACAGGTGGGTTCTTAAATTGATGGATACGAAAATTGTGTTTCTTATCGATGGAATGGAGTGGTCCAAAGACGATCATGTAGTGACTTTCGTATCAATGGATACGAAATAGATGGCTGGTCATCGATGGATATGTAGTGCTAATCTCTAGATCACTTTGAGTTGATGGATATGAAGCTATGTCTTCGTATCGATGGAAGTGATCATTCCAGGTATGCTTGCTCAATGTCTTTTGTATCGATAATTCATTGACCGCTTCTATAGGTTTTTGCCATGTTGATACGAAATGCCCTTCTCTTGGTTATGAAGGCATATAAAAACCTTTTGTACTTAGCCAAAATTTTCCACTTGCCTTTGTTTTCATACTTGCTAATTCGTATCAATCGGAAACACGAGAAAAAGAACTTTCAAGCCTTTCGTCTCCAAAACAAACAATCCGTTAATACTTCAAATCAACCCTTTAAACTAGGTAATTAATTAATTAACTCCATCCCAACATGTTAAGACTCGAGTCTCGATGCCGCTTAATCCGAGGTCGTGGCTGATTCCGTCGTCGTTGATGTCGAAATTAGGCTGGAGTAAGGTCGAGGAGGTAGTAATGGAACCTTAGAGGATTGGGAAAGAAGAAAAGTGATTGATGGAGACGAGGAGGTTACTGGAAGAAGAATCTCTTGCTTCAAACTGTATCGATACGAGATGGAAGGAAGTTACTTCGTGTCGATCTAGAATGGAGGGAGTTTGTATCAATTGTGGATGGAGGAAGCTGCTTCGTATCGATCTGAAATGTGGGAGTTCGTATCGATCCGGAGTGATCGATACGAAACTATGGCTGTGTGATCGATGCGAAGTCAAACCTCTCAGATCGATACGAAACCAGGCTCTTAGAGGAATGATCCAAGTTGAAATTTGACGGATACAAAACATAGCCTTTTGCATATTCGAACACTTGACTTCGACGAGCTTTAGCCTTGCATAACTAGACTTGACTATTAAACTGCATATTTGACAATCCTTCGAAGCTCGTCGATGGAACTGTACTTTGACAAACATAACGAACTTTAATATGGATCATTCTTCAAAGTTAGGATGGTACGGTTGAGACGGTCAGCGATGACGGTCAATCCGAACGAATCTCGAAGTCTTATCCTTTTACCATTTTTCGAAATTGTATAAGTTTAAAGTATTATGTAGCACTACACTACACAACATGATCATTCACTTCACAATGGGGGGAACATGGGTTTATTGCCATTTAATGATGATTATAACTGAGTTCAATAGCTATGGATCCCGGGAGCTCCGAGCCACAGGATATTCAGAGTCCTCCACTTCCTGGAATCGAAGTGCCAGACATTGCGGTAGATGTAGTCAGTCCTGCCCCAGATGAACTATCGGGTGTAACTTTAGTTTTAAATCTGGAGGATTTAGTACGTTCTAAAATCTTGAAAATATGCTGGGCAGAATCTGCCTCAGACATGGTCTATCTCTAGAAGACGTTCTATTACCGGGGCCGAAAGACAGAGCCCACAATCCCCCAGAAGGGTATATTGCTTGCAATAGGTTCATGTGCATAGTCGGAACATTGCCCCCGTTCAACCAATTTATTTAGGAAGTGTTGTTCTTTTTAAGGATCATGCCTTCTCAATTGCATCCGAACGGATATTCTCTGCTTAACAGCTTGTATATTATCTTCATGGAGCATCTTTTCTGGCCCCCAACCACCATTAAGAAAATTAGATATCTATTCAACATCAAGATCATGGGGATAACCCTTTGTTCACCTTTTTAGAAGCAGTCAGAAACTGCAAAGTTGTGGCAGGGGCTTGAAGCAAGTTAAGCTATTTCAAGACCGAATGGTTCTTCGTTCAATGCCCACCAGGATTTGCTAGACGGTGGCTAGTTAGACGTAAGTGTTCCAACTTCTTCGTCGATTAACTGGATACTATAAGTCGATGTTGAGTCTAACACTGCGTTTCTTTTACAGCTTCTATTCCACGGCCTGAAGGAGTGCAATTCAAGGAGATAGTGAGAACTCTCCAATCGGTGCCTGCTGAACTCAAAGAGATTGATGAAGTCCTTAGCGATGATAATTTGATCGCCGTGGCGCTCATAGAGAGAGGCCAAAGCATTGGATTAACAGGAGTTCCCAAAGTGGCTCCCGTAAGGCAAGGAGGAAGAAGAGCTCTTGGAGCTGTAATCATTGAACGGGGTGATGACGAGAATATGCCAGCTACGGATGAGCCCGCAGTTGCGCCTTCGCAGGGTCTCCAATCACCAGAATCAAAAATAAAAGGCAAGGCTCTCGCCCACAAATCCAAGAGGCATAAGACCGTCATGGTATCTCTGCCCGCTACGACTGCTATAAGTCCGGAGACTTCCCTTATGCAAATGGAAAGTTCTTTGAGAGGATTATCTGATGTCTCTATTCCCAATGACATAGCTTCAGTCCAAGATCTTGGATTAGAGGGACTCCCTTCCCCGCCGCGAACTGGCGCAGGCCTAACTTCTTTAGACATAGGGAAGCCAACTCCTATGAGCAAGGATACCAAAATTGGTCGGTTGGGGGGTTTGCACATACATACACACACTTCACAGCACCACACAACTTCTAATCACATGTTCTCTAATCTCTAGAGATGACTAATTCTTCTTCTCTTTTCATTTTACAGACATGATGGTGAGGCAGGGGTCTATGCTCAGCAACCTTCGCTCCAAACGCCATTCTTCCAGCTCTTACTCTGAATCTCATAGGGTGACGGTGAAAGGGACTATGATCACGACAACCGCTTTAGCCAAGAGCGTGAGCGTTATGAAAGGGAGAAAGAAAGGTCACACTTGTAACATCCTAAAATTTTCAACCATTCGCATCCATTCATGTCGAATTTGAATTGCTCAAAATATCAGATTGTTAATTAAAATTTGGCAAAACTCAACATATACAGTAAATAAATAATCACAGAATCACAGACATAGAGCAATATAACAATAATGCAGCGGAAACAAAAAATAGTAGTTCATGAAGCTACTATATATATATAACAGAGTTAAACAAGATACAATAGAAGTCTCGAATACATAGATGTCTCAATACAATAGTCAAATACAAAATCAGAATACATCACTGAAATCAACTGAATAACTAAAAGATGGATAGACAGTTGGATCTCCAAGCGAAGCTCAAACTCCAAAGGTGAGTCTCGAATGCTGTATCACTCAGTCTGACCCGAGCGTAAAGCAAAACACAAAACACTCGAGTCAGCATTAACATTCTTATATCAATAAATCCAACTCGAGTGAAATATCAAATGAAATACAAGTAACTCAAAGGATGTTTGGGATAACCATCCTCTAAGGATCCGTTAAACTATCTACTATGTAGTAATATACGTTATTATAATATGTCTAAAGTAAAGTAAACTATTAAAATAGCGTTAAGGCTTTACATTTTCCACCTTAACACATTTTATATATTCCTATAGTCTATACAGTACCATAATCTCCCTCGTACTGGGCGTCGTCAGAGGGCACTCCATAGGTATGGTACAAAAGAAACTCGTATAAGGCGCGCTAGGGTAGGTGACACGGCACAACAAGGCAATGCCAGGGTAGATATACCAATTACGCATCCGGACTGGTGGTAACACAGAGCCGTAGCAATCGCTCACCTCGAGCCACACTCCCGAAATCCGAAGGTGCGCACAAAATCAATCACAGAGTAATAAAATGGCATATGATGGAGTGTGTCTGATAAGAGGAGCTACCTCATTGGCCCAGAATCGCTCTTGTTTTAGCCACCTTATGCCAACTCACGGGAGTTGGGTTCACGTAAATATACCTTTAGGATCGTCTCCACCATCCTACTTCATTCTGGAATCTCCACCGCGTACACAGTTGTTAAAGTGGTTTTCGGTATCGACAGAGAGTATGCCCATATCCGATCCCGGTCTCTTTAACAACCAAACATTATTATAACACCGCGATCATTTCAAAATAGTTTATACTCCAAAACCAAAATATCATTTCCATTTCAAACCATATCAAAACGATATCATTTTCACTTCAAATATATCCATTTCCAAAATCATAATACTTCCAAACTTATAACACTTCCAAAACCAAAACACTTTGAAATCATAATATTTTGGAAAACCTTAACTTTGAAATCATAATTTCTACCCTTAAATAGTTTAGATATTAATAATAGTATATAATAAATAGTTTATAAAATAAAATAGTTTATAAAAAAATAGTTATAAGTTAAAATAGTTTATAATAAAATAATTTACATTGAAAAATGATTTATATTAAAATAGTTTATATTAAAATAATTTATAAGGTAAAATATAGATAGTTTTTGATATAGTTTAAAAATACTTTATAAAATAAAATAGCTTCCTCAAATTTCACAACTCGATTCAAATCAACTCGAATTCCAAAATTCAATTTTTAATTCAAACTCAATTTATAAATTTCAACTCAATTCAGTTTCTCAATAAACCATTTTAAATTTTATCGATTTCAAATACTGATTTGAACCACGCAATAATCCATTCAAATATCAATATATTTCAAAGTCAATATATTCAACATTTTCAAAACTAAATTCAATAATTTCATATATATATATATATCAAATTCACTTTACTATTATTTAGTTTTGAAATATTTACTTAATCATTTCAGTAACATCTAAATACAACTTCGATTTACAAATTTAAATAAACAAAATATCCCATTTAAATTTATATAAGTTTGAAATATTCATTTAAGTCACTTTTAATCAAATTCAGGTTATAAAAACATATCTTTAAAATTTCAAATTTAATAAATTTTAATTCAAACTTATTTAAGTAAAATTATTAAATAAACATAATTTCAAAATCAATTTCAAATTTATCTTTAAAACCTGAATCATTATAAACTATATATTTGAAAAGATATATTTAAATAAATACTTAAACATATTATATATCAACTTTAATAAATCTTTAAAACAATATTTATTAAAATCATATATTCCTTTACAAAACCATGGAAATCATTTTCAAAATATTTATATATAGACCAACGGTGTCTGTATATAATTCTCTACCCTTTGGTCAAGTGATACGGATATTTATCATTTCAATCCGTAATTTAAATATATATGGGTATATATCTTTTCAACCCGCAATCCCAAATTCAATTCAATGAAAATCGCTTGGGTTTATCATTTCAACCCATAACAATTTTCTCCTATTCTACAGATCGTTTGGGTATGTATCATTTCAACCCATAGTGATTCTATACTAACAGGGAACTTGCATAGAATAACAGATATGATAACAATATAACAGGCGTATATCATCAATATAAATAACATATAATGGTGTCAAATGTCACAGGTGAATAGATACAGATAATAGCATATATACAGCAATGTAAATAACTAACCTCAGCATATTTCAATTATCGTTTCAATTGAAATCAAATTTAATATATATAAGAACGTTAATCGTGAGTGATTGCTCACCTTTCGAGGCTAGAGATGAATGAGAATGAGATGAGTTACGAATCCAAGCATGAATTCCAAAGCAAAGCTTGATTTGCACGAATTTGACGGACAAAGATGATAATAAGGAATAGACGAAATCGAATCAAAAGTGGATCTATGCAGATATATGGTATAAGCAAACTCATATATAATTATATATAACTATATATAAAAAAAATATTAAAAAAATCATATTCTAAATTTAAATTAAATACATATGTATGTATTTCAAAATCCATTGTTTAAAACTAAACCCATATATTAAAACAAACATGTCTACATAATATAATTAGAAATAAATACACATATGTATATGCTTGATAAAATGCAAAATACTTACATATATATATTATGTTCATTTTAAAATATCCATATATATATATATATATATATATTCAAAATAAATTTAAACACAAATTTCAGATAAATATTTAATTCAAATACATAAAACAAAGTCTGCATATATACAAACTTGAAGGCCAAGCAAATGTACTTATAAGCAAAGAATCCAGAGATATTTACTAGTTTTAAAATATATATACATATGATCCTATATATACTAATACATTATATAATATATATATATATATAACTATTCTATTAGGTAATTCAGACTTTGAACAAAAGATATGTAAAACAGTACATAGGTACATACTGAT
Organism: Allium fistulosum; assembly: GCA_030737815.1. Taxonomy (NCBI): domain Eukaryota; kingdom Viridiplantae; phylum Streptophyta; class Magnoliopsida; order Asparagales; family Amaryllidaceae; genus Allium; species Allium fistulosum. The sequence goes on from CM060904.1 coordinate 643,164,447, forward strand.
TGTAAAAAAACTACAACAAAACTTATATAACTAGATTCCAAAATCATATAGGTAAGAAACTGCACTAACATATATATAAGATCCCACTTCTAACTACAAAACAAATTATATATATTTCAACTGATCAAATGTATATAACCTACATATCATCTTTACCATAATTCAATTATAAACACATATATATACTGTAAAGTGTATATATATATATATATAAATAAACTAAACTATATATATAAACTCACATCTGTCCCCTAGGAGTGAGTCAATAATATAAAATAGCATACATATATATAAACTATGTATATTGCTATATATGATAAACTTATTTTATAAGTATATATATATATATAAACAAATAGTATATCATCCTCTTTTATATGTAAACTGCAAACACATTCATGTAGTAACCTTATATAATTTTTTTTTCACAGCAACTAAACAGCACGAAATATATATATATATATATAAACATCTATATAAATATATATTTCCACTATACATATTTAACCTGATATATAAATTTGCTTAGAGAACCAATATATAACTTAATATGGTACATGCATAACTTATACATACCAAATATATACATGCAAAAGAGTAACGAGTAAGAAAAAATAAATTTGCAGTTTACAACTTTATATACTTACCATAAAATATATCCTCCTTTTTATAATACAAAGAAGAGAAAGAGGAGACTGAGTTGCCGGGGAGGAGCGACTAGGTGATCGGCTCAGGAATACGGTGGAGCACGGCAAATGGAAAGGAGTAGGTAGGCTCGGCAGGTGGCTGGAGATGGGTGAGTGCAGGGTAGAATGATAAGCTATGCGGCTATGGTGGTAGTTCGTGGAAGGTCTCGGCCTTGGGGTTTGGGTTGCCTACACAGCTGAACACAGTGGTCAGAAGGTCGGACGAGGCACGGGGCTGGGTTGGCGAAGGTGGGATGGATTTGCTCGGGACGATGGTGGTTGTGTGCTTGCGTGTCTCGGCCAGATCTGGAGAGGTGGCGGGTTTGTTCGAGTGGATGAGGAGGTGTGGTAGACTATTACAGTGGGAAGAAGAAAGATGGTGGGATGAGTGCAACTCATTTATATTATCTTTTTTTTCCGAGTGAATAATACCAAAACGAAAGGTCAAAAAAAAATCTAAACGAACCAGATTGTATAATCAATACTAGAGAATAGGAATGGCCACGCACAAATTTCTGGAATATTAAATGCAAAGTCAGTTTGGTTTAATACAGTAGAAAATGAATGGTCAAAGAATTCAAAAGAGTCAAATCAATACCGATACGGTTAGCCGTTTTTCGTGAATTCCGCTACGTACCAAACTTCAAAACACAAAATTGAATATACCGCAGAGATCAGCACGACGAGACGATCAAAACGGTATACAGATATTAGCGGTACGATCATCCGATCAAAAGTCGATAATCAGTACCGAAAAATGCTGCTAATTTGTCGGAATTAAGATAAATGGAGCAATAGCAGTCAAAATTTGACGAACCAAAATATGAAGTCTCGCTTAGAAGATGATTTACAAATTTATTGTATAAAAATATTCAAGTTTGGAAAACATTTTATTATCATCAAATATTAACTGATTTGGATTGTAATAAAATTACACAATAAAATAAACTTCCATATTATTTGATGAAAATTTACCATTTGCTATGTTTAAATAGACGCTTTCCAAATATTAAATTTTCAATTCAAAATTTTATTATTTAAAATTTCAAAAAAAATCAATTAATTAAATTAATAAAACCACTAAAATTTGCAGGTTGTTACAACACTGGAGTAGGCGCCGCTCCCGGTCGCGATCGCCACCACCTAAATGTTCCTCAAAACCATCCGGCTCTAGCAGGCGATCTTCTGAAACTGCACACCAACTAGCTCCTCCTCATACTTCGAAATTCGACGATCAACACCGTAGAGAGAAAATTGAAACACCCGTAATCATAGAGCCAGCCGCTATCGTGCCCACAGGGGATGGAGCTATCCGAATTGCTAAGTGAAAGAAAGATTTTCTGACTATTTGCTTTGATGGCCTCCACTTCCCTCTGAACATGAAAATAATTCCCAATGATGCAAAAAAATGGTACAGGACTACGTGCATGACGTTTACAGCCAGTAGCGGGAGTGGGCTAAAACTGCAGAAAAGGCTTCGGCGGTTGCTTTCGAGAGGGCCAAAATAATTGATAAAATGAAGGCTGACTTTGCTCAAAAAGATAGAATAATAGGAGTGCTTAATAACGAAGTTGAATCTTCAAGGAAGTTAGAGATAAAAGCCGACCAGAGAGCCGAAGAGGCCAGGCAGTCCATGGAAAACATGCAAAAAACTCAAATGGACCTGGTAAAGGAGATGGGCCACCATAACGCTGTTATCACTTGGGAAAGGGGTGAGGCACGGAAAGAGGTCGAGGAGTTAAAGGAGAAATTATCCGCGACCATCAAGGAAAAAGACGAGGCCAACAAAGCCACCTAGGAGGCATGTGAATAGGCGGTGGCACTTTAGGATGAGAGGGATTGGCACGAAATTGGAAACTACCATTACGTGACGTGCTTATATTGACTCCATTTTCCAATCTTTTTCAAACTTTGCAAAAATGAGTTTTAATGTTTATAAAACATTTATATACCTTTTTATTCATTTTTTTAAAGAGGTTATCAATGCTATATATACCATTATAATTTATAAAGGAAAGTGATTCCTTTGTGTGAATTCGACGTGTATTTTACCATGAATCATTTCACATCAAGCAAGTAGAAAATCAACATCCAAAACATGATGATCAAACAACATAACAAGCATATAAACATATCATATCATCATAGAAATTACTAGTAAAAGGTACAGCATTGTTCTCATGTATATAGCGATCCGTTTGCTAACTTTTAACGCTTTTCTTTACCAATTCAAAGCCCAAGGATCTCGCCCTTCGTAGAGATGGTTACGGCCTATAAGTGAATAGGTGGAGGTGCTCGATGAGGTGATGGTGGCTCTAGATGAGCACTGTCAAGATGGAGGTGGATGTAGATCACTATTTTGAACTTAAAATATGGCGGTACATTTTGTATACAGTTTAGCGGAGCTTCACTATGATGGAGAAATATTTTGGAGAAAAAGTAGAGGTGATGGAAGCCATTAATAAGCTTCTGAAGAAGGAGAAGTTGAGAATTTGGTGTGAATAAATGAGAGGATGTAAGGTGCTATTTATAGACTTTTTAACAAAAATATCTACACCATCATCATCACATCTTCCATCTCCCATGTGCTACACCAATCCGCCCCCCACTTTCTGCCGAACCCACCCTCTAGCCAACTCCCCTCCCATTTGGTTGTCTTCTCATGAGTGAGTGATGGGGAGTTTGCTTTTTCAAGATGCATTTGTTTATACATAAGAAGCTTATATGTATACAAGCTTAGATATTTATTTTGGCTTCGATTTGACTAATTATAATACACATTTATATGTATATGTGCATGTATATGTATATGTGTGTATTCGAACAAGGTAGCTACAACTTAAAATAGCTTCCATTGGTTAAACCGTTGTAAATCCGGAATCCGAATTCCGATCATATTTTCAGTTTTTAATCAAACTATTTATTTATGTAATCAAAACTTGAAAATAAATTTCTCATCATTATATAATAATTTAAAATGAATTATTTGTCTTAAAAAACAATTATCAGTATATTTAAAATTAGTTAAATATCCTAAATTAAAGTGATAAAATTACACGTCGTTACATTATGCATAGTGGACATTAACTTTATGATTGCAGTTACCCTTTTATATAGTTACCCTAAATTTTATTTTGTTAATTAGTAGAAAAGGAACTACATCGAGCTTGATCTCATATGGTGATGTAGGCAGTCACATTGGTACCGTGGCACAACCTAATTTCCATTAATTTAATATCTTATGTTTGTATCTACATTCGTATAATAAGATTGCAGGATAGGTGGATATTGATTCTACATTAGGAAAGAATAAGTAAAAATACCACTATGAGTACTACTTATTTTATTATATTACAAGATGATTAGAGTACATCTGTTTAGTCAATAACAATACACCACTCTAATATTTAATTATGTTATTGACCATATGGATCGTATCACATCATAGCTGATCACTTTATAAGTAATGCTTTATCTTGTGGATACATTATACTATTTATTGGTAGCTAAATCATTTGTTTTGGTCGACATTTTGGTTTTCGACGCTTCAAACGGGAGTCGAAATTCTAAGATCGTCACAACGTGGTATCAAAGCTTATGTTAGATGCCTAAATTAAAATTTCACCTAGGGTTGGTAAAATAACCTAGGAAAAATTAATGGAACTACCGATGATTTAATAATAAGATGGATATGATAATGCATCGTACTTGTGATAGGAGTTATGGGTTATGTATAGTTTCACAACGTACTTAATATTCATAGTATTTTGCTGATATCTCTTTCTCATTCTTGTAAAATCTTCATTTCGCGGTGATGGTAAGCATCAATAATACGTGTTCCAATGATTGTGGAAGGCAAAATGAGTGCCAAAAGTGAAGTGGATAAAGGAAAAGTAGTGAAAATTTAGGGAATGAATTGCTAAGTTGCATAGTTTCTACTTGATTTTTGATTAAAGGGCACAATGGTTAATTGAAGAGTTGTGAATCTCCCGAATGAAATTGCAAATTTTATCGATATTTTTACTATAAATTGCAACGACATAATTTTGTTAAGGGGGAGATTTGTAATTACCCATCTTTTCCCCATATTTTACCATATTTTTTAGACATTTATATTTAATAAAATTTGGTAGGTTTTCATTCGATATTTCAACGAGTTTGGCATAAATTTTAAAAGTTGATAAATTCAACTGTACCATGTAAAATTATAATCAATGCATCAAGTTAAATAAATGTCTAATTTTATTCTAATTAACCGAAGAACAAAAATGGACATCGCATGCACCAATCAGAGCCATAAACAAACCCACATATATACATAAATACAAAATACGCATCTTTTTTATCATTCTACACATACATTCTAATGTCCATCTTTGCATGAAGAGAAGGAAGACATTTGGTAAATTTTGTTACATTTGGCGACTCTTACAACACTTGGTAACATGAATAGTGGTGTATTTCATGCATAAAAAATTATTAATAAAGCATAAAAATGTTAACACTATAAACAAGCTTGTGTGCATCATCTTTATTATAACAACCTACATGTTAATGGCCCCAAATTTTGACTAAATCTAAACCTAAGTCCATTAGGTTATGGATCGTTGGTGTTGGTAGCCTGTAATAAACATAAGTATATCAGATAGTCATCTACGTAAACTCACAGTGGAGTATAAAATTATAACAGAACATATAAACCGACTAAGGCTACTTCCTTGGAATCTATATTATTCCTTGGATACCTAATCATCGTGTCAGTGCCGAGCATGAATGGGAAGTCTTTTACATCTACCGTTCTCATCTTGCACCAGTAGTTTGCCCCTCTAAATCTATCCTATGGGCTGTAATGAGGAGGGATCAGACCAACATTTTGGTGACTGGAAAATTACATACTTTATCCATAAAAATAATTTATGCCTATTGATTTCTATTTAAGTGTTATTTCCATTATTCACGGCTATTCCATTTAATTCAATCTACGCATACGACATGTCCAACCTTATCAGAGGTATAACTATATATATTCGTGTATGTGTGTGTGTGTTTATAAGCATTTACTATGCGAAAAGAAAACTCCACCACTTAATACTTCTTAAATAGGGAGGTGCAGAGCCAATGGCCATTTAATACCTCAACCCCATAGCAGGCTCTCTGTAACATAATCGCTAGTCAATCGGCCCAAGCTATAGAGACCAATGACGCCTAAAAACGGCTTTATAATTTACTTATCGTATTACTAACGCATCTCAAAGACTTATCAAAGGGTTAACTAGCCCACCTTCACCAAAAAAATAATAAATAGAACTTTGAGGTCTTTGCATATCCCATACGGATTCTACACTAGTAGGAAGCAAAATCCGTTAGTGCATAACCCAATTCTTTACAACCGACCACTCAGAACCGCTGGTAGTAAAAGCCTATATGCCAACTATACTATTAAATATCAATCCAACAACACTGACATAGCTTGCTAATCTCCCACAACCGAAATCTCGTTTAGACAATCCTAATTTAAGTAAAGGAAAAATACCAATCCTGGTTACTTAATACCTCTTGTTAGAAATGAAGCTGACCATATTTCCCTATTAGGTACCGCCGTAGGTTATTTAAAACTTCTTATGTAGGAAATAGGCAGACCGAACGACCATTTAATACCATCCACCCTAAAGTAAATATCTTGACATCTCTAAAGGTACTAAGCCATTGAATACTTCAAAATTCAAGGCGAACCCTTTGTGTAACAGTCCGATATTTTAAAGCGAAATTTTAATTAAAAACAAAACATTTTGAAATATTAATTTAAATATAAAGTGTAGTAATATGTATAAAACGAAAATTTAAAAGCGTTACATTTCGTTACGTTTTGTCCGTTCTTAACTTTACATTAGAATCAAATTTTATTTATAATGATAATAACTATCTTTAAATTTGGTTTAAAAAGATACGTTATATTTTTAAGAAACCGTTAGCATTTTTTTTAAATTTATTAAATAAAAGAAACCCAGCCTTCGCCAGAAACCCCACGCCTGCCAGCGAACCCCACCACCCTACCCACACCACCACGTCACCTGAACGAACCCAGCCTTCGCCAGAAACCCCACGCCTGCCAGCGAACCCCACCACCAGACCAAGCCTGGCCACGCCCTACCCATTCGTCACCCCTATACTCGGCCAGTCACTGACCACCGTACCCCAGTCCACCACCAGCCCAACACCACGACCCCAGCCACACCACCGTACGCCACCCCAGACCATCCATCCGCCACCACATCCCCAACCCCATCCCGTGCTCCGCCAGAAACCCACAGTCTGCCAGAGAACCCCACGCCTACCCAGCCCACTGACCCGCACCAGCACTCACCACGTCTCCAGACCTCCACCACATCGCCAGAACGAACCTGCTTTGCCAGCAACCGTACCCAGTCGTCAGCCTCCTACCCCAGGCACGACCGAACCCAGGCCGAGACCGCCTCTGACCCAGACTGACCAACCCCTATCGTGCCTCCCTCTGACATGTACTCTGGCCTTGGATCTGAAATATATGAATATATTTTGCCTCTGCCTTGTATTTGAATAAAGAAAGAAATGAGATGGTTGCCTTGTCAGCATGTTGATAGCTTAGTCTTTTGATTTTTCCACTGATTTTGTTTTGAACAGAAAAAAAAAATTGTTTCGTCCTTTGTATTTTTGGTACTTTAGTTTTATCTTGCCTCTGACTTTGGAAAAGAGGAATGAGAAAAGTGGTTTCGTCCTTGTATCTGATAATTTAGTTCCAGAGTTTTGTTTAAAGTATAAATCTGTTTGCCTCTGACATTTTGTTTGAGAAAAGAATGAATGCGTGTTTTGTCACTTTAAAAATTCTAAAGTTGTAATCAAATTTTAAAAATGGTCGGGCTAAATTGTTGTCGATTTTCTACTTGTTCCTTTTTGTTTGATGGCTTCATTGGAAATGGTTATTCGTGCATGCTTTGATTTGTCTATTTATCTTATTGTGCTTTTGGTTTGAATCCAGTTGGCGCATCCGCTAACGACTGATCGTGCTATCCGCGTGCTTTCGATTTACATCGTATTTCTCTTTTCTTCGGATCTCCAGCTCCGTAGAGGTGAGTAAATCTCACACGAATATCCATACTTATATAATTGTGAAACGACCGCAACTGAAGGTGTAGGAATAAATAAATAAATAAATGATGTTATAATTACCTGTGATTTATTTATAGTTGATGTTAATTGTTAAACTGCATATCGTATCATCTGTTATATTCTGTTCTTATTTTACTGTTATTCTATTCTGTTAAATCACACTGCAAGTTCCCTGTAGAATAGAATCACTATGGGTTGAAATGATACATACCCGAACGGACTTTAGAATAAGGGAAGGTCGTTATGGGCTGAAATGATAGGCCTGAGCGATTTTCAAATCAAATTTTATTTACTTGGGATTGCGGGTTTGAAATGATAAAACCCGGATTTTTCTTTGTAAATTACGGATTGAAATGATATAGTATCCGTATCACTTGAATTAGGCTAGAAAATATTATACAGACCCGTGGTTATTTTTCTGTATTTTCTGAATAATTTTTAAATAGTTTAAAAATTGTAATAATATTAAATTGATTTAAACCAAATTTTTAAGTGATTTATTTAAGAATAGAAATGATTTTCTATGTGAGAAATATAAATAAATGGAGGAATATTGATTTTTAAACGAAACTTAAATTTGAAATTTTGATAAAAAAAAGGGGAAGATGGAAACTTAAGTTAATTTAAATAAAAATGAAATTTAGTTTTAAATTGGTGAAAAAAATGAAGTTTAAGTTTAAATGTTGAAATGAACGAAATAAGCAAATTTGTAAGTTTTGGTTTTACCTGTAAAGTTTCTCGTTAAATAAATTAATTAAAGGATTGAAAATGAACATTTTAATGTATGATTTTTTAAGTTTTAACTAGGTAGAATCCGTAGCACTTGTTAAGTGTTGTGGATTGTATAAGTGAACTAAAAGACTAAAATGAACTAAGGCTATGATAGTACTTGGTAAGTGCTGTTGAAGCTAAAACTAAAATTGAACCTGAACTAATAAAAGGACTACTGTAGCACTTGTTAAGGACTGCAGTAGGCTGAATATGATTTTGTTTTAAAATTGAATTGTTATAGCAGTTTATAAATGTTGTTTTGTTGAATAAAATCGTTTTCAAATATAACTTATCGTCGCATTTTTTAAATGCCGTAAAAGCTGAAAATTTTAGCGTTATTGTTTTTAAGTGAATAAGTGAACTCCGAAAGGGTTAGATTTTGGAAATTTAATATTGGTGTTTAAAAGAATAATGTTTTGTTTTTAAATGATTTAATTCGAAGTATATTTGATAAATTGTTTTAAAATCTATAACCATGGGTTATAATAACGATTGGTTGGCAAAGAGACCGGGATCGGATATGGACATACTCTCTGTCGATACCGAAAACCACTTTGACAACCGTGTACGTGGTGGAGATTCCAGAATGAAGTAGGATGGTGGCGACGTTCTTAAGGTATGTTACGTGGACCCAACTCCCGTGAGTTGGCATAAGGTGGCTAAAACAGGAGCGATTGACGGACCAATGAGGTAGCACCTCTTATCGGACACACTTCTTCGATACCATTCTATTACTTGTGATTGATTTGGTGGCCACCCTTGATTTGGGAGTGTTGTTCGAGGTGGGCGGTAGTGGCTGCTATGCGTCACCACTAGTCCGGATGCGTAATTGTTATATCTACCCTGGCATTGCCTAGTTGTGCCGTGTCACCTACCATATCAAGCTTTACTACGATTATGATTTTAAGATCCGACCGCGTTAAGGTTCTCCATCCCCTTAACGCTATTTTCCGATATGATTATACTTTACTTATTTAGACACTATTATAATAGCGAATATTACTATATAGTAGATAGTTTAACGGATCCTTAGAGGATGGGCGGTCCTAAGCATCTTCTAAGTTACTTGTACCTTTACTACAGTTCATTTGAGTTGGTTTACATTGTATAAGTATGTATATCCTGACTCGAGTGTTATGTTTTATTTTACGCTCGGGTCAGCCTGAGTATTCACAGCTTTGGACTTCACTTTTCTGGAGCTCGCAGTCACTGGAGATTCTGCTTATCTAGTTATCTTTCCATTTCAGTTTCAGTTGTCTTATTTCAGCTTTTGTTTTAAGAGACTTGTGTATTTGGGATTTCTACTGTACTTGTTTCAGAACTGTATTGGGTTTCAGACTATGTATTTTATATTTGATTTGAGACTATGTATTTTAGTGGCTTCATGAACCACTATGGTTATTTTTAAATTCCGCTGCGAGTTATTCTGATATTTCTGTGTCTGTGATTCTGTGAATGATTTTATTTGCTCCAAATTTTATTACAATCTGTTATTTTGCATTATTCAAGTTTGACATGTGTGGATTATTGTCGATTTGAATGGTCCAAAATAGTGGGTCGTTACATTTGGTATCAGAGCTTTGGTTTTAGGCAAACCTTAGCCTATGGAGCAAAAACTCATTAGAGATAGGGTAGAAATACCCTAGAATGAGTGAATTCAAACTCAGAATCATTTCCTTGTGAGTGAACGTATTTTTTTCAAAGTATAAAATGATTTTTCAAATGATCTTTCAAAGATTATTTTGATATAAAGTTTTCTTGTTTTAAGAAGAAATTTTCTAAACTTCCTTCTTTCCGCATCTACCTTGTTAGGAATTTTGTTATTAGGATTTCACCCAAGTGTTCTTATCGTGTCTTATCTTAATTTATCTTTGTCTTCTCTGTACCTTGTCCTAAATTAATTCTTGATATTTCCAGGATGAATCGTGGAAATGCTAGAGGTAGGGGTCGTGGTATTGCCCCAGTTCCTCCACCTGTTGCACCCGTTAAGTTTACAGTTCTCTGCAAAGAATTCTCTCAGCTCGGTGGCACTAAGTTCACCGGTTCAGAGAGTATCATCGAAGCCCAGCAATGGCTAAGAAGTTTGGAAAGAATCTTTACTGATTTAGAGATCACTGATGCCCAGAAGCGTCAGTTAGCAGCATGGCAGCTGCAAGAGTCAGCCCTAGATTGGTGGGAGTCTGTTACGACTCGCACTAACGAAGGTGACCTTTCATGGGAGCAGTTCAGGTATCCTTTGTGTTAACTTGAATTTTCCCATTTCCTTTCTTTTTAATTTATCTAAAGTTCTGTTTCTGTATCTTCCTTCCAGGGAGGCTTTTGTGGCAAAATGGATGCCCGAAGCCGGGAAATCTCAGCTGTACCGTGAATTCATGGACCTCAAGCAGGGTACCATGTCCTTCTCAGAGTATGAACGGAAGTTCAATGAACTTTCAAAATTTGGACCTGGTCTTATCGACACTCAGCTAAAGAAGAATGAGAAGTTCATTGCTGGAGCTCGCCCAGAGTTCTACGACCGTCTTATTTCGCATGTTCATGGCACTTTTACTGAGCTCATGGATATGGCTATTCGCTATGAGAACCCTACTTCCAAGGGTCCTGCTGCTTCCAGTGCTCATGTATCTCAGTCCTCCTCTGCTAATTCCAAGAAGAGAAAGCCCAACTTCCACCAGCAAAAGAAGAATTGGCTCAAACATCCGGGCTTAGGATCTTCGGCATCGGCTCCTTCCCAGAGGCACCCTATTGATCTTTCCTCCATTACTTGCTTCAAATGTGACCAGAAGGGACACTATGCCAATAGTTGCCCTAATCCGTCTGTTGCTGCTGTTCCTCCACCCCAGGTTACCAGGAAAGATCTTTGTCATGTTTGTCTTCAGCCGGGTCATTTTAAGAAAGACTGTCCTTTATATCAGAAGGGAAGGCCATCTGGCGTATTTGCTGTCACATCTGCTTCATCACCTGTTCCTGCACCTACTCCTGCTTGTCACGAAAGAGATTTTCGACTTTCGAAAATTCGACATCGATACTCACTTTATCGACTGCCGAGCAATCGAGTGCCGGAAACTCCAATAGTGAGGGTTTTAGATAAAGAAAAAGGCAGAAGAAGAAGAAGGTAGAAGAAAGAAGAGAAGAACAACAGAACAACATCAGAACAGAAAACAATATCAGAATCTCACATATCGCAGCGGAACAATATATAATAGATAAATCAGTAGTCTTTTAAACAAAGAATTTTATCAGTTTATACATACATCAATCAGAGTCAATATACAACAATGGACAGTTATATAAACTTGTCCTCATACAGAATACACAGCGGAATAAATACTATCAGATACAAATACTACGTCTCGTCCTCCAGCTTATCTCCAAAGCTCCAGAATATCCTGAATATCCTGATAATATAACTCTAGACTGCCCGTGTGGAAATTTGTGGGCACCCAGAGTTTAGAAGGGAAACAATAAACTCCGAGTCAGTCATGGTGACTGGTGTGAGATCGTAAAACAGTTATTCTTTAAAATAATCAACAGAAAATTTTAATGTCAATTCGCAATGCTTTTGGAAAATGAAACTACCATAAGACCTCCCACCACACACACAATGCAAACGCAGACTTGGAGGAGATTTCTTCTTATGATAGTCAAAGATGCTTACTACGCAAAAAATCAAATTCTTTTTGATATTATTATTAGTGCATAGTGGAAAACATTTCGAAAGTATAATATAAATCTTAGCCAGCATAGGTACCATTATATTATGCCTGCTATAGCTGCCTCCTGAGGAGACAGGTTATACAATTGAAATCGTAAAGGCTCGTATTGTTTCTTTGGATTTCCAACAAATGGTCAGGCTAAGGAACTTCCTATCCACGATGGGTACGTCCCTGGAATAGACGACCCGAGAACCTAACCGGATCTCTGCCAACACAAGGCCGGTTACCTCTGCATAAATAGGTAACTACTGACACGCGTATGCCATCCCCCGATCGTCACCGATCTTCCCGAGGATCCCCGATTCACAACAAACCACATAGATAATAATAATAATGCAGTAACCACAGAGGTTAAGTATCTGGGCTCCATACCATGATACCACCTTTATCCAGAAGGAATGACATACACTAAGGGGCGCTACTCCCTAGAACCTTGCCGCATTCGTCCTGTTTCGACCATTTCCGGGGTGTGAGGCTCGATGAAGTCTCGTCCACAAAGCTACGCTTTCTCAAAAAGCCCTGCTTCGGGTCAAACAAAATGATCAACCTATGATCACAAAGATATAAGATCAAACAAATGATCATATCGCAAATGATCAAACACTGATCATTTCACAGCAACACTCAGTATGCCACGTTACCAAATTGGGATATATCGCTGATAAATTTCAACTACATAACCTCTGAGCTCGTACGTCTCAGAGAAGGGTGTTAAGCTAAGAGAATAAATTCTCCGCCACCAACAGAAATGTATTTGAAAGAAATCATCTTTATATCTCAAATTGTAACGTCAGACACACAATCCATACAAGTCTGTTCCGGGATCGAACAGAACCGAAGGCACTTCTCACGAAGCCCTTGCATTTCCGGATAATTTTCTAATCACGTCCGGACTTCCCGTCACTAAGGGTGATAAAACCTCTAAACTGGAGATCAGCCGATGTAGAGTAACTCGACGGTAATCCTTCCGTTTTAAAAAATATCCGGTCTTCAACACCGGTCTTCAAATGCGATTCATAACGACGTATCACATATTCGGAATGGGTTATACGACCCCATGGTCCATTCCCGGCTAACCCGAATAGTGAGCGATTATTCAAAAATAAGTGTGGCATTCAAATTCATCCAATTCACAACAAATACCAATTCAAGGTAATTATTGATAGTCGGTTATTTAACTATCAATAAAGATGCGCAACATCATCAGATTCCAAATAATTTTCCAAATTATTTCATCTTCAAAAATATCTTTACTAGATATAAAATTTCCACACTTCAAAAAAAATAAATCAATATTTATTTTTAAAACAAATTCCCATTCCAATTACAAATTCCATAGTGAATTTATATCTTCAAAATATCTACTGATATACGATTCTCAAATCGATTTCAAATATTCAATTTCATTTTATCTTTAAGAAGATAAAATCTCAAAACGTTTCATTTCATTTTGGAAAAGTATTTCCATACTTATTCAAAAATAAGTATTTCGCAAATCTATTTATTTTCAACATTTGAAAATATTCAATATACTTAAATCAATATTAAGTATATATTCATTCTTTAAGGAAATCATTTATTTTAACATCTATTTGAGTCAAAACGAATGTTGCGTAAAACATCGTTACGACGACTCAAAATCACTAGTATAGGGATTCGGATTTAAGATAGATATATAAATCCCAATACTACATAAAAACATTTCCTTTCGGAAATCATTTACTATAACAACAGTGTGTTATAGTCCACCATTTCCTTATTTTTCGAAAACGTCTATTTCAACAATAAAAATGTTGAAATCTGTGTTTTCGATTCATAATACATTTTAAAACATCTTTAAAATGTTTAACTTCACTTTTAATATCACTTCTTCAAAAATAAATCCATTTTATTTCAATATAAATTCACTATCCAAAATCGCGAATATATCTTCTTTAATAATCTTCTATATTAAATTCATCAAATTTGATTGATTTCCATACTTATTTATAAAACAACGTTTATAAATTCTATTTCTATTTTCTAACGACTTCAATTTAACAAATCTCCTTTATTTATAATTCGATAAATATTCCATTTAAAGGAAAAAATCCCCTTTATAAGTTAATCTCTTATAACCCTTTTATTCTACAGTTTCATCCATTTTATAACTTCACAATTTATAAAGCTATAAATTTCATATCACTTTTCCAATTTCGTTTCAATTTGCCAATTAAATTTCAAATTGGACTTCTCAGTTATTTCTTTTTAAATAAATCCCTTTTTAAAGAAAATAAATTTCTTTGTCTCTTTCAATCTATTTAAAAATCCAGATTTTAAATTAATTTCCTCAATTTAAAATCACTATTATACGAAATTCATTTATTTAACATTTTCACTTTATTCTAGAAATAAATTCGATAAGATTATAAAAATTAACTTTTTATACTTAAAAATTTCTTTCTTCAAAATTTCTTCAATTTCAAAAATTGATTCACTTAGAAATTTTCTACTTGAATTTCAAAAATTCGATTTCGTTTATCTTTGGAATCCAATGATGTCAAACATCCATTCAGCTAAATTTTAGCTTTCAAACAATTCCCAGATATCAATATGATTAATAGCATCACTATAATCATTCACAGATTCATATCACAATAGAAATAAATTCAATCAGTGTGAGGGGTCCAGTTGGATCCCTCCAACCTGTTTCCCTGCATCCAAAGACGTTAGCACAATACCAATTCCGCTCCAGTACGGAATTATCGCGGTATATGGGTTTTATAAAAATCCGCTTACTAACGGCGCAATAGGGTCTCATCCGCTATACGAGGCGGGAAATCAATCAATCCAATATATACATATGCCAATATGTATATACTGCTATATATATAGATATATCCTATCATATCTAATAGCACATCCAATAGCAATCAAATCATCAATCAATAAATAACTGAAAATTCCACTTTTCATTTGAGTGAGAAAAATCTCACCTTAGCTTTTAATTTGCCATCCATTTCCATTCCAGTTTGTTTTCTCGATTTATAAACCTTGTATAGACAATTTATACAACTGATTAATATTCGAAATAAATCGAATAATAAATCTATTTCGCTTGATAAGTGTAAATTTCCCAATGGTCTTATTTTGAACAAATTTTTTTTTTCCTTTTTAATAAATATAAATTTGCCAATGATTTAAATTTTAAACCAATTTCTTTTAATTTTTAACAGATTATTCTCAACAATTTCATATAATTAAAAATTTAAATTTAAAACTAACTATTTAAATTTCCAAACTAACCTTTCTATTTCTTTAAACTAAAATATCATTTAATATATTGATTTTAAAACTTAACAGTGCTTTTTAAAAGTGTACATATATATATCTATGCTTTATCAGATTTATAAACCTAAATATAGTTTTAATAAGATAAAGTAAAATACCATACTTATTCTAACATTTTTTTTTCTTCCTGCAAATTCAATTTAACAAATACAGATTTAGGTTTTTAATAAGTTATAAGAAAAATAAAAACAAGCAAACCTCAATCCATGGCCAGAAATATCTCGACCAACCTCAACATCATCACGCCACCCCATTCACGAAGCTCCTCCACCTCGCTCGCCGCTCGAACAAGTTCGTCACCGCGAGACATCCCAGCCACCATGATTTGTTTCGAGCCATCTCATCACTCGCGAAACCCGCCTCGTCCAGCATCCCCCACTTCGCTGCCTGCCATCATCATCGCGACTTCCTCCTTCCACTCGCGAAGCCCACGCGAGACCATCATTGCGACACTGAAAATCCCACGACCAACAGCATCGCGCTCCTCCACATCGCCTGATAGCCTTCGCAGTTCGACGTCGCGCACTCCTCCTTCGTCGCGAAACTGCGACCTTCCTGCTCGATTCCAGATCTGCCGCCCTCGTCGTCTCCTACCCACGTCTCGATTGCAATTAGTCCCCCTTGCTTGAACAATTCGATTTTGATTGGCCCCTATATTTTAATTCTCAAACTGTTTTTAATTTGAATGAAGGGCGGCCATTTTTCTCTTTGAATTTCTGAATTGAACGGAATAGATTTGAGAGGAGAGGGCTCGGCTATTAGAACTGCGACCATTATTGTTTGAAGAATTTTTCGTATGATTTTAAAACTGGAAAGGGGAGAGGAGACAAGAAGTGCATGATTTTCTTTTGAACGAGACTTCGGCCATGCCTTTGCACGATTTCTTTCATGATTTTAGGCGTGATAAAGGGAACGAACGTGTGTATGTCGGCACAATTTAAAATTTAAATTTTAAATTGAACTCGATTTAAAATCCAACGCGTTTACTTACCGTACGGTCACATATCAACTTCGAAAAATACAAAAATTGAAACCCGATAATAATTCAACGTTACGGACCCAATGGAACTGGTTTCGTCGAATTCCGAGACTGTTTGAAAAATAACTATTTTTAAATATCGGTTAAACGATATAAATTTCAAAACTGAACAGAACAGTTTAAAATTAAATTCTGAAGCTTCTATCATCTTCAGTATTATAAATACGAATTTTAGAAACTTTCGAAATATTTTTCTTCAACTTTAAATTGAATATTCAAATTTTTATTCACCTTCAATAGATTAAATTTTAAAGTTTAATCGCAAATTTTCAAAGTTAAATCGGGGATTCAAAGTAAATTACCGTTCAAATATTTAAAATAAATTAAATATTTACAATTTAATTTGTTCAAAATTCAGGGTCGTTACAGACTTCCCCCCTTAAAAGAATTTCGTCCTCGAAATTACAAGTTAGGAAAGAATGTCCTTAACTCGTCTACTATTTTCCACAATCTAAATAGTTTTATAAATTTTCAAAACAAATCTTTCTACTAAAGATTCGCTATCATTCAACTAAATTTCTAACTTCAATTTTAAGTTTCAAACAACATTGTTTAATTCTAAATTCAAATTCGAATTCAAATTCAAATTTAAACTTTCAAAATTTTCTCAAAAATTTTCTAACGCCCTAAATTTTCGAAAAATTTCGCCAGCGTCTCCATTGCGCGGCTAATACGGCACGACTACAAAACGTCCCTACGGACTCTCAGATTTCAAAAAGAAAAAGAAAAGGCCAAGCGGCTAGAGAGAAATCATCAAAAACTCATATTATAATTCAAATACGTACCTTTTGTCGAGCAATTCAAATTATCTGTGAAATCAATTTCAATTTCCTTTATACCTGTATATCTACTAGCCATAATATCTAGTTACATATATTCAAACCATTTTGCAAATTCTAATACAAAATTTTCAATATAAACTGCTTATACATTTTTACTTCACTGTTGAAGTTACATATATTTCCATTCAACTTTTCATTTCAAAATTCCATTTGAATTCAATTTTATCTTCTATTCTGAATATTGAATTTATCAATTATCTTTAGTTCACTTCATTGGCAATTGATTCCATTCAATTTAATTTGCATTTCATATTTTCATTCGGTTTCAACTTCATTTACTACCAAATTCAAAAGAAGTTTAACGTTCAGTTTTAATCTTATTCACTTCATTTAATAAGCTTCACTTACAAATTTTAGTTTAATACTTCACAAATCAAATTCAATTTCAGTTCTATTTGAATTCAATTTACTTCTGAATATTAAATTCCATCAACTATCTTTATTCATAACTGCACTATTCTAAATTAGTTTCAGTTACTAACTCATTACAAATTCCAATTTATTTTATTCAAATTTGTTTTTAACATTCAATTTCAATTCCTGGCACTTGCAATCGCAATTTATTCATTCATTTTCAATTTGAATTTCATTCTAATCAAAATTCAAATATTCTATAAGTTATCAACTTATTAATATTTCGTAAGTATTTTTAAATAGGATTCCAGAGTCGTTTCCACTTTTTCAAAACCATTTGAAAACAATTCAAATTCCATTTGAATTTCCAAACAAAACCCAAATTTTTCAAACAACTTCCATTTAAAACAATTTGGCAGCAATTTCTCTTTTGGAAACCCGAAAATGAACACCAACGATGCCGCGGTCATCATCGAAGTTATTTTCCAGCGACCGAAAAGAGTTTAGAGCTTTCATCTCTTCAAAATACTTTTTAAAACCTTTGAAATCCATTTTCAAATCAAAAAGAAATTAAACTTTCCAAATCTCCAAAATTTTCAAATTCTTTTCAAAACATTTCCAAAAACTTCTCTGGAATTCCGTTTTCCAATTATAAGTCACATTTATAATTTATATTCTCAAATTTCATTTATATTTGAATTTATTTCTTAACTTTGGAGTTACGATTTGAATTTCTTATTCAATTTCATATAATAATGATAACATTTCAATGTCACCACTTTCCTAACAACCATGCATCCACATATCATAATGATCCACAGAAAATTATTTCCTTTATATACGAAAATAGTTTTGGGTAAAATTATTTCATTCACCCTATTTAAAACAATACTGTGTCAGTTTATCTTGTTTAAGAGTTTAGAAACTCCTATCGATTACAGTTAGCTAGACTGCACCGACCAGAACCTATAAACAATCAACCGATAAGTCAACAAAATACAAAACAATTTCATATTCAAATAACAAATACGCGCTCATATCTATTATTACACTCAACTCATTCTAGAGTACTGCTGACTCTATCTCTAATGAGTAACACCCAACAGAGCAGGGTTGTCGCTTAACCATATGCTCTGATACCACGCTGTCACGAACGGGATTTTCGACTTTCGAAAATTCGACATCGATACTCACTTTATCGACTGCCGAGCAATCGAGTGCCGGAAACTCCAATAGTGAGGGTTTTAGATAAAGAAAAAGGCAGAAGAAGAAGACGGTAGAAGAAAGAAGAGAAGAACAACAGAACAACATCAGAACAGAAAACAATATCAGAATCTCACATATCGCAGCGGAACAATATATAATAGATAAATCAGTAGTCTTTTAAACAAAGAATTTTATCAGTTTATACATACATCAATCAGAGTCAATATACAACAATGGACAGGTATATAAACTTGTCCTCATACAGAATACACAGCGGAATAAATACTATCAGATACAAATACTACGTCTCGTCCTCCAGCTTATCTCCAAAGCTCCAGAATATCCTGAATATCCTGATAATGTAACTCTAAACTGCCCGTGTGGAAATTTGTGGGCACCCAGAGTTTAGAAGGGAAACAATAAACTCCGAGTCAGTCATGGTGACTGGTGTGAGATCGTAAAATAGTTATTCTTTAAAATAATCAACAGAAAATTTTAATGTCAATTCGCAATGCTTTTGGAAAATGAAACTACCATAAGACCTCCCACCACACACACAATGCAAACGCAGACTTGGAGGAGATTTCTTCTTATGATAGTCAAAGATGCTTACTACGCAAAAAATCAAATTCTTTTTGATATTATTATTAGTGCATAGTGGAAAACATTTCGAAAGTATAATATAAATCTTAGCCAGCATAGGTACCATTATATTATGCCTGCTATAGCTGCCTCCTGAGGAGACAGGTTATACAATTGAAATCGTAAAGGCTCGTATTGTTTCTTTGGATTTCCAACAAATGGTCAGGCTAAGGAACTTCCTATCCACGATGGGTACGTCCCTGGAATAGACGACCCGAGAACCTAACCGGATCTCTGCCAACACAAGGCCGGGTTACCTCTGCAAAAATAGGTAACTACTGACACGCGTATGCCATCCCCCGATCGTCACCGATCTTCCCGAGGATCCCCGATTCGCAACAAACCACATAGATAATAATAATAATGCAGTAACCACAGAGGTTAAGTATCTGGGCTCCATACCATGATACTACCTTTATCCAGAAGGAATGACATACACTAAGGGGCGCTACTCCCTAGAACCTTGCCACATTCGTCCTGTTTCGACCATTTCCGGGGTGTGAGGCTCGATGAAGTCTCGTCCACAAAGCTACGCTTTCTCAAAAAGCCCTGCTTCGGGTCAAACAAAATGATCAACCTATGATCACAAAGATATAAGATCAAACAAATGATCATATCGCAAATGATCAAACACTGATCATTTCACAGCAACACTCAGTATGCCACGTTACCAAATTGGGATATATCGCTGATAAATTTCAACTACATAACCTCTGAGCTCGTACGTCTCAAAGAAGGGTGTTAAGCTAAGAGAATAAATTTTCCGCCACCAACAGAAATGTATTTGAAAGAAATCAGCTTTATATCTCAAATTGTAACGTCAGACACACAATCCATACAAGTCTGTTCCGGGATCGAACAGAACCGAAGGCACTTCTCACGAAGCCCTTGCATTTCCGGATAATTTTCTAATCACGTCCGGACTTCCCGTCACTAAGGGTGATAAAACCTCTAAACCGGAGATCAGCCGATGTAGAGTAACTCGACGGTAATCCTTCCGTTTTCAAAAATATCCGGTCTTCAACACCGGTCTTCAAATGCGATTCATAACGACGTATCACATATTCGGAATGGGTTATACGACCCCATGGTCCTTTCCCGGCTAACCCGAATAGTGAGCGATTATTCAAAAATAAGTGTGGCATTCAAATTCATCCAATTCACAACAAATACCAATTCAAGGTAATTATTGATAGTCGGTTATTTAACTATCAATAAAGATGCGCAACATCATCAGATTCCAAATAATTTTCCAAATTATTTCATCTTCAAAAATATCTTTACTAGATATAAAATTTCCACACTTCAAAAAAAATAAATCAATATTTATTTTTAAAACAAATTCCCATTCCATTTATAAATTCCATAGTGAATTTATATCTTCAAAATATCTACTGATATACGATTCTCAAATCGATTTCAAATATTCAATTTCATTTTATCTTTAAGAAGATAAAATCTCAAAACGCTTCATTTCATTTTGGAAAAGTATTTCCATACTTATTCAAAAATAAGTATTTCGCAAATCTATTTATTTTCAACATTTGAAAATATTCAATATACTTAAATCAATATTAAGTATATATTCATTCTTTAAGGAAATCATTTATTTTAACATCTATTTGAGTCAAAACGAATGTTGCGTAAAACATCGTTACGACGACTCAAAATCACTAGTATAGGGATTCGGATTTAAGATAGATATATAAATCCCAATACTACATAAAAACATTTCCTTTCGGAAATCATTTACTATAACAACAGTGTGTTATAGTCCACCATTTCCTTATTTTTCGAAAACGTCTATTTCAACAATAAAAATGTTGAAATCTATGTTTTCGATTCATAATACATTTTAAAACATCTTTAAAATGTTTAACTTCACTTTTAATATCACTTCTTCAAAAATAAATCCATTTTATTTCAATATAAATTCACTATCCAAAATCGCGAATATATCTTCTTTAATAATCTTCTATATTAAATTCATCAAATTTGATTGATTTCCATACTTATTTATAAAACAACGTTTATAAATTCTATTTCTATTTTCTAACGACTTCAATTTAACAAATCTCCTTTATTTATAATTCGATAAATATTCCATTTAAAGGCAAAAATCCCCTTTATAAGTTAATCTCTTATAACCCTTTTATTCTACAGTTTCATCCATTTTATAACTTCACAATTTATAAAGCTATAAATTTCATATCACTTTTCCAATTTCGTTTCAATTTGCCAATTAAATTTCAAATTGGACTTCTCAGTTATTTCTTTTTAAATAAATCCCTTTTTAAAGAAAATAAATTTCTTTGTCTCTTTCAATCTATTTAAAAATCCAGATTTTAAATTAATTTCCTCAATTTAAAATCACTATTATACGAAATTCATTTATTTAACATTTTCACTTTATTCTAGAAATAAATTCGATAAGATTATAAAAATTAACTTTTTATACTTAAAAATTTCTTTCTTCAAAATTTCTTCAATTTCAAAAATTGATTCACTTAGAAATTTTCTACTTGAATTTCAAAAATTCGATTTCATTTATCTTTGGAATCCAATGATGTCAAACATCCATTCAGCTAAATTTTAGCTTTCAAACAGTTCCCAGATATCAATATGATTAATAGCATCACTATAATCATTCACAGATTCATATCACAATAGAAATAAATTCAATCAGTGTGAGGGGTCCAGTTGGATCCCTCCAACCTGTTTCCCTGCATCCAAAGACGTTAGCACAATACCAATTCCGCTCCAGTACGGAATTATCGCGGTATATAGGTTTTATAAAAATCCGCTTACTAACGGTGCAATAGGGTCTCATCCGCTATACGAGGCGGGAAATCAATCAATCCAATATATACATATGCCAATATGTATATACTGCTATATATATAGATATATCCTATCATATCTAATAGCACATCCAATAGCAATCAAATCATCAATCAATAAATAACTGAAAATTCCACTTTTCATTTGAGTGAGAAAAATCTCACCTTAGCTTTTAATTTGCCATCCATTTCCATTCCAGTTTGTTTTCTCGATTTATAAACCTTGTATAGACAATTTATACAACTGATTAATATTCGAAATAAATCGAATAATAAATCTATTTCGCTTGATAAGTGTAAATTTCCCAGTGGTCTTATTTTGAACAATTTTTTTTTTTCCTTTTTAATAAATATAAATTTGCCAATGATTTAAATTTTAAACCAATTTCTTTTAATTTTTAACAGATTATTCTCAACAATTTCATATAATTAAAAATTTAAATTTAAAACTAACTATTTAAATTTCCAAACTAACCTTTCTATTTCTTTAAACTAAAATATCATTTAATATATTGATTTTAAAACTTAACAGTGCTTTTTAAAAGTGTACATATATATATCTATGCTTTATCAGATTTATAAACCTAAATATAGATTTAATAAGATAAAGTAAAATACCATACTTATTCTAACATTTTTTTTTTCTTCCTGCAAATTCAATTTAAGAAATACAGATTTAGGTTTTTAATAAGTTATAAGAAAAATAAAAACAAGCAAACCTCAATCCATGGCCAGAAATATCTCGACCAACCTCAACATCATCACGCCACCCCATTCACGAAGCTCCTCCACCTCGCTCGCCGCTCGAACGAGTTCGTCACCGCGAGACATCCCAGCCACCACGATTTGTTTCGAGCCATCTCATCACTCGCGAAACCCGCCTCGTCCAGCATCCCCCACTTCGCTGCCTGCCATCATCATCGCGACTTCCTCCTTCCACTCGCGAAGCCCACGCGAGACCATCATTGCGACACTGAAAATCCCATGACCAACAGCATCTCGCTCCTCCACATCGCCTGATAGCCTTCGCAGTTCGACGTCACGCACTCCTCCTTCGTCGCGAAACTGCGACCTTCCTGCTCGATTCCAGATCTGCCGCCCTCGTCGTCTCCTACCCACGTCTCGATTGCAATTAGTCCCCCTTGCTTGAACAATTCGATTTCGATTGGCCCCTATATTTTAATTCTCAAACTGTTTTTAATTTGAATGAAGGGCGGCCATTTTTCTCTTTGAATTTCTGAATTAAACGGAATAGATTTGAGAGGAGAGGGCTCGGCTATTAGAACTGCGACCATTATTGTTTGAAGAATTTTTCGTTTGATTTTAAAACTGGAAAGGGGAGAGGAGACAAGAAGTGCGTGATTTTCTTTTGAACGAGACTTCGGCCATGCCTTTGCACGATTTCTTTCGTGATTTTAGGCGTGATAAAGGGAACGAACGTGTGTATGTCGGCACAATTTAAAATTTAAATTTTAAACTGAACTCGATTTAAAATCCAACGCGTTTACTTACCGTACGGTCACATATCAACTTCGAAAAATACAAAAATTGAAACCCGATAATAATTCAACGTTACGGACCCAATGGAACTGGTTTCGTCGAATTCCGAGACTGTTTGAAAAATAACTATTTTTAAATATCGGTTAAACGATATAAATTTCAAAACTGAACAGAACAGTTTAAAATTAAATTCTGAAGCTTCTATCATCTTCAGTATTATAAATACGAATTTTAGAAACTTTCGAAATATTTTTCTTCAACTTTAAATTGAATATTCAAATTTTTATTCACCTTCAATAGATTAAATTTTAAAGTTTAATCGCAAATTTTCAAAGTTAAATCGGGGATTCAAAGTAAATTACCGTTCAAATATTTAAAATAAATTAAATATTTTACAATTTAATTTGTTCGAAATTCAGGGTCGTTACACTGCTCCTAGCGATGATCAAGGTACTCTTCAGGGCACCTTTACTTTATTTCATCATCCTGTTCGTGTTTTATTTGATACTGGGGCTTCGCATAGCTTTATTTCTGATGTTTTGTGTAATAAGTTTGAAACTCTCCTTTCTCCTGAGTATGTTTCTGTTCCTCTATGTGTTTCAAATCCTATTGGTGGTCCCGCAAACCTTGATAAGATTTGTAAGCAAGTGAGACTCTTCTATTCTAGTCATAAATTTTCTGGAGATTTCTATGTCCTAGGTTTCGATGCTTTTGATTTGTTGCTTGGAAGTGATTGGCTTGATGGACACTATGTCCGTATCTCGTGTAAATCCCGAATTGTTTCTCTTAAGGATGATCGAGGAAATTCTTTGCTTATTCAGGGCCGTATGCCTCATGATTATGCTGGTAGCTTTATCTTTTCTCTAGATGCTTCTATTGATGATCTTCAGTCGACCCGTGTAGTTAATCACTACCCGGATGTATTTGGTGAAGTTACTGCTTTACCTCCCAAGCGGGAAATTGATTTCCGCATTGATCTCATTCCTGGAGCTCGACCTATAGTTCTTCCTCCTAGAAGAATGGCACCCCGCGAGAAGGTTGAGTTAAGGAAACAAATTGAAGACCTATCGTCCAAGGGTCTGATCAGACCTAGTTTTTCTGAATGGGGAGCTGCAGTGGTCTTCGTCACCAAATCCGATGGTTCTCTTCGGATGTGTGTTGATTATAGGGAGTTGAACAAACTCACTATGAAAAATAGATATCCAATGCCTCGCATCAATGACATGTTCAATCAGCTTTATGGTGTTACTGTTTTCTCTCAGCTTGATCTCGCTACAGGTTTTCAGCAACTCAGAGTGGCTGAGGAAAGTATTCCTAAGACTGCTTTCTGTACTGAGAATGGATTCTTAGAATGGTTAGTCATGCCTTTTGGTTTGACTAATGCTCCCGCTTTCTTTGTTTACTTGATGAATCGTGTATTCCGGGATGTGCTTACTAAATTTGTTCTAGTCTTTGTGGATGATATCCTCATCTTCTCTAAGTCTGAAGAAGAACATGAGTCACATTTAAAATCTGTTCTTGAGACTCTTCGCAATCATCGGTTAAAAGCTAAATTTTCCAAATGCCACTTTTGGAAGGATGAAGTCCGATTTCTCGGGCATATTGTTTCTAGTAATGGAGTTTCAGTTGATCCAGTCAAGATCGCTGCGATCAATGTAAGTCTTTCTTTCCTTCTCTTTCATTGTTTCATTTCAATTTACTCTATCTTTTCTATTATCCTTCTTTTTTTCCCTATTCTGTACAGGATTGGGAAACTCCTAAGACTCCTACTGATATCCGTAGTTTTCTGGGCCTCGCCGGTTATTACCGGAGATTCATTGAGAATTTCGCTCGGATTGCTGCACCTCTCACTGCTTTAACTCGGAAGAATGCTAAGTTTATTTGGAGTAACGAGTGTAAGGCCGCCTTCAATGAGTTAAAAGACAAGCTTACTTCCGCACCTGTTCTTACCGTTCCAAATGGAAATGAGGGATTAACGGTATACACCGATGCTTGTCGAGAAGGTTTAGGAGCTGTTCTGATGCAGGATGGTAGAGTGATTGCTTATGCTAGTAGACAGTTGAAGACTCATGAAGTAAATTATGCTGCCCATGATCTAGAGTTGCTTGCTGTTGTTTTCGCTTTGAAGCTTTGGAGACATCATCTGTTGGGTACCAAGTTCGAGCTTTTCACAGATCATCAGTCTTTAAAGTA
Source organism: Allium fistulosum (assembly GCA_030737815.1). Classification (NCBI taxonomy): domain Eukaryota; kingdom Viridiplantae; phylum Streptophyta; class Magnoliopsida; order Asparagales; family Amaryllidaceae; genus Allium; species Allium fistulosum. Next base: position 643,190,709 of record CM060904.1, read on the forward strand.
TATTTTCTCTCAGAAGGATTTGAATCAGAGACAAGTTAGGTGGTTAGAGTTCCTTGCTTCTTATGACCTCGACATCAACTATACACCGGGAAAAGCTAATGTTGTGGCGGATGCTTTGAGTAGGAAGAAAGCTTTGTTGTGTCAGATTGTTGTTTCTTCACCCCTTGTGGATCGTATTTTGGCTAGACAGGATGAGGATCAGATGCTTAGATTGATTAAGGGGAGTGTTCGAAGCAGAGTTGGAGGTAGTAGTCTTGATGGCAGTGGAGCTCAGATTGACGATAAGGGTGTATTGAGGATCAATAATAGGATTTGTGTCCCGAATGTTGATGGATTGAGACAGGAGTTACTTCGGGAGAATCATCAGTCCAGACTTTCTATTCATCCAGGCGTGACCAAGATGTATCAGGATATGAAGAAATTATATTGGTGGAAAGGTATGAAGCGGGATATTTCTATTTTCGTCAATAGGTGTGCGACTTGTCAGCAAGTCAAGGCAGATCATCAGAAGACTCCTGGTTTATTGCAGCCTCTTGAGATTCCCAATTGGAAGTGGGAACAAGTTTCTATGGATTTCATTGATGGTTTACCGAGGACTAGGAAGGGGAACGAGAGTATCTGGGTTATTGTGGATAGATTGACCAAATCAGCTCATTTCATTCCGGTCAAGTCTACCCGTTCAGCTTCTAGTTTGTCTGAGATTTACATGAGGGAGATTGTTCGTCTCCATGGTGTTCCTCTCAGTATCGTTTGTGATCGTGATCCTATCTTTACTAGTAGATTTTGGAAAGCCTTTCAGGATTCGTTGGGTACTCATCTAAATCTGAGCACTGCTTACCATCCACAGACCGACGGTCAAACGGAAAGGGTGAATCAGATTTTAGAAGATCTTCTTCGTGCTTGTGTGCTTGATTATGGAGGATCTTGGGAAGATCATCTCCATCTCGTCGAATTCACTTATAACAATAGTTATCAGGCCAGTATTGAGACATCTCCATTTTCTGCTCTTTACGGACGACCTTGTAGATCTCCTTCTTGTTGGATTGAATCCGGTAATCGATTGGTTCTTGGTCCTGAGATGGTTTTGGAAGCTTCAGAGAGAGTTGAAGAGATTAAGAGAAAGATGAGGATTGCTCAGGATAGACAGAAGAAGTACGCCGATCGTCGAAGACGGAGTTTAGAGTTTGCTGTTGGTGATTTGGTTTTCCTTAAGGTCTCTCCCTTAAGGAATGTTATTCGTTTCGGTCGTAGAGGAAAGCTTTCTCCTAGATTTGTTGGTCCTTTCCGCAATTTGGAAAGAATTGGTTCTCTTGCTTATCGTCTGGATTTACCCGAGAAATTTTCTGGAATTCACAACGTCTTTCATGTATCTCATCCTCGTCGCTATCTGCATGATCCATCTCTTATTATTCAGCCTTCTGCTCTTGATAGTTTGGATATCAAGCCAAATCTGACTGTTGAGAGGAAGCCACTTCGTATCGTCGATCGAGGTACGAAGCAGCTAAGAAGAAAATCTGTCAACCTGGTCAAAGTGCAGTGGAGCACTGATGAACGGGATTGCACCTGGGAGATGGAGGAGAGCATTCGTGCTTCGAATCCGGAATTGTTTATTTCAGGTACTTTTACTATTCTGTCTTATCTTTCTTTGTTTTCCTTCTTCGTTCCTTTTCGAGGACGAAAAGCTTTGAGTGGGGGAGAGTGTAACAGTCCGATATTTTAAAGCGAAATTTTAATTAAAAACAAAACATTTCGAAATATTAATTTAAATATAAAGTGTAGTAATATGTATAAAACGAAAATTTAAAAGCGTTACATTTCGTTACGTTTTGTCCGTTCTTAACTTTACATTAGAATCAAATTTTATTTATAATGATAATAACTATCTTTAAATTTGGTTTAAAAAGATACGTTATATTTTTAAGAAACCGTTAGCATTTTTTTTAAATTTATTAAATAAAAGAAACAAGTAACGGTTGCACGTTACTTCGGGCGTTACACTTTACGTTCGTCGTTCCTTGTCCGTTTGATCTTTTCTTGCGTTAACAGTGCTATTTCAGCTGTATATTTTCAGTTTGAAAATTTCAATAGAATATTTCATTGAATTGTTCACGTGAGAATTATTATTTCATTTCCCTCTTTGTCTCCCGTGCGTTTCTCCAAATTGAATGCCTTTGATTTTGCTACCGTTCAAAACCTTTTGCCTCCTCTCTACAAATTATAGACAGCTGTTCATTTTCTTGTTCCAATCTCCTTTTCACAAAAAGCTTCTCTGTAGCTTTCGTTCAAATCTCGTGAGCACCCAAAAAGGTAAACGTGCCTTCTCCTCTTTTATTTGTATTTTCATTGCTGCTTGCTGTTTTGCTCTTCCCTTTTTCATTTTTGATTTTTTTCGTTTGTCCCTGCCTTATGTGCTTCGCCACCTACAAAACCATACCGCACCACCCCTTCGCCCTGTTCGCCCAACCCATGCCTCCACGAACCCACTACCTCCATGCGCCTACCCATCAGCCTACCCCACCCCGTGCCGAGATCCAGTCACCTCCACCACCAGACTGCGTCCATCCCACCACCCTACCCACACCACCACGTCACCTGAACGAACCCAGCCTTCGCCAGAAACCCCACGCCTGCCAGCGAACCCCACCACCAGACCAAGCCTGGCCACGCCCTACCCATTCGTCACCCCTATACTCGGCCAGTCACCGACCACCATACCCCAGTCCACCACCAGCCCAACACCACGACCCCAGCCACACCACCGTACGCCACCCCAGACCATCCATCCGCCACCACATCCCCAACCCCATCCCGTGCTCCGCCAGAAACCCACAGTCTGCCAGAGAACCCCACGCCTACCCAGCCCACTGACCCGCACCAGCACTCACAACGTCTCCAGACCTCCACCACGTCGCCAGAACGAACCCGCTTTGCCAGCAACCGTACCTAGTCGTCAGCCTCCTACCCCAGGCACCACCGAACCCAGGCCGAGACCGCCTCTGACCCAGACTGACCAACCCCTGTCGTGCCTCCCTCTGACATGTACTCTGGCCTTGGATCTGAAATATATGAATATATTTTTCCTCTGCCTTGTATTTGAATAAAGAAAGAAATGAGATGGTTGCCTTGTCACCATGTTGATAGCTTAGTCTTTTGATTTTTCCACTGATTTTGTTTTGAACAGAAAAAAAAATTTGTTTCGTCCTTTGTATTTTTAGTACTTTAGTTTTATCTTGCCTCTGACTTTGGAAAAGAGGAATGAGAAAAGTGGTTTCGTCCTTGTATCTGATAATTTAGTTCCAGAGTTTTGTTTAAAGTATAAATCTGTTTGCCTCTGACATTTTGTTTGAGAAAAGAATGAATGCGTGTTTTGTCACTTTGAAAATTCTAAAGTTGTAATCAAATTTTAAAAATGGTCGGGCTAAATTGTTGTCGATTTTCTACTTGTTCCTTTTTGTTTGATGGCTTCATTGGAAATGGTTATTCGTGCATGCTTTGATTTGTCTATTTATCTTATTGTGCTTTTGGTTTGAATCCAGTTGGCGCATCCGCTAACGACTGATCGTGCTATCCGCGTGCTTTCGATTTACATCGTATTTCTCTTTTCTTCGGATCTCCAGCTCCGTAGAGGTGAGTAAATCTCACACGAATATCCATACTTATATAATTGTGAAACGACCGCAACTGAAGGTGTAGGAATAAATAAATAAATAAATGATGTTATAATTACCTGTGATTTATTTATAGTTGATGTTAATTGTTAAACTGCATATCGTATCATCTGTTATATTCTGTTCTTATTTTACTGTTATTCTATTCTGTTAAATCACACTGCAAGTTCCCTGTAGAATAGAATCACTATGGGTTGAAATGATACATACCCGAACGGACTTTAGAATAAGGGAAGGTCGTTATGGGCTGAAATGATAGGCCTGAGCGATTTTCAAATCAAATTTTATTTACTTGGGATTGCGGGTTTGAAATGATAAAACCCGGATTTTTCTTTGTAAATTACGGATTGAAATGATATAGTATCCGTATCACTTGAATTAGGCTAGAAAATATTATACAGACCCGTGGTTATTTTTCTGTATTTTCTGAATAATTTTTAAATAGTTTAAAAATTGTAATAATATTAAATTGATTTAAACCAAATTTTTAAGTGATTTATTTAAGAATAGAAATGATTTTCTATGTGAGAAATATAAATAAATGGAGGAATATTGATTTTTAAACGAAACTTAAATTTGAAATTTTGATAAAAAAAAAGGGGAAGATGGAAACTTAAGTTAATTTAAATAAAAATGAAATTTAGTTTTAAATTGGTGAAAAAAATGAAGTTTAAGTTTAAATGTTGAAATGAACGAAATAAGCAAATTTGTAAGTTTTGGTTTTACCTGTAAAGTTTCTCGTTAAATAAATTAATTAAAGGATTGAAAATGAACATTTTAATGTATGATTTTTTAAGTTTTAACTAGGTAGAATCCGTAGCACTTGTTAAGTGTTGTGGATTGTATAAGTGAACTAAAAGACTAAAATGAACTAAGGCTATGATAGTACTTGGTAAGTGCTGTTGAAGCTAAAACTAAAATTGAACCTGAACTAATAAAAGGACTACTGTAGCACTTGTTAAGGACTGCAGTAGGCTGAATATGATTTTGTTTTAAAATTGAATTGTTATAGCAGTTTATAAATGTTGTTTTGTTGAATAAAATCGTTTTCAAATATAACTTATCGTCGCATTTTTTAAATGCCGTAAAAGCTGAAAATTTTAGCGTTATTGTTTTTAAGTGAATAAGTGAACTCCGAAAGGGTTAGATTTTGGAAATTTAATATTGGTGTTTAAAAGAATAATGTTTTGTTTTTAAATGATTTAATTCGAAGTATATTTGATAAATTGTTTTAAAATCTATAACCACGGGTTATAATAACGATTGGTTGGCAAAGAGACCGGGATCGGATATGGACATACTCTCTGTCGATACCGAAAACCACTTTGACAACCGTGTACGCGGTGGAGATTCCAGAATGAAGTAGGATGGTGGCGACGTTCTTAAGGTATGTTACGTGGACCCAACTCCCGTGAGTTGGCATAAGGTGGCTAAAACAGGAGCGATTGACGGACCAATAAGGTAGCACCTCTTATCGGACACACTTCTTCGATACCATTCTATTACTTGTGATTGATTTGGTGGCCACCCTTGATTTGGGAGTGTTGTTCGAGGTGGGCGGTAGTGGCTGCTATGCGTCACCACTAGTCCGGATGCGTAATTGGTATATCTACCCTGGCATTGCCTAGGTGTGCCGTGTCACCTACCATATCGAGCTTTACTACGATTATGATTTTAAGATCCGACCGCGTTAAGGTTCTCCATCCCCTTAATGCTATTTTCCGATATGATTATACTTTACTTATTTAGACACTATTATAATAGCGAATATTACTATATAGTAGATAGTTTAACGGATCCTTAGAGGATGGGCGGTCCCAAGCATCTTCTAAGTTACTTGTACCTTTACTACAGTTCATTTGAGTTGGTTTACATTGTATAAGTATGTATATCCTGACTCGAGTGTTATGTTTTATTTTACGCTCGGGTCAGCCTGAGTATTCACAGCTTTGGACTTCACTTTTCTGGAGCTCGCAGTCACTGGAGATTCTGCTTATCTAGTTATCTTTCCATTTCAGTTTCAGTTGTCTTATTTCAGCTTTTGTTTTAAGAGACTTGTGTATTTGGGATTTCTACTGTACTTGTTTCAGAACTGTATTGGGTTTCAGACTATGTATTTTGTATTTGATTTGAGACTATGTATTTTAGTGGCTTCATGAACCACTATGGTTATTTTTAAATTCCGCTGCGAGTTATTCTGATATTTCTGTGTCTGTGATTCTGTGAATGATTTTATTTGCTCCAAATTTTATTACAATCTGTTATTTTGCATTATTCAAGTCTGACATGTGTGGATTATTGTCGATTTGAATGGTCCAAAATAGTGGGTCGTTACACTTTGTATATTTTTCCATATCTATACAACAACGTATCCCTTCCCTGTGGGTCCTATGGTCAGAGATGTCCCACATTAGTAGAACCTATATAAAATTGCTGATAGCCTCTAGGTGAAGGGCAAACTTATGTTTTGTAACTGTACTGACCTTGCATCCCATCCCCTTCTAAACTAAACAAATTATCCTAGGCCTAGATATTGGGCTAGGCCCACTGATTCACACTTGTCCTCAACGTATTATTGAGGCTGTATAATTTCCTACTATGAAAATTAAACTGCCTCCTAAGTTTATCTACTAGTATTTTATTGACTTGTTCACTGCGAACCTATTTCTATTTTATATATATGCTTATTTCCTATATTCCTTACTTCCTTCTTTATTTGTAAATGTCAATTGTCCGCAATAAGAGGTCAATATTATTCAGATTGGACAATCATTAATGACATTTATTTATTCATTTCAACAACTCATTTTGCCTATTTCGTTTTCCTATAAATGCCATATTAAATTCTTTAATTAGTCTCATAAAGCGCATTTATGTCCTATTTTAATTCTTGTAACTCTCTATTAATTACACATTTATTACCCACTAAATTTGCAATCATTGTTCATATGTTTTGGATTCACTATGTTTTCCATTTCAACCTCCTAGTCCTACGATTTACTACGCTATTAGTAACTAGTCTCCTAATTATAACTGTTATGTATACTGACGTATACTACGCTATATTTGTTGCATATGTATATGTATACTTTTAATTAATAGGTGCGGTTATAAGCGTGCACGCATGCGTGTTTGTGTGTATTCCTTTCTTTAACTCATTAATCCCTATGCTTAGGAATTCTAGAACATACACTTATATATACCTTCTACAAAGAACATTTATTTCTACATTTTAATATATTAGAGCTTCCTTTCCAAAAAGGATTACCATTATAACTTTACATAAATTACCCAAAAGTGAGACTGTTACTCCATTTGAAATTAAAAGGAATTATCTCTTTCCTTTTATTGAAATAGACAATGCAAACTACGAAGGAGAATGTTCGTACTTTGCACATCTCTTTCCTTTTTGGTATATTCCTTATTATTCCAAACAATGTACTTTTTATACATAGTTGTGGAATAAGATAATTAACGGAAATTATACAGAAATAGATACAAATAAATTGTACCCACAATGCTCCTAAAAAATTAAAACGTAGGAATTTACATCCTAAGTCAAATTAGGGCAATCTATACTAATAATTTACAACCTAATTATCATAAATCTGGAATAAATCTGGCCATCTTATCAATATTCTACTTTAAGAAGTTTGGGGACCGATTTCCAAATTTTTAGAAAATGGTGTAAATACCTTTCCATTCCATTTACCTAACTTATAGTATATGTAGGCGAGATTTTAATTGAATATGTTCTTTCTAAGCCTACAACTCAACAGATCTTGCATAGGAATAATAATTAAATAAAACTCAATGGTAAAAATTTCAATGTTATAAATAAATCGTATAATTCCGCACCTACCTTTTTAGCTTTCCAAAAGTCCCAAATCTAAATTCATCCCTTTAATTGACTACTTTTTCCTTTCCAATCCAAAAATATGTATAATAAGATATATATATACATCCCCATGAATTACAAATCTATGAAGAGAGTTGAATTAAGTGGAATATAGATTTATAATTATAAAATTTACATTTTTCCGCAGTATCGATTCACTCCTTCTCTTCTTCTATTTTATTTTACGCCCTTCTCTAATTTATATATACAAAGTAATATTTTATAATTAATATAAATATTGAAGAAAGGAAATGGTAGAGCTCCGCTACTTTGCTTAGAAAATATGAGAAGAAAAGTGAGGGACTAGACTTGCATTTATATGCACTCAAATCAATGGTATCCTTTAGATTTAAATTAATTAAATTTGGGTTGTTCAAGAAAGGTTCAACATTAGCCGCTACAGTTCCTATCAGTCGACCGCTCCCCCCTAGAAGCTCGACCACTAGCGGTCAATAGGTCTATGGAGGGGTCGGATGATGTGGTCCAGAAAATTTTATTATTTATTTCCTTTTAAATTCTTATTTAATTATTTTCATTCCGAAAACTTCAAATGCTAATAAAATTTTCATTTGAACTCCAATCCAAAACTCCATATATGAAAATTGCTTTGAAAATCAACACGAACACAATGGTGCAAGTTTCATGGCTGATGCGTTTGCTCAAATTCCATTTTTGAACCTTAATATTTATTTGTTAATTACCATTTATTCTATGGGGTGTTACATTCTTCCTGCTTAAAAGAATTTCTTCCCCAAATTCCTTAAGGGATGAATCATGTAACATAGCGTGCAATTCTAAACTATCCAACAAATTAGTGTATAACTAATTTTGCAGCCAAACGTGTATAAGTGCATGGTGTATTACAACATATATGATATGCATGCTGAATAATTCTAAATCAGTGCCTCTTATATGAACGCATTCTTTTAAAAACATTTTGAAAATATGATGCAAAAAATCTAAATATACTGGCAGTTCTATATGTATGTAAATTTTCAGAAGTAAAAAATTCTTTTTTTCACACAACAACTTCCATACTCCTTCGTTCAACCAATTTTTCATCCAATCCCTACAATCTAAAATCTATCACACAAAATTTTCATTTCCTAAATCTATACTCTTATACCGGAAAAGGAATTAAGATAGAGAACATATTTTCAACTTACTTTTGGATACCAATTCTGTTATACTTTGGATCCTTCTCTTTTGTCCCCGAATCTTTTCTAATTTTTCTAAGTACAATTCTTATATGAAGGTTTCAATTTAGATTCTAAAATGGAATTTTTTGTAAAAACTAGTTTCTTTTGCTATCAACAAGGTATGAAAATAGAAATTACAGGACTAAAATAGCTTTATCCCTTGTTATTATCTGTGCCTTGCATACCGTTACCCTTACTGTAGAAACAAATTCTTATCCTCTAACACATTGACCCTCCCTACGCTAAGTATGTGACACTTGAAAATCAGAATTTTTCTCATTTTCCATAAAAATCTTTTCCCTTTTCCAATTAAACTTGCAAAATAGTTTGAAAAAAATCAAATCACCAAAAGCATTTAGACACCATTTATTTCAAAAGCACTTAAACATTATTTCCCAAAAGCATTTGAAGCCAGTTTTTCAAAAGCATTTGACTTTACCCCTTATTAAAACAAACCAAGCCACATCTTAACTTAATTGCGATTCAGTCAATGAGCTAATGCATATGATTGACCCTAGCTTGCATGGCAAATCCTAGATTTTGAAACCCATTCCTTTTACTCGGAACAAGGACACATAATCCTATTTATAAATTTTAGCTTTTAAGGTACAAAGATAATTACCATAGTTTCACAACAACCCTTCCATGTCCTATGCTTGCCAAAAATTATTTTTCCCAAAATTCTAAAGTTTCTGGGATTAAACATTTTTTATTTCTAGTTGCTAATTTACTTTCCTAATTTGTTGTATAAAATTCTAACTTCAATTACATTCATTCCACGTAAAATGTCCTTATGAGATTTCCTTATTTACACTAATTCACAATATATATGATTGTCAAGGCTCATCCCGAAAATCAACATAATAATAAAACAGGAACATATCTAATATCATATCGTATGCTTTTCCAATGCCCGAAGGGAGACAACTAGCGATTATAATCTAAATATCCTAAAAGAAACAATTGTTGGAAGCAGCCCTTCAACATCAACTAGTATAACAATGTTGCGGCCCTATCACTTCTTACTTAATTAAGATGAATATTTTTTTTATTTCATTTTACTATAATCCACATGTCCTAACTTACCTTCTTGGCTTCTAATAAGTACGATCAATCCATTACTTCAATTATTACACCCGATTATGGGATTAATTGTGCACTCCCATACTATAATGGATAAAAAATATGAACTATGCATATTTAAAATAACTCATCAGAAAATTGGTTTTGTGGAATAACTTTCCTACCACCTAATTAGCCTTCTTTAACCTTGAGTTAACCAACATCCTTTATATGTGTTTTCCATCTCATTACCCTCTTTTTTAATCATATTACTATCTTCTTTCAATCAAAATCTCTTGATATTATTCTCAAACTTTTGGTGTTTTCTTTCTTTATCTTTGATTTTTCATGTGAGTATATTATAGGACGCACAAAAGTATACCTTTGTGCCATTTCCCATTCCTTTAAGGTTTCTGCTTATGGGTTTCACACATGTTTAATCAAACATTCCTAGGTTTATACCAATATTCATTATATTCAATGGGAACTCCGTGTTGCTACCCTACGAGCATTCATAACTGTTTTATTCATAGTCATGGCCTTTACCCCGTCTTACCTAGGCAGTCATCTCTATCTATTCCATATCAAAAAAACCAATTGTTTTCACCACTTCTTAGAAAGTTAAACTTCATAGTCATAAAGTACTTAATCCAAAACTTTTATTTTTCAAAATATAAACTTAGAAACCTTTTTCAAAAATTTCTTGGTTTCCAAAAGAAGCAATCAAAAATTTACTGTTCTAACTAACTTCGCATTTTTAAGGACTTCCTACAATAGAGATTTACTTCTTTAAAAGTAGGATTTTTAACTCAAAACATTTATCGTGTTTGCAACCAAAAACTCAATTTCCATACAAACCACTTTTCAGAAACACATTCAATAACTTTAAATAATAAAAAATGGAGTAGATAAAGGCAATTTCCATCTTATTATTTTCCTACTACTCATGTTATTTCCACTTTCAACCTTAACGGAGATTCTAATAGAACATAAGATATGCTCTATTACTACGCACATTAATTGAAACTACATATTCCTCCTAACATATTCCTATTGTTTTCTTTTATATTATTTCTAATCAGACTACTAATCCTATTTCAATATAAATTCCTAATGATGTTTCTATTCATATTTTCTAATACTGCTACTATTAAGTTTTTTCCTACTTAAATTGCCTTCAAGTGGCTTCTCCTTAAATAACTTTTTTTCCATTTTATTGTTTTCCCCATTGGCTCATTGTAGTGCATTCGCTTATTGCTCCAGTAATTGAGTTTTTCTTTATTAACATGAAAAGAGGTATGTATATATTATTTAATTTGTGTCTCCGTATTTTCCTTATATGAGAATATTATTCCTATCTTCATTATTGGGCATTCTTACCCTTCTATTCTCTTTACCCTATTTAGTCAAGTACCATTTCCATTTATCCACCGCTTAGAACGAATTTTAAAAAGGGAACTTCTAAATTTACAAAAATAGGAAAAATCATCAAGTCAAACATACGCACTTTTTTTCATTCATTTCAAAAACGAAAAATCCTTTTACCAAAAATCCTTTAAATTGACAATTTTCAACCCATCCTGCTTTAAACTTCACTAGGAATATCTAAATTGTAACGACCCAGAATTTTGGTCATTCGAAATTGGGATATTTAATTAATTTTAAATATTCAAAAGTTAATTTTTATAAGTCGAATAGATTATTTTTTTCGAATATAGTGATTTAATTGTATAATTAAATCGATATTTAATATTTGAAATTCCAGAAATAGTTGATAATTGGGTTTAATGTGATTAAAAATGATTTATAAAGTTGTAGTCAATCATATTGGAGTTAGAATGATGTTGTAGAACTTTTAAAAATGATTTAAAAGTTAATTTGTGAAAATTGAATATTTTAATATTTAATTGACGATTGAAAATAGTCATTTTTCAAACAGTCTCGGATTTCGACGAAACTAGTTTCATCGGATCCATAATGTGAAATTACTATAAGATTTCAAATTTCGTGTCAATCGGAGTTGTCGTTTGTCCGGGGCAAGCCAAAACGCATCGAAATCGTTTTAATCGGTTTAATTTAAATTTGATCGTTTATTTTCGTAATTCTCACATACGATCGAATTAGCTCCCGATACACGTTCCATTGTGTTCCGAACATGGGTAAAACCTTAGAGACGCCAGCCAGCACGCTCGATTTGGAGTTCGAAAAAATTCGGGTGAATAGTGTTTTGGCAATTTTCTATAAAAGGCCACATCATTTCACAATTTTCAAGCAAACCCTAGTTTTGAACGTGGCGGCCACTTATACTTTTAATGGCCGATATCTTCCAGAATTCTTCCCTATTTTTCTTCAAATCCATAAATCTATTCAAAAAATCATCAACTACAATATGGTAGGGCTCATTGAGATCCACATATCCAACGGTTATGATCGGAAACGAGCTGGTGGATCGACGACAATTGGAAGTTGAAGGCGTGCGATAGGGCATGATTTTCGAGGTGAAATAGGGGACTAAGTGTGATCGGTTGCTCGGCGTTGGTAGAGGGGAGCTAGGGCGTCGAAATGGAATGCTCTGATCGATCTCCGGTGGCTTGGTGGTGGAGCGGTCGTCGATGGATGAAGTCGCGTGTGTGGGTTCTTGCTTGCGTTACTAACCTGGGAGTTTCGAACGTGAAGAAGACAAAGGAGGGGGGGTGGCCCAGATCTATACTCTTCAAAATGAATGGCCAAGATGATAGCAAAGGTTTAAAATTTAAAATGAAAGTGAAATTAATTATATAATTATTCGTATAAACTTTAAAATGTTATAACTTGTTCATACGAGGTCCGTTTCGCACGAAACGAATTACATTGGAATCGTTTCGACGAGCTCTTCGCAATGGAGCTAGTTTGGAGTCAATTGGAGTCAGTGAAAATTTTGAGTAAAATTAAACGCGTGTTTAATTTTATTCGAAATAAAATACTACAACCGTTATCGGAAGCAAGGTGAGAACTCCTCACTCAATCGAATATTGTGTTTCGATTTAAATTTTAAATAGTTAAATTTAAAATTACTTGATTGTGTTTATTGTGTGATTGGATGATAAATTGTTATCTATTGTGTTAAATAAACCATATACGCCGTATATTAAGCGGATGTTATTTATTAAAAACATATACCGCGATAATTCCACCGTGAAGTGGAATTGGTATTATATATGTATTTGGAGTTGATTTCCCGCATTATATAGCGGATGAGACCATATTGCGCCGCATAATAGCGGATAATAATTACAAATCCCATATACCGCGATATTCCATATTGAAGTGGAATTGGTATTGTGCTAACATCTGTGGATGCAGGGAAACAGGTTGGAGGGATCTTATTGGATTCCTCAAATAATTGAATTTGTTTCGATATTGTGTGTTGATTGTTTATAATCGCCGTGTGATTATATTGTGATTGAATTTGTTGATGGCTATAAATTTAGCCGGATATATTTTTGGTATCGTTGGATACCGAAAATAAATAGAAATTGGATTTTCGAAATTCAAGTTGAAAATTTATCGAAAAATTTATTTTTGATAATTGGATAAATTTAAAAGAAGTTTTGAAAGATAAAGTCTTAATTTTGAACTGTATTGAATTAAATTTCAAATTTTGGAAAAAAGGGCTTAATAAATGGATTTCGAAAATATTATTTATAAGTTGAGAATTTATTTAAAATTTGAAAATCGTGAATAGTTTGGAAAATAAAGGAATTTATCTTCTTAAAAAGGGATTTATTTTAAAAAGGAAATAAATTTAGAAATCCATTTGGTAATTGATTTTTGGTGATTGAAAATAAATCTTTGAAAATGTTTGGAAATTTATTTGGTGTTTTGAAATAAATTTGAAAATAAATTTGAAATTAATTGATTATTAATTTACCATAACTGGTAAAATTTATTCACGAAAATTTATATGATTTGAATTAATCAAATAATTTAATTAATCCTACTTATGGATGTTTGGATTATATTGGATGTTGAATCGTTTGACATCTCTGATATGTGATGCTTTGTGATATATCCTGTTCTGTGTTGTGATTTTGTGATTTATTTATTTGTGATATGTAACGACCCGTAAAATTTCAACTGTTTTAATAACGTAGTTAGTTGAAATTTTGTGAAATTTTAAACGATAAAATTTTGAAATAAAAATTTCATATTTGGAATACGTCTAGTTAAACATAGCAACTGGTAAATTTTCGTCCGAAAATACGAAAGTTTATTTCGCGCGTAAATTCACTTCAATTTAATCAGTTAAAAAGTAATGAAAATATAATGTTTTCGAAACCAAAATATTTTTACATAGAAAAATTCTAAACCATCTTCTGAGCAAAATATCAGTTCGTCATTTTTCCAAATTCGGACATCTATTGCTCCGTCGTTCTTATTTTCTGCAAAATAGCAGTATTCTGGTACCGATATCGATTTTTATCGGATAATCGAACTACTGATATCTTTATACCGTTTTGATCGTCTCGTCGTGCTGATCTCTACGGTATATTCAATTGCAAAATTCGGAGTTCCATAGTACGTTGCACTTTGCGTAACGCCTACCGTATCGGTAGCCGGTTACAATCTGCTCTGAGACATTTCGTTATCCTGCGTGTAATCCAATAGCCACTGGTATTTATTATTTTCAGTAAATCAACAGCTGACAATTAATATTTCCAAAAATTTATCGTGCATGGCCTTTCAATATTCCCACCGTCCTTTCAATTCGAGCTTTTGAAATTTTACATCGGTTAAGTTTTCTTTTGAGAAATTTTGGAACGTATAACTGCTTTCATATTATTAGGCTGAAAACCCATCTTCTTCTTTGCTACAAAAATATAAATCATACACTCCTTTATTTGTTCTTCTGACCTTATATTTTCTCACGCACCCTCTCACCACTTGCCTTCTCAAACCCGGCCACCTCATCTCGGCCTCAAGACATCGTCGCTCTCCCATCAGGCCATCACCGCACCGAACAAACAACCCACCACCGTCTCCGACTTTTCTCCACCGCCTCCACTAAACTCCACACGCCTTGTCTCTCCGTGATTCCCCGATCTCTGGCCTTTCCCTGAACCGAGCCTCCACCTACCCAGCTCGCAAGGCCTCGCCAAAGCCTGCATCCCCTCCGCCTCCTTCCCTGAACGGAACCCAAGCGCCACCGATCACCGCATCCCCTCTTCCTCTCTGCTGTGTAGCGTCCAAACATCAACCCAGAAACCCAAGCCATGCAACCGACTGCTCTGCCTTCCACATCGACCCGTGACCACGTGAACATCCAACCGAAGCTCTCGGCCCTGACCATCACCGTGAGCAGCTCATCCAGCCTCACTTTTATTCCCTCCTTCTGCTGTAAGTTGTTCGTATATATATAAAAGTATATATTTTCGTTTATATATATATACACCCATCTAGTTATTATGTATAATTTACAGTTTATATATGAGGTACATTTTATTTAAATAATATATATAACGTACGGTAGTTGTATTAGTAAATTTCATTAATAATAATAAAGTAATTCATATTTGATAGTTGGGTTGTCTGCATACATCTTGCTCAATCTGTACGCATTTTGTATATATAGGGCGGTCAGTTGTATGATAAGTGGAGATTGTATATATATTTTACTATAAAATATAAGATCTACGCGTACAAAGTTTACAAGTTATGTGGATGTATACATATAAGTCTCGGCATGTCAAGCTATCATAGGCGAGCCTATTATATAGATAGTTACGGTAGATGAAAGGTGTAAATGTTTGTAATAGCTTATATACTATTTGGTGTACTTTATGATATTATATTTTATTATGTAAGGGTTGTCTGTAAAAAAAAAAAAAAAAAAGTTATGGAGATTTACAAATAAGTATAAATTTTGATTTGGATATTGATTTTTAAGATGCTATAGTAAGAAGTATATGATTACAGTACATATATACAAATGGTTTATAAATATGTATATTCTTTGTTTATAGCATATAGACCCATTGTCAGTCCTCTTATATACGTTCGGTTGTAAAATATTATAGTCTGTAGTCTATACAACGTATGCATGTTCGGTTGTAAAATGTTAATGTGCTTTGTTTAAAAAGGTTGTACTTTACACGTGATATATATTACTGTATAAACTCACACTTGATGTTGGGTAATATACTGGTTATAATAATGTAAGTCTATTTTTTTTTGTATGTAATTTTATTGATGGATTAAAATATATATATATAATATGTTAGATAAGCTAACAACTATTAGTACATAACACGAATGTAACATGAATACGTAATGAAAGTTATGTTGATTTCTTTTAAAATTTTTGATTTTAAATATAGTATGAATGGAGTTTATGCCTATAGTTATATCTTGGTTATGTATATATATATATATTGTTTAATAAACTGATACGATCTATTTCCATCGATCCTTTTGTCAGCTTGGACCGTCAAGTTCGTGCCTATATAACTTTGCTTTAGAACTCGTTCTTGGATTCGTAACTCATTTCATTGGCTTTTCTTCTATAGCCTCGGAAGGTGAGCACTCACTCACGATTAACGTTCTTTTATTTATTAAATTTGATTTCAATTGAAACGACAATTGAAATAGGCTGCTGTTAGTTAATTACACTGTTATATATGCTATTGCCTGTATCAGTTCACCTGTGACACCTGACACCATTATCTGTTAATTATTTATGCGATGATAATACAGTTTGGCTGATAATTGATTGATTGTTGTTGTTTATATTGGACGTTAAATTGTTAATGTTAAAATGATAAATAGTATAAAATTGAATTTGATATAGAATAGTTAAATGTTAAAATTGATTAACTGACATTTGTATAATATGACCCCTTTAACTGTTGAATTTATTGACACGTAGGATTTGTTTAATTACATTTTGAACCACTGAATGTATGATGTTAAATTGATGATGTATGAAATTGTAAATAGATGACAAATGAAGAACCGTAATGTAATAATCTTTAATCTACATGAAATGATAGTGTAGATTCTAGAAATAATTATATTAATTCGTACAAATAACAATGCGAATTAATACGGTTATTTCGGGATTATTTGAATTGATTATTGGATTGATATTGATTGTTGTTATTGCTTGTTTATTTACTTCGACACCATCCCAGTTATCACACTGCAAGTTCCCTTTGATATGTTTTGATTTTGAATTGAATTGGAATCGGGTTGAAATGATAAATACCCAAATTGAATTTGTACCTAGGATAGGAAATTAAATAAAAACCCGATTGGTAAATAATTTGATTTAAAAAATAAAATGAAGATTTTATTTGAATAAATAATATGGTTTTGAAAAGAAGTTGAAATTTGAATTGTTGATACTTAATAATCTGAAACAAAATATTACCAATGTAATTGATGAAAAAATGTTGTTTAATTTGAGAAATGATTTAATAATTAAGTTTGAAATTATTAAACTTTGAAATTATTTAATAATTAAGTTTTGAATTATTTAATAATTAAATAAGATTGAATTAATTAATGATTAAATTGGATTGGATTCTTTAATAAAAAAAAAATTGATCTTTTGAATAAGTGAATCTACTTTGTAAATAATTGAAATTGAGTTTTCTTTATTAATTAAGTTTTGGAAAATTATTTAAGGAAGTAGATAACTGAAATTGAATTTCTTTAACAAGAAATAAAATTGTGATTTATTGAAATTAATGTAAGACTTGAAATTTAAAGAATTGGATTTGATGAATTTAATTTAATTAAATTTATAAGTTGAACTTAAGAAATTGATCTTATGATTTGGAAATTTAATAGAAATTGTTTTGAATGATAAAGTAACTTAACGAATATTGAATGAAATCGATAAATGAGTTTAAATTGATTTGAATGTTAAATTAAATTAATTTATATGATTCGGAATGAAATTTATATACGAATTTAAATCGATATTTGAATTGTTTTAAAATAAAAATTGAATTTGAATTATAAGATTTTGAAATGGTAATTTGAAAGTATTGAAACGTAAATTTTGGAAATTGGTTTCGAAAGACAAATGAAATGTTGATTTACGAATTGAAATTGAAATTGAAATTGATTTGGTTTTGAAATAAATAAACGACCAATCGGTGTAATAATTACGGAAGTTATTAAAGAGACCGGAATTCGGTTATGGATATACTCTCTATCTAAACCGAAAACCACTTTTATAACTATACGCGGAGTGATGATCCAGAATGAAGTGGTTGGAATGGTGATCGTGTTGACTGAAGAAAGAGAACGATGATGGATAGCCTTGACACTTGTGTCAAATTGGAAATGACTAAAACAGGAGCTGTGCCGGGCCAATGGAGGATTGATACCTCAAGTGGACACACTTCTTCGAACTACTTATACTTGTTGTCGATTGGTGCACCCTTGATTTTGGGAGTGTTGTCTCACGGTGTTGCGGGCGCTGCGGCGTTGCGTTCTCACCAGTCCGGATCAGGCGAACGGTAGTATCACTACCTTGGGTATAGCCTCATGTGCCTTGTCATACTTGTATTCCATTTATGCGCGACCACTACGAATTTGTTTTGTACCTTGAGTATATGTATTGCCCTCTGGTGACTTCCGGTTTTGGGGAAACTACGGTCTTGTATATGCTTGTGGGAATAAAAATGTGTTAAGGGTGGAATGGGCCATGACTTAACGCTATTTTGATATCTTCTTATATTACTGATAGACATTATCTACTTATCGTACATTACTACATAGTAGATAGTTTAACGGATCCTTAAGGATGGTTATTCCAAACATCCTTTGAGTTACTTGTATTTCAATTGCTATTTCACTTGAGTTGGATTTATTAATATAAGAATGTTAATCCTGACTCGAGTGTCTTGTGTTTTGCTTTACGCTCGGGTCAGACTGAGTGGTTCAGCTTTCGAGACTCACCTTTGGAGTTGGAGCTTTGCTTGAACCATCTATTCTGCTTTCAGTATCCGATGATTCCAGTGATGTATCTGGTTTAACTCTGATGTATCGTATTACTCTTCTGTTGTACACTCTGATGTATTTTATATATTCATATAGTAGCTTCATGAACTACTATCTCTTTTATTTCCGCTGCACTTATTACTCTGTGTCTGTGTTCTGTGATTATATCTATTTACTGTATATGTTCAGTTTTGCCAAATTTAAATTAACAACGCGGTATTTTGAACAATTCAACTCCGGCATGAGTGTCTACCTATACACTTATAATGGACGCGAATGGTCCAAAAATATCGGGTCGTTACAGTTGGTATCAGAGCTTTGGTAGCTCTAGGCAAAACTTAACATATAGGGTAAATGTATTTACAGAATCACTCTCATTCGAGTTTCAATCTCTTCCTTTGACTTAATTCCTTTGAATTTTGGAACGTTCCCCTCGGTTCCGAAATTCATTCGTGCTCTCATTATTCGTCTTCTTTCAATTCTGGAGCACCCCATAACTCCATTTTGAATGATAACTTTAATAGATCGGCGGTCTCGCCAATCTTCGAATGATTCGTAAAGGATTAAACTCCTTTATAATAGGCATTGATTTACCGGAGATTTCTGTATCCTCGGTTTACGATGCTATCTAGCTCCTGCTATACCTGAATTCTATTTCTTGAGATCGAACGTCGATTCACCTCGGAATTCTACACCGATCTTATTTGAAGTAACGGTCGACCCGGTTAAGGTTGCCCGCGATTTATATAAACTTATCCATCGCCTTATTTGTTATTAAATTATCTCATCTTTGTTTCAAACCTATCTTCGAATTGAAATTCTCTTTGATTTGAGTCCATCAAATTTGAATCTCTATCCTTGCTTTGAAATCCATTATTGTATCGTTAAGTGAGAAAGTGTATTTGCAAATTAATGTTTAAAAATGTTTTAATATATATTGTGTTGTTTGAGTTGTTGATGCTGATTTGGGTTTCCGATCGATTCGTCTGATCAACGCTATCGATAGGATTTCCAAAACACTTGAGTAGAGCAAACTGACACAATATTGTTTTAAAATTTGTTTGATTACATTGTAAAAATATAAGTAAATTTTCTAGAATTTAATAGGTTAATGAAATTGTTTGTTTGAAATGATAATATTTGATTATCATTTATTGTTCTAAATAAATTTGTAAATACAGTTTATAAATTGATTTGGAATTTGAAATGAATTTAATTCAGAAATTTGAGAATTTATTAGTTTCCGGTGATTTCGAACTTTGGTTTTTAAAATTTTGAAGTATATATTATTGTAAGTATTTTCGAATAGAAATCGTCATCAAAGAACTTTTAAACGTTGAAATCAGTGCTCTTCTCTTTGTCGCTGGAAAATAATTTCGGTGATGGCGGCCGCATCATCGACATTCATTTTCGAGTTTCGAAGTGGAGAAACCATTCTGTAGCTTTGCTACGGTTTTGTTTTGAGAAAAAATATTTTTGATTTAAATTTCTTCAGTATAATTTGATTTATATAGGTGTCTTATTTTAAAATTTAATTTGATTTGATATAAATATATTATTTATATCTCTAAATTATTCAAAGTTAATCGGAAATCTAATTTTTAAATTTTGTTAAAAGATGATTTTAATTATAAATAAAACCAAAATTTGGAATAAATATTTAAACTTGAATAATTGAATTTGGAAAATTTTGTTTGTATATTATTCAACTGCATTCTAATACAACTTACCTAAATCATTCAGAAGTTAAAATGTAATTGGATAATATACCATATAGAATGATTTTATAAATAAAATTTTAGTGTTTATAATAAAGGTTATACACTTAGATTTTGATCATATAAAAATGCTAGTAAAGATGATAGGATAATAGGTTAATTGAATAATAGATGAGGCAAATAAATTTGTTTTAAAGGAATTAATAGATTGAAATTTGATTAACTTATGGAAATACCTTGAATTTAAAATCAATTATTGAATATAAATTTATTTAAATTGAAATTTATATGGTTTAATTTAATTTATATAGGTTAAATATATGTGACTAGATATATTAAGTGAAATAAACTTAATAAATAATTTGGAATAGAACGTTTTAATTTGTTGAATAAATATGATCGTATTAAATGACTATTCTAATTTATGATTTTGAAATTTGTAAATTAAACATAATTGGATAATAAGATAATGAATTTAGAAATAGTTGAGATTGATGTTAGTAAAATTAAATGGATTAAATCAATTATTGAATATCAATTAATTAAAATTTGAATTTATATGGTTTAAATGAATTGTTATTTGTATTTCAAATCTGTTTTCTTTCTGGTTGTTTCTATTCTCCTACCTCGTTTCTTTTCGGGGACGAAAAGTTTTGAGTGGGGGAGAGTGTAACGACCCGTAAAATTTCAACTGTTTTAATAACGTAGTTAGTTGAAATTTTGTGAAATTTTAAACGATAAAATTTTGAAATAAAAATTTCATATTTGGAATACGTCTAGTTAAACATAGCAACTGGTAAATTTTCGTCCGAAAATACGAAAGTTTATTTCGCGCGTAAATTCACTTCAATTTAATCAGTTAAAAAGTAATGAAAATATAATGTTTTCGAAACCAAAATATTTTTACATAGAAAAATTCTAAACCATCTTCTGAGCAAAATATCAGTTCGTCATTTTTCCAAATTCGGACATCTATTGCTCCGTCGTTCTTATTTTCTGCAAAATAGCAGTATTCTGGTACCGATATCGATTTTTATCGGATAATCGAACTACTGATATCTTTATACCGTTTTGATCGTCTCGTCGTGCTGATCTCTACGGTATATTCAATTGCAAAATTCGGAGTTCCATAGTACGTTGCACTTTGCGTAACGCCTACCGTATCGGTAGCCGGTTACAATCTGCTCTGAGACATTTCGTTATCCTGCGTGTAATCCAATAGCCACTGGTATTTATTATTTTCAGTAAATCAACAGCTGACAATTAATATTTCCAAAAATTTATCGTGCATGGCCTTTCAATATTCCCACCGTCCTTTCAATTCGAGCTTTTGAAATTTTACATCGGTTAAGTTTTCTTTTGAGAAATTTTGGAACGTATAACTGCTTTCATATTATTAGGCTGAAAACCCATCTTCTTCTTTGCTACAAAAATATAAATCATACACTCCTTTATTTGTTCCTCTGACCTTATATTTTCTCACGCACCCTCTCACCACTTGCCTTCTCAAACCCGGCCACCTCATCTCGGCCTCAAGACATCGTCGCTCTCCCATCAGGCCATCACCGCACCGAACAAACAACCCACCACCGTCTCCGACTTTTCTCCACCGCCTCCACTAAACTCCACACGCCTTGTCTCTCCGTGATTCCCCGATCTCTGGCCTTTCCCTGAACCGAGCCTCCACCTACCCAGCTCGCAAGGCCTCGCCAAAGCCTGCATCCCCTCCGCCTCCTTCCCTGAACGGAACCCAAGCGCCACCGATCACCGCATCCCCTCTTCCTCTCTGCTGTGTAGCGTCCAAACATCAACCCAGAAACCCAAGCCATGCAACCGACTGCTCTGCCTTCCACATCGACCCGTGACCACGTGAACATCCAACCGAAGCTCTCGGCCCTGACCATCACCGTGAGCAGCTCATCCAGCCTCACTTTTATTCCCTCCTTCTGCTGTAAGTTGTTCGTATATATATAAAAGTATATATTTTCGTTTATATATATATACACCCATCTAGTTATTATGTATAATTTACAGTTTATATATGAGGTACATTTTATTTAAATAATATATATAACGTACGGTAGTTGTATTAGTAAATTTCATTAATAATAATAAAGTAATTCATATTTGATAGTTGGGTTGTCTGCATACATCTTGCTCAATCTGTACGCATTTTGTATATATAGGGCGGTCAGTTGTATGATAAGTGGAGATTGTATATATATTTTACTATAAAATATAAGATCTACGCGTACAAAGTTTACAAGTTATGTGGATGTATACATATAAGTCTCGGCATGTCAAGCTATCATAGGCGAGCCTATTATATAGATAGTTACGGTAGATGAAAGGTGTAAATGTTTGTAATAGCTTATATACTATTTGGTGTACTTTATGATATTATATTTTATTATGTAAGGGTTGTCTGTAAAAAAAAAAAAAAGTTATGGAGATTTACAAATAAGTATAAATTTTGATTTGGATATTGATTTTTAAGATGCTATAGTAAGAAGTATATGATTACAGTACATATATACAAATGGTTTATAAATATGTATATTCTGTGTTTATAGCATATAGACCCATTGTCAGTCCTCTTATATACGTTCGGTTGTAAAATATTATAGTCTGTAGTCTATACAACGTATGCATGTTCGGTTGTAAAATGTTAATGTGCTTTGTTTAAAAAGGTTGTACTTTACACGTGATATATATTACTATATAAACTCACACTTGATGTTGGGTAATATACTGGTTATAATAATGTAAGTCTATTTTTTTTTGTATGTAATTTTATTGATGGATTAAAATATATATATATATAATATGTTAGATAAGCTAACAACTATTAGTACATAACACGAATGTAACATGAATACGTAATGAAAGTTATGTTGATTTCTTTTAAAATTTTTGATTTTAAATATAGTATGAATGGAGTTTATGCCTATAGTTATATCTTGGTTATGTATATATATATATATTGTTTAATAAACTGATACGATCTATTTCCATCGATCCTTTTGTCAGCTTGGACCGTCAAGTTCGTGCCTATATAACTTTGCTTTAGAACTCGTTCTTGGATTCGTAACTCATTTCATTGGCTTTTCTTCTATAGCCTCGGAAGGTGAGCACTCACTCACGATTAACGTTCTTTTATTTATTAAATTTGATTTCAATTGAAACGACAATTGAAATAGGCTGCTGTTAGTTAATTACACTGTTATATATGCTATTGCCTGTATCAGTTCACCTGTGACACCTGACACATGATCTGTTAATTATTTATGCGATGATAATACAGTTTGGCTGATAATTGATTGATTGTTGTTGTTTATATTGGACGTTAAATTGTTAATGTTAAAATGATAAATAGTATAAAATTGAATTTGATATAGAATAGTTAAATGTTAAAATTGATTAACTGACATTTGTATAATATGACCCCTTTAACTGTTGAATTTATTGACACGTAGGATTTGTTTAATTACATTTTGAACCACTGAATGTATGATGTTAAATTGATGATGTATGAAATTGTAAATAGATGACAAATGAAGAACCGTAATGTAATAATCTTTAATCTACATGAAATGATAGTGTAGATTCTAGAAATAATTATATTAATTCGTACAAATAACAATGCGAATTAATACGGTTATTTCGGGATTATTTGAATTGATTATTGGATTGATATTGATTGTTGTTATTGCTTGTTTATTTACTTCGACACCATCCCAGTTATCACACTGCAAGTTCCCTTTGATATGTTTTGATTTTGAATTGAATTGGAATCGGGTTGAAATGATAAATACCCAAATTGAATTTGTACCTAGGATAGGAAATTAAATAAAAACCCGATTGGTAAATAATTTGATTTAAAAAATAAAATGAAGATTTTATTTGAATAAATAATATGGTTTTGAAAAGAAGTTGAAATTTGAATTGTTGATACTTAATAATCTGAAACAAAATATTACCAATGTAATTGATGAAAAAATGTTGTTTAATTTGAGAAATGATTTAATAATTAAGTTTGAAATTATTAAACTTTGAAATTATTTAATAATTAAGTTTTGAATTATTTAATAATTAAATAAGATTGAATTAATTAATGATTAAATTGGATTGGATTCTTTAATAAAAAAAAATTGATCTTTTGAATAAGTGAATCTACTTTGTAAATAATTGAAATTGAGTTTTCTTTATTAATTAAGTTTTGGAAAATTATTTAAGGAAGTAGATAACTGAAATTGAATTTCTTTAACAAGAAATAAAATTGTGATTTATTGAAATTAATGTAAGACTTGAAATTTAAAGAATTGGATTTGATGAATTTAATTTAATTAAATTTATAAGTTGAACTTAAGAAATTGATCTTATGATTTGGAAATTTAATAGAAATTGTTTTGAATGATAAAGTAACTTAACGAATATTGAATGAAATCGATAAATGAGTTTAAATTGATTTGAATGTTAAATTAAATTAATTTATATGATTCGGAATGAAATTTATATACGAATTTAAATCGATATTTGAATTGTTTTAAAATAAAAATTGAATTTGAATTATAAGATTTTGAAATGGTAATTTGAAAGTATTGAAACGTAAATTTTGGAAATTGATTTCGAAAGACAAATGAAATGTTGATTTACGAATTGAAATTGAAATTGAAATTGATTTGGTTTTGAAATAAATAAACGACCAATCGGTGTAATAATTACGGAAGTTATTAAAGAGACCGGAATTCGGTTATGGATATACTCTCTATCTAAACCGAAAACCACTTTTATAACTATACGCGGAGTGATGATCCAGAATGAAGTGGTTGGAATGGTGATCGTGTTGACTGAAGAAAGAGAACGATGATGGATAGCCTTGACACTTGTGTCAAATTGGAAATGACTAAAACAGGAGCTGTGCCGGGCCAATGGAGGATTGATACCTCAAGTGGACACACTTCTTCGAACTACTTATACTTGTTGTCGATTGGTGCACCCTTGATTTTGGGAGTGTTGTCTCACGGTGTTGCGGGCGCTGCGGCGTTGCGTTCTCACCAGTCCGGATCAGGCGAACGGTAGTATCACTACCTTGGGTATAGCCTCATGTGCCTTGTCATACTTGTATTCCATTTATGCGCGACCACTACGAATTTGTTTTGTACCTTGAGTATATGTATTGCCCTCTGGTGACTTCCGGTTTTGGGGAAACTACGGTCTTGTATATGCTTGTGGGAATAAAAATGTGTTAAGGGTGGAATGGGCCATGACTTAACGCTATTTTGATATCTTCTTATATTACTGATAGACATTATCTACTTATCGTACATTACTACATAGTAGATAGTTTAACGGATCCTTAAGGATGGTTATTCCAAACATCCTTTGAGTTACTTGTATTTCAATTGCTATTTCACTTGAGTTGGATTTATTAATATAAGAATGTTAATCCTGACTCGAGTGTCTTGTGTTTTTCTTTACGCTCGGGTCAGACTGAGTGGTTCAGCTTTCGAGACTCACCTTTGGAGTTGGAGCTTTGCTTGAACCATCTATTCTGCTTTCAGTATCCGATGATTCCAGTGATGTATCTGGTTTAACTCTGATGTATCGTATTACTCTTCTGTTGTACACTCTGATGTATTTTATATATTCATATAGTAGCTTCATGAACTACTATCTCTTTTATTTCCGCTGCACTTATTACTCTGTGTCTGTGTTCTGTGATTATATCTATTTACTGTATATGTTCAGTTTTGCCAAATTTAAATTAACAACGCGGTATTTTGAACAATTCAACTCCGGCATGAGTGTCTACCTATACACTTATAATGGACGCGAATGGTCCAAAAATATCGGGTCGTTACAGTTGGTATCAGAGCTTTGGTAGCTCTAGGCAAAACTTAACATATAGGGTAAATGTATTTACAGAATCACTCTCATTCGAGTTTCAATCTCTTCCTTTGACTTAATTCCTTTGAATTTTGGAACGTTCCCCTCGGTTCCGAAATTCATTCGTGCTCTCATTATTCGTCTTCTTTCAATTCTGGAGCACCCCATAACTCCATTTTGAATGATAACTTTAATAGATCGGCGGTCTCGCCAATCTTCGAATGATTCGTAAAGGATTAAACTCCTTTATAATAGGCATTGATTTACCGGAGATTTCTGTATCCTCGGTTTACGATGCTATCTAGCTCCTGCTATACCTGAATTCTATTTCTTGAGATCGAACGTCGATTCACCTCGGAATTCTACACCGATCTTATTTGAAGTAACGGTCGACCCGGTTAAGGTTGCCCGCGATTTATATAAACTTATCCATCGCCTTATTTGTTATTAAATTATCTCATCTTTGTTTCAAACCTATCTTCGAATTGAAATTCTCTTTGATTTGAGTCCATCAAATTTGAATCTCTATCCTTGCTTTGAAATCCATTATTGTATCGTTAAGTGAGAAAGTGTATTTGCAAATTAATGTTTAAAAATGTTTTAATATATATTGTGTTGTTTGAGTTGTTGATGCTGATTTGGGTTTTCGATCGATTCGTCTGATCAACGCTATCGATAGGATTTCCAAAACACTTGAGTAGAGCAAACTGACACAATATTGTTTTAAAATTTGTTTGATTACATTGTAAAAATATAAGTAAATTTTCTAGAATTTAATAGGTTAATGAAATTGTTTGTTTGAAATGATAATATTTGATTATCATTTATTGTTCTAAATAAATTTGTAAATACAGTTTATAAATTGATTTGGAATTTGAAATGAATTTAATTCAGAAATTTGAGAATTTATTAGTTTCCGGTGATTTCGAACTTTGGTTTTTAAAATTTTAAAGTATATATTATTGTAAGTATTTTCGAATAGAAATCGTCATCAAAGAACTTTTAAACGTTGAAATCAGTGCTCTTCTCTTTGTCGCTGGAAAATAATTTCGGTGATGGCGGCCGCATCATCGACATTCATTTTCGAGTTTCGAAGTGGAGAAACCATTCTGTAGCTTTGCTACGGTTTTGTTTTGAGAAAAAATATTTTTGATTTAAATTTCTTCAGTATAATTTGATTTATATAGGTGTCTTATTTTAAAATTTAATTTGATTTGATATAAATATATTATTTATATCTCTAAATTATTCAAAGTTAATCGGAAATCTAATTTTTAAATTTTGTTAAAAGATGATTTTAATTATAAATAAAACCAAAATTTGGAATAAATATTTAAACTTGAATAATTGAATTTGGAAAATTTTGTTTGTATATTATTCAACTGCATTCTAATACAACTTACCTAAATCATTCAGAAGTTAAAATGTAATTGGATAATATACCATATAGAATGATTTTATAAATAAAATTTTAGTGTTTATAATAAAGGTTATACACTTAGATTTTGATCATATAAAAATGCTAGTAAAGATGATAGGATAATAGGTTAATTGAATAATAGATGAGGCAAATAAATTTGTTTTAAAGGAATTAATAGATTGAAATTTGATTAACTTATGGAAATACCTTGAATTTAAAATCAATTATTGAATATAAATTTATTTAAATTGAAATTTATATGGTTTAATTTAATTTATATAGGTTAAATATATGTGACTAGATATATTAAGTGAAATAAACTTAATAAATAATTTGGAATAGAAAGTTTTAATTTGTTGAATAAATATGATCGTATTAAATGACTATTCTAATTTATGATTTTGAAATTTGTAAATTAAACATAATTGGATAATAAGATAATGAATTTAGAAATAGTTGAGATTGATGTTAGTAAAATTAAATGGATTAAATCAATTATTGAATATCAATTAATTAAAATTTGAATTTATATGGTTTAAATGAATTGTTATTTGTATTTCAAATCTGTTTTCTTTCTGGTTGTTTCTATTCTCCTACCTCGTTTCTTTTCGGGGACGAAAAGTTTTGAGTGGGGGAGAGTGTAACGACCCGTAAAATTTCAACTGTTTTAATAACGTAGTTAGTTGAAATTTTGTGAAATTTTAAACGATAAAATTTTGAAATAAAAATTTCATATTTGGAATACGTCTAGTTAAACATAGCAACTGGTAAATTTTCGTCCGAAAATACGAAAGTTTATTTCGCGCGTAAATTCACTTCAATTTAATCAGTTAAAAAGTAATGAAAATATAATGTTTTCAAAACCAAAATATTTTTACATAGAAAAATTCTAAACCATCTTCTGAGCAAAATATCAGTTCGTCATTTTTCCAAATTCGGACATCTATTGCTCCGTCGTTCTTATTTTCTGCAAAATAGCAGTATTCTGGTACCGATATCGATTTTTATCGGATAATCGAACTACTGATATCTTTATACCGTTTTGATCGTCTCGTCGTGCTGATCTCTACGGTATATTCAATTGCAAAATTCGGAGTTCCATAGTACGTTGCACTTTGCGTAACGCCTACCGTATCGGTAGCCGGTTACAATCTGCTCTGAGACATTTCGTTATCCTGCGTGTAATCCAATAGCCACTGGTATTTATTATTTTCAGTAAATCAACAGCTGACAATTAATATTTCCAAAAATTTATCGTGCATGGCCTTTCAATATTCCCACCGTCCTTTCAATTCGAGCTTTTGAAATTTTACATCGGTTAAGTTTTCTTTTGAGAAATTTTGGAACGTATAACTGCTTTCATATTATTAGGCTGAAAACCCATCTTCTTCTTTGCTACAAAAATATAAATCATACACTCCTTTATTTGTTCCTCTGACCTTATATTTTCTCACGCACCCTCTCACCACTTGCCTTCTCAAACCCGGCCACCTCATCTCGGCCTCAAGACATCGTCGCTCTCCCATCAGGCCATCACCGCACCGAACAAACAACCCACCACCGTCTCCGACTTTTCTCCACCGCCTCCACTAAACTCCACACGCCTTGTCTCTCCGTGATTCCCCGATCTCTGGCCTTTCCCTGAACCGAGCCTCCACCTACCCAGCTCGCAAGGCCTCGCCAAAGCCTGCATCCCCTCCGCCTCCTTCCCTGAACGGAACCCAAGCGCCACCGATCACCGCATCCCCTCTTCCTCTCTGCTGTGTAGCGTCCAAACATCAACCCAGAAACCCAAGCCATGCAACCGACTGCTCTGCCTTCCACATCGACCCGTGACCACGTGAACATCCAACCGAAGCTCTCGGCCCTGACCATCACCGTGAGCAGCTCATCCAGCCTCACTTTTATTCCCTCCTTCTGCTGTAAGTTGTTCGTATATATATAAAAGTATATATTTTCGTTTATATATATATACACCCATCTAGTTATTATGTATAATTTACAGTTTATATATGAGGTACATTTTATTTAAATAATATATATAACGTACGGTAGTTGTATTAGTAAATTTCATTAATAATAATAAAGTAATTCATATTTGATAGTTGGGTTGTCTGCATACATCTTGCTCAATCTGTACGCATTTTGTATATATAGGGCGGTCAGTTGTATGATAAGTGGAGATTGTATATATATTTTACTATAAAATATAAGATCTACGCGTACAAAGTTTACAAGTTATGTGGATGTATACATATAAGTCTCGGCATGTCAAGCTATCATAGGCGAGCCTATTATATAGATAGTTACGGTAGATGAAAGGTGTAAATGTTTGTAATAGCTTATATACTATTTGGTGTACTTTATGATATTATATTTTATTATGTAAGGGTTGTCTGTAAAAAAAAAAAAAAAGTTATGGAGATTTACAAATAAGTATAAATTTTGATTTGGATATTGATTTTTAAGATGCTATAGTAAGAAGTATATGATTACAGTACATATATACAAATGGTTTATAAATATGTATATTCTTTGTTTATAGCATATAGACCCA
This sequence comes from Allium fistulosum, assembly GCA_030737815.1. Classification (NCBI taxonomy): domain Eukaryota; kingdom Viridiplantae; phylum Streptophyta; class Magnoliopsida; order Asparagales; family Amaryllidaceae; genus Allium; species Allium fistulosum. The sequence continues at coordinate 643,221,111 of CM060904.1, forward strand.
TTGTCAGTCCTCTTATATACGTTCGGTTGTAAAATATTATAGTCTGTAGTCTATACAACGTATGCATGTTCGGTTGTAAAATGTTAATGTGCTTTGTTTAAAAAGGTTGTACTTTACACGTGATATATATTACTATATAAACTCACACTTGATGTTGGGTAATATACTGGTTATAATAATGTAAGTCTATTTTTTTTTGTATGTAATTTTATTGATGGATTAAAATATATATATATAATATGTTAGATAAGCTAACAACTATTAGTACATAACACGAATGTAACATGAATACGTAATGAAAGTTATGTTGATTTCTTTTAAAATTTTTGATTTTAAATATAGTATGAATGGAGTTTATGCCTATAGTTATATCTTGGTTATGTATATATATATATATATTGTTTAATAAACTGATACGATCTATTTCCATCGATCCTTTTGTCAGCTTGGACCGTCAAGTTCGTGCCTATATAACTTTGCTTTAGAACTCGTTCTTGGATTCGTAACTCATTTCATTGGCTTTTCTTCTATAGCCTCGGAAGGTGAGCACTCACTCACGATTAACGTTCTTTTATTTATTAAATTTGATTTCAATTGAAACGACAATTGAAATAGGCTGCTGTTAGTTAATTACACTGTTATATATGCTATTGCCTGTATCAGTTCACCTGTGACACCTGACACCATTATCTGTTAATTATTTATGCGATGATAATACAGTTTGGCTGATAATTGATTGATTGTTGTTGTTTATATTGGACGTTAAATTGTTAATGTTAAAATGATAAATAGTATAAAATTGAATTTGATATAGAATAGTTAAATGTTAAAATTGATTAACTGACATTTGTATAATATGACCCCTTTAACTGTTGAATTTATTGACACGTAGGATTTGTTTAATTACATTTTGAACCACTGAATGTATGATGTTAAATTGATGATGTATGAAATTGTAAATAGATGACAAATGAAGAACCGTAATGTAATAATCTTTAATCTACATGAAATGATAGTGTAGATTCTAGAAATAATTATATTAATTCGTACAAATAACAATGCGAATTAATACGGTTATTTCGGGATTATTTGAATTGATTATTGGATTGATATTGATTGTTGTTATTGCTTGTTTATTTACTTCGACACCATCCCAGTTATCACACTGCAAGTTCCCTTTGATATGTTTTGATTTTGAATTGAATTGGAATCGGGTTGAAATGATAAATACCCAAATTGAATTTGTACCTAGGATAGGAAATTAAATAAAAACCCGATTGGTAAATAATTTGATTTAAAAAATAAAATGAAGATTTTATTTGAATAAATAATATGGTTTTGAAAAGAAGTTGAAATTTGAATTGTTGATACTTAATAATCTGAAACAAAATATTACCAATGTAATTGATGAAAAAATGTTGTTTAATTTGAGAAATGATTTAATAATTAAGTTTGAAATTATTAAACTTTGAAATTATTTAATAATTAAGTTTTGAATTATTTAATAATTAAATAAGATTGAATTAATTAATGATTAAATTGGATTGGATTCTTTAATAAAAAAAAAATTGATCTTTTGAATAAGTGAATCTACTTTGTAAATAATTGAAATTGAGTTTTCTTTATTAATTAAGTTTTGGAAAATTATTTAAGGAAGTAGATAACTGAAATTGAATTTCTTTAACAAGAAATAAAATTGTGATTTATTGAAATTAATGTAAGACTTGAAATTTAAAGAATTGGATTTGATGAATTTAATTTAATTAAATTTATAAGTTGAACTTAAGAAATTGATCTTATGATTTGGAAATTTAATAGAAATTGTTTTGAATGATAAAGTAACTTAACGAATATTGAATGAAATCGATAAATGAGTTTAAATTGATTTGAATGTTAAATTAAATTAATTTATATGATTCGGAATGAAATTTATATACGAATTTAAATCGATATTTGAATTGTTTTAAAATAAAAATTGAATTTGAATTATAAGATTTTGAAATGGTAATTTGAAAGTATTGAAACGTAAATTTTGGAAATTGATTTCGAAAGACAAATGAAATGTTGATTTACGAATTGAAATTGAAATTGAAATTGATTTGGTTTTGAAATAAATAAACGACCAATCGGTGTAATAATTACGGAAGTTATTAAAGAGACCGGAATTCGGTTATGGATATACTCTCTATCTAAACCGAAAACCACTTTTATAACTATACGCGGAGTGATGATCCAGAATGAAGTGGTTGGAATGGTGATCGTGTTGACTGAAGAAAGAGAACGATGATGGATAGCCTTGACACTTGTGTCAAATTGGAAATGACTAAAACAGGAGCTGTGCCGGGCCAATGGAGGATTGATACCTCAAGTGGACACACTTCTTCGAACTACTTATACTTGTTGTCGATTGGTGCACCCTTGATTTTGGGAGTGTTGTCTCACGGTGTTGCGGGCGCTGCGGCGTTGCGTTCTCACCAGTCCGGATCAGGCGAACGGTAGTATCACTACCTTGGGTATAGCCTCATGTGCCTTGTCATACTTGTATTCCATTTATGCGCGACCACTACGAATTTGTTTTGTACCTTGAGTATATGTATTGCCCTCTGGTGACTTCCGGTTTTGGGGAAACTACGGTCTTGTATATGCTTGTGGGAATAAAAATGTGTTAAGGGTGGAATGGGCCATGACTTAACGCTATTTTGATATCTTCTTATATTACTGATAGACATTATCTACTTATCGTACATTACTACATAGTAGATAGTTTAACGGATCCTTAAGGATGGTTATTCCAAACATCCTTTGAGTTACTTGTATTTCAATTGCTATTTCACTTGAGTTGGATTTATTAATATAAGAATGTTAATCCTGACTCGAGTGTCTTGTGTTTTGCTTTACGCTCGGGTCAGACTGAGTGGTTCAGCTTTCGAGACTCACCTTTGGAGTTGGAGCTTTGCTTGAACCATCTATTCTGCTTTCAGTATCCGATGATTCCAGTGATGTATCTGGTTTAACTCTGATGTATCGTATTACTCTTCTGTTGTACACTCTGATGTATTTTATATATTCATATAGTAGCTTCATGAACTACTATCTCTTTTATTTCCGCTGCACTTATTACTCTGTGTCTGTGTTCTGTGATTATATCTATTTACTGTATATGTTCAGTTTTGCCAAATTTAAATTAACAACGCGGTATTTTGAACAATTCAACTCCGGCATGAGTGTCTACCTATACACTTATAATGGACGCGAATGGTCCAAAAATATCGGGTCGTTACATGATATATATATATCTGGGATCTGTGAATGAAAGATAAGTGTTATCGTTTATACCGCTTATCAATTATATTGTTATATTTAATCTGTGATGGTTGAATGTTGTTGCACTATTGTGTTAAACCCTTGGACTACACAATACACACACAAATGTGGATTTCTCGTGGAAATCGATTAAGTCACAGATTTTTACCAATTTTGGAAAAATTGAGTTTTTGAATCCAAAAATAGTTTTGGAATTGGAATTGAAAGTTTTTGAAATGAGTTTCAGAAAATAAAAGTTATTTTAAATAACTTAATAGAATTGGAATTTAAATCATTTGATTTAAGTTTGAATTCAACATTTTGAAATTGAATTCAATGTATTGGGAATTATGGTCTAAAAGATTTTACAAGTTATAAAAGGTGTTTATATGGGTTTTTAATCATTTAAAATATGGTTTTGGAAATTTAAATTTATATTCAAGTTTTATACCTGGATGGCTTTAACTTGTATAATTGTAACCAGTCTTTCCCAAAACGAAAACTATTCGTTTTCAAGTAATAATAACTTTCATAAAAAGAAAAGATTTCCAATTTGTAACAAAACATTTCAAGTTGAGATGAAATTGTAAATAGTTTGGAAAAACTATGAATTAACCTTTTTGAAGATAATTAAACTTTATTTTGAAATCAAAGAGGATTTGAAAAGGGGTATCTTTTATATTATAAAAGACTTGAATTGTGAATAGTTTTGAAAGCCATAAATTAAATCTTGATTTAAAGATTTAATGGGTTAATCCAATTGAAATGAAAATTGATTTGGGAATCTATGAATGAATCTTGGTGAAAATGGGTAAACTTTATGAAGTAAATCTTTTTGTTTAAAGATTTAAAATGGTCATTTGTTTAAACCATTTAAAGGAAAGGATTTGTGTAATAAGTTGTGACTTAATTGAAATCCCATATCCATATGTTTTAAATCTTGTGCTCACTATTCGGGTTAGTCGGGAAAAGACCTTTGTGTCATATAACCCGTTCCGAATAAGTGATACGACGAAATGGATCGCATTTGAAGACCGGTGATGAAGACCGGGTATTTTTGAAAACGATAGGATGACCTATCGATTGTCTCTGCACCGTTAGCTACGGTATAGAGATTTCCTTTGTGATGGGAAGTTTTATCGGGATTGTGAATACCTGGATTGCAAGGGCTTCTTCGGAAGTGCCTTCGGTTCTGTTCGAACCCGGAACAGACTTGTTTAGTTACATGTCTGACATTACATTTTGAGATATAAAACTTATTTCTTTCAAATACATTTCTGTTTGGTGGCGAAGAATTTATTCTCTTAGCTTAACACCCTTCTCTGAGACGTACGAGCTCAGAGGTTATGTAGTTGAAATTTATCAGTGATATACTCCCAATTTGGTAATGTGGCATGCTGAGTGTTGCTGTGTGATGATTATTTATTGATCATTTGTGATCAAAGCGTGGCATTGTGAAAAAGCATAGCTTTGTGGACGAGACTTCGTCAGACCTCACAACCCGAAAATGGTCGAAATAGGAATGATGCGGCAAGGTTACGAGGGTCGTGCCCTTTAGGGTATGTCATTTCCTTCTGGAAAACGGTGGTATCAGGTATGGAGCCCTGGTATTTAACCTATGTCGATACTCCAATCTCATTTACTGTGTGATTGTTGTTTGATCGAGGCGCCTCGGATAAAGGTCCCAAAGGACCGGGGAATGGCATATTCGTGTAGTAGTTACCTATTTCCAGAGGTAACCCGGCCTTGTGTTGGCAGAGAGCCAGGTTGGTTTCTCGGGACGTCCATCCAGAGGCGATCCCATGTGACAGTAGGAAGTTCCTTAGCCTGACCATTTGTTGGAAATCCAATTTCCAATACGAAACCAGTACGGTTTTAGTTGTAGAACCTGCCATTTACTTATGGTGGCGCCTCACTATTTAGATGGTAGCTATAGTAGGCATAGTTCGGAATGTCTATGCTGGCTAAGATTAATATTGTATCTTCAAAATGTTTTCCACTATGTACTAATAATAATATCAAATCGAATGATTTTGCGTAGTAAGCATGTTTGACTATCATAAGAAGAAATCTCCTCCAATTCTGCTTTTGCATTGTGTGTGTGGCGGGAGGTCTTATGGTAGTTTCATTTTCCAAAAGCATTGCAGATATTTTCTACTTCCTTGTTGTTGTTGTTGTTTAAAGATAAATAACTGTTTTAGTTCTCACACTAGTCACCATGACTGACCTGGAGTTTATTGTTTCCTTCCTAAACTCTGGGTGCCCACCAATTTCCACACGGGCAGTCTAGAGTCAGGTTATCAGTTCATTCTAGATTCAGGAGATGCTGTGGAGCTCATTGGCGAGCTGGTTGACGAGGCGTAGCATTTGTATATGATATTATTTATTCCGCTGTGTATTCTGTATGAGGACAAGTTTATATAACTGTCCGGTGTTGTATTGTAACAACCCGGTTTTTCGCGTCCGTTTATAAATGACGATTAAATCATTGTTAATTGCTAATGTAGATTTTAATCGAGTCGAAACCCTTTTTGTAAAAGTTTGTTATCGTCACTAGACGATTGAAATTGATAACAAACTTCTATTAGCAATTTTGATCGAATTGAAATTCTTTTTAAGTTGTAAAAAGATTCTTTAATAAATGTTTGGGTAAATGTTGAAGGGCTTTAACTTATAATCTCGGCCCACAATTATTTGGAATGCTGTGATAATATCAGATAAACCCATACTTCAGCCCATACCTTAACCCTACCTCCCACGACCTTACCCCTTTCTTCTGCTAAAACACGTCGCACCCCCTTCTCTTCAGACCAGTCAAACGAAAAAAACGAACGAAAGAAAAAAATGGCGACTTGATAAAACTAGGGCTCGGAGATCTCGTTCGATCTGGCGAATTTAGGGCTTCGTTCAATTCAAGGGCGACCGCTTCCTTGCTCGTTCCTCCAATCTGCGGCTCGTCGAACAAAAGTGAGTAACCCTATTTACTCACATCTAGTTCAAAACCATTTGTGGTAGGGTTTAAATTCCCTAATTGCGTTCGTCTGATAATTATTTAAATTCGTTGATGATTTATTTCGTCACTCGGTTTCGATTCCTGTTGTTTTCGGCATTGTCGTGAATTCTGTTTCTGCTCCAAGTTGTTATTTCCTTGACTTTGGTTTATGAGAATGTTGTCTTCGATTTTGATGATTCACCGTCCAGTATTAAGCTCGGCAGTCGATTGTTCGTTGTGATTTTTCCTTGACTTCGATTATGATTTGTGAAATCAACTCCATGAATCTCAATTTCATTGCGTTGATATTATACTACAGTAGCTTCACTTGGTTTAAACTACGTCTGGGTTGATTTTGGATCCGTGAAATTTTGGATACATGAATTTTTGTTGGCTTCGGCCATCGCCTTTGCTTCGACATTGAAATTGTTTTTTTGACTGTGGCATGCTTGATATTTTCTTTGTTGGCATCTGTATATTCTTGGTCGAAACCAGTCACACATGTTTTAGTTGCATTGACCAGTTTGCAGTTTTGAGTATTGTAGTTTATTTTGATAATCATGTGGCCATATTGGCTTGTTCATTCCGTGTGCATGTGTACATGTTGTTTTCGTTCTGGTACATGATATTGGGTCTCCCCTGCATGTCGTACTTGTTAGTGCTTGGATAATGGACTGCTTCATGTAGTCTGGTTATCCATAGGTTGCTTTGTCGTATTCATTTACAATGGGTTGGATGGTCTGGACATTGTCGTATTGTGACTTGATACACTCACTTGTTTTTTGATGTTTCATGATTTGAAGTCTGGGCCGGTATGTATTGAAATTGGTTAAGTTGTTGGAGTCATGGCTTTACCGTTGACTGTTGCACCGATATCACTTCTTGGTATATCTCCTTGTTGTCTTCATTTTACTGGACACTCATCGTGGCAATTGTTCATTTGTCTGCATTGACTTCATGTAGTTTGTGAGGTGGCTGTATAGTGGGAATTCAAATTGTTGGCATTATTTCAGTGTTTCATCACTTAAGTCATTTGAGACATTGGGTCTGCATACATATGCTATGACGCTGTTTGATTTGTTGAAGCTGTGCATTTGTGTTGAGTCATGACAACCATGGCTTGACCTTTGCATTTTGTTGTTGGCTGTTGCCTTCGGTCTGCACTTAAATCTGTTTCACCCCGACCTGATCTGGTGCATGTTACATCCATGAACCCTTCACTGCATTCATTTGTGTTGGGCGTTTCTTATACTTGTGGCTACCGGGTCAATATTTGCAGTTCACTGAACTGTTGTTCCGCTTATGTTTTCCATTATTCATATAGGGGCTGCACTTGTCCTGGCCCTGGGTTCATTGTAATTTGGTTTGGGTTTGAGCATCACTGATCTAATATACATTGGATTGGTTTTTTTTTCTCATTACACTTGAGTTGAATCCGGCTGAAATGCTCGGGTTTGACCTTTTGGTTGCGTTGTGATTTTAATTGACTTCATTTGTGTTGAACCTAATTTTGGGTTTGACCTTTGCAGTTTCGACGTACGGTAGTGGCGAGGCAGTGCACGCGTGCGTGCACTGCAGCCACCCAAACTCGACAGTTTGAATTGATGTTTCTTTGCTCGTGATGCATTGATTTTTATACCATATTGGCGAGGCCATACACGCGTGCGTGTACGGCAGCCAATCGAGTTTTGATGATTTTAAAGTGACAATTTCGATTGTTTTTAAATTGATTTAGTCGATTTGATAAATTGTTTATTTATCTCTGTTGATGATTTAAATCTGCTGATTTTTGTTAAACACTGTTAAGTGTTATATTGACCGTTATCCGGTTTCTTTGTTTAAAGAATCGGATAGACGAGAATTATTGTGACTGTCGTCTATTTAAATTATTACTGCCTATATGCACTAATAAACTGGTTTGAATTAGACTGACCTGGGTATTATTTTCTTTTGAATGTAATACTCGGGTCAGACCCGAGTTATTTCAGGTTGTAGATTTTCTTCTTTGAGTTGCTGTTCAGGATATGAAGACTTTTCACATCTTCTGAAGTTGTCAATGTCATTTTGTAGTAGTCGTGTCATTGTATAGAACGATATGTATTCATGCATATTAGTCGATAATGTACTTGTATATATAACTTCTAGAGTCGACAGTTGTAGTTGTATCATATGTATCGTGTCAACTATATTGTAACTGACATCGGTTATATATATATGAGATTTTTGTTAATCTGTGTTCCGCATTTATATTATCTGTGTTATTGTTATATCTAATGTCCTAAACTATTATGAACTATCGTAGTTTGTTTTATACTGATAATTGGATATGTCGATGGGAGTAAATAAATAATAGATGAAAAAAAAAGTATATACCACTCCTATCGAGATAACCAATATTAGTGTAAGGCCAATTACGGATGGTCGCTCCTATCCAGCCTTATTCTTCGTAATAATAGACAGTATTTCTTTTAATACTCTTTGTTATTATGAGTATAGAGGTGGGGCGTCACAGTTGGTATCAGAGCTTGGGGTTTATGGACATAATATAAAACATAACTTGGGTGGAACATATGTTACAACTATTGGTCGATGTTTTATTGTGATTTGAGTCAAAACTAAAGTTTTGAAATTTGGATGAAATTTTTAAAATATCTTTATTTGAAAATAATAGTGAAACTGTGTTTTGTTGATTTGATTGAATTGTGTTCTGTTTATCAGAGTGCGCAGCGGAAACAGTGAAACTGTCTTCGCTGAGTACAACTGACAATCTTTTTGATTTAAAAATCAAAATACGAAATTGATATGAATTCCAATTGTTGTTTACATAGCTGTAATTATTTTGTTTCTTTGAGAATTTCGAATCCAAATTGAGGATTCGAAGAAATTGCAGATATGCGATTTTGTTGAAATTTCCGCTGGCTTTCTTTTGTACTAATCCTCTATCGATTAGATTTTGTTGTTTTGAATTGTCTTCATTGAAGATACCTTCGAATGATTTCTTTGTTCATTTTGTAGTACGTGCAAAATTTGAATTGCACGTTATTGCATTTATTTTACGTTGAACCGATGCTAGGTTGTGAAACGTATTTTGTTGCCGTTATTTTTATAACGGGATTTTTACACCAAAGCTAAATTTTTGAAGCACGGTGTTTTGTGGCATTTTGATGAATGAAAATTCTCTGATATTACATTTTGATGTAAATTGTTTTGATGTGATTTTGACGTTTTAAAATTACTGTCGCTTTGGCTTCAGTAACCGTCAAATTTTAAAAGTGGATTTTCTAGCGGTTATTCCGCAATGCTGTTTTGTGACCGTTTTTACGGTATTTTGAGAAGTACAATTTCCTTATCGAAATTGTTACTGATTTGCTGCTTTAATCACGTGATTGGAAAATCGTTTTAAAATGAAAAGTGTTTTATGAATTTTTAACAGTTCGCGTTTTCAAATGAATGAGAAAGCGACTTAAACGATTCAGCAAAATCGAGGATTATGACCCCTTTCTTTTACTGTTTCGCTTAACTCCGGACTTGTCCAGTTGAGAATGTGAATTGTTATTTTTACAAAATAAATAAAATTGTTTTCAGAAATTTTAACAGTTTGCGCTTTCAAAAGAATGAGGAAGCGATTTAAACGTTTCAGCAAAATCGAGGACTATGACCCCTTTCTTTTACTGATTCGCTTAATTCCGGACTTGTCCGTTTGAGAATGTGAAATGTATTTTTACAAAATACACAATTTTGCACTTTCAAGGAAACGATGAAGAGAATCAAACGATTTAGTAAAACACGTGGTATGAGACATGTGTGTTTGCTATTTCGGTTAATTCCGGACTCGTTAATTGAAATATTTGATGATTTTGTGTGCTTTCGAGCCACTATGAGGACCTTCGGGTCATTTGTTGGGCTTTCGGGCCACTCTGCGGACCTTCGGGTCAAATACCAGTACTAGACCTTCGGGTCACTCTGCGGACCTCCGGGTCAATCTGATGGGCGCCAAAAATTATGTTGAGTACTTAGTAGGCTTCGGCCACTCTGAGATGCACGTGCGGCGAATTAAAAACTCATCATCTGATGGAATCGATCCAAGCTTTTATGTTGATTTTCTAGTCTTCTTAATTGATTTCTAGATATTTGTTGTTTCTAATTATCTGCAGGTAATTAGATATCTGATGTTATGAGATTTAATTATCGTATCGGTAATTAAAAATTTGTTGATATGAGTTCTGATTATCGTTTTGATAATCAGATATTTGTTGTTTCTAATTATCGCTTGTGATAATTAGATATTTGTTGATATGAGTTCTGATTATCGTTTTTGATAATCGGATATTTGTTGCTTTTAATTATCGCTTTAGATAATTAAATATTTGCTGATTTCGAATTTAATTATCGCTTTAGATAATTAAATATTTGTTGATTTGAGATTTAATTATCGCTTTAGATAATTAAATATTTGTTGCTTTGAAATTTAATTATCGCTTTAGATAATTAAATATTTGTTGATATGAGACTTAATTATCGCTTTTGATAATTAAATATTTGTTGATTTGATATTTAATTATCGCTTTAGAGAATTAAATATTTGTTGCTTTGAGATTTAATTATCGCTTTAGATAATTAAATATTTGTTGCTTTGAGATTTAATTATCGCTTTAGATAATTAAATATTTGCTGATTTCGAATTTAATTATCGCTTTAGATAATTAAATATTTGTTGCTTTGAGATTTAATTATCGCTTTAGATAATTAAATATTTGCTGATTTCGAATTTAATTATCGCTTTAGATAATTAAATATTTGTTGATTTGAGATTTAATTATCGCTTTAGATAATTAAATATTTGTTGCTTTGAGATTTAATTATCGCTTTAGATAATTAAATATTTGCTGATTTCGAATTTAATTATCGCTTTAGATAATTAAATATTTGTTGATTTGAGATTTAATTATCGCTTTAGATAATTAAATATTTGTTGCTTTGAGATTTAATTATCGCTTTAGATAATTAAATATTTGCTGATTTCGGATTTAATTATCGCTTTAGATAATTAAATATTTGTTGCTTTGAGATTTAATTATCGCTTTAGATAATTAAATATTTGCTGATTTCGAATTTAATTATCGCTTTAGATAATTAAATATTTGTTGATTTGAGATTTAATTATCGCTTTAGATAATTAAATATTTGTTGCTTTGAGATTTAATTATCGCTTTAGATAATTAAATATTTGCTGATTTCGGATTTAATTATCGCTTTAGATAATTAAATATTTGTTGCTTTGAGATTTAATTATCGCTTTAGATAATTAAATATTTGCTGATTTCGAATTTAATTATCGCTTTAGATAATTAAATATTTGTTGATTTGAGATTTAATTATCGCTTTAGATAATTAAATATTTGTTGCTTTGAGATTTAATTATCGCTTTAGATAATTAAATATTTGCTGATTTCGAATTTAATTATCGCTTTAGATAAATAAATATTTGTTGCTTTGAGATTTAATTATCGCTTTAGATAATTAAATATTTGCTGATTTGAGATTTAATTATCGCTTTTGATAATTAAATATTTGCTGATTTGAGATTTAATTATCGCTTTTGATAATTAAATATTTGTTGGATTTGAAATTTGATTATCGTTGGTGATAATCGAATAATTGTTGATTTGAGAAATTTGATTATCATCTTTGATAATTGAATATTTGTCTTCTGATTATCGTTTGAGATAAGTAAATATTTGCGATTTGAAAATTCAATTATTGTTTTTGATGATTGAATATTTGCGATTTTTGAGATTTGAGCTTCATTTTTTTTTTCTCTGGAAATTCAGGTGAGTAATTTGATTTACTCACATTCAATTCGTGCTCTGTATGGGATTTCTGCTCTGTTTTTCCTTCTCTTTTAGTTGCTGGAACTCGATTGTTCTTGCTTTTGTGAGTCGTCTGATTTTGATCCTTGATTCCCACGATGTTGAACCTTTTGATTTCTTATCCAATACTTCCCCGCTGACACTTGCTTTGCTTATACATTCGACATTGCCATGCTCTTTTGGTTGTTACCTTTTATCCATTTATTCCCTATGATTGCGTGGACGCAATTTCTTTAAGGAGGGGAGTCTATAACAACCCGGTTTTTCGCGTCCGTTTATAAATGACGATTAAATCATTGTTAATTGCTAATGTAGATTTTAATCGAGTCGAAACCCTTTTTGTAAAAGTTTGTTATCGTCACTAGACGATTGAAATTGATAACAAACTTCTACCAGCAATTTTGATCGAATTGAAATTCTTTTTAAGTTGTAAAAAGATTCTTTAATAAATGTTTGGGTAAATGTTGAAGGGCTTTAACTTATAATCTCGGCCCACAATTATTTGGAATGCTGTGATAATATCAGATAAACCCATACTTCAGCCCATACCTTAACCCTACCTCCCACGACCTTACCCCTTTCTTCTGCTAAAACACGTCGCACCCCCTTCTCTTCAGACCAGTCAAACGAAAAAAACGAACGAAAGAAAAAAATGGCGACTTGATAAAACTAGGGCTCGGCGATCTCGTTCGATCTGGCGAATTTAGGGCTTCGTTCAATTCAAGGACGACCGCTTCCTTGCTCGTTCCTCCAATCTGCGGCTCGTCGAACAAAAGTGAGTAACCCTATTTACTCACATCTAGTTCAAAACCATTTGTGGTAGGGTTTAAATTCCCTAATTGCGTTCGTCTGATAATTATTTAAATTCGTTGATGATTTATTTCGTCACTCGGTTTCGATTCCTGTTGTTTTCGGCATTGTCGTGAATTCTGTTTCTGCTCCAAGTTGTTATTTCCCTGACTTTGGTTTATGAGAATGTTGTCTTCGATTTTGATGATTCACCGTCCAGTATTAAGCTCGGCAGTCGATTGTTCGTTGTGATTTTTCCTTGACTTCGATTATGATTTGTGAAATCAACTCCATGAATCTCAATTTCATTGCGTTGATATTATACTACAGTAGCTTCACTTGGTTTAAACTACGTCTGGGTTGATTTTGGATCCGTGAAATTTTGGATACATGAATTTTTGTTGGCTTCGGCCATCGCCTTTGCTTCGACATTGAAATTGTTTTTTTGACTGTGGCATGCTTGATATTTTCTTTGTTGGCATCTGTATATTCTTGGTCGAAACCAGTCATTCATGTTTTAGTTGCATTGACCAGTTTGCAGTTTTGAGTATTGTAGTTTATTTTGATAATCATGTGGCCATATTGGCTTGTTCATTCCGTGTGCATGTGTACATGTTGTTTTCGTTCTGGTACATGATATTGGGTCTCCCCTGCATGTCGTACTTGTTAGTGCTTGGATAATGGACTGCTTCATGTAGTCTGGTTATCCATAGGTTGCTTTGTCGTATTCATTTACAATGGGTTGGATGGTCTGGACATTGTCGTATTGTGACTTGATACACTCACTTGTATTTTGATGTTTCATGATTTGAAGTCTGGGCCGGTATGTATTGAAATTGGTTAAGTTGTTGGAGTCATGGCTTTACCGTTGACTGTTGCACCGATATCACTTCTTGGTATATCTCCTTGTTGTCTTCATTTTACTGGACACTCATCGTGGCAATTGTTCATTTGTCTGCATTGACTTCATGTAGTTTGTGAGGTGGCTGTACAGTGGGAATTCAAATTGTTGGCATTATTTCAGTGTTTCATCACTTAAGTCATTTGAGACATTGGGTCTGCATACATATGCTATGACGCTGTTTGATTTGTTGAAGCTGTGCATTTGTGTTGAGTCATGACAACCATGGCTTGACCTTTGCATTTTGTTGTTGGCTGTTGCCTTCGGTCTGCACTTAAATCTGTTTCACCCCGACCTAATCTGGTGCATGTTACATCCATGAACCCTTCACTGCATTCATTTGTGTTGGGCATTTCTTATACTTGTGGCTACCGGGTCAATACTTGCAGTTCACTGAACTGTTGTTCCGCTTATGTTTTCCGTTATTCATACAGGGGCTGCACTTGTCCTGGCCCTGGGTTCATTGTAATTTGGTTTGGGTTTGAGCATCACTGATCTAATATACATTGGATTGGTTTTTTTTTCTCATTACACTTGAGTTGAATCCGGCTGAAATGCTCGGGTTTGACCTTGTGGTTGCGTTGTGATTTTAATTGACTTCATTTGTGTTGAACCTAATTTTGGGTTTGACCTTTGCAGTTTCGACGTACGGTAGTGGCGAGGCAGTGCACGCGTGCGTGCACTGCAGCCACCCAAACTCGACAGTTTGAATTGATGTTTCTTTGCTCGTGATGCATTGATTTTTATACCATATTGGCGAGGCCATACACGCGTGCGTGTACGGCAGCCAATCGAGTTTTGATGATTTTAAAGTGACAATTTCGATTGTTTTTAAATTGATTTAGTCGATTTGATAAATTGTTTATTTATCTCTGTTGATGATTTAAATCTGCTGATTTTTGTTAAACACTGTTAAGTGTTATATTGACCGTTATCCGGTTTCTTTGTTTAAAGAATCGGATAGACGGGAATTATTGTGACTGTCGTCTATTTAAATTATTACTGCCTATATGCACTAATAAACTGGTTTGAATTAGACTGACCTGGGTATTATTTTCTTTTGAATGTAATACTCGGGTCAGACCCGAGTTATTTCAGGTTGTAGATTTTCTTCTTTGAGTTGCTGTTCAGGATATGAAGACTTTTCACATCTTCTGAAGTTGTCAATGTCATTTTGTAGTAGTCGTGTCATTGTATAGAACGATATGTATTCATGCATATTAGTCGATAATGTACTTGTATATATAACTTCTAGAGTCGACAGTTGTAGTTGTATCATATGTATCGTGTCAACTATATTGTAACTGACATCGGTTATATATATATATGAGATTTTTGTTAATCTGTGTTCCGCATTTATATTATCTGTGTTATTGTTAAATCTAATGTCCTAAACTATTATGAACTATCGTAGTTTGTTTTATACTGATAATTGGATATGTCGATGGGAGTAAATAAATAATAGATGAAAAAAAAAGTATATACCACTCCTATCGAGATAACCAATATTAGTGTAAGGCCAATTACGGATGGTCGCTCCTATCCAGCCTTATTCTTCGTAATACTAGACAGTATTTCTTTTAATACTCTTTGTTATTATGAGTATAGAGGTGGGGCGTCACATGTATTGTGTATATTGTTGTTGTACACCCTGATGATGTGATGTAATGTATAAACTGATATAGTTCTTTGATTTAAAGATTATTCATTTATCTATTATATGTTGTTCCGGTGCGATATGTGAGATTCTGATTTTGTTCTGTGTTTTTCTGTTGTTTCTTCTTTCTTTTCTTCTATCTTCTTCTACCTCTTCTTTTTCTCCATAACAATTTGGTTTTCTGGCATTCGATTGCTCGGCAGTTTATACAGTGGACGTATTAATGTCGATTTTTGGAAGTCGAAAATCCAAAATCGTTACAAGTGGTATCAGAGCATATGGTTAAGCGATAACCTTGGCTCTGTTGGGAATTACTCATTAGAGATAGAGTCAATAGTACTCTAGAATGAGTGTGAGTGTAATAATAGATACGAGTGCGTATTTGTTAGTGAATATGAAATTGTTTTATATTGTGATGGTTGGTTTATTGAGTGGTATATGGATTCTGGTCGGTATAGTCTGTACAACTCTATCGATAGGGATCTCTAAACACTTGTATAGAACAATTCGGCACGATATTGTTTTAAAATTGGGTAAATGAAATAATTTTACCTCAGTTATATTTTGTATATAAAGGAAATAATTTTTTAGAATTACTAAAGTGTATATAAATTGAATTGTTTGGTTGTTGAAAATGTGAATATATATAAATTAATAAAAGTTGTTTGAATAATCTAAATAAAAACAACAATTCTAAAAGAATGAAGTATATAAGCAAATGAATTATTAAGTATGGAATTATAATTAATATGATTTGCAGTTGTGAAATGATCTTACGTATAAGAAGTGAAACTATATGAATATATTTATAATTATGAGTTGTAAATAAAAATGAATTTGAACTATGAATTTGAAAATTTTGAATCCTGTTTATTTTGGAAGTTATTTTTCAAAATTAAAAGTAAAATAGTGAAATTATATGAGAAAGGATTTATAAATGTGATTTATAAATAAAAGGAAATTTTGAAAGAATTTTAAGCACTGAATTCACTAGTGTTGCTGGGAAATAATAAGGGTGATGACTGCAGCATCATCAGTATCATTTTTGAGTTTCTGTGTGATGGATTTGCTACCATAATAAATTGAAAAATTGAAGTTTTGTTGTGATAAACAAATATGAAATTAAAATCCAAGTTGAAATTGATGAATATAAGTGAAATGAGTTTTATACTTATAATATGATTTGGAAGTTTAAATATATAAGTTGTGTAACTTATAGAATGGGTAAAGGTAAGTGAAACCAATTGTTAAAGTGGTTAAAACAATTTTGTTGAGCAAAATGAGATATGAATTTGAATAATTGATGAAATTTGACTTTGGTAAAAGTTAAATAGAATTTATTTTAGAAATTGAATCTGAATTGGATTTATAAGTGGAAATTTGAAATGGAATATAACTTAAGTGATGTTAAATGAATTTGATTTTAATATCAAAGTAGAAATAATAAAGTGAATTAAATGGATATGAACTTGAGTTATACAAAGGAGATTCAACCTTATTTGTAAAATGAATTAGTAATTGAATTGGAATAAATGGATTGAATGTTAATCAATCGAATGTGAATAAATTTATATGGAATAATGAATGTAAGTGTTAATTCATTAAAAGCTAATGAATTGGAATTTGAATGAATTAAATGAATGCCAATTTAATATTAAACCAATTGGAATTAAAAGTGTTGAACCAAATTGAACGTAAGTAATGTAAATTAAATTAATTTGGTTGTGTTGAATGACATTGGTTGTTATAAGATTATTGATTGATTGTATATAGTATATAATTCATTAAGTGTTAATGAAATGGAATTTGTGAAATTGAAAGCTATGTAATTGGATTTAAATTGGAAGTTAACCAACTTGAATGTAAATTAGTGAAGGTGAACTAATTGAAAATGAATACATGAATGGTTTGAAAATTTTGTTGAAAGCATTCGAATTCGTTTTGAAACCATATAAATTGCTTATGGGAATTATTTGATTGCATTGCTTATGGAAACTTTGTGTTTGTTATTGAAAATTAATGAAATGTAAATGAATTTCCTATATATGTCACTTACGTGTTTGAATTGAGTAAGTACAGGTGCCATGGCTGCCGTTCGGTTGATTTGGTTGCGCTAAAATGCTAAATCAATAACTGCTTTGCTTAAAAATGCTAAAAAGGTACGCCTACGCAATAAAAATAGGAAATATGAACTGTTTTTCTGCTTTTCCAACCATGTGGGTCGATGTATGCATATTTATGTCTATTGTGATCCTACTACGATCGAACCGCGCAAAGGAGACGCTGGCGAATTTTTCTGAAAATTTAAGGCGTTAGAAAATTTTTGAACTTTTGGAAAAATTTTGTTAATGGAAAATATAGGAATTGAACTAGAAAATGGAAACCATTTTTTGGGTGAAGTTAAAGGTTTCGGAAAAGGTGAATATAAAATTTTCACTAAGGTGATTTTTGAAAAGTTAATGAATTTGGGGCATTTTTCTTACTTTGCAATTTCGAGGACGAAATTCTTTTAAGGGGGGAAGATTGTAACGACCCAGAATTTTGGTCATTCGAAATCGGGATATTTAATTAATTTTAAATATTCAAAAGTTAATTTTTATAAGTCGAATAGATTATTTTTTTCGAATATAGTGATTTAATTGTATAATTAAATCGATATTTAATATTTGAAATTCCAGAAATAATTGATAATTGGGTTTAATGTGATTAAAAATGATTTATAAAGTTGTAGTAAATCATATTGGAGTTAGAATGATGTTGTAGAACTTTTAAAATCGATTTAAAAGTTAATTTGTGAAAATTGAATATTTTAATATTTAATTGATGATTGAAAATAGTCATTTTCAAACAGTCTCGGATTTCGACGAAACAAGTTTCATCGGATCCGTAATATGAAATTATTGTAAGATTTCAAATTTTGTCTCAATCGGAGTTGTCGTTAGTCAGGGGCAAGCCAAAACGCATCGAAATCGTTTTAATCGGTTTAATTTAAATTTGATCGTTTATTTCCGTAACTCTCACATACGATCGAATTAGCTCCTGAAACATGTTCCATTGTGTTCGGAACGCGGGTAAAACCTTAGAAACGCCAGCCGGCACGCTTGATTTGGAGTTCGGAAAAATTCGGGTGAATAGTGTTTTGGCAATTTTCTATAAAAGGCCACAACATTTCACAATTTTCAAGCAAACCCTAGTTTTGAACGTGGCCGCCACTTATACTTTTAATGGCCGATATCTTCCAGCATTCTTCCCCATTTTTCTTCAAATCCATAAATCTATTCAAAAAATCGTCAACTACAATATGGTAGGGCTCGTTGAGATCCACATATCCAACGGTTATGATCGGAAACGAGCTGGTGGATCGACGGCAATTGCAAGTTGAAGGCGTGCGGTAGGGCACAATTTTTGAGGTGAAATAGGGGACCGAGTGTGACCGGTTGCTCGGTGTTGGTAGAGGGGTGCTAGGGCAATGGAATGCTTTGATCGATCTCCGGTGGCTTGGTGGTGGAGCGGTCGTCGATGGATGAAGTCGCGTGTGTGGGTTCTTGCGTGCTTTACTAACCTGGGAGTTTCGAACGTGAAGAAGACAAAGGAGGGGGGCGGCCCAGATCTATACTCTTCAAAATGAACGACCAAGATGATAACAAAGGTTTAAAATTTAAAATGAAAGTGAAATTAATTATATAATTATTCGTATAAACTTTAAAATGTTATAACTTGTTCATACGAGGTCTGTTTCGCACGAAACGAATTGCATTGGAATCGTTTCGACGAGCTCTTCGCAATGGAGCTGGTTTGGAGTCAATTGGAGTCAGTGAAAATTTTGAGTAAAATTAAACGCGTGTTTAATTTTATTCGAAATAAAATACTACAACCGTTATCGGAAGCAAGGTGAGAACTCCTCACTAAATCGAATATTGTGTTTCGATTTAAATTTAAAATTACTTGATTGTGTTGATTGTGTGATTGGATGATAAATTGTTATCTATTGTGTTAAATAGACCCTATACGCCGTATATTAAGAGGATGTTATTTATTAAAAACATATACCGCGATAATTCCACCGTGAAGTGGAATTGGTATTATATATGTATTTGGAGTTGATTTCCCGCATTATATAGCGGATGAGACCATATTGCGCCGCATAATAGCGGATAATAATTACAAATCCCATATACCACGATATTCCATATTGAAGTGGAATTGGTATTATGCTAACATCTGTGGATGCAGGGAAACAGGTTGGAGGGATCTTACTGGATTCCTCAAATAATTGAATTTGTTTCGATATTGTGTGTTGATTGTTTATAATCGCCGTGTGATTATATTGTGATTGAATTTGTTGATGCCTATAAATTTAGCCGGATATATTTTTGGTATCGTTGGATACCGAAAATAAATAGAAATTGGATTTTCGAAATTCAAGTTGAAAATTTATCGAAAAATTTATTTTTGATAATTGGATAAATTTAAAAGAAGTTTTAAATGATAAAGTCTTAATTTTGAACTGTATTGAATTAAATTTCAAATTTTGGAAAAAAGGGCTTAATAAATGAATTTCGAAAATATTATTTATAAGTTGAGAATTTATTTAAAATTTGGAAATCGTGAATAGTTTGGAAAATAAAGGAATTTATCTTCTTAAAAAGGGATTTATTTTAAAAAGGAAATAAATTTAGAAATCCATTTGGTAATTGATTTTTGGTGATTGAAAATAAATCTTTGAAAATGTTTGGAAATTTATTTGGTGTTTTGAAATAAATTTGAAAATAAATTTGAAATTAATTGATTATTAATTTACCATAACTGGTAAAATTTATTCACGAAAATTTATCTAATTTGAATTAATCAGATAATTTAATTAATCCTACTTATGGATGTTTGGATTATATTGGATGTTGAATCGTTTGACATCTCTGATATGTGATGCTTTGTGATATATCCTGTTCTGTGTTGTGATTTTGTGATTTATTTATCTGTGATATATATATATATATATATATATATATATATATATCTATGATCTATGAATGAAAGATAAGCATTATCGTTTATGCCGCTTATCAATTATATTGTTATATTTGATCTGTGATGGCTGAATGTTGTTGCACTATTGTGTTAAACCCTTGGACTACACAATACACACACAAATGTGGATTTCACGTGGAAATCAGTTAAGTCATAGATTTTTACCAATTTTGGAAAAATTGAGTTTTAGAATCCAAAAATAGTTTTGGAATTGGAATTGGAATTGAAAGTTTTTGAAATGAGTTTCAGAAAATAAAAGTTATTTCAAATAACTTAATAGAATTGGAATTTAAATCATTTAATTTAAGTTTGAATTCAACATTTTGAAATTGAATTCAATGTATTGGGAATTATGGTCTAAAAGATTTTACAAGTTATAAAAGGTGATTATATGGGTTTTTAATCATTTAAAATATGGTTTTGGAAATTTAAATTTATATTCAAGTTTTATATCTGGATGGCTTTAACCTGTATAATTGTAACCGGTTTTTCCCAAAACAAAAACTATCTGTTTTCAAGTAATAATATCTTTCATAAAAAGAAAAGATTTCCAATTTGTAACGAAACATTTCAAGTTGAGATGAAATTGTAAATAGTTTGGAAAAACTATGAATTAACCTTTGTGAAGATAATTAAACTTTATTTTGAAATCAAAGAGGATTTGAAAAGGGGTATCTTTTATATTATAAAAGACTTGAATTGTGAATAGTTTTGAAAGCCATAAATTAAATCTTGATTTAATGATTTAATGGGTTAATCCAATTGAAATGAAAATTGATTTGGGAATCTATGAATGAATCTTGGTGAAAATGGGTATACTTTATGAAGTAAATCTTTTTGTTTAAAGATTTAAAATGGTAATTTGTTTAAACCATTTAAAGGAAAGGATTTGGGTAATAAGTTGTGACTTAATTGAAATCTCATATCCATATGTTTTAAATCTTGTGCTTACTATTCGGGTTAGCCGGGAAAATACCTTTGTGTCATATAACCCATTCCGAAGAAGTGATACGACGATATAGATCGCATTTGAAGACCGGTGGTGAAGACCGGGTATTTGTGAAAACGATAGGATGACCTATCGATTGTCTCTACACCGTTAGCTACGGTATAGAGATTTCCTTTGTGATGGGAAGTTTTATCGGGATTGTGAATACCCGGATTGCAAGGGCTTCTTTGAAAGTGCCTTCGGTTCTGTTCGAACCCGGAACAGACTTGTATG
Organism: Allium fistulosum; assembly: GCA_030737815.1. NCBI lineage: Eukaryota > Viridiplantae > Streptophyta > Magnoliopsida > Asparagales > Amaryllidaceae > Allium > Allium fistulosum. The sequence goes on from CM060904.1 coordinate 643,242,873, forward strand.
GTTACATGTCTGACATTACATTTTGAGATTGATTTCTTTCAAATACATTTTTGTTTGGTGGCAGAGAATTTATTCTCTTAGCTTAACACCCTTCTCTGAGACATACGAGCTCAGAGGTTATGTAGTTGAAATTTATCAGTGATATACTCCCAATTTGGTAATGTGGCATGCTGAGTGTTGTTGTGTGATGATTATTTATTGATCATTTGTGATCAAAGCGTGGCTTTGTGAAAAAGCATAGCTTTATGGACGAGACTTCGTCAAACCTCACAACCCGGAAATGGTCAAAACAGGAATGATGCGGCAAGGTTACGAGGGACGCGCCCTTTAGAGTATGTCATTTCCTTCTGGAAAAGGGTGGTATCAGGTATGGAGCCCTAGTATTCAACCTATGTGGATACTCCAATCTCATTTACTGTGTGATTGTTGTTTGATCGAGGCGCCTCGAATAAAGGTCCCAAAGGACCGGGGAATGGCATATTCGTGTAGTAGTTACCTATTTCCAGAGGTAACCCGGCCTTGTGTTGGCAAAGAGCCAGGTTGGTTTCTCGGGACGTCCATCCAGAGGCGATCCCATGTGACAGTAGGAAGTTCCTTAGCCTGACCATTTGTTGGAAATCCAATTTCCAATACGAAACCAGTACGGTTTTAGTTGTAGAACCTGCCATTTACTTATGGTGGCGCCCCATTGTTTAGATGGTAGCTATAGTAGGCATAGTTCGTAATGTCTGTGCTGGCTAAGATTAATATTGTATCTTCAAAAAATTTTCCACTATGCACTAATAATAATTGTCACGTACCGAAATTTTCGGCTTTCGAAAATTCGACATCGATACTCACTTTATCGACTGCCGAGCAATCGAGTGCCGGAAACTCCAATAGTGAGGGTTTTAGATAAAGAAAAAGGCAGAAGAAGAAGAAGGTAGAAGAAAGAAGAGGAGAACAACAGAACAAAAAAAACAATAACAGAATCTCACATATCGCAGCGGAACAATATATAATAGATAAATGAATATCATTTAAAAACAAAAGAATTATATCTATTATTACATTACATCACATCATATCATCAGAGTCAATAAACAACAATGGACAGTTATATAACTTGTCCTCATACAGAATACACAGCGGAATAAATACTATCAGATACAAATACTACGTCTCGCCATCCAGCTTGCTTCCAAAGCTCCAGAATATCCAGAATATCCTGATAATATAACTCTAGGCTGCCCGTGTGGAAATTTGTGGGCACCCAGAGTTTAGAAGGGAACAATAAACTCCGAGTCAGTCATGGTGACTGGTGTGAGATCGTAAAACAGTTATTTATCTTTAAAATAAATAACAGAGAATTTTAAAGTCAATTCGCAATGCTTTTGGAAAATGAAACTACCATAAGACCTCCCACCACACACACAATGCAAACGCAGAATTGGAGGAGATTTCTTCTTATGATAGTCAAAGATGCTTACTACGCAAAATCAAATCATTCTTGATATTATTATTAGTGCATAGTGTAGAAAACATTTCGAAAGTATAATATTAATCTTAGCCAACATAGACATTTCGAACTATGTCTACTATAGCTACCATCCAAACAGTGGGGCGCCACCATAAGTGAATGATAGGTTCTACAACTAAAACCGTACAAGTCACGTATTGTTTCTTTGGATTTCCAACAAATGGTCAGGCTAAGGAACTTCCTTTTCCACGATGGGTACGTCCCTGGAATAGACGACCCGAGAACCTAACCGGATCTCTGCCAACACAAGGCCGGGTTACCTCTGCAAAAATAGGTAACTACTGACACGCGTATGCCATCCCCCGATCGTCACCGATCTTCCCGAGGATCCCCGATTTCCAACAAACCACATAGATAATAATAATGCAGTAACCACAGAGGTTAAGTATCTGGGCTCCATACCATGATACCACCTTTATCCAGAAGGAATGACATACACTAAGGGGCGCTACTCCCTAGAACCTTGCCGCATCCTTCCTGTTTCGACCATTTTCGGGGTGTGAGGCTCGACGAAGTCTCATCCACAAAGCTACGCTTTCTCAAAAAGCCCTGCTTCGGGTCAAACAAAATGATCAACCTATGATCACAAAGATATAAGATCAAACAAATGATCATATCGCAAATGATCAAACACTGATCATTTCACAGCAACACTCAGTATGCCACGTTACCAAATTGGGACATATCGCTGATAAATTTCAACTCCATAACCTCTGAGCTCGTACGTCTCAGAGAAGGGTGTTAAGCTAAGAGAATAAATTCTCCGCCACCAACAGATATGTATTTGAAAGAAATCAGCTTTACATCTCAAAGTGTAACGTCAGACACACATCCATACAAGTCTGTTCCGGGATCGAACAGAACCGAAGGCACTTCTCACGAAGCCCTTGCATATCCGGATAATTTCAATCACGTCAGGACTTCCCGTCACTAAGGGTGATAAAACCTCTAAATCGGAGATCAGCCGATGTAGAGTAACTCGACGGTAATCCTTCCATTTTCAAAAATATCCGGTCTTCAACACCGGTCTTCGAATGCAATTCATAACGACGTATCACATATTCGGAATGGGTTATACGACCCCATGGTCCTTTCCCGGCTAACCCGAATAGTGAGCGCTTATTCAAAAATAAGTGTGGCATTCAAATTCATCCAATTCACAACAGATACCTATCTAAAGGTAATTATTGATAGTCGGTTATTTAACTATCAATAAAGATGCGCAACATCATCAGATTCCAAATAATTTTCCAAATTATTTTATCTTCCAAAATATCTTTACTAGATATATAATTTCCACACTTAACCGTTTGAAAACAAATTTTCAAATATTCACTTTTCAATTTATCTTTAAAAGATAAAATCTCTAAACAGTTCACTTCATATTGGAAAAGCATTTCCATACTTATTTAAAAATAAGTAATTCACAAATCATTTATTTTCAACACTTAGAAAATATTCGATATACTTAAAATCAAAATTAAGTATATATCTCATTCTTTAAGGAAATCATTCTTTAAACACATTTTAGTTGAGTCAAAACGAATGTTATGTAAAACATCGTTACGACGACTCAAAATCACTAGTATAGGGATTCGGAATTTAGATAGATATATGAATCCCAATACCATACAAAAATATTTCCTTTCGGAAACCATTTACTATAACAATAGTGTTATAGTCCATCATTTCCTTAAATTCCTCAAAAACGTCTATTTCAACAATAAAAGTTGAAATCTATGTATTCGATACTTATCACGTTTTAAAACATCTTTTAAAACAATTACTTCATTTCTGTAATATCGCTTTCCCAAAACAAGTTCATTTTACTTAACAATATATTCACTGTCCAAAATCGTGAATATACTTCACTAACCACATTTCAATATTTTCTACACTTTTATCTCAAGAATTATCCACTATCCAAAATCGTGGATAAAATTCCCTTAATCACTTTCTATATTCAATTTATCAAATTTGATTTATTTTCGAATTCATAAAACAACGATTATAAATTCATCTTCATAATTCATAACAACTTTGATTTAATAAATCTCTTTTATTAACAAATTCGATCAATATTCCATTTAAAGGCAAAAATCCAATTTATAAGTTAATTACTTATAAATCCTTTATTCTACAACTTCATTCATTTTTTTCTTCACAATGTAAATCTATTAATTTCATTCACTTATGAAATTCATTTATACTTCTTTTTAACACTTATAAAATTAGTTTTATAAGTCCAATATTTTGATTTATAAAATATCAATTTTATAAATCTTTCTATACCAATCGTTTATAGTTATTCAAGAATCCCAACTTAACCCATTTTATAAATAAATCAACTTTTATTTCAAAAACGACACTTCGGTTATATTTCACTAAAAATTATAACTTTTATAACTTTAAAATTTTACGTTTGTAAATCGATTCAAAAATTCCATAAAACGTATATTTTCAAAAATCACTTTAAAAACCCTTTTTAAAGTAAAAGTCGTTATTTTTAAAACTTGAATCCGATGATGCTACAGCACCAATTGGTCAATCACAACATCAAACATCATCTATCAACATATGATAACAGAATATATCAAAATATCTGTAAATAATCAATACGGTGAGGAATCCAGTTGGATCCCTCCAACCTGTTTCCCTGCATCCAAAGACGTTAGCACAATACCAATTCCGCTCCAGTACGGAATTATCGCGGTATATGGGTTTTATAAAAATCCGCTTACTAACGGCGCAATAGGGTCTCATCCGCTATACGAGGCGGGAAATCATCAATCCAATATATACATATGCCAATATGTATATATTGCTATATATATAGTAGATATATCCTACTATATCTAATATCACATCCAATAGCAATCAAATCAATCAATAAATAACTGAAAATTCCACTTTTCAATTTGAGTGAGAAGATCTCACCTTGATTTTCTGATAGCAATTTATAGCGATTATTTCGAATGAAATAAACAGACGTTTGATTTCATCCAAAATTTACACTAGCTCCAATTGGCTCCAATTCAGTTGCACAGCGAAGTGCTCGACGAAACAAAGACAACGCAACTGGTTTCGTCGAATTCTGATCACGTATGAAAGATATATCGCGTTACAAAGATTGAACGAATTTTACTATATATAAACATACAATTTTATTAAATTTTTAAACACTAACTTCCCACAGCCGTTGATTTCCTGTAGAACAAATCTGGGCCGTGCCCTATCATCTCTTCCACAAACGCAAGCTACAGACCGAGAAACCCATCGTAGCCGCCCCTAACATCGAATTATCTCGCCCAATACAAACGTCGTGGCAATGATCGAGCATCATCATTCAAAAGCTCGTCGCGAGCTCGACCTCCGGTGACGAAGAGGGCCGGCTCGGTCGCCTCATGGCCTTGGAAAATATGGTCGTCTTGAGCACGAACGCGGGCTGCTATAGCCTTCACACGACGACATCACGCAAGATCCACCGTTGGATTTGTTCGTCTCGACAAGCCTAACAATTTTCTAGTTGGTGGTTTCTGACAGAAGTGAAAGGATGAGGAGAAATCTAGAGGTAAAGGCGAGAACATATCGGCCATTGATTTTTGAAGTGGCGGCCTGCAGCTTTGACCTAGGGTTTGAGTGCAAAGTGAAGATAGAGGGGGGTCTTTTATAGAAAATTTCACTATTTACTATTCATCGAATTTTTTTCGAACTCCGATTCGAGCGTGCCGGCTGACATTCGTAAGGTTTATCCCACATTCCGAACACAATGGAATAGGTTTCGGAAGCTAATTCGATCGTCTGTGTGAGTTACGGAATTAAACGATCAATTTAAATTAAACCGATTTAAATTGATTTCGAGGCGTTTTGGCTTGCCCCGGACAAACGGTAAATCCAAAAATTACGAAATTTGAAATCTTACAATAATATCACATTACGGATCCGATGAAACTGGTTTCGTCGAAATCCGAGACTTTTTGAAAAATGACTATCTTAACTCGACGATTTAAAATTAAAACGATATCGATGCGTTTCGAGTTGCCACAGTCAATCGACAACTCCGATTGCTACGAAAATTGAAATCCGATAATAACTAACTATTACGGATCCAATGGAACTGGTCTCGTTCAATTCTGAGACTGTTCGAAAATTGGCTATTTTTACAGTCGATAATTAAATATTAAAATATTCAATTTTCACAATTTAACTCCAAATTCGATTCTGAAAGTTCAAAAAATATTTCTATAACTCCAGTATGATTAAATAAAATTTTACAAATCATTTTTAATCATTTTAAACTCGATTTTTAATTATCTCTGGAATTTCACTATTTAATTTATCGATTTAATTACCCAGGTAAATCCAATATTCGATAAATAATTTATCCGACTTATTAATTCCACTTATTAATATTTAAAATTAATTAAATATTCGAATTTTAATTATCAAAAATTCTGGGTCGTTACAATAATATCAAATCGAATGATTTTGCGTAGTAAGCATGTTTGACTATCATTGTAACGACCTGTAAATTTAACTGGTTTTAATAACGTTATTAATTGAAATTTTGCGAAATTTTAAAAGATAAAATTTTGAAATATAAATTTGATATTTGGAATGCGTCTAGTTAAACATAGCAACTGGTAAATTTTCGTCCGAAAATATGAAAGTTTATTTCGCGCGTAAATTTACTTCAATTTAATCAGTTAAAAAGCGATGAAAATAAAATGTTTTTGGAACCTAAATATTTTTACATAGAAATATTCTAAACCATCTTCTGAGCAAACGTCATTTTTCGTTTTTCCAAATTCAGACTTCTTTGGCTCCGTCGATCTTATTTTTCTACGATTTTCTTGCATTTTCCGCCAATAGAAAATTTCGAATTTTTTAATTCAATCATACAACTGATATCTGTATACCGTTTTGATCGCCTCATCGTGCTGACCTCTACGGTATATTCAATTGTCAATTTCGGAGTCCGAAAGACAGCGAAATCTACAGAACGATTTCCGTATCCGTTCGGTTTTAAAACCTTTTGATATTCCGTGACCATTCATTTCTTACCATGTTAATCAGAAGGCCATTTGTTTCATATTCCCAGAATTATACTGCTGACCTTTCCATTCTACTATTTCAAATAAAATTGTTTCGTTTCATTTTTATTCGGCTACCATTCCCACGCATCCTGCTCATTTTCGAGAGCCACTGCCCACCCTCTCCCTTCCTTTGGAAAAAAAATCGAACAAAGCTGCCTTCACCACCGCACTTCTTCCCTTGCGTTCGTTCTTCCGCCCTCCCTCTCTCTTTCATTAACCCATCTCTCCACCTTCCTCCTCCTCACCTGACATCGGTAGCCACATCACACCGATCCGCACTCGCCTTTGCAAACGCCTCCGCCCAGATCTCCTTCATCTCGGCCGAGTTTCCCTCTCCTCCTTTGTGCATTTATCTAGGTGGGTATATATTTTATCTTATATATACCATAATTACTATTCATACCTACTCATATTATTTAGATTTTGTGTGTTGTGTGGTTCTCACGTGTAATATGTTATGTAGTTTGGTGTGTTTCAATTATACTATAAAGTTATTTACTTATATATATTTATTGTGCACCTATATAATAACATTTGTATATTATTAAAGTATTTCTATTTGTGGGTTAAGGCGTTTATACATGTATGCGTGAGTTAGATACTTTCATAATGGGTTATTGTTGTGGTACACGAATACAAAGATTTTATATTAGTATATATATGTATCAAAGTCATGTTTATAAAAAAAAGTTACAGTATGTTTATGAATGAAATATTATATGTTTTAAATGTTCCAGATGGTTGCATATCAGCTTACATAGCTTATCTCGGTTTATTTTATAAAAGTTGTTTATTTTATGAAATATATGTTTACAGTATGTTTATACATGTGTTATATCATGGCAAAACTTATATTTCAAATTTTAAGGCTGCGTGATCTCTTGTCCTATTTGTACTATGTTTTCATGACTTATATAGAATTTTGTTAACGTTTGCATTTTTAATAAGTATGCATATAGATGCCATATTCTTTCTATTCACTTTTTTATTATATTGAATAATATGTATATATTCAATACGTTCCTATGTCTACAGTTGATATTCGCATCTAAAGATATTAGTAATATTACAGGTTGAAATAAAGCCCATTAAGATTTTGAACTATCAGCTATATATATTTGTTATATATTTTACGGTTGATTTCAAAGTATATATGATTGGGTATTAAGGCATGTGTTTGATTTTATAAATGTATGTGTCGATATGTCTTAATAATATGTAATTTAAATTGAATATGGGTTTAAGAAAAATAATAATATAATATACTTTTGCTTTGATTTTTTTTATCTTCATCAACCTAGTTCTGATTCGATTTATTCTATTGCGTATCTATCAGCTTTGTCGAATTCGTGCCAATCTCGCTTTGCTTCAGAATTCGTGCTTGGGTTCGTAACTCAATTTCATCGTCTATCACCTCTAGCCTCGAAAGGTGAGCAATCAATCACGATTAATGTTATTTTATTTATTAAATTTGATTTCAACTGAAACGACAATTGAAATATGCTGCTGCTAGTTATTTACACTATTAAATATATGCTATTACATGTATCAGTTCACCTGTGACATCTGACACTATTATCTGTTATATATACAATGATAATCCAGTTTGGTTGATAATTGATTGATTGTTGATGTTTATATTGGACGTTAAATTGTTAATGTTAAAGTGATAAATAATATGCAATTGAATTGATATAGGATAGTCCACAAATTAAATTGGATCTATATGTTGAATTTGATTTGTTAAATTTGCATAATATGACCCCTTTAAATGTTTAATCACTCGACACGTAGTAATATGGTTAACTTCACCTTAAACCATTGAATGTATGTTGTATAAAATTGATGTAGTATAAATTGAATAATGAATATCAAGTGAAGAACCGTATTTAATCTACATGAAATGATAGTGTAGATTCTAGAAATGATTATATTAATTTGCACAAACAACAATGTGAATTGATACAATTATTTCGGGATTATTTGAATTGATTATTGGATTGATATTGGTTGTTGTTATTGCTTGTTTATTTACTTTGACACCATCCCAGTTATCACACTGCAAGTTCCCTTTGCTATGCTTTGATTTTGAATTGAATTGGAATCGGGTTGAAATGATAAATACCCAAATTGAACTTTGACCTAGGATAGAGAATTAAATAAAAACCGATTGGTCAATACTTTGATTTAAAAATAAAATGAAGATTTTATTTGAATAAATAAATATGGTTTTGAAACGAAGTTGGAATTTGAATTTTAATGAAAGGAAAATGTTAATATTTAATAATCTGAAATAGAATATTAACATAGTAGTTGATGAAAGAACGTTGTTTTTGAATTTAATTAATAATTAAGTATGGAATTATTTAATAATTGAGTTTTGGAATTGTTAATAATTAAGTTTTGAAATTAGTTAATAATTAAGTTTTGAAATTATTTAATAAGTAAATAAGATTGAATTATTTAATAATTAAATAAAACTGAATGCTTTAATAAGTGAAATTGAACTTCTTGAATAAGTGAAATTAAGTTTCTTTATTAGTTGAGTTTTGAAATTTGTAACTAAGTAAATAAATAAGTGAAATTGGATTTCTTTAACAAGAAATAAAATGTGATTTATTGGAATTAATGTAAGACTTGTAATTTAAAGTATTTGATTTGACGAATTTAATTTAAGCAAATTTGTAAGTTTTGATATAATGGAGTTGAATTTAAATAATGGATTTAATGAATTGGAAATTTAATAGAAATTGTTTTGAATGGCAAATTAACTTAACGAATATTGAATGAAATCGATAAATGAACTTAAATTGATTTGAATATAGATTAAATCATTTAAATGATTTCGGAATGAAACTTATATACGAACTTGAATCAATATTTGAATTGTTTTAAATAGAAATTGAAATTGAATTATAAGATTTTGAAATTGTGATTTGGAAGTTTTGAAACGTAATTTGTGGAAATTAATTTAGTAAGAGAAATGAAATGTTGGTTTACAAATCCAATTGAAATAGTAATTGATTTGGTTTTGAAAAATAATAAACGACCAATCGGTGTAATAATCACGAAAGTTATTAAAGAGACCGGAATCGGTTAGGGACATACTCACTGTCTAAACCGAAAACCACTTTAATAACTATACGCGGAGTGTGATCCAGAATGAAGTGGTTGGAATGATGAACGTTATGACTGAAGAAAGAGAACGATAATGGATAGCATTGAAACTTGTGTCAAATTGGAAATGACTAAAACAGGAGCCGTGCCGGGCCAAATGGGGTCAGCTACCTCGAGCGAACACACTTCTTCGAAAACTACTCATTACTTGTTGTCGATTGGTGCACCCTTGATTTGGGAGTGTTGTTTCGCGGTGTTGCGATCGCCGCGGTGATGCGTTCTCACCAGTCCGGATCAGGCAAACGGTAGTTTCACTACCTTGGGTATTGCCTCATATGCCTTGTCATACTTGTATCCCTTTATACGCGACCACTACGATTTGTTTTGTGTTATACCTATGGAGTACTCCCTGATATCCCACTAGTTTACGGTGGAGTTTACAGTGCTGTATAGACTATAACGCTTATATAAAATGTGTTAAGGGGGATAATGGTAACGCCTTAACACTATTTTGATATCTTATATTACTGATAGGCATTATCTACTTATCGTACACTACTACATAGTAGATAGTTTAACGGATCCTTAAAGGATGGTTATTCCAAACATCCTTTGAGTTACTTGTATTTCAATTGCTATTTCACTTGAGTTGGATTTATTGATATAAGAATGTTAATCCTGACTCGAGTGTTTTGTGTTTTGCTTTACGCTCGGGTCAGACTGAGTGTACCATTATTCGAGACTCACCTTTGGAGTTGGAGCTTCGCTTGGAGATCCAGCTATCTATCCAGCTTTCAGATATTCAGTTGATTCCAGTGATGTATTCTGATATTGTATTTGATTATTGTATTCGAGACATATGTTGTACCTTATTTAACTCTGATATGTATATAGTAGCTTCATGAACTACTATCTTTTATTTCCGCTGCAAATTATTACTCTGTGTCTGTGATCTGTGATTATTTTATTTACTGTATATGTTTAGTTTTGCCAAATTTAAATTAACAATTCGGTATTTTGAATTATTCAAGTCCGACATGTGCGGATGCGAATAGTCCAAAATAGCGGGTCGTTACAATCATAAGAAGAAATCTCCTCCAATTCTGCTTTTGCATTGTGTGTGTGGCGGGAGGTCTTATGGTAGTTTCATTTTCCAAAAGCATTGCGGATATTTTCTACTTCCTTGTTGTTGTTGTTGTTTAAAGATAAATAACTGTTTTAGTTCTCACACCAGTCACCATGACAGACCTGGAGTTTATTGTTTCCTTCCTAAACTCTTGGTGCCCACCAATTTCTACACGGGCAGTCTAGAGTCAGGTTATCAGGTCATTCTGGATTCAAGAGATGCTGTGGAGCTCATTGGCGAGCTGGTTGACGAGGCGTAGCATTTGTATATGATATTATTTATTCCGCTGTGTATTCTGTATGAGGACAAGTTTATATAACTGTCCGGTGATGTATTGTGTATATTGTTGTTGTACACCCTGATGATGTGATGTAATGTATAAACTGATATAGTTCTTTGATTTAAAGATTATTCATTTATCTATTATATGTTGTTCCGCTGTGATATGTGAGATTCTGATTTTGTTCTGTGTTTTTCTATTGTTTCTTCTTTCTTTTCTTCTGTCTTCTTCTACCTCTTCTTTTTCTCCATAACAATTCGGTTTTCCGGCATTCGATTGCTCGGCAGTTGATACAGTGGACGTATTAATGTCGATTTTCGAAAGTCGAAAATCAAGAATCGTTACATAAATAACCTTTTAAAACTTCCAAATTTTCTTTCTTTTTCGAGTCAATATTATTCTTTGGATATCTAGTTTCTGTATCAGTTGCCAAGCATGAATGGAAAGTCTTCTTCGTCCGCTGTTTCCATCTTATACAATAGATTGTCGCTCTAAATCTACCTAATAGGTTATAATTATGAGGGGTCATAACAATGTTCTGGTAAATAAAAAATTACATACATTATCCATAACACTAATTTATTCCGATTGATTACTATTAAGTGTTTTGTCCATTATTCGCGGCTATTCCGTTTAATTCCATCTATGCGTATGATATATTAGGACATAACCTAAGTCTTTTCTAACGACCGTTTAGGTCCATGGTGGTCAAATCCTATATGCTAGCCTTACTACAAAATACCGGTCAAACAACAATACTTACATGGCCTATTCACCTCCAACAACCATACTCCCATTTAGACTATCCTAATGTAAGTCAAGGAAAATAATCATTCTAGTTAGTTAATACTTCTTGTTAGAAATGACATAGACCATATTTCCCTATTAGGTACCATCATAGGTTATTTAAGACTTCTTATGTGGGGGGAGACAAACCCAAAGACCATTTAAAAACTTCCATCCCAAAGTAAACCCCTTGACATCCTTAAAGGTACTAAGCAATTTAATACTTCTAAATCTGAGATCAACTCTTGGTATATTTTCCCACACCTATACGCAAATGCATATCCCTTCTTCATGGCTCCTATGGTTAAGATGTCCCACATCAGTAGTATATATAAACAATTGCTGGTAGCCTTTAGGTGATGTGCAGACTTCTCTTGTATAACTCTACTGACCTCGCATCCTAACCCATTCTAAACTAAACCATTATCCTAGGCCTAGGTATTGTGCTAGGCCTACTAATTCACGCTCATCCTAAATATATTATTGAGGCTATATAATTTCCTACTATGAAAATTATAATGCCTCCTAAGTTTATCTATTAGTATTTTCTTATCCGCTACGAACCTATTCTATTTTATACTCTTATTTCTAATATTCGACACTTCCTTCTATGTCTCATAAATGTCAATTGTCCGTAATAAGTGGTCATTATTATTCTAATTAGACAACCACTAATGACATTTATTTATTCGTTTCAAATTCAATTCATTATGCCTATTTCGTTTTACCATAAATGTCATATTAAATTCTTTAATCAGTTTGATTAAGCGCATTTATGTCCCCATTTAATTCATGTAATTCCCTATTAACTACAAATTCATTGCCTACTAAATTTGCGATCACAGCTCATAAGTTTTGGAGTCACTGGCTCTTTTCCATTTCAACCTCCTAGTCTTATAATTTACTACACTAATAATAACTAGTCATCCTAATTATAATTAATACAAAAACTGACATATATTATCCTTTATTTGTTACCCTATGTATATGTATACTTTTAATCGGTAGGCGGAGTTACGTTTGTGTGTGTGTGTCTATGCAATTGAAGTGCTTAACGGTTCTACAACGGTGGAGGTGCAAAAATTTATAGCAATGATAAAGCGGGGATATAGGAAAATAGCGAAGGTGCAAAAAGCTTCATTGGATATAAAACTAAATATTTAAAGTTATTTATTCTCATTCTCACATCATTTGTGTAGGAAAAGAAAATATTGTTTAATTAATTTATATAACAAAATCTAAGAATATCGTGATTTATACAGACTAGATTTAGTGACAACAATAGATTTCTAACTTATATTGAGCACTTATACCTTAAATTGGATCTTCACCACAACTTTGTTGATTTGATTTAAATGAGAACTAGCAAATCAATTTTTGTATATTAATATTGCTAAAGCGGGTGCTAAAAGGCCCTGGTTTAGCGGGTGTAGCAGAAAAAAGTAGGGCTTAATATGGATAACTGTTTAATAGCGCTAAATTGAAATAACGTACTGGTCAACTAATGCTATGCGCTATTATGAGGATTTTATGGGGCTTTAGCGCGGCTTTGCTACATATGGGGGGTGTGTGTATGTATATGTATACGTATCTATTCCAATCTCTAACTCATTAATCCCCACGCTTAGGAATTCCCGAGCACACACTTATATGTACCTTTCGTAAAGAACATTTATTTCCACATTTTAATATATTAGAGTTATCCTTCCCAAAAAGGGTTACCACTATAACTTTTCATAAACTACCCAAAAGTGGAATTTTTTCTCCGTTTGAAATTATAAGAAATTATCTCTTTTCTTTTATTGAAATAGACAATTCAAAGTACGAAGGAGAACTTCCATACTTTGCAGATCTCTTTCTTTTTTTGTATATTCCTTATTAGTTCAAACGATGCACATTTTATACATAGTTATGGAATCGGATTGTTTATATAAATTATATGAAAATAGGCAGAATTAAATTGTACCCAATTATCATAAATCTGGAATAAATCTTGCAATCTTATCAACATTTTACTTTAACAAATTTAGGGATTGATTTTCAAATTTTTAGATTAAGGTATGAATACTATTCCATTCCATTTCCAAATTCTCATATTCCCACTTCTATAGTTTTTATGCATGAAGTAAAATATGATAGCGTTGTAGATAATCACCTTTGGTCACACAGATGGAGCTTCCAGGTTAGGGACGGATTGCTAAATGAAATTAGCGCATGATATAGATTACTATTGGTTTGTTTTGGAGGCAATTTTTGGGTAGTGATGATTAGAGATAGTTGGAGAAAGGAGGAGAGGTTTTGCCATTAATCTCGAGTTTAGGCCATTAATCGTCTTGGTGTTCTAAAGATAAGAATGATGCTCTCAACATCACCGGCCATCAAAATGGGTGGCTTTAGTAAGTCAAAATCAAAGTGGCATGGTGTTAATCCATCGAAGAGAAACATGGTGGGCAAGGCTTGTGCTAAAGGATTGTTCATCATCGGATGTTGGTCACTCTAGTGATAGTCTCAACGTCTAGCTTGGTCGGAGTAAGGTACAGTGCATGGTCAAACGTGCAGCCATGGGTCGTTGACTATTGTGACGACCCGGAATTTTGGATATTTGAAATTGGAATATTTAATTGATTTTAAATATTCAAAAGTGAATTTCTAACTTGAATTTCAAATATCACCATTTACTGGATAATTAAATTATTGAATTTAACACTTGGAAATTGGGTAAAATGTTGAATCTGGAGTTTTAAGCCTGTTAAAAATAATTTGAAGGCTTATAAAATTTATATTAATAATACTGAAGACAATGCCACTTTTAAAATTGAATTTGGAAGTGCTTTGTTCAGTTTTAAAAATATATTATTTAAATTGACGTTTAAAAATAGCCTTACAGGGCATAGTCTCGGAATTCGACGAAACCAGTTCCATTGGATCCGTAATAGTGTATTATTATCGGATTTCAAATTTCGTAGTGATTGGAGTTGTTGTGTGAGCGTACGACATATAAACGCGTTGAAATTTATATCGAGACAAATTGAATTTAAATAAAATATACATATATTAATTGAACAGTCAACCTTTCCATTTCCGCCGTATTTCTTTCGCATCAAAACTTTTTCAATTCCTCAAATCACTATTCCTCCACTGCTTCACGCAACCCATCCTCTCACGTTCAAAATCATGTCTTTTTGTTCCCCTCATTTTTACTCAAGCCAGCTGAAGAAAAGCTTGAATTCTTTATCCTCCTATCTTCAGTTTGAAAAGAAAATCTACTCTAAAAAGTTTTAATGGCCGAACTCAAGAAATGCCGAGCCCTTTTTCTCTTTCAATTTGAAAATCTAAAATCGAGCAGAAAAAAATATATGAATCTCGCATCCATGACCCCAGTTCAATTCGCAGAAAGCCCTTGGTCTTCAAAATCGAATCCATGTCCTTATAAACTAAAAGAGAATGCCTCCCTCCTTCTGTTTTAATTCACGAAATTTGAAAAAAAAGGGATCCGAGCTGCTTTCCATTTCGATGTCGAATTTCCTTTGCCCCTTTTCTATTTGACGCGACGGTGTAGAAGGGGAAGACAAGTGGGCGAGGCAGCGACGTACGTAAGCGCGCGCGAGGTGCGATACGAGCAGTATGGTGGAGGGTGTTCGATGGTCAAGGCTCGTGAGGGGGATGGTGGCGGCTCGTGTAGGGTTTCGCGAGGTAGTAGTGGCGACGATGGCGGTCGGGTCGAAGCAGCGACCTGGTTGCTGGCGACTAGCTCAAGGTTTGGCAGTAAGGTCTTTTTCTTTTTATTTTTATTTCCTGTTAATATAAATATTTATATATTTATATATATATATGGATTGAATACATATACAGTAAAGTAAATATATATGCAGATTTTATATATATAAAATAATAATAATAATAATATATATGTTTTCAGTAAAGTAGATTGCTGTGAAGCAGAAAACAAAGTTTTAAAATAAAGATATATATAAATACACACACAGATGTATGGGAAAACAGGAATTATTTTATATAGTTAAAGTTAAGAAAAAGGAAATGTACATATATACATATTCTCACTTAAGGGTTAAATTTTAAAATAATGGAGATTTATTTGTATAATAAAATCTAAAAATTATTTTACTTACTAAAAGATTTAATTTTAAAAGGAAAAATTAGTTTTAAATTTAATTATTTGCTTAAATTAAATCAGTAGTCTAATTAAATTATTAGTTTAAAATAAAATCATTGGTTAATTAAATTTATCAAATGGAAATTTAATTGTTCGATTGGTTCAAATATTAATTAAATCATCTAATGTTATTCAAGGTCTGAAATCATGGAGAAAACAAGCCGATCGGATTAAATTTGCAAACTAAAGGGTAAAGGTGAGTTAATCTCACTCATCTGGGTTGTTATTTAAATTTAAATGATTAAATTTAAATAATTGATTGAATGGTTGGATTGATTGGATGTGGTATATTATATAGTATATATATATAAAGTATGTTTTGGAGTGATTGATTTCCCGCATTATATAGCGGATGAGACCCTATGCGCCGCATAATAGCGGATGATATCATATAAACCCATATACCGCGATATTCCACCTCGAAGTGGAATTGGTATTGTGCTAACATCTGTGGATGCAGGGAAACAGGTTGGAGGGATCCAACTGGATTCCTCAAAATTATTTAGATTGTTCTAATACTTCTGTGTTATGATTTTTGATATTCTGTGATGAATTATATTGATATTTGGAATATTGGATGTTATGGTTTGATTGAATATATCTTTCGGTATACTGAGTTATCAAAATAAGTATAAAATTGGATTTTTGGAAAAAGAAAATATATGAGAGAATGTTTAAGTAAAGTAATTATAGAAAATTTAAATAAATTAAAGAATGAATTGGGGAAGGATAAAGTGATTTTTAAATTCTAATAAATAAAATTCCGAGTATGGAAGAGGGAATTTGAATAAACAGGGGAATAATGAATTTTAAACTTAACTGATATTATTTAAAGGAATAAGGAAATTCATTGTAATCCAGGGTTTAAATTTACTGGGAAGGATAAGGAAGGAATTTGGAAAAAGTATGAAATTGATATTTTCAGTTAAACAAGATTTTAAATCATAATGGAGAAGTAAAATATGAAGTTAATGGGTTTTCAAATGAATTTGAGTGAGTAAAGGAATTTATTTCAAAATGGAACAAAATATGAAAATCAATTTGGGAATTGATTTAGTATTTGAAACCGTGTCTTGAAAGGAAGGTGGAACTAGGGAATTTATAAACTGGGTTTATAAATATGAATATAGCAGTGGATATTTGGAAGAATAAATTCACGGTGGGAATTTATTAATGGAATGGGTAAATTAGTTTTAAAAATAAATAGTGATTTATTTTTAAAGATGTGAGAGAGAAGTGTATTTGCCTGAATAGCCAAGAACGTTTTTAAAAAAAAATTATTTATAAGCTAAAAGTTTAAGGTTGTTTTAAAATATGTTTTAGAAAATTTATTATTCTTAAATGTTTAAATTTTTAAGCAATTAGTTTTCAAATTTATTTTAGTAGTAATTATTTAAAGATGGCTTGGTATTATGTTTTAAAAGATAAAAATCTAGTTTTATATTTTATTAAGTACCTTTATTTTAAATATTCTTAAAGTATATATCTTTGAATAAAGTATTAAAGTAGTTTTAATTTAAATGTTTTGTTTAAAGTATATTTTATAATATAGTATTTTAAATTATTTTAGAAATCTAAAGTGTTTGAACTTGGTGATTTCAGTGGAGATAGAAAATATTTGGGGATTTTACTCCGTGAGAGAAAGGTGGTTTTTGAAACCGTTTTCAAAAGGGTTGAAAATGGAAATATATCTTGCAAAGATATTTGTGAGGTAAATAAATAATTTGGAAAATTATTTATTGTTTGATGGATGTTTGTGAATGTTAATTGATAGTTAAATAACCAACTATCAATATTGGCCAATGCGTTGATCGTTTCGAAGAGACCGGGATCGGGATTAATTTCTCGAAAACCACTTCGATACGGTTTATACGTTTTCATGGGGAAAACGAGTTTGGAGTCGAAGATGGAGCAGTGAAGTGCAAGGGCTAGTGTGATATCCCGGAAATTTGGCAATATCAATTTAATAATCTTTATAAATAATTAAATTGATTTGTTGATTTATTTTATAAATTGACAAGTTTATTCATTTTAAAAGGTTAATAACATTTTAATTGGCAAGTTTATTTCTTTAAAAACTAATAACATTTTAATTTGGGAATATCTTTTCTAACAATTTTAAATTGGGAAGATTTATCTTTCTAAAACTTATATATAAATGTTTTATATTTATAATGTATATATATATAGGTATATATATTATAAATAGGGAGTCTTTTAAAACTATGTTTTCAAATTATAATATATATGTATATATATATATATTGTGATTTGGAGTTATGTATTAAATTCAATATAGTAATTATCAAAGCTAATGTTAAAAGTATTTCCATTTAGAATATATATAATTGTATATATTGAAATAAAAAGAATATTGAATTTGAATTTAATAAAGTATTTTCAAACTTTAATATTTATATAATTTGTAATTTGGAAATTTGTAATTTAACTTAACACTTTTGAAAATGATATTTATGATTTAAATAACAAGAATAATTTCTTATTTAAAAATATATATGTAAGCTTAAGTTTAAATAAGATTTAAATAAGAAGTTCATTTATTTTAATAATCTTTTCTCTTTTAAAATTCAAAATGGTTTGTAAAAATATATATATAGTTAAGCTCAATTTCTCAAGCATATATAAGTATGTTATATTTAATTGATATAAGCATAAGTTACTGAAATAATAGTTTTTCACATTTGTATATTTATTAAAATCTAAAAGCTTAAATTATAAAAAGAGATAAATACATTATATACTTATAAATATTTCATAAAACATATAAATGTCTTAAATAAATTTATTAAAAACAAGAATAACACTTGTTGGCATATTAGAGTAGTTTAGTGACATTTGTAATTTGCAAACCTATGTGTAAGCTAATTAAAGAGACAAGTGGCTATATTTTAATTTAAGTTTTAAAATAAATAAAATTAGTATGTAAGAAGAAATCTGTTTTTCATTTTCAGTTTAAAATTTTCTTTTCTTCAAATTCTTTCTCCACTAATACAATTCGAATCTAAAGATAAGTAAAATCTGGAAATCAAATTTAATGTAAATAAAAGACCTGAAATCTAAAAACAAAAGATGATGTAAATCTGGAATTCTCAAATGCAAACTTAAAGGAGATCAAAAGCAAATTCAATAGCATCTTCAGATCTTCAAATACAATCAGATAAGAAAGATAAGAAGGCAATTCAGTAGCAGTTCCAAATCATTCAACAAGCAAAAAACAAAAGAAGTTCAAAACTGGAAAGCCTGGAAACAAAATCTGTTTTCTGTTTTAAATTACAGGTGAGTAAATTTTATTTTTAAAAACAGTTTAATCTGGTTTAACTAAATTGCATGTGATGATATTGGATTATATTGAATTCTTCAGTTAGAATTTATCTGGATTTGCATAGGTATGTAGGTGAGATGTTTGATTTTATATATACTATTCTCTGTTCAATATTACCTGATGAACAAAACTTTCATTTTAAGACCTGGATCTATTATATAACTTGATCTTGTGATTAATTTCTAAAGTAAGATGGTGATATGAATGAAATATTGTCTGAATATATATATGTATGTATGTGTAAAATTGCTTGCATGTCTGGTATATACTCAGTTCTCTGTTATATGTTAACAGGTTTAAAATAAAAATAGAACAAATTTAAATTCCTCTTTCCATAGTCTCTTTTAGGATCTGATGTATAAATGAAAAATGTTAGCATCAACTAGATTCAAAATTTAAAAATAATCTCAAGCATTTATATTAAACAGTTATTTTTAAATTAAGATATCATAATGTTGATTAACATTTAGTCATAAAATCGAATGATTAAATTTCGAGTTTTGATTATACAATCAGTTTCGAAATGGAAAATGAGGATTTTTGGTATGAATGCCATGATTTTTAGTTTAGAAATTGTTGAGTATGGGAGAGATGACCGGAAATGTTAGTTTGGGCCAATTCTGGTGATCGTGGAGGTCATGGACCTCGGGATTGTGACCAGAGGAGGATGGAAGGATGTAGGTCATGGGAAAAATGGTCGTGGATGTTATAATCCATCGTGATGATCATTCGAAGTCTTAATAGGGTTTTGTCTCTGTGTTTGTCGTTGATTTTCAAATGGGTTTCGAGACGTCGAGAGGTGATCGGAGTCGATCGCGAGGCCTTCAATAGGAGCTGGAGGTCGAGGATGAACTACGGTGATGATGGCGAAGCTTCTCGTGGCATAGATCGTCGGAGGCGAATCGAGTTTGTCTGGTGATACGTTTCCAGGTATGGGTTTTTGCTCGAATTCGAATCTAGTTCGAATCGAGGAAAATGGAGTGGTCGAGCGTGGTGACAAGGTGATAGTTGACTTGCCGGAGACCAGAACGGAGATCATCGACGTCCAGCGTGTGTGCGCACGTGCACGAGCTTGTTCGTGTGCATCTGGCAATCTGATTTTGGGGAAGAAGTTTGTTCTCGGGGGTTCGTTCGGGAATTATCAGGTTTTACTCGAAGCAGGGAAGATGGGAGTTGTCTCGCATTTACTTCGTGAATCCTAGAGTTTGCTTCGGGTTTTTGAGTGTTTTATTCGGGTAAGGGTAGAAGCAGGTATTAGACTTTTTTTAAAAAAGGAAATGTTAAAGTTTAAACAAAAGAAATTTTGTTTGTAATATTTTCTGAGTTTAAAACAAAAGTTTAAACAAGTTTATATATTTTATAATATTAAGTTTTAAAATAAAATAAGTAGATTTTGAAATAAATTTGTATTTAATTATATTTAATAACTTGGGAAAAGTTTTAAAGATTTAAAGGTTCAAGTTAAAATGTGTTTAGTAATCAATTAAAATAGGAATTTTCTTAAGTATTTAGAATGTTGATTTAATTAAAGATAGTTAAATTGAAAAGGAAGTTTAGAAAATTAAATTATTTTAATTATAAAGTGTTATTGGTAAATAATTGATTTAAATTAAGATAGTAGTTTCTTAATTAAGAACCTTTAATATAATAAGTTAAGAATCATTTAATTAAATTTAAATGATTAAGTTAAATTAATTAATTTGTGATTACTTAAGATAATCACTTATAAATTAAGTTAAGTATAATTACTTGATGAAGTGATTAAGGAATAATTATCGAATGTAATTAAGTAAAAGGAGAGTTATTTAATAAAATAATTAGAGGATAATTATTTTATGAAAGTAATTAAATAAGAAGTGATTAAGGTTAATTACTTAGTGTTATTAATTAAATAAATTATTTAATTAAGTTAATTAAAGGATTAAGATTAATTATAAGGTAATTAATTATTTGTTAAGGTAATTAATTAAAAATAATTAATTAAGGAAGATAATTAATTAGAGTTAATTACTTGTTAAGTTTAATCAAAAGTGATTAATAAATTATGGTTTAATTAAAGGTTAATTACTTAATGTAATTAATAATTAATTTAAAGTGTAATTAGGGATCATTAGTTTATAATTAATGATGTGATTAAGAGTTGATTAATTAAGATTAATTAATCAAATGATAAGTGATTAATTGTAATTAATTAAGAGATGAAGTAATTAATTAATTAATTAATTTATGAAGTAATTAAAAGTTAATTACTGTATTGGATTAAGGATAATTAATTTGGAAAATTAATTAAGGATAATTACTTAAATGTAATTAAAGTATAATTAATCAGGGTGATTAATTAAAGTGGAAATTTAGAGGAAGATTAATTAATTAATTTATAATTAATTAATGATTATATAAGTAAGGTTTATAATGAAGTAATTAATTTAATTTATTTTAAATTAATTAAGAGATGAAGTAATTAATTTAATTCACTTTAAATTAATTAAAGATAGAGATAGTTAATTTAATTCATTTTAAATTAATTATGTTGTGATTAAGTAAATCATTGCTTATATAAGAATGGATGACATTGATTGTCTTGAATGGATGTAATCTTAGAAATGAGATAAGATGTTGTGTGATATGAATGCTTGGTTGCATTATGATGATAATATAGATTAACTATTGTGATGTTGATATGGATTACCTATTTGGTTATGAATCATCTGTTTAATTGATAATGTGATTATCAGTTGTGAATTGTGAATTATCTATCTGTATGAATATAGATAAGTTAAATTGTTTAAACCTTTAAACAACTTGGCCTTAAAAGATACGTTTTGGATTTCGATGAGACCGGGATCGGGTTTCCGTATACCGGGATTCCAGGTCTGGAGACCCGAATACCACATCGATCCAAATTAACGATAGGTCGTGAATCTCAAGTGAAGATGAAGATTCAGAGTGCAAGGGTTATTGTCGTTAACTCTGAGGGTGATTCCAAAACGAGTGTAACGAGATAATGCCTTCGGTTTCGTTCGAACCCGGAACGAACTTGTATGGATTGAATGCTTTCAGCACATCGTCAGGCGGACGATGAGCATTCTAAGTGATATGTTCTGATTAAAGGTAATCGTAACCTCAAGCCTCATCAACCGGGAATGGCTAAAACAGGGGAGGTGCAGCAAGGCTTCGTGGGTAGCACCCACTGAGAGCAAGATAGATCCCTGTCTAGAGGTCCCATTTCTTTTATTCGGCTTAGTGTGTGGTTGGTCGCGCCAACTACGGGATTATCTTGTTCGGGATTATCCAGTAAGGGATGGTTCCGGCTTTGTGTTGCAGGGGAGCGGGAGTACTCCTCGGTACGGTGATCTAGGCCACGTACTGTGACGGGCGGTACCCCAGTAGCCCTGCCATTGTATGGAATCCAAACTCCAATAAGTGCCGTACGTATTAGTTGTGCCCAACTATGTTGGAATGTGAGATGTAAGCATTTCAGCTATTTCTGTATTTTACTTGGAAACCCTAGACCCTATTATAATATAACTGGATTTCCTATCAAATGTTTTGGTTAGCGTAAGGTAAAAACTTTTCCATGTTTATGTGTGGGAAGTCTTACGTGATACTTTTGTTTTCAAAAGGTTTTGAAGTTAAACAATTTTAACCCGTTTACTCACACCAGACCCATGTCTGACCCAAGTGTTTATTTTCTATTTTATTAAACTCTTGGGTACTCAAATTTTTACGAGTAGCCAAGGGATTCAGGTTAGCTTTGACGAATCTATGGAGGAGATATGGAGCAGGAGGCTTCATCATTCGTAGATAGATAGTATTCCGCTGTGTTGGTTGATCTGAGTCTTTTGTTTGAATTGTATCTTGAGTTGTATAATAGACAGAAATTATAACTGTCTATTTTGTTGTATAAGTTATGTAACTCTGATTATGTAAAGACTATGTAATAGTTATGTGATATATTATATTTTGTTTCGTTCCGCTGTGAGATTCTGATATTGTTTAGTTCTTTCTTTCTCTTCTTTTCTCTTTTCTATCCCTTTCTTTCTTATTAGCGATACGACTTTCTATGGAGAGAAAGTCGTGGTCGTTACAGTGGTATCAGAGCAGTAGGTTGAGTGAATACCTAGGCTCTGAAGTGGTGTCTATCTTGAGAGCGCGTAATTGTTAGTTATATAAAAATGATTTTATATTGTGTTAATTGATCGGTTGAGTGGTATATGGATTCTAGTCAATACGAGTAGCTAACGTTATTGATAGGGATCTCTAAACACTTGAACCAGGCCAACGGACACAATATTGTTTTAAAGAGGTAGATGAAATAATTCTACCCAGAAATAATTTCTATATAAAAAGTATCATTTTAAATATATATATATATTTCTACCTATTTGTTGGGTTACCTGTTCGGGTTTTCCAATATAAGTTATAAAGGTAGATAAGGTGGTAGTGTGAGTAACACGACTACCAATAGTTAGAATTTGAGTGTTGAGGTTGGAAGTATATCTGACGAGACTGTAGACCTAATACTGTCTCGAGTGAACTTTGTTGTGGTGTAAAGATTTCACCGATCTCTGAAGGAAACCAGTTATGGTTTAGAGTTTATCTTTGAAGTTGGATGAATAGAGTAGATCTATTGGATGAGCTGAAGAAAGTAATGGTATTTTGGTAACCTCAGGTAGTAGTAGCTGTGTGATGAGACACGGTGGCTATGGACGTTTCTGAAGATGTTTCTTCTAGGAACAAGTTTGAAGAAGTGAGTCTGTTTCGGTGTTGTGGCTGAGTCCAGTGGGGTGTTTCTATTTGCTTTGAGGTCCGAGTTTCTCGAGGAGTTTCGGATAAGAAGTCTTTGGTTTGTGGCAGCAGTGCGGCTCGGAGTGTTCTGTGTGTTAGTAGGAAGTTTCTGGCTGAGTAGTTTTTCTGAAGTTGGAGTCCAGAAGCAGCTGAGTGAATCCATTTCTTCGATGAATTGGATAGTTAAGTATGAACTGTTCTAATTTGTGAAGAGAGAACAGTATCTGTGGAAGTTAGGTCGAGTTGATCGCAAAAGAGACTTGCGATTGTTTAAGTATTCTCTTGGGATTATTGGAGATTGAGATTCCGTATCGACTTGATTCGTGGAGTTACCAGAAGTTCAGCTTAGTAGAAGGATGTCTCCTAGAGAATAATTTGGTGAAGCAGCTCAGGATTCTTTGGAGAGGGATTGACCACACCTAATTTTCTGGTGAGGATTCTGTTAAGGTGTTTTGACCAAGTAGAATGGTTCACTAAGATTTTATAGATATGGTGAACTGTGGATGATCAAGTTTGTGCTCGAGTTTCTCCAATGGCATTCTCATCTGTTCAAGATCAGAATTGTGCAGCAAAAGCAAGATAGCAGCTATTCTAGAGTGGAAGCAACCGAGAGTTGTAATTTTCTTCGAGTAGAGGATTTCTATAGAAAATTCAAGTGTATCTCTAAGTGTGAAGAAATTTTCGGGATTTGGAGGTAAAGTTGTCAAGTGCAACTGTTTTGACTATTTCAGATAGGAGAGGTAGTGCGAAGTTCTCTAATGTTTGTAGAGTAGAGTTGTGTTTTGGATTTCGGCATATTTTTGAGAAACCATTTTGTTGAGTAGGATCCGGAAATTGGTTTGATGTTGGTCTAATCTATTTCAAGAAGCATCAGCAAGGGTTAAGCTGATCAGGAAGAATGAAGTGACTCAGGATCGTCAAAGGAGTTATGCAGTTAAGAATTGATGAAATTTGGAAATTGATGTTGAAATTGGATATTGTTTAAGTTTTTCTCCGATCAAAGGAGATATAAGATTTGGTAAGACTGGAGAGTAAGCTCCGGAAGTATTATGAGATTTTTCTGTGTTCTTTGGAGATTAGATTTTGATCCCCAGGATTGAGTTGCCAGTTCGGATAACAGGAATTCATTTTATTTCACATATCTCTGAGGAATATGTGTATGATTCATCGAGTGATGGAATCAGCAGTTCAGAAGGATAGTTGGGATGGTTTTGAGTTAGTCTGATATCTTGTTCAGATTTGTGATCTAGAAAGGAAGGACTTCTATATTATTGTAGATAGTTAGTTTAGATCCTGTAGAACGAGTCTCCCGGTATATATATATATACTTGGGGAAACTCGACTAAATTCTATCCAGATTTTGACTGGATAGTTAAATTTGTTTGATTAAATTGTTTGTTATGGTTGTTAGAATATGATTGATATCTATGGTTGCTGTTTAAAATAAAATTTTGCTGGGTTATTAAATTATCTTTGCTTTTAAATTTCGGGGACGAAATTATTTTAAGGGGGAAGGAATGTGATATCCCGGAAATTTGGCAATATCAATTTAATAATCTTTATAAATAATTAAATTGATTTGTTGATTTATTTTATAAATTGACAAGTTTATTCATTTTAAAAGGTTAATAACATTTTAATTGGCAAGTTTATTTCTTTAAAAACTAATAACATTTTAATTTGGGAATATCTTTTCTAACAATTTTAAATTGGGAAGATTTATCTTTCTAAAACTTATATATAAATGTTTTATATTTATAATGTATATATATATAGGTATATATATTATAAATAGGGAGTCTTTTAAAACTATGTTTTCAAATTATAATATATATGTATATATATATATATATTGTGATTTGGAGTTATGTATTAAATTCAATATAGTAATTATCAAAGCTAATGTTAAAAGTATTTCCATTTAGAATATATATAATTGTATATATTGAAATAAAAAGAATATTGAATTTGAATTTAATAAAGTATTTTCAAACTTTAATATTTATATAATTTGTAATTTGGAAATTTGTAATTTAACTTAACACTTTTGAAAATGATATTTATGATTTAAATAACAAGAATAATTTCTTATTTAAAAATATATATGTAAGCTTAAGTTTAAATAAGATTTAAATAAGAAGTTCATTTATTTTAATAATCTTTTCTCTTTTAAAATTCAAAATGGTTTGTAAAAATATATATATAGTTAAGCTCAATTTCTCAAGCATATATAAGTATGTTATATTTAATTGATATAAGCATAAGTTACTTAAATAATAGTTTTTCACATTTGTATATTTATTAAAATCTAAAAGCTTAAATTATAAAAAGAGATAAATACATTATATACTTATAAATATTTCATAAAACATATAAATGTCTTAAATAAATTTATTAAAAACAAGAATAACACTTGTTGGCATATTAGAGTAGTTTAGTGACATTTGTAATTTGCAAACCTATGTGTAAGCTAATTAAAGAGACAAGTGGCTATATTTTAATTTAAGTTTTAAAATAAATAAAATTAGTATGTAAGAAGAAATCTGTTTTTCATTTTCAGTTTAAAATTTTCTTTTCTTCAAATTCTTTCTCCACTAATACAATTCGAATCTAAAGATAAGTAAAATCTGGAAATCAATTTAATGTAAATAAAAGACCTGAAATCTAAAAACAAAAGATGATGTAAATCTGGAATTCTCAAATGCAAACTTAAAGGGGATCAAAAGCAAATTCAATAGCATCTTCAGATCTTCAAATACAATCAGATAAGAAAGATAAGAAGGCAATTCAGTAGCAGTTCCAAATCATTCAACAAGCAAAAAACAAAAGAAGTTCAAAACTGGAAAGCCTGGAAACAAAATCTGTTTTCTGTTTTAAATTACAGGTGAGTAAATTTTATTTTTAAAAACAGTTTAATCTGGTTTAACTAAATTGCATGTGATGATATTGGATTATATTGAATTCTTCAGTTAGAATTTATCTGGATTTGCATAGGTATGTAGGTGAGATGTTTGATTTTATATATACTGTTCTCTGTTCAATATTACCTGATGAACAAAACTTTCATTTTAAGACCTGGATCTATTATATAACTTGATCTTGTGATTAATTTCTAAAGTAAGATGGTGATATGAATGAAATATTGTCTGAATATATATATGTATGTATGTGTAAAATTGCTTGCATGTCTGGTATATACTCAGTTCTCTGTTATATGTTAACAGGTTTAAAATAAAAATAGAACAAATTTAAATTCCTCTTTCCATAGTCTCTTTTAGGATCTGATGTATAAATGAAAAATGTTAGCATCAACTAGATTCAAAATTTAAAAATAATCTCAAGCATTTATATTAAACAGTTATTTTTAAATTAAGATATCATAATGTTGATTAACATTTAGTCATAAAATCGAATGATTAAATTTCGAGTTTTGATTATACAATCAGTTTCGAAATGGAAAATGAGGATTTTTGGTATGAATGCCATGATTTTTAGTTTAGAAATTGTTGAGTATGGGAGAGATGACCGGAAATGTTAGTTTGGGCCAATTCTGGTGATCGCGGAGGTCATGGACCTCGGGATTGTGACCAGAGGAGGATGGAAGGATGTAGGTCATGGGAAAAATGGTCGTGGATGTTATAATCCATCGTGATGATCATTCGAAGTCTTAATAGGGTTTTGTCTCTGTGTTTGTCGTTGATTTTCAAATGGGTTTCGAGACGTCGAGAGGTGATCGGAGTCGATCGCGAGGCCTTCAATAGGAGCTGGAGGTCGAGGATGAACTACGGTGATGATGGCGAAGCTTCTCGTGGCATAGATCGTCGGAGGCGAATCGAGTTTGTCTGGTGATACGTTTCCAGGTATGGGTTTTTGCTCGAATTCGAATCTAGTTCGAATCGAGGAAAATGGAGTGGTCGAGCGTGGTGACGAGGTGATAGTTGACTTGCCGGAGACCAGAACGGAGATCATCGACGTCCAGCGTGTGTGCGCACGTGCACGAGCTTGTTCGTGTGCATCTGGCAATCTGATTTTGGGGAAGAAGTTTGTTCTCGGGGGTTCGTTCGGGAATTATCAGGTTTTACTCGAAGCAGGGAAGATGGGAGTTGTCTCGCATTTACTTCGTGAATCCTGGAGTTTGCTTCGGGTTTTTGAGTGTTTTATTCGGGTAAGGGTAGAAGCAGGTATTAGACTTTTTTTTAAAAAAGGAAATGTTAAAGTTTAAACAAAAGAAATTTTATTTGTAATATTTTCTGAGTTTAAAACAAAAGTTTAAACAAGTTTATATATTTTATAATATTAAGTTTTAAAATAAAATAAGTAGATTTTGAAATAAATTTGTATTTAATTATATTTAATAACTTGGGAAAAGTTTTAAAGATTTAAAGGTTCAAGTTAAAATGTGTTTAGTAATCAATTAAAATAGGAATTTTCTTAAGTATTTAGAATGTTGATTTAATTAAAGATAGTTAAATTGAAAAGGAAGTTTAGAAAATTAAATTATTTTAATTATAAAGTGTTATTGGTAAATAATTGATTTAAATTAAGATAGTAGTTTCTTAATTAAGAACCTTTAATATAATAAGTTAAGAATCATTTAATTAAATTTAAATGATTAAGTTAAATTAATTAATTTGTGATTACTTAAGATAATCACTTATAAATTAAGTTAAGTATAATTACTTGATGAAGTGATTAAGGAATAATTACCGAATGTAATTAAGTAAAAGGAGAGTTATTTAATAAAATAATTAGAGGATAATTATTTTATGAAAGTAATTAAATAAGAAGTGATTAAGGTTAATTACTTAGTGTTATTAATTAAATAAATTATTTAATTAAGTTAATTAAAGGATTAAGATTAATTATAAGGTAATTAATTATTTGTTAAGGTAATTAATTAAAAATAATTAATTAAGGAAGATAATTAATTAGAGTTAATTACTGGTTAAGTTTAATCAAAAGTGATTAATAAATTATGGTTTAATTAAAGGTTAATTACTTAATGTAATTAATAATTAATTTAAAGTGTAATTAGGGATCATTAGTTTATAATTAATGATGTGATTAAGAGTTGATTAATTAAGATTAATTAATCAAATGATAAGTGATTAATTGTAATTAATTAAGAGATGAAGTAATTAATTAATTAATTTATGAAGTAATTAAAAGTTAATTACTGTATTGGATTAAGGATAATTAATTTGGAAAATTAATTAAGGATAATTACTTAAATGTAATTAAAGTATAATTAATCAGGGTGATTAATTAAAGTGGAAATTTAGAGGAAGATTAATTAATTAATTTATAATTAATTAATGATTATATAAGTAAGGTTTATAATGAAGTAATTAATTTAATTTATTTTAAATTAATTAAGAGATGAAATAATTAATTTAATTCACTTTAAATTAATTAAAGATAGAGATAGTTAATTTAATTCATTTTAAATTAATTATGTTGTGATTAAGTAAATCATTGCTTATATAAGAATGGATGACATTGATTGTCTTGAATGGATGTAATCTCAGAAATGAGATAAGATGTTGTGTGGTATGAATGCTTGGTTGCATTATGATGATAATATAGATTAACTATTGTGATGTTGATATGGATTACCTATTTGGTTATGAATCATCTGTTTAATTGATAATGTGATTATCAGTTGTGAATTATGAATTATCTATCTGTATGAATATAGATAAGTTAAATTGTTTAAACCTTTAAACAACTTGGCCTTAAAAGATACGTTTTGGATTTCGATGAGACCGGGATCGGGTTTCCGTATACCGGGATTCCTGGTCTGGAGACCCGAATACCACATCGATCCAAATTAACAATAGGTCGTGAATCTCAAGTGAAGATGAAGATTCAGAGTGCAAGGGTTATTGTCGTTAACTCTGAGGGTGATTCCAAAACGAGTGTAACGAGATAATGCCTTCGGTTTCGTTCGAACCCGGAACGAACTTGTATGGATTGAATGCTTTCAGCACATCGTCAGGCGGACGATGAGCATTCTAAGTGATATGTTCTGATTAAAGGTAATCGTAACCTCAAGCCTCATCAACCGGGAATGGCTAAAACAGGGGAGGTGCAGCAAGGCTTCGTGGGTAGCACCCACTGAGAGCAAGATAGATCCCTGTCTAGAGGTCCCTTTTCTTTTATTCGGCTTAGTGTGTGGTTGGTCGCGCCAACTACGGGATTATCTTGTTCG
The DNA here is from genome assembly GCA_030737815.1 of Allium fistulosum. Classification (NCBI taxonomy): domain Eukaryota; kingdom Viridiplantae; phylum Streptophyta; class Magnoliopsida; order Asparagales; family Amaryllidaceae; genus Allium; species Allium fistulosum. Next base: position 643,273,313 of record CM060904.1, read on the forward strand.
GGATTATCCAGTAAGGGATGGTTCCGGCTTTGTGTTGCAGGGGAGCGGGAGTACTCCTCGGTACGGTGATCTAGGCCACATACTGTGACGGGCGGTACCCCAGTAGCCCTGCCATTGTATGGAATCCAAACTCCAATAAGTGCCGTACGTATTAGTTGTGCCCAACTATGTTGGAATGTGAGATGTAAGCATTTCAGCTATTTCTGTATTTTACTTGGAAACCCTAGACCCTATTATAATATAACTGGATTTCCTATCAAATGTTTTGGTTAGCGTAAGGTAAAAACTTTTCCATGTTTATGTGTGGGAAGTCTTACGTGATACTTTTGTTTTCAAAAGGTTTTGAAGTTAAACAATTTTAACCCGTTTACTCACACCAGACCCATGTCTGACCCAAGTGTTTATTTTCTGTTTTATTAAACTCTTGGGTACTCAAATTTTTACGAGTAGCCAAGGGATTCAGGTTAGCTTTGACGAATCTATGGAGGAGATATGGAGCAGGAGGCTTCAGCATTCGTAGATAGATAGTATTCCGCTGTGTTGGTTGATCTGAGTCTTTTGTTTGAATTGTATCTTGAGTTGTATAATAGACAGAAATTATAACTGTCTATTTTGTTGTATAAGTTATGTAACTCTGATTATGTAAAGACTATGTAATAGTTATGTGATATATTATATTTTGTTTCGTTCCGCTGTGAGATTCTGATATTGTTTAGTTCTTTCTTTCTCTTCTTTTCTCTTTTCTATCCCTTTCTTTCTTATTAGCGATACGACTTTCTGTGGAGAGAAAGTCGTGGTCGTTACAGCTAGTCGCTACTAATCCTGAGGATGATTCCAAAATGGATGTAGTAGGAATAGTGCCTTCGTTTCCGTTCGAACCCAGGACGGACTTGTATGGATGAATGCTTTCGGAACATCGTCAGGTGGACGATGAGCATTCTAAGTGAAATGTTCTCTAAAGGTAACGCTTTGCCTCTAGCCTCATCAACCGGGAATGACTGAAAATCAGGGGTTATGCAACAAGGCTATGTGGGTAGCACCCATTAGGGTGAGGTCATCCCTGTCTAGATGTCCCTTTTATTTCGGCTTAGTGGTGCGGTTGCTGATCCCAACCGTGGGGTGATCTTACTCGGAATTATCCAGTAAGGGGTAGTTCCGGCCTTGTGTTGCAGGGGATCGGGCGTGGTCCTCGGTACACTGATCTGGACCAAGTACTGTGACAGGTGGTACCCCAGTGCCTAGTCATTAGTTGGAAATCCATTCTCCCTACGCGCCTGTACGGTTTTGATTGTGCCCAACTATTGCTGGAACGTGAGATGCAAGCATTTCTGCTAGATTCTATTTTACTTTCTATAGACACTTACGGATTTGCAGGTTATTACAACTATGGTGGAGGATGATCGGAGTGAAGATGGGGGATATGGAGAAGTTTGACTCACTGAGCTGATTTATCCTATGTTCGTTTGTGCCCCAGTAGTGTTAGGTGATGGATGTGGCGATGTGAAGCTGATGTCTAGATGGAGATGGGGTATTGCGGTGAGGGTCGAGCTGAGTAAAAGTGGTATGCAGAGGAGCGTTTTTTCGTGCTGAGCATGTTGGTGGAGTAGGCGAAGCCTAATTCGACCGGAGTTGGTAGAACACGGCAATAGAAGGAGTGTTAAGTTGGCTTTACTTAATAGAGCGAGGAAAATAAAATAGGGAAGAAAAGAAAATTTACCCTTACCCCCTGTACCCTTAATGATTGCATGCTAGGTAAATTTTATTTTACATATGCCTAACAAGTCAACAAGTCCGTGAATAAATTCTGCATATGAAATCCGTTAAACATGCGGTTCGCGTGACTAGGTTCATTATGAAATATAGATCAATTTAGTATCACTTATTTGCACATTTGAAGATGTATTGAATTATTTGATACAAATGAAAATTAGTATATATAATCTCGTATTAATTAACTATTGACTCATTAGTATTATAATTGATGATCTGTTAATGTTATTATAACGGTGTTTATTGTGTACATTTTAGAAATTTTGTTCTTGTACACATTTGACAGTTTTATTGTGCACAATTAATAGTTTTTGTAATATACGCAATTGCTAGTTTATCTTGTATATTACAGAATTTGAACAAGGATACCGGATGGCTAAGTGCACCCCGAGTATTTGATAAAACCTATTTTGATATTGAAAGGTTTTGTTTATCTGATGGAAAATCTCAACCGTAAATTTCAAAGATTCAAAAGTAAATTCTTATAAACATATTTGATACGCTTTACAATTTGGAGGAATTTACTATTTATTGGTATTACTATTTATTTATATTCATTATTTATTTGTGTATACCATTTGAGAATATTTATTATTAGTATATATGATTTGTGGAATTTAACGTTTTGGTAATACTTACTATTTATTAGTAAGACCATTTGTGATTATTTATTGATTTTAATGGGTATTGTTGTTTTTTGGTTCTTGTGGTGTATGGTACTTTATCAGGTAATGGTATGGCGGTGGTAACTGCCTATTGAAATACTGATCGTGATTGGTATGTGGTTTTCTCATCCTATGCATTGGCATTACTTTTTTATTCGCCTATTAGATGCTGGCAGTACCATATGTTGGCATTTACCATTGAGTGGTATTTACCATTTGATTATTGTAATTGGTTTTGTACCAACTATATATATTTATATTAGGTTTAGAAATGGTAAGGAAAATTCAGGTTGGTACCTTTATGCAAACTTTGGCCTTTGAAATTTTGAATAATTATTGTAAATTTTGTAAATACTTTGATATTTGGATCTTTACAAGATTGGGAAACAGATTTTGGGAAAATTTGGGCATTTGGCTTTGAAAAGCATTTGAAAATATTATATAACAAAGCCTTCGAGAATTTATAGAAACTACAGATATTTATATTTCAAGAAAGTAGTATATATAAGCTTTGGAGTTTTGATAATTAATGAACTAGGTTTGAAATGTTTTTGAAATTCTGTGTAAAGATATTTTTAGAAAAACATACACGGGGCCAATATAACTTGACAACCTATAATTCAATAGGTAGATTGCGAACGAATAGCAAAGTAAGGGTTATTAGTGACATTTACCTATGAACCTGGATAATTTAAATATGCATTGTAGACCATTTGCATCATTATAGTGCTAGAAGAGCATTTAGCTTGCAGTTTTGAAATCTTTACTATTGAGATATTATAGTGTTATACATGAGCTCTCCTTTGTTGTATTATTATGTATATATGCTAACTCTAAGATGCAGGAGAATAGCAGGAAATCAAGGATCATAAGTTTCCTAACTCATATTTTTGTTATCTACATGTATTTTATGATATGCTCCGTTATATAATGTGTTGTGGATAATAACTTTGTGATTTTAGGTACCCTTTTATATAGTTACCCTTAATTGGGCTTTGTTAATTAGTAGAAAACGAGCTACATCGGGGTTGATCCAATAAGGGGAACGTAGGCAGTCACACTGATACCGTAACACAGTCCGCTTTCTATTTATTTAATATATCCTATATTTGTATGTATTTGTATAATAAGATTGCAGCATAGTTGAATATCAATTCTATATTAGGAAAGAACTAGCAGGAATACCAATGTGAGTATTACTTATGCTATTATATTTCAAGATGATTAGAATACGTCCGTTTAGTCAATTACCATGCACCACTCTAATATTTACTTATGTTATTGACAATATGGATCCTATCACATCTTAGCTGATAATTTTATAAGTAATGATTTATCCTGTGGATATAGTATGCTATTGATGGGTAGTTGAGTCATTTGTTTTGGTCGACATTCCGATTTTCGACACTTCAAATAGGAGTCAAAAATCCAGGGTCGTCACATAACATTTCAATCAATCACCCATGTATATTTATATCAATAACCTATGTATATTTCAAGTTTAATAGAATTAATTCTATGTAAATTCTAAGGGAAGTATTCAACTACCCTTTTATTCATCAAAATCAATCCAACTTATCATATGAGAACCATATCTATAGAATCAGTAGTTTCGATTTAATTTACCATTCCCTCCCAAGTTCCAGCAATTATAGCGCTTAAATCTTTGCATAATGTTTTCCAATTCGTACAATTAATAAAAAAATGTCAATTGAAAAACATTGATTCGGTTTAAAATGCTTATTTTTAACTTAAAATAGATATATATAAAAAAATCCAATTACTTGCTTACATCATAACGCAACGTAATAAATCCACTCATTTGGAAATGCTTTTTAAAGAGATTTCCCATTTAACCTGATTTGAAATAGCGCTTCTCTTCCTCTTCCTAGCTTTTCATTGTGTTGGGTTGTTGTTTCTCTTTATTTGAATTAAGATTTGATTTCTTTGAGGAAGGAGGAGAAGAAGAAGAAGAAGAGAGTATAAGGAATGAGAAAGGCAATGAGTAGGGTTTTGGAATGAAGAACTCAGACTTAGCTACTTATTTATAGTTGAAAACTAGGATTATTTGGCTTAATCTAAAATTATTCTTTACGGAAATGCCATAGGCTTTAGTTTTCGCTAATTCTGAATCATTTTATAAATTTCAACATGTTATATATGTTTCTTCACTGTAAATGGCATTCTAAATGTGATGGAATAGGTCACAAAGCCTAATTCCAATATTTGTGAAAATTTACAATTTTGCTTTTGTTTGTAAAATTGCATTTTTACCCTTATTATTGTTTTAATTTATTATTTAAAGTTTCCAAGGTGTTGCATTTACTAGGCTAATGTTTTTCTTGACAAATATATTTAGAAAATATTTGCTAGGTAAATATTTGCCATGTAGATTTTTGTCATTGTCCGCTCTATTCATACATTGTATCATTAAAGCTAATACTATTTTGTACAATACAATGTCAAATTGTGATTGAGTATCTTTAATCAAATTTATAATGGGGGAATAAATATAAAGGACAAAAATTTGTATATTTTTAGCCTCAAGGACACACCTCAATATTTTAACCACAAGGACAAACATTCTTCTAAAATTATTCATAAGGACAAACATTCTTTCAAAATTATTCATAAAGACAAACATTCTTCCAAAACTGCTACCGAACTAAAAACTGATACTTAAAAACTGCTACCGATAACTACAAACTAATACCTAAAAACTGTAAAAACTGATACCTAAAGAAAGTTGTACTTCAGGCTAAAATACTGAAGGTTTGTCCTTGAGGCTAAAATGCTGAGAAATTTTGTCTTTGACAATAATTTCCTGATTTATAATCTACTAAAATTTTATTTAATATTTACCAAAAGTTGCAAAGATTATTACCAAATAATTGGTCAAATATTACTGAAATTTAACATAATATGTACCAAAATTCTTGGAGGTACTACAAAAATTGTAGGGAATATTACTAAAATTTACGGAGACTTTCGATAAAAATATAGTCAAATGTTATTATAGCATGTTAAGTAATTTTTCAAAATATTTGTTTGTGAAACTTTGTCAGGCGGGCAAATTTTTGTATTAATTTTTTTTTCCATGGCAAATATTTGCCAGACGAAGGTTTTTGCTAGCAAATATATCACTGTTAAATATTTGCAAGGCAAATTTTTTTGCTAGAAAATTAGTCACTGCCAAATGTTTGCAAGGAAAATATCTTTGCTAGCAAGTATATCATTGCCAAATGTTTGCTAGGTAGATTTTTGGCTAGTAAACTTTTTGCCATTGTCTGATCTAATTTTATAATCCATCATTAAGGGTAACACTATTTTATATAATACAATATGAAATCGTGGTCGAATATCTTTATTCACACTGGTAATCTACTAAAATTTAACTTAATATTTATCAAATTTTGCAAAAAATAACATTCTACGAATATTATACCTACTCTTTTTATGGTTTCAAACTTTCATTTTGATTTTGACTTTGTGCTGATGTAATGTGATTGCAGATTCTCCATTAGCAGTAATTTCATGGCACGCTTTGTCTTCGTGAACAAGTTTACTAGTGGTTGCAATTGCTATAGTTTCAACTTAGATTTTATAAGGGTATCATGGATTATTTCTTGACTTTGAATCTAAAAGATGAATTGTTTAACCAGAATTTGGCTCAACACCCAAGATGTCATACAGGGTAATATTATTTGAAAATGTTCCAATAGTACCCCTTGGTTTCAATACAATTACGAAGTTGTCCAAAAGCTCAAGTCGCATATTCAAGGGTAAAATATGCAAGTCATATAAATATATAGTAGTCCTTTGTTCGTATGTCAATAGGGAAAATAGTCAATATGCAAGGTAAATTCAAGTTTAATTTGAACAAGGGTTTAGTGGCCTTGCGCAAAAGTAATAATATGCAAGTCCAAGTTCGAAGATAAAATCATATGCATGTCCATAACATAAATAACTAATTAGGAAAGTACAAAGGAGATATGCTATGCGAAGTTAAATGTCCAAGTCCTTATTTGCAAAAAAGTCCAAGATTCAAAATGGCTCAAGAAATCCTTAAATTTATTTAGGGTTTACAATCTGTAATTAAGAAATAGAGAAAGAAGAGTGATCCGCCCCTCTAAGTGGCATAAGGGGTCCTATTTATAACGGTGTCGATTACGCGGGATGATTGACACGTGCCCCTGGCTTGGAATTTGAGGGATTCGCTAGCTCCACCTTGGTGAAATCTAAGTAATGCTTTCTTTGTAAAGACTCGACATCACTTACTTATGGAAGCTCAACAATACAATTTTCATTGCAGAAACTCAACAACCTTCCCTTGTAGTTAGATTGTCGACATCTTCTAGTAGCATGACATCCTTTTTTTGAAATGGTACTTAGATACAACATGTCACTGGGACAACATAACACACATCACATGTCAATATATATTCGAATCATGCTAGGCAAGTTTCGAACTTGTGACCTCTCGCACCAAAGTCAAATCTTTTAACCTTTGGGACAATGGTGCTTGTCCTTTTTTTATTATATGCTCGACAACACCCTATGTTGTAGAGGCTCGACATCCCTTTTTACATCTTTTTCAACCTTACTATCTTTAGGCTCAACAACTTTTGTGTCATCGAAGCTCGATCTCTTGTTCCTCTAAGTTTGTAGTAGCTTAATTTCTCCAAGCATTTACCGGTTCGACGTTTCCATTGCCTTATAAACTTAACATGCTTTCTTTATTGTTGAATGCTCAACATCATCTTCTACTTGTAGATGCTCGACAACACTTATTGTTATAGAGGCTTGATATCTCTTAGTGTAACGATCTCGGATTTTATAAATATTTAAATTGATAATTAATTGAATTATTTGAATTTAAAACTTGTATATATGTGAATATATATGTGTATAAATGAATAAGTTTGAATTTATATATATTGAGTTTAAATTTTAAGGAAAAATAGGAATAAATATAAGAAGAAAAATAAAATACATTCAAATATGAACAAAAGAGGAAAGATATAAATATCTATAAGCTTGCAAAAGAAGATATATACATTCAAGTATGTACACTTGCAAAAGAAGAAAGAAATATATGTAGATAAGTATGAAACCAAACAAAAAACATATACATGAGAAAAGCTTGCAAAGGAAGACATGGAAAAAATATAAGTTGTACAAGGTAATTAATGCAGCCATCAAAAAAAATCCTATCAGCCTCCAAAAGCAAATATCTCTGACCGTTGTACAAACAAAGATAATATCACCCTGTACAAATTGTATACTCTGTAAACATCTTTTACATATCAGTCCATTCATTTTAGTTCGACCATTATCTCCTACTAAAACAAAATCTCAACTTAAAACAAACAACAAATACAATCAATACAACCCAGAGGATTTAAGAAGAAGATTCCAGCTTGAATTTCAAAGCCTGTTTCAACATAAAAGTATGCTCTGTTCTTTCTTCTAGAAATAAGGTGAGTAAACAAGTGATTTAAAACTTAAGTTATTTTAATTTATATATATATACACATCTGGATGTTGATTTGTATATTTATTCCTGTATTCAATGCTCTGTAAATTATTATCCTCTGTTAATTCACAGGGTATATGACAACCAAGAAAATTCAATATCTCATCATCTACTTAGTGTTAGGATTTGAGGTCAAAAGCAAAGATGTGTATTTAAGTAAGAACTATGATCTAAAAATAGTTTTATGAAGTAAAAAATGTATACAAGAGGAAAGATTTAATTTTTACAGAGGATACTTCAAAATTTGAAATTTTCAAAATTAACAAAACATTGATTCAAGTATATAACTTGAATCCTTACCTAAAACTATGATTTTTAAGATGGGTCTGGTGATTTTTAGTGTGGTGGTTTAAGAGTAGATCGGGGATGATCGAAATTGGTATTTTAACCAATTTCCGGCGACACGTTGATCTGGGGGTGTCGGGGTTGCGTGTGGAGGTGGACGAGCCTATGGCGGTGGTAGGAAAAATAGTCGGAGGTGGCATCGGAGACTGTGGCAATGGCGGTGAGGAGGTTTTGTTTCTAAACCTAGTTTTTGCGAGGTCGAGAATTTTGTCTCGTTCGACGTCTGTAAGCGATCTAGTTTGACGTGTTTCAGGGGAAAGGTAGAGGGGGCATTGATGAGAGGATGACCGGAGTTGCCGATCCTCTGGTGGTCGGAGATGAGGAGGTGAGGCATTGACAGGTTTTTGAGGTGGTGTTTGCGCGTGTGTTTCCAGGTTTTAGCTTGAACTCGAATTCACTCTCGAGTTGATGGAGGCAAAACTAGCGATCGGAGTTTGGTGGGGAGTAAATTTCTGGTGTGGGATGACCATCGGAGGGGGTCGGAGGCGGCCAAAAGCCATCGTGCAAGTGCATGGTGTACTTCCTGGATCTGAGCATTTTCACTTTGAGTTAGAGCTGGATTTTTCGTGGGTTTACTCGAGTATTACTCGAAGTAAGTGGGGTTGTGGCTTGGGTAGATGATTACCCGGGTTTTAGAAAAAAAAAGGGGGAAAAACAGAACCTGTTCTGTTTTGGAATTTTAAATTTAATTTAAATTTTAAAGCAGGTTTTTAAAACTGAGTTATACATTAAAGTTAAATATGCATTTAAGTTCAGTTTGATACTTGGTATGGAAACAACGTTTTTAAAATTCAATTTGTTTAATAACTAAAAGCGGTTTGCATTTAAATGGATTTGGAATTTGTAAAGGAAAGTTTAATACAAGTTAAATCAAAATTTTAAAACCCGGACTTAAATCGACATACGAATTCCAGATTTTTAAATAAAAAAATGAGTTTTATAAATTTAAAAGTTTTAAATAAGTTTAAATGTTAAGGCATATTTTAAATATATGAATTTAAAGAAAACTTGATTTAAACTCCTTAAAATTTCTTTTATAACCAAAGTATTATTTTTAACATAAGAATTTAACAAGTTAACGATTAGTTTAAACTTTATATGAGATAAATTGATTTCATTTTAAATCTAGTAATTAAAATGAAATTTAAATGTAAATTTGAAAATAAAAGTCGTCAACATATTTGTGAGGGAAAAGTCGATCATTGGTAAGAATGAGATTTGAAAACAAATGTAAAAGTAAACTGTTTTAAATTGTTTTGTTAAAAATTAATGTAATCATTAATAAGAAATGTTCTTATTTTAAAAAGTTAATAAAGATTTAATGAATTGTGATTCGTTAAATTAGTAAGGTAATTAAATGGATCATTAATTAATTTATTTAATTAAGAAATTAAGGGTTTTAATTAAGGTTAAGGTAATTAAATTTAAATTAATAATGGTTAATTTGAGTTAATTACTTAAGAGACGTAATTAATAAATTGTTAATGAAGGTTATTAACTAAGATTAATTAAATAATTAATTAATGTGATTAATTTTTTAATTTATTTAGATTAATTAATTTAATAATAATCATTTGTGAAGTGTAATTACTTAATGGAAACAATTAAGGAATTAATTATTCAGTGTAATTAATTGAGTGTAATTAATTAATGATTAGTTTACCATGAGTAGCAAAATTTATTCATAGAAAATTAATTTGATTTAAATTAATCAGATAATTAAATTGATCCTACTTATGGATGTTTGGATTGTATTGAATGGTTGAATTGTTTGATATCCCTGATATATGATGCTTTGTGATATATCCTGATTTATGTTGTGATCTGTTTCTCTGGGATGAATGTAATTAATCCCTGGGATGTAATTTATTATCTGTGATATATATCTATCTATGATCTGTGTATGAACGATAAGCGTTATAGTTTATACCGCTTATGAACTATTTTTCTGTATTTTGATCTGTGATGATTGAATGTTGTTGCACTATTGTGTTAAACCCCTGGACTACACCATATACACACAAATATGGATTTCACGAGTAAATCGGTTAAGTCACGGATTTTTAATAATTTTAGAAATTGAATTCTTGAGTTCAAAATAGTTTTGGAAATTGGAATTGAGTACTTTTGAGATAAGTTTCAAAAAAATAAAAAAATAAAAATAAAAGTTATTTTAAATAACTTAATGGAATTTGAAATTCAAATAATTTGATTTAAATTTGAATTCAATATTGGAAATTGAATTCAATAACTTGGGATTTTGAGTCTAAAAGATTGTACAAGTTATAAAAGGTGTTTATCTTGGTTTTTAACCATTTAAAAGTGTGGTTTTGGAAATCTAAATTTAAATCCAAGTTTTATACTTGGATGGCTTTAACCTATGTAATTATAATCAGTTTTTCCAAAACGAAAACTAGCTGTTTCAAGTAATAACAGCTTTCATAAAGGAAAGGGTTTCCAATTTGTATCGAAACATTTCAAGTTGAAATGAAATTGTAAATAGTTTGAGAAAAACTATGAATAAACCTTTATGACGATGACTAAATTGTGTTTTGAAAACGGGAAAAAAAAGATTTAAAATGGTGTATCTTTTATATTATAAAAGATTTGAATTGTGAATTGTTTGGAAAGTTATCAGTTAAATCTTTGATTTAAAGATTGGACGAGTTAATCCAATTGAAGTGGGAATTGATTTGGAAAATCTATGAATAGATCTTTATGAAACTGGGTGAACTTTGTGAAATGAATCTTTTTGTGTAAAAGATTGTAAATGGTAATGTGTTTAAACCATTTGGAGAAAAGTTTTAGGTAATAAGTTGTGACTTAATTGAAATCCCAACATCCATATGTTTTTAAATATTGCGCTCATTATTCGGTTTAGCCGGGAGAGGACTTTGTGTCATATAACCCATTCCGAATAGTGATACGACGTGAATGGATAGCATTTAAAGACCGATGGTGAAGACCGGATACTTTCGAAAATGAAAGGATTACCATCGAATGTCTCTACATCGGCTGATCCCCGGTATAGAGATTTTAGCGTCCTTTGTGATGGGAAGTCCGGACGTGATTAGAAATTATCCGGATTTGCAAGGGCTTCTTTCGAAGTGCCTTCGGCTCTGTTCAAACCCGGAACAGACTTGTATGGTTGTATGTCTGACATTACACTTTGAGATATAAATCTGATTTCTTTCAAATACATTTCTGTTTGGTGGCGGAGAATTTATTCTCTTAGCTTAACACCCTACTCTGAGACGTACGAGCTCAAAGGTTATGTAGTTGAAGGTTATCAGTGATATACTCCCAATTTGGTAGTGTGGCATGCTAAATGTTGCTGTGCGTTGGTGATCATTTGTTGATCAAAGCATGGCTTTCGTGTAAAGCGTAGCTTTGTGGACGAGAACTCATCGAGCCTCACAAACCGGAAATGGTTGAAACAGGAAAGATACGGCAAGGTTATGAGGGTCGCACCCTTTAGGGTATGTCATTTCCTTCTGGAAAAAGGTGGTATCATGGTATGGAGCCCAGATGCTTTACCTGTGTGGTTGCATCAATCTCATTTACTGTGTGGTTGTTGCTTTGTGATCGAGGCGCCTCGGATAAAGGTCGCAAACGACCGGGGGTGGCATATCTCAGGTTTACTACCCGGGAAGGGGGTAACCGGCCTTGTGTTGGCAGAGAGCAGTTGTCTCTCGGGGCGTCACTCCAGAGGCGTTCCCATGTGGCATAGGAAGTTCCTTAGCCTGACCATTTGTTGGAACATCCAAAGAAACAATACGAGCCCTTTACGATTGCAATTTGTATAACCTGTCACCTCAGGTGGCAGCTATAGTAGGCATAGTATAATGGTACCTATGCTGGCTAAGATTAATATTATATTTTCGAAATGTTTCCTACACTATGCACTAGTAATAATATCAAAGAGTTTTCTCGTATTAAGCATATTTGACTATCATAAGGAGAAATCTCCTCCAAGTCTGCGATTGCATTGTGTGTGTGGCGGGAGGCCTTATGGTAGTTTCATTTTCCAAAAAGCATTGTGGATTTCAATGTTTAAAATTCTTTTGTTGTTTGTTTTAAAGATAAACTGTTTTTGTTACTCACACCAGTCCCATGACTGACTCGGAGTTTATTGTTCCCTTCCTAAACTCTGGGTACCCATAATTTTCCACACGGGTAGTCTAGAGTTGAGTTTTTCAAAAAGTCAGGTTTAGTAGACTAGTTGGAGCTAGTTCAGTTTTTAGAGATCGTGACGGACCGTGCTTACCTTTGTGAATCGTGATGGTGGTTCGAGCTTGATGTTGGAGTTGATGGACTCATTCTCTTTTAAAGATCATTTGGAGTATCACTTCTGTTGTTCCGCTGTAACATTATTTGTCTCTGATATTGTTGTATCATATTGATATCATTGTTGTATATCATTCTGGATATTGTATTCGTTGAAGTTGTATATGATATCATTCATTTCTTTCTTCCGCTGTGTTGTTATACTTACTGTGTTATAAGCTCCGGCGAGCCAGATTCGGCGTTTGAATCTGCGGCATTCGAGTACAAGTGAAGTACGGGTGCCGATTTTCGAAGGTCGAGTCAGGACCGTTATACTTAGAGACTTGACACCTCTTTATTCTTTGTAGAGGCTTAGTAACCTCTTAAGTGTTCGACATCCCTATGGCGATACAGGCTCGACTCCACCGTAAAGGCTTGAAAACCTTACTGTCTTCAAGCTTGACAACTCTTATAGCTTGATAACTCCAAGCGTTCACTGATTCCTTTATGCTATTAATTCTACTCTTGAGCGGAAGCTTGACAATTATCTTTATATTAGAGGCTCGATACTGTTAAAACTATAGGCTCGATACTTCTCTGATATGACACTGCTAGAGGCTTGATAACTCTTTTGCTTTCAATGCTCTATGTCCTCCTATTGGCTTAGTTGCCTCTTTTTCCTTGATGACTCTTCAAGAATATTTGATAGTCGAAAAATATATGGATAACATGAATTATGACAAATTTTAGTGTAACTAAGGATGCTATTCGATATAGGTTTCATACAAATCCTATCGGGATAATGTGTTATTTGAATTAATTTTAAAAAATTTATGGAATATAAGTGGATTTCCCTTAAGTGATAAAAACTTTATTTTTAGGACAAAATTGGAATCTATTAAAATTATCTTAAAATAAGGATGTATTTTAGAAACTATATTGTGGGGATGTGGGCAAAAAGTTATTCAATTGTAAGGACGTGTGGGTTATAATTTCTCTTTGTGTTTTAAGATATTTTATTAAACAATAATAATTTGGATTATAGTAATAATAATTTTATTTATATACCATTAGTATTATTTCAATAAATGTTAACTTTATTTACAATTCATATCATGAACATCAAATCTTCCATGATTAAAAGAGAATGTATACAAATATGTATCTAATATCTAAGAATAATATAGAGTGTGTACGTTAATATAGGTGTTATACTGACATTAAATATGTGCATGTGTTTGTGATTGTGTGTGTGTATGGTGTTTAGATGTTGAATATTTATACTGACATTAAATATATCGAATCTCTTCCTGGATCTACCAGAAACCATCGAAGAATTGAGAAAAGATGTTGAACAAAAGAGATAGATGGAGAAAAGATTGTTTCCACTGTTGCAGGGTATTGACCATTTATAGTCGTATTACCCTGTCCCCTATCTCATCCTCTTTTTGCACTCATACTCACTATCAGTAGATAGAAAGAGAATTTACTGAGGCATTCGAACGGATATCTGAGGAATACTCATTCTAGGGTTTACTTCACCCTATCTCTAATGAGCTACTTAATGTGTTATACTCCTGACCTAAAGTTCAACCTCAGCTCTGATACCACGTTGTCACGTTCCAAATTTCAGCGTTCGAAAATCGACATCCGTACTCCAATTGTACCTGAATGCCGCAGATTCAACCATTGAGATTTGAATCGTGCCGGAGCTTATAACAACATTAAGTATAACAACACAGCGGAAGAAAAAGAATATATCAATATATATATAACATTGATACAATGAGAGATACAAAATCTGATACAATATGATACAACAGAATGATACAACAGATATCAACATACATCAGAGATATGATACAAGAAATAGCAGCGGAAAGAAAATAGATAACACCAGCAGCGGATAGAATGTCTCCAATAGAATGCTCCAAGATAAGCAACGTCGGTCCATGAACTCCAAGAACTGAACTAGCTCTAGATAATCTACTAAACCTGAATATCTGAAAACCCAACTCTAGACTGCCCATGTGGAAAATGGTGGGCACCCAGAGTTTAGGAAGGGAACAATAAACTCCGAGTCAGTCATGGGACTGGTGTGAGCAGCAAAAACAGTTTATCTTTAAACAAACAACAAAAGAATTTTAAACATTGAAATCCGCAATGCTTTTGGAAAATGAAACTACCATAAGACCTCCCGCCACACACACAATGCAAACGCAGAATTGGAGGAGATTTCTTCTTATGATAGTCAAACATGCTTACTACGCAAAAGGAAAACTCTTTTGATATTATTATTATTGCATAGTGCAGAAAAACCATTTCGAAAGTATAATATTAATCTTAGCCAACATAGGCATTTCACACAATGCCTACTATAGCTACTATGTTCAATAGCAGGTTACCGCCACATTCCATAGCAAGTTATACAACTAAAACCGTACAAGGTTCGTATTGTTTCTTTGGATTTCCAACAAATGGTCGGGCTAAGGAACTTCCCACTGTCAATGGGTACGCCTCTGGATGGACGTCCCGAGAACCTAACCGGATCTCTGCCAACACAAGGCCGGGTTACCTCTGGGTATAGGTAACTACTTCTCGAGCATGCCACCTCCCGGTCCTTTGGGACCTTTATCCGAGCGCTCGGTAACCAACATCACACATAATAAATAAAGTGTGTCCACATGAGTAAGTATCTGGGCTCCATACCATGATACCACCCTTTTCCAGAAGGAAATGACATACCCTAAAGGGCACGACCCTCATAACCTTGCCGCATCTTTCCTGTTTCGACCATTTCCGGTCTGTGAGGTTCGATGAGGTCTCGTCCACAAAGCTACGCTTTTTCACAAAGCCATGCTTTGATCACAAATGATCAATAAATGATCAACACACAGCAACACTCAGCATGCCACATTACCAAATTGGGAGTATATCGCTGATAACCTTAAACTACATAACCTCTGAGCTCGTACGTCTTAAAGAAGGGTGTTAAGATAAGAGAATAAATTCTCCGCCACCAACAGAAATGTATTTGAAAGAAATCTGCTTTATATCTCAAATTGTAATGTCAGACATGTAACCATACAAGTCTGTTCCGGGTTCGAACAGAACGGAAGGCACTTCCGAAGAAGCCCTTGCAATCCGGGTATTCACAATCCCGATCGGACTTCCCATCACTTAGGGAATCTCTATACCAGGAGCTACCCAGTGTAGAGACAATCGATAGGTTATCCTATCGTTCTCGCAAATACCCGGTCTTCAACACCGGTCTTCAAATGCTATCCATTTACGTCGTATCGTTATTCGAAATGGGTTATATGACACAAAGGTCCTCTCCCGGCTAAATCGAATAGTGAGCGCAAAATTTAAAAACATATGGATAATGGGATTTCAGTTAAGTCACAACTTATTATCCAAAAATCTTTCAAATGGTTTAAACACTTTACCATTTTAAATCTGTTAAAAATAAACAGATTCAATTCACAAAGTTCACCCAGTTTCACAAAGATTTATTCATAGATTTCCAAATCAATTTTCCATTTCAATTTGATTAACTCGTTAAATCTTTAAATCAAAGATTTAACTCATAGCTTTCAAAACAATTCCATTTCGAATGGTTTAAACAAATCACCATTTTAAATCTGTTAAAAATAAACAGATTCAATTCATAGCTTTTAAAAAGAATTCACTCATAACTTGGAAAACCATTTTTCAATTCAAACTTGAAATTCCTTCAATTAAATTGGAATTTCATTTCTATATGAAAGCTTTTATCATTTGAAAACAAACAGTTTTCATTTCGGAAAATCTGACTCATTTATACGAGTTAAAGTCTTTGTGTTAAATTCAAATTCTCAAACTAATATTTTAAAAATGGTTTAAATTCATATAAACACATTTATAACATCTTTAACCACAATTTCCAATTATTAAATTCAATTCCAACTCTTGAATTCAAATTCAAATTGAATTATTTAAATTGGAAGCTTTATTAAGTTTTTAAAATAACTTTTATCTTACGAACTCCTTTTTGAAAGTTTTAACATTTAACCCAAATCCATTTCCCAAAATCAATTGAAATTAAAATTTAAATTTCAAAAATATTAAATTTAGGTTATCTGTGACTTAACCGATTTCCACGTGAAACCCATATTTGTGTGTGTATGGTTTAGTCTAGGGGTTTCACACAACAGTGCAACATCATCAATTATCACAGATTAAATACAATAATATACACTACGCCATAGATGGCCTACTGCAACGAAATTACAAGGTGTTGCTAGCTATAATGTAACGATAGGTATGCTGATTTTTGTCTATTACAACACTCGCTTCAAGGTGTTAGCATAGGTATCAACAAGATGTTGCAGTAGCTATAGATGTATTCAAATTAAAAAATTAATAAAATTAGCAATCCGCGTGAATACGATCCAACGGTCTACATTTAATCTGGTTGTTAAAATGGATCACCACTGCAATTTTCCCCAAATTTTCGTTTTCCCGCCTAGTTCAGAGTAGATCCCCTTTTGGTTTTCATTCCAATTCGCCTCCTCCCATTCGCCTCCGCCACCAAATTATCACCCTCCTCTTCTTCTGCTTCCTCATTCGCCTCCGCCACCAAATTGTCACCCTCACCCCCAGCTACCCCCTGACCCATCGCGACCATCTAGCTCCAACCAGAGCCCCGTCACGACACCAAAACCCGAAGTCAAACAAAGTTTTCTGTTCAAACCCCTTTTGCCACCACTGTCGTCGCCATCAGCTCTCACCTCCAACAGAAGACTTGCTCGCCACCAACCCCTCTACCTTTCTCCTTTAGACTACTTCACCTGAAAACCCTTCTAGTGCCTTAATTTCTCCCAAAACACGAACTGCTGCCCTCGAGATTTTGGTTCACTTCGTACTTTCCATCGCAAGTTCAGAGCAGATCCCAGGCTGATCTCTTCGTACTTTCCCCTATGATTGCGGTTGCTTCACTTGGTACTGGTAATTTCAATAAGATAGTACGCCCCCCATATGTTTGTGCTAATGCTCCTTTGGAACTTGTTAATGTTTCAGAATCTGGCTGTTGTTGCAGCTTGCGGCTATGTGAGCTGAGGAATTATTTGCAAAGACACGAATCGATTTATTCACTGCTAGTTGAACAATTGTTGAGTGAAAGGATTGTGTGAGCTGCACAGGCAGATTCATAGACAGTCGAGCTTGTGTGTTGGCAAGACTGGAAGGACCAAGTTTCATTGATGCAAGCTTTGAGTCCAGCGACCAAAAGGAAACGGTAATGGATGCAAGCTCTGAATGAACAGGCAGGAACTATTCGGTGGTGTAGGTCATAAATGCATAGGTCTGGAAACGTACAAGGAAGTGCGAAGATATTCAGTGATGCATATGTCAGAAGAAATGTGCAAAGCTATCGATATGGAAGAAACCTACAAGGAAGTGATAGAGTGCGTTTGAAATGTAGGTCTGAAGTGCAGTATTTGCAGGGAGTGAGAGAAGGTTGGTTGGTTGGTTCACCATTAAATCTGGATGTAGTTGTATTGGTTGAAGGTTGGTTGGTTGGTTTGGTAAGTTATGGAAGTGATGGTGGAAGTTGGTGATGCAGAGGAGTTTCAGTTGGCAGTGTGATGCCTGAATGTTGGCAGAGAGATGTAGACGGAGTTTGGAGTTTGACAATGGTAGAGTGCTGCTGTGTATTGGTTACGGAGAGAAGCTAATGTGGTGATTGGAAATTGAAAACAGTTTGCAGTAGAGTTTTGGTGTTTGGCCGTAGGGGATTCAAGCAGATTTAGGCGAGGAGATGGAGGATAGGAATTAAGCTCAGTCTTCATTTGTGCATCATTTTACGTCATTTCAAAGAAGGTCGATCCCCGCCGGGACTGCGGTGCCCCGGACCCCCGCCGGCGCTGCGCCCGGACCCGCTTCTTGGCTCGCCTTCGGCTCGGCACTCGGCTCGCCTTCGGCTTGGCTCGTCATATATTTGTCAATGTCGGTGTCTGTATAAATTGAAACTGCATATGTAATGAGTGAATTGAGTGATGTAGTGAGGAATATCTGTATATGTGAATATCAGTGTTATATATCATTGAATTGTAAAATAGTGGAGTCAGGAATTTGTACTATTTTAAATGTTGAAATAAAATATTTATTTAAATAAATTACTGTTTGAATATCAAATTCTATGCAATAGCATTTTATTAAATAAATATTTATTTCTATTAAAAAATCAAATATGCTCTACATTGTGGGCCCCACAAATTCAGAAAGTTAATATCTATAGCAACATTTTGAAATGTTGGTACAGACACCTATGGATGTTGCCATAGACCCAAATAGGGTTCTATTGCAACAATATTTCTTATGTTGCCTTAGATAGTCAAAATGTTGCCTTTGAGGTCTGCGGCAACGCGGCAAAATGCAACACCGAGAAAGTGTTGCCTTTGCCCTTTTTTAGCCTATAGCAACATTTTTTGGCACTTCCTGCATCACTTCTTTGGTGTTGCAGTATGCAATCTATGGCGTAGTGATAGTTGATAAGCGGTATGAATTATAACGCTTATCGTCCATTCACAGATCATAGATAATATACAAATGTATCATAGATAATAAATTATATCACAGAGAATTAATTACATTCATCCCAGAGAAACAGATCACAACGCAACTCAGGATGTATCACAAAGCATCACATATCAGGGATATCAAACAATTCACATCATTCAATAGAATACAGACATCCATAAGTAAGATTAATTAATTGTCTGATTAATTCAAATAAGATCTATTACTTATGAATTACAAATTCTGGTTAATTAACATTAACTCATTACAAATTATTTTAATTAATTAACCTTTAATAATAAATTAATTAGCCTCAATTAATAAATTAATTAATTACCATTTAATTAATTATCCTTAATTTATTACAATAATTAATTTATTGATTCTTAATTAATAATCATCCCTTAATCACTTTCATTTATTAATTAACCTTTAAATTTATTTAATTATTCTCAAATTAATTTCCTTAATTGATTTGTCACATTAATTAATTACCTTGATTAATAAATCACGCCAATTAATTATCCTTAATTACTTTTATTAAGTAATTATCTTTAAGTAATTAATTACCTTTAATTACTAAATACTTGAATTAATTACATTAATTATTCTTTAATTTAATTACACAAGGTAATTAGCTTTCAAATCATTTACACAAATTAATTAGTTTTAATTTTAATTACACAAAGTAATTATTCATCAATTATCATAAAAAAAACATTTAATCTTTAAACCTTTAATCTTTAGAAACAAAATTATTATTAATTCATAAATCAACTTAGTTCTTTATAAGTTAATAACATAAGACTTTTTATCTTCTTCATTACACCATTTAATTTATTTTAAATAGGCTTGAAAATTATCTTAATTAATTCCAGTTAAAATAAATTATTCAACTTTCATCTCTCCAAATCTTTAAATTAACATCAAATTATTTTAAAGAAATTTTATTCAAGAAGATAGTTCAAAACTGGGTTTATTACATTTAAAAACTTGATTTATATAAAAATTTAAAACTGTTTCATTTTGAACTCGAGACAATCTCGAGTCAAACCCGAGTCAGATGTTGATTTACCCGAGCTTCTACACGAGTTCCCTCCCTCCGAGCAATCCTTCTTCTTTTTTTTCCTTTAAAACTTTGATTTAAAATTTTAAAACCTGTTATATGTTAACCACCACGAACTTACTCGAGAACATCCCCGAGACATCTACCCCAAATTCTCGAGTTCAACTTCGAGCTTCACGCCTTCTTCTTCTTCCTTTTCTTACAACTGATACACACACACGCGTACACGTGCACAAACGTCGCGACCACCTCCGGTCACTTCCGCGACCCCTCTCATGTCGTTGACGACCATGCCAATGACCCAGATCGATCAGCACCATCGATTCACCTCGGAGACAAAATCGAGCATGTCGAAACATTCGAACCCAAGCTCGATCATCGGAAAAACGTCATGCCTCGACGATCCCGTTCACCAGTAACCACGCCGCCTCGTCCAAAGCAACGTCACCACCCCATGCCTAGCTTCCCCCTGGACCGATCAACTCCGGTGCACTATCGATCACGCAGTCGCCTCGAATACATCGACGACCCAAAACTTCAATCGAACCCTAGTTCGACGCTGTCTGGCCACCACGGCCATCTTAAAATCCCCTCGCCATTTTTTCTGAGATCACCAGGCCACCCACTACCTCCAACACAAAGCACGACGACCCTCCTCCTAACGTTCGTCGGAATTTGACAAAAATACAAATTGCGATCAACTCAATATATCTCAACAACTATAATGCTAAAAATCATGCTTTTCATATTAAAATTCATCATTTTCTAATACTAATCTGGTTTCATAATGAAAATCTGAAATTAAGGTGATTGATTTTTAAGTTATATTTAGATCCTCACTGTATTTTTATATTTTTGTGAAAATTTCTAAATATAAAATCGTGAAACTATTTTTAAAATTAATATTACACTGTAATAATCATCTTTCATTCAAAGATCATAGCTCAATTCTGATTTTATGAGGAGATTTAGATTTTTAAATTAGTCGAGCCTATGGAAATAACAGAGACAATTTGTATATATTTATACAGATGTATACACATTTAAACAGAGCAATTCAAAGTATATATCCAGATAAAATCAATCATGCAAACATATCAAAACAACTTCATTTCAAGCATCATCAAAATGTAACAGATTCAAGCCTTTAGGTTTAGAAGTTTGCTCACCTGGTTTCAAAGTAAACAGAGTTTGCTTTTCTTGGATCAGCCTGAGAAACTGCTTGCTGAAGTCTTTTTTTTTTCCTTTGATCTCTGGTTTGCATTGATTTATATTTGTTGTTTGTTTAGAATGAAAATGATATTTATTTCAGATGTCACTTAGTTGGGATGAACGAACTAAGAAAAATGAAGAAGTTGATAGATAAAAGAAGTTTACAGGTTATAATGTTATTTGTACAAGTAATATAATTTATGTTTGGTTTGTACAATAGGGTAGAGATTTTGTTTCTTTCTTTATGGTGGCTGAAAATCTTGTTTGTACTAAGGACATGGCTGAAGATGCTTGTATTAAATGCTTATGTCCTTTTTGTTCAAGTGTTCATACATATCATATTTGTTTCTACTTGAATATATCTTTGCTTGTTGACTTCAGCTGAGAAGATGTTAGTAAGTACTTTTGTTTATTTTTTTTTCTTGTTTACACATATATTTATCTTTATTTGGTAAGTACATTTGTGTACATTTCCTTTCTTGCTTCATATCTTTGTGCTACTAAGAAGATTATATGTTGTGCTTGCATTAATTTTATTTTCTTTTGTTTCCTTTTTAACTTGTCATTGTATTTAAATGTATTTTTATATTTAATATGTTATTATAATTTATTTATATATTCATTTTATTTTGTTTTAAAATTATGATCTTGTAATATAAATGAATATATTATTCAATTTAACTAATTTGTTTACTATATATATTTTCTATAATTTTATCTTTTACGATTTTTATTTGTTTTTATTACTTTGTTTACATACTTATATTTAGTTATGTTATATTTTATTTTTCTTCTTTAGTCTTATTATTTCATATTATAAATAATTTCTATTTTAAATATGTTATTAAAATTTTATTTAAGTGTTACTTTTATATTTTTATACTTTATCTTATATAATTTGTATTTTTATTTTCAAACCATTTATTTACGATTTAAATTCAAATCAAATATATATCTATATACATATAATTTCAAATTTACTCATATATGCCCAAATACATATATATTTACATATATACATATATATACAATAATTTAAATTTAAATGATTTATACTAAATTTATTTGAATTCGGGGAAACTCGTATCAATTTATCAATTAACTATACAATTTTAATTCAAAAATTCATTTAATTATCAATTTAAATGTAATTAAAATTCGGGGTCGTTACATATATCATCCAGAGAACATGCTTTATCATCTCAAAGTGAAGAAATGATGGAGTAAAGGGGGAAACAAACCTGGGCTGTGAGATAATAAGGGAGAATTTAGGCATGGACGTGAGCTTGTGGTGAGGTAGGAAGGGTTTTGGTGATTGTTTGGTTATGGTAGGAAGATGGAAGCTTGGTGGTGGATTATGCTAGGTTGTGTGCTTGTGTATGGTTGAGATTACTAACCATCGAAATGAATAAGATTCTTATATGTTGTGGCTAAAATTATATATATGTTGTTTGAATATATGTTGTGATAATTGTTTTGATTTTGCTTTGGAAAACAAATGGAATATGTAATTGATTGTGTTTGGACTTGTATGACTTCTATGGCTTGTTGTATAGCATTTAAACAAACCATGTAAGATTAGTATGGGAATGGTTTGAATCAGACTTTATTTGGTACGGTTATGTAGCGATAGTCGCCGTATACGCACTTTGAAAATGCCTTGTGTTTGGCGTTTTATATCGATTTTTATAGAGAGATCCTTATGGGTTTCTTGCCTTAAGTATAATGTATTATATGTTTGATTCTGTAAATAAATTGCACTACAAAATGATTGATAGCTTGTCAAAATCGATGAAACTTAAAAGCGTGTATAACTGCAAATTTTTGAACCTGTTATAGCACTCAAAGATAACACTTTTTAGATGCTGCAATTGGTGTTCTTAACTCTAAATGCTTCAAAATGACTTCAAACTTAAGTATTTTTCTCCAATCATTTTACAAGTCTTTTATAACATATATAAAATTAATTTAAAAGAATATTGGAGTTTTTATGTAATTTTAATAACTGATTATGAATTTTTGAAGTAGAAGGCTTACTTTAAATAAAGAAAATATTTCTTTTTAGTTTCTAAATAACTTCTAAAATATGTATTTTCAAGTAATATTTTTAGTAAGTGTTTAAAACCGTATTATAAGAATTTTAAAGTTATTTTAAATATAAATATAGTTTTTTTAGAATATTAGTTAATTATTTTATGAAAGTAAATATAAGCTTATGTAATATAATATATTTTTTAGATTGTTTTATTATTAAATATTTTATCCTATAATAAATTAGTACACATATTTATATCATCCTTAAAAGGTTTTAAACTATAAACCAATCTTTTACAAAATAGTTTAAATGTGCTAAGAGGCTTAAGCGTGTGTGTTTGTTTAACTTGTTTATGGAAATTCAATGATACTAGTGTGAACCCATGCTTCGCATATGGACGTGGCAAAAATATTGTAGTTGCATAGGCCATATCCAAATATATAAGAATTTAACTATAATGATAATAAAAAAACATTGCTGACGAACAACGTTATATCATTAACAACAATGTGCAAGGATAAAGAATGCATAAATATATTTGATTGTGACAATCATAATTAAAATTAACTGAAATAATTACACTGAAAATATTAAAATTCACAGATTATTTAAAGGATAAAGTATGTATTAAAAATTTATCCTTTAATGCATAGATATATTCACCATGGCATATATCCACTTTATGATTTTAAAATAATACATGAAATAAAAGAAAGACAAAATTTAATGAGTTATAATATAAGCCAAAACCGAAAGACTATGGTGAGCTTAATTCATTTGTACATCTACAATACTGAACAACAAGATTGGACCTCTTTTTTTTTTGAATAAGGGTTCAAACTTTCTATTAGAAACCAAGGTAACAAAAGAATGTACAATGTCCAACAGGAAAAACATAGCCTTATACGAACATACCAGGCCTATCAAATTTTTAACTCAATAAAGGGCCCAAATACAGAATTAATTGGATTTACTAACTAATACACCCGAAACCCAAAAAAATGTTCAAGACCTCTCGGGAGGTAAAAAAGGCAAGATGTCACTTGTCTCCTACTTCATTTACTCCTCTCGAACGAAAGTAAATAAAAGAATCGTTAATGGCGGCGAGGGAGATAAAAGACGTAGCTCTAGTCGGTCTCGTCTACTGTACCAAATCTAAACAAGAAGCAAACAAGAAAGCTTCAATTCCTTGTATCAGATCCTCCACGAGAATAAGCAAATACAGATAAGAGTCTTAAACCCGTAAAGATTAAATCTTTTAGCTTTAAAGAGATTCTAATAGCAAATCTCATTGTTTTAGGACTCAAGACTGAACTTGGAGGCGAGAAAGCATCATTGTCTCTAATCCATCAATATCCAGAAGACACTGCCCTTAGATCTAACAGATCTAAGCCAGAGAAGTCACTGTCTTTCATAAATAATGGCCGAAAAATAGATGGTTTTATCCATCCATCTCTTGGTAACTTTTACTTCTTTCTTGTTCTCACTCATATATCATATTTAATTCGTAGGTATGCCATTGCATTCAAGCAGCCAGTGCTCTTCTTCTATACTCCCTTTTATCTTCTAGAAAAAGACTTCCATGATGCTATCATCATCATATGCATACTTGCCAGGATTCAACTCAAGTATATATCATTATGCTGATTACAAATCATTATAAAGAAAACTACGGAGTTAACGCTGCAAAATTATAGCAAATTTAAATGTTTGCAAGATTTGTATGATAAAGTTATTGATACCAAAATTTAAGCACAGTAAAAAATTCATTAATTCATGTAATGACCCAGAATTTTGAACAAATTAAAGTGAAAATATTTAATTAATTTTAAATATTTGAACGATAATTTAATTTGAATCCCCGATCGTACCTTGAATTTGGTGATTAAATTTTAAAATTTAATCTATATAGAGTTGAATAAAAAAATTTGAAACTTCAATTCTGAGCTGAAGAAAAATATTTCGAAAAGCTTTTATAATTCGTATTAATAATACTGAAGATAATTGGAGCTTCAGAATTGAATTTGAAAATGAATTGTTCAGTTTTGAAATTATATCGTTCAATCGATATTTAAAAATAGCCGTCCGAGGCACAGTCTTGGAATTCGACGAAACCAGTTCCATTGGGTCCGTAATATTGAATTATTACCGGATTTCAATTTTCGTAGCATTTGGAGTTGTTGTGTGAGCGTACGATATATAAACGCGTAGAAATTTATACTGGGACCGATTGAATTTAAATAAAATAAAATTGCTTTCCTATAACCCAACAATACGTACAACCCGCCACCGATATGTCCCCTTCGTACCCATTCCTTTTCTTTTTCCTTTTTTCAAAATCACGCTGCTTTCTGTTTATATCACGTACCCTTTTCCGCTTCTCTCAGAAGAAAAAAAATCGAATTCAAACAGAAAACAAATTAATGGCTGAAGCCTGTAAGGAAATCACACCCTTCTCTTCAAAATTTAATCCCGTCCTCCTTCATTTAATTGAAACCAATCTCGTTCAGAATCTAATGGCCGCCCCTCTCTCGTTCAAGGTAAAAATTAACAGCAGATAAACAACGGCCGCTAGTTTGACCTAGGGATGGTGTCGAGATCGCGAGCAAGGCGGCGTACCCCAGTTTCGATCGCGTGGGGAGGCGCTCGCACGTACGCGTGCGTGGGTGTGACGACCGCCCATAACCCCTGCACTGAACCTAGAGAAAGTGCGCTGTAAAGTGTGCCAGGCAGCCATGGACGATTGTCAAGGTAAATTTAAACAACAGAATCTATCGTATTACTCACAGCGCATGGACAAAATACAATAGAACATATATATAGTGAAGCTTCACAGAATAGAATCTCATCAATAAAACTTCATAATAGTTGAATACAAACATCTGAATAGTTAATACAACAAGCCTCACTACATATCACTCAGAGAATACAAAGCAGCGGATCATCCAGTACATATAATAAGAAGATAATATGCAATACTCCAGCTCGTCCTCGTCATCAGCATCGTGGAAAGAAAGAGCAGCACCTGTCACCTGCTACCTAGTCTGCCCGTCCCAAAATGGACGAACAGCCCAAGGCAATAAGAGTTAAAACATAAAGCCTTGAGTCAGACAACAGTCTTAGTGAGCAGTAAATTAACTAACAACATACCGAAAGATCATAAAGGAAAAGGAATAGGAATACAACCCTCCCACTCCAACCTCTTTCAACAGTGATAGCCCCCAGACACACACTAAGCAGAAGCAAACATAGCAGAGCATACAATGTAAAGTAAAGAAATTATCACTCGAGTCAAGGGCGATGTTTTCCAAGCACAAACCCCCAAGGCCTAAACCAAGATCAGATAAGCACCCAGAAAACACTGCTCTTGAGACCGAATGACGATACAACCAAACATCCATGACTCTGGCTATCACTGTTATCATTGCTTCGATATCACCGTTAATTGAATGACCGGCACATTCTTTCAGCCGTCCGTCAAGGGCTAATGGAAACCCCGGTTCTAGACATAACTCCCGCACGTCATCGTGACCCGTGCCTAGGACTATCGGATCTGCCCAGAGTACTTGACTACCCAATCAGTAGCCTTCAGGGACTATCGAATCTGCCCAACGTACTCTTGCTTTGAGCATGCTAGAACCTTCAACAACAATGAGATCTCAGCCTTCTAGTCATCCTCCTCGACGACTATTTCCATACTAGCTCAAGCGCCTCTCGAGCAATCCATTATCCTCAACCTGCTTGGAATAATCCCGTCTGGATTAGACCAAGACTATCTCATATCATACTTTGCTTCATCACATCCTCGCAAAGTCTCATCTTAACATCATCATCAAATCTATGCATAAGAGCTTCATCATCCGCTACAAATGCCACAAACAGCTTTTCCCATTCAAGAGCCTTTCCCTTAGCTTTTGAATCATCCTCGATCTAAATCAAATCATCAATCATCTAATTCATAGCAATCAACCAAATCAAACATTAATCCAAGCAATCAAGCATTCAAATATGATCTAAGTAGACAATTATCACAATAATGGCAATTTCGTAATTAAAGAGTTGAAAGTCTAATAAGCATGAAAACATGAACAATATCTCTATAATCTTGATGAATGAACTTGCATAGGTTAACATGTAGTAAAATGGATGTAACATCATCATGAACAATGGATCTATATGGATCTACACTTAGGATGAAGAAAATGTATGGAAATCACTATTTTAGCACCAAATCGAGCCAAAAATCCGATATACTCCTTTGGATCCGTGTGAGAGATAATCACCACTCACCAAATCACCAAAACAACCTCAAATCAACACGCTTCAGATCTGGACAGTGAAGGATCAAACTTGATCTATCACGAATCCGCTTCAAACGAAGAAATCTCACTTCAAAGGATGAAGATCTTAAATCCAAACTCTTGAATCTTCAATTTGATCTTCAACTTGGATGGATAGAATCACTAGATTAGAGTGGAGAAAATAAGTGAAGAAGTGTAGAAGTCGAGCTCTCAAAATGGCAGCACTCCGTCGCTTCGAAATCCGGATCCCAAAAATGGAACAAAGCCCTCCTATTTATAGCTGAAATCCCCCTTAAGTCGCTGGCTCGGAATTAGGTCGTCCACGACCTACGACCTAAAACCCCACCGACCTAAAACTCTCAACCTATCCAAACCTTACGACCTACGACCTAGCGCAAACGCGCGACTTAACACAGATCGTGACCTAACACTTAGACGCGACTTAACAATAGGTACGACCTAACACTTAGGCAAAACCCAGCGACCTAACGCAGACTGCCTCTACGGCCTAACAACTTACTGAGTTACGACCTACGACTTATAAAACCTTGCGACTTAACAACTTAGCAACCCACGCGACCTAACAGTGTTACGACCTAACACTTAAGTCATCTAAACGACTTAACTAACAAAGGCTGCTTACGACCTAACTAACATAGCACCCCCATAGGTCGCTTACGACCTAGCTACTTAACCTTAAGTCGCTCAAACGACCTAACGCAAAACTCCTAGGTCACCCACCGCTACCTCAGCTTCCTTAGGTCGTTGCCGACCTAACTATACTAACTCGGTAACTACTAGGTCACAAACTCTCTTAACTCGCTAACTTCTATAAGTCGTCAACACTTAGGTCGCTCGACCGACCTAACCTACCATACGACCTAACCACCTATGACCTAAAATCCTTAAGTCGCTAACTCACTTAATCCCTTAGGTCGCTAACATCCTATAGGTCGTCCCAACCGACCTAACACTTAACCAGTTCACTTCCTTAGGTCGTCCCCGACTTACCACTTCAACTACTAATGTCAAGATGCAATGCTACTAGTAGTAAGTCGGAGCTGAAACAGCCTAAGTCGCACACGACCTACGACATACCCTAGGTCGTTAACGACCTATGACTTAGACTCAGGACGACTTATCACAAATGCTACCAAACGTCAATTGTTTTACGATGTTTTGATCCGTAAAAATACGGGTCGTTACATTCTCTCCCCCTTAGGAATTTCGCCCCCGAAATTCCAAACAAACAAAGCAATCAAATACTATTCCGCACGCCTACCATCCATAGAAATCAACAAACCATGCATCCAATTCTAGCTTAGCATGCAGAATTCTAAAACTAGAACAAGTTACAATATCGTGAGATGATACGGCACCTTAGGGCCTTACCTTGAAGAGTTCAGGATGAGCTGCCTTCATCCTCTCTTCCACCTCCCACGTACAGTCGTTATCATCATCACTCCATTGTATCTTGAGCAACTTAACTACCTTCCTCCTAAGCTGTTTCGTGTCAGTTTCCACAACACGAAGCGGTTTACGAGGTCTTCTATCGACTGGATCAACTTCGAAATCTTCATAGCTATCAGCAGAAACCACTGTATTCGAGTCGTGCACATACTTCCGTAGATATGATACATGAAAAGCATTGTGCACACTCAACATCTTCTCTGGTAACTCCAATCTGTAGGCGAGCTTTCCAATTCGCTCGATGATCGGGAATGGTTCAACAAATCTCGGAGTTAACTTTCCTTTCTTCCCGAATCGAATAACATTCTTCAGTGGAGAAATCTTCACAAAAACCATATCACCTACGTCGAACTCCAAATCCTTACGACGCTTATCTGCATAACTTTTCTGACGGTCTTGGGCTGCCTTCATTCGTTGCCGAATGATCTCTATGCAATCCGAAGTCTGTCGAATCATCTCTGGCCCAAGCATCAGCTTTTCTCCTGTCTCTAACCAACATGTCGGAGAGTTACACGGTCTTCCATACAATGCCTCATACGGTGCCATACCAATGCTTGACTGGTAACTATTGTTGTATGCAAACTCCACCAAATGAAGGTGATCTTCCCATGATCCTCCGAAATCCAAAACACAAGCTCTAAGAAGATCTTCCAAAACTCGGTTGACTCTCTCGGTCTGACCATCTGTTTGAGGGTGATAAGCTGTACTCAAACACAACTCGGTTCCCAATACTTCTTGTAAGCTCTTCCAAAATCCACTAGTGAACAGTGGGTCTCGATCGCTCACTATACTCTTCGGAATACCATGGAATCGAACTATCCACTTCACATACAACTCAGCCAACTTTGATGCAGTCCTAGTCGATCGAACAGGAATGAATCTTGCACTCTTAGTCAGACGATCTACGATGACCCAAATCCCTTCATTTCCCGTTCTTGTTCTAGGTAATCCATCAATAAAATCCATCGATATCTGTTCCCACTTTCATGTAGGAACTTCTAATGGCTGAAGCAATCCACTTTGCTTCCTCTGTTCGGCTTTTACCAACTGGCAGTTCATACACTTGGAAATAAAATTTCCAACATCCTTCTTCATACCTTCCCAGTAATAGGTTCTCTTCATATCCCGATACATCTTATTTCCACCTGGATGAATTGTCAACTTCGAGTGATGACTTTCCTTCAGAAATTCACTCCTCAATTCATCTATATCGGGAACAACTAGACGTCCTTGCTTCCGAAGCCAACCCTCTCGATCGACCTCGAATCCTTTATCCTTTTCTGGACCCAATCCAGATTCCAAATCACGGATAATCTTGACAAGCTTATCGTCTCGCTTTTGGCTCTCGCCAATCCTTTCCACTAGAGAAGGTCTTATCGATAAGTTTGCCAACATCTCAGGTTCCAATTCATATCTAGGCCTGAAGTCAAATCCAGCTAAATACTCGAGATTCTTCCATTCTGAAAACATGGCTCCCAATCCTGCATGTCTTCGACTTAACGCATCTGCCACTGCGTTACCTTTTCCTGGAGTATAAGCTATACCAAAATCATATGATGCCAAGAACTCTAGCCAACGTTGCTGCCGAAGATTCAAATACTTTTGGGAGAAAAGATACTTCAACGACTTATGATCTGTAAACAACTCAAATCGAACTCCCAGTAGATAATGTCTCCACATCTTCAGAGCAAAAACAATCGCCGCTAACTCCAAATCATGAGTCGGGTAATTCCTTTCATGTGGCTTCAGTTGTCGACTAGCATACGCAACAACTTTATCCCTCTGCATTAGCACTGGTCCAAGTCCAGTACCACATGCGTCGGTGAAAACCACCATCTCATCATTCCCACTTGGAATAGTCAAAACAGGAGCACTCGTCAATCGCTCTTTCAGGATTCCGAAAGCTTGCTCACACTTAGCTTCCCATCTGAACACTTGGTTCTTCTTCGTCAATCCTGTTAACGGTGCAGCTATCTTGGAGAAGTCTTTAATAAACCGTCGATAATATCCTGCCAATCCAAGAAAACTTCTCACATCAGATGCATTCTTAGGTCTAACCCAATGCTGGATTGCTGCCACCTTCGCGGGATCAACCGCTATTCCATTTCCAGAAATCACATGGCCTAAGAACCTCACTTCACTCTTCCAAAAGTGACACTTCGAAAACTTAGCCTTCAGCTGATGTTTCCGTAAGATTTCCAAAACAATACGCAAGTGTGTCTTGTGCTCTTCTTCAGTTCTGGAATAAATCAGAATATCATCCACGAACACAAGTACAAACTTGTTCAACTGATCTCTGAACACTCTATTCATAAGATCCATAAAATATGCTGGCGCATTAGTCAACCCAAACGGCATTACCAGCCACTCAAAGAAACCGGATGGTGTTCGAAAAGCAGTCTTCGACACACTATCCTTAGCCACTCTCAACTGGTGAAATCCCGTTGCCAAATCCATCTGAGAAAACAACTTAGCTTCGTGAAGCTGATCAAACAAGTCATCTATTCTCCGCAATGGATACTTGTTCTTCTTAGTCACCTTATTCAACTCACGATAATCGACGCACAATCTCAACGACCCATCTACCTTGGTTGTAAACACAACTGGTGCACCCCACTCGGACACACTACGCCGAATGAATCCTTTCTGCAAAAGATCATCAATTTGCACCCTCAACTCTTGCTGTTCCCTAGGCGCCATCCGCCTAAGAGGCATCACAACAGGTCTGGCTCCTTCAACTAGATCTATACGAAACTCGATCTCTCTATGCGGCGGCAACCCTTTGACTTCGTCAAAGACATCCTCGAATCCATTCGCGATTGCCACTAATGACAGTCCATCCCGTGGAACAACTAACGAATACATGAAGCTCATGAAGACGCCTTCTTCATGCTTACATCGTATCACAATCTTTCGCCCCTCCACATTCTCAACTGTCACCTCCAACCTTTCGCAATCAACCTTAGCCGCATACTTCCTAAGCCAGTCCATACCCAAAATAATTCCGAACCCCGTAAAGTTCAGAACAAAACAATCACAAACAAAAGAGCAACCATGACTCGATACAATCAGACCATGGCATAACATACACAAACAAGACGAACCCCCAACTGGATTAGGCACAACCAATGGCCTATCAACAATATTCGGTTCCAAACCTAACCGGCCTAGGAGTTCACTACAAACAAACGAATGCGACGCCCCAGTATCAAACAGAACTCTAACTGGAACACCACATAGGAAAAGAGTACCTTGAACCACCACACTCTTTCCCTTCTCTTCAACGGTAGGAGCTTTCGAAGACGACGGAACAGCTCCCAAAGCATAGGCTTGCACAATCTGCTTGTCCCTCCTCGGTTCTGGACAATTCTTCCTGAAATGCCCCGGCTTGTCACAGTTGTGACACTTCATCGGTGCCTTCGGATTCTTACAATCCTTCGAGAAATGGCCCTTCTGCTGACAATTGTAGCAAGTCACTTCGCCCTTCGGCTTCTTCTGGCCATCCTTACCCTTCTGCTGCTGCTGCTGCTTCCTCTTCTTGTTTCCACCCTGCTGGGGTTTAGACTCTCCCCTGGTTACAGCAACAACAGATCCTTCCTTAGGAAACAGACTCTCATGCCTGAGAGCTTTCTCCACAAGCTTCTCAAATGAATCGTCCAAATGATCCACCAACTGTCTCCCGATAACTGTCCAAGCCTGTCACAAACTTCTCATTCTTCTGATATGCAGATTCTATATATGACCGGGCATACTTGGACAAAGCTTCAAACTCAGAAACATACTCAAGAACTAGTCTCCCACCTTGCTTGAGCTCCACAAACTTCTTGAACAGAACAGACTTCTGAGCTGTAGAAATGAACTTAGCTTCAAATCTGGCTTGGAATTGCTCCCAAGTAATCTCTTCCTCCGGAGTATTGATGGTAATAGAGTTCCACCAATCAGAGGCTCTCCCTTGAAGCTGTCTCGATGCCAACTTCCTCTTAGTCGCATCCTAAATTCCCAAATCACCAAAGATCCTTCTACAAGCATATATCCATCTCTGGACCTCAATAGTTGATTCTGTTCCCAAGAAAACCATCCCTCCAAGAGCAGTATAATCTTTGCACAACTTAGCAAAATCCACTGGTTTCGGAGTTTGGACTTGAACTCCAACATCTACTGCTGCCCCCGGAACCGGTATCCTTCTCGTGATCGAAGTCATCATAGCTTCGAACATAGCTACATAATCAACAGCCCCCTCAGTAGCACGGCCTTCCTTAGCAGCTGGTCTCCCTCTTCGACTCATTCTTAATATCTATAAAAAGGAATGGTCAAACATCTAGAGAAACAACTGCATAAAGGACTCTAACTCTACTAAGCTACTATATTATATATAGTAATCATCCATCAAAATACAATTGCGTCTCTCATACGTAGTTACGTCAGCGAGCGTTGGATAAAATCGATTAACCAATGCTCTGATACCAAATGTGACGACCGCCCATAACCCCTGCACTAAACCTAGAGAAAGTGCGCTGTAAAGTGTGCCAGACAGCCATGGACGATTGTCAAGGTAAATTTAAACAACAGAATCTATCGTATTACTCACAGCGCATGGACAAAATACAATAGAACATATATATAGTGAAGCTTCACAGAATAGAATCTCATCAATAAAACTTCATAATAGTTGAATACAAACATCTGAATAGTTAATACAACAAGCCTCACTACATATAACTCAGAGAATACAAAGCAGCGGAACATCCAGTACATATAATAAGAATATAATATGCAATACTCCAGCTCGTCCTCGTCATCAGCATCGTGGAAAGAAAGAGCAGCACCTGTCACCTGCTACCTAGTCTACCCGTCCCAAAATGGACGAACAGCCCAAGGCAATAAGAGTTAAAACATAAAGCCTTGAGTCAGACAACAGTCTTAGTGAGCAGTAAATTAACTAACAACATACCGAAAGAGCATAAAGGAAAAGGAATAGGAATACAACCCTCCCACTCCAACCTCTTTCTACAGTGATAGCCCCCCAAACACACACTAAGCAGAAGCAAACATAGCAGAGCATACAATGTAAAGTAAAGAAATTATCACTCGAGTCAAGGGCGATGTTTTCCAAGCACAAACCCCCAAGGCCTAAACCAAGATCAGATAAGCACCTAGAAAACACTGCTCTTGAGACCGAATGACGATACAACCAAACATCCATGACTCTGGCTATCACTGTAATCATTACTTCGATATCACCGTTAATTGAATGACCGGCACATTCTTTCAGCCGTCCCTCAAGGGCTAATGGAAACCCCGGTTCTAGACATAACTCCCGCACGTCATCGTGACCCGTGCCTAGGACTATCGGATCTGCCCAGAGTACTTGACTCCCCAATCAGTAGCCTTCAGGGACTATCGAATCTGCCCAATGTACTCTTGCTTTGAGCATGCTAGAACCTTCAACAACAATGAGATCTCAGCCTTCTAGTCATCCTCCTCGACGACTATTTCCATACTAGCTCAAGCGCCTCTCGAGCAATCCATTATCCTCAACCTGCTTGGAATGATCCCGTCTGGATTAGACCAAGACTATCTCATATCATACTTTGCTTCATCACATCCTCGCAAAGTCTCATCTTAACATCATCATCAAATCTATGCATAAGAGCTTCATCATCCGCTACAAATGCCACAAGCAGCTTTTCCCATTCAAGAGCCTTTCCCTTAGCTTTTGAATCATCCTCGATCTAAATCAAATCATCAATCATCTAATTCATAGCAATCAACCAAATCAAACATTAATCCAAGCAATCAAGCATTCAAATATGATCTAAGTAGACAATTATCACAATAATGGCAATTTCGTAATTAAAGAGTTGAAAGTCTAATAAGCATGAAAACATGAACAATATCTCTATTATCTTGATGAATGAACTTGCATAGGTTAACATGTAGTAAAATGTATGTAACATCATCATGAACAATGGATCTATATGGATCTACACTTAGGATGAAGAAAATGTATGGAAATCACTATTTTAGCACCAAATCGAGCCAACAATCCGATATACTCCTTTGGATCCGTGTGAGAGATAATCACCACTCACCAAATCACCAAAACAACCTCAAATCAACATGCTTCAGATCTGGACAGCGAAGGATCAAACTTGATCTATCACGAATCCGCTTCAAACGAAGAAATCTCACTTCAAAGGATGAAGATCTTCAATCCAAGCTCTTGAATCTTCAATTTGATCTTCAACTTGGATGGATAGAATCACTAGATTAGAGTGGAGAAAAGAAGTGAAGAAGTGTAGAAGTCGAGCTCTCAAAATGGCAGCACTCCGTCGCTTCGAAATCCGGATCCCAAAAATGGAACAAAGCCCTCCTATTTATAGCTGAAATCCTCCTTAAGTCGCTGGCTCGGAATTAGGTCATCCACGACCTACGACCTAAAACCCCACCGACCTAAAACTCTCAACCTATCCAAACCTTACGACCTACGACCTAGCGCAAACGCGCGACTTAACACAGATCGCGACCTAACACTTAGACGCGACTTAACAACAGGTACGACCTAACACTTAGGCAAAACCCAGCGACCTAACGCAGACTGCCTCTACGACCTAACAACTTACTGAGTTACGACCTACAACTTATAAAACCTTGCGACTTAACAACTTGGCAACCCACGCGACCTAACAGTGTTACGACCTAACACTTAAGTCGTCTGAACGACTTAACTAACAAAGGCTGCTTACGACCTAACTAACATAGCACCCCCATAGGTCGCTTACGACCTAGCTACTTAACCTTAAGTCGCTCAAACGACCTAACGCAAAACTCCTAGGTCGCCCACCGCTACCCCAGCTTCCTTAGGTCGTTGCCGACCTAACTATACTAACTCAGTAACTACTAGGTCACAAACTCTCTTAACTCGCTAACTTCTATAAGTCGTCAACACTTAGGTCGCTCGACCGACCTAACCTACCATACGACCTAACCACCTACGACCTAAAATCCTTAAGTCGCTAACTCACTTAATCCCTTAGGTCGCTAACATCCTATAGGTCGTCCCAACCGACCTAACACTTAACCAGTTCACTTCCTTAGGTCGTCCCCGACTTACCACTTCAACTACTAATGTCAAGATGCAATGCTACTAGTAGTAAGTCGGAGCTGAAACATCCTAAGTCGCACACGACCTACGACATACCCTAGGTCGTTAACGACCTATGACTTAGACTCAGGACGACTTATCACAAATGCGACCAAACGTCAATTGTTTTACGATGTTTCGATCCGTAAAAATACGGGTCGTTTTAGTGGGCGAGTGGGATTTCGTGAATTCGATTGGGGATAGCACGTGCGGTTGTGACATTCGACCGAGGCACCGCGTCGTGAGGGGGAGTTCGTGGCAGAGGCGACTCGAGTTATTGAAGGCGAAGGCGTTTGGGGAAATCTAGGGGTGGCGCGCTCGCGCTCGCATGATCTCGGCAACATCGCGGGCACATGGGCTAGGGTCTGGAAATCATGGAGGCTCGAGATGTCTGGAGCTCGCGAGGTTCATCGGCATCGCGAGTTCATCGATAAGGGTTCACTCTAATTTTGATCAGTGAGGTATTCTTTAGTTTTACAAATTAACGTTGAAGTTTAATAAATTACTGTTAAGTTAAAACAGGAATTAAATCATTAGTTCCAGGAAATTACTTTTACCCATTCGGAAAAAGAAAAAAAATGATAATATGTATATATATAGGTAAGTTTTGATTTACAGTAAAGTATACAAACTCGTATTTTAATCAAAATAGTTAATATATATGTATGTGAACAAGATTGTGGAAATAGCAGTTTAAATGTTTTGAATTAAAAATGGTAATTCGAAAATGTTTTATTTAAAGGGAATCAGTTCAAATTTTAAAATTCTTGAGTTTAAAATAAAATCATTGGTATCAAAATTATAAATGGAATTTATTTTTCAATTTAATTCGAATATTAATAAGTTGTATAAATTATTTATACCAGGTCTATAAATCGAGAAAACAAAAGAAGGATTGGAATGAATGGCAAAATAAAAGCTAAGGTGAGATTTTTCTCACTCGATTGAAAAGTTGATTTTACAATTATTTATTGACTGTTTGTTTGCTATTGGATGTGATATTAGATATAGTAGGATATATCTATATATATAGCAATATATACATATTGGCATATGTATATATTGGATTGATTGATTTCCCGCCTCGTATAGCGGATGAGACCCTATTGCGCCGTTAGTAAGCGGATGAATTTTATAAAACCCATATACCGCGATATTCCACCTCAAAGTGGAATTGGTATTGTGCTAACGTCTGTGGATGCAGGGAAACAGGTTGGAGGGATCCAACTGGATTCCTCACCAATATTTATTTATTTACAGATATTGATGTATATTCTGTTATCATATTGATATGTGATGTTTGTTGTCGTGATTGACTAATTGGTGCTGTTGCATCATCAGATTCAAATTTTGAAGTTTAAAAATAATGACTTTTACTTTAAAAGGATTTTTAAAGTGATTTTTGAAAGTAGACGTTTTATTGAATTTTTGAATTGATTCATTTGAAATAAATAAACATTCAAAATTTTAAAGTTATAAAGATTAAGACTTTTGTGAAATATAACCAAAGTGTCATTTTTGAAATAAATAGATGATTTATTTATAAAATGGTTTAAATTGAGATTTTTAAAGTATTATAAACGGTTTACTCAAAAGATTTAAAAGGTTGATATTTATAAATTTAAAACATTGGAATTTTAAAATGACTTTTGTAAGTGTTAGAATGAGATGAAATAAAAAAAGAAATCATAAGTGAACGAGATTTATAGATTTATAAATTGTGAAGTATAAAATGAATAGATGTTGTAAAATAAAAGATTTATAAGTAATTTACTTATAAATTAGATTTTGCACTTAGATGGGATATGAATAGAATTTGCAAATAAATTGATTTTTTTATAAGTAAAATCGTTATAAAGTATAAAAGTAATTTATAAACGTTGTTTTATAAATTCGAAAATCAATCAAATTTGATGAATTTAATATAGAAGGTTATTAAGGGAATTTTATCCACGATTTTGGATAGTGGATAATTCTTGAAATAAAATGTGTAGAAAATATTGAGATTTGGTTAGTGAAGTATATTCACGATTTTGGACAGTGAATATATTATTAAGTGAAATGGATATTGTTTTTGGGAAAGTGACCTTGAAAATGAAGTTAAACATTTTAAAGATGTTTTTAAAATGTATTATGATATCGAATACATAGATTTCAACATTTTTATTGTTGAAATAGACGTTTTCGAAAAATAAGGAAATGGTGGACTATAACATTGTTGTTATAGTAAATGATTTTCGAAAGGAAATGTTTTTATATAGTATTGGGATTTATATATCTATCTTAATTTCGAATCCCTATACTAGTGATTTTGAGTCGTCGTAACGATGTTTTACGTAACATTCGTTTTGACTCAAATAATTGTGCTTAAAAGAATGATTTCCTTA
The DNA here is from genome assembly GCA_030737815.1 of Allium fistulosum. Lineage (NCBI taxonomy): Eukaryota > Viridiplantae > Streptophyta > Magnoliopsida > Asparagales > Amaryllidaceae > Allium > Allium fistulosum. The sequence goes on from CM060904.1 coordinate 643,312,071, forward strand.
AAGAATGAATTTATACTTAATTTTGATTTAAGTATATTGAATATTTACAAATGTTGAAAATAAAAGATTTGTGAAATACTTATTAATAAATAAGTATGGAAATGCTTTTCCCAAAATGAAATGAAACGTTTGTTAAGAATTTATCTTTGTAAAGATAAATTGAAATTGAATATTGAAATCTATTTGAAAAATCGAATATCAGTAGATATTCGAAAAAAATATAAATTCAATATGGAATTTAAAAAAGAAAAGGGAATCTGTTTAAAAATAAATATTGATTTATTTTTGAAGTGTGGAAATTTTATATCTAGTAAAGATATTTTGAAAGATACAATAATTTGGAAAATTATTTGGAATCTGATGATGTTGCGCATCTTTATTGATAGTTAAATAACCGACTATCAATAATTACCTTGAATGGGTATTTGTTGTGAATTGGATGAATTTGAATGCCACACTTATTTTTGAATAAACGCTCACTATTCGGGTTAGCCGGGAAAGGACCATGGGGTCGTATAACCCATTCCGAATATGTGATACGTCGTTATGAATCGCATTTGATGACCGGTGTTGAAGACCGGATATTTTTGAAAACGGAAGGATTACCGTCGAGTTACTCTACATCGGCTGATCTCCGATTTAGAGGTTTTATCACCCTTAGTGATGGGAAGTCCGGACGTGATTAGAAATTTATCCAGATGTGCAAGGGCTTCATGAGAAGTGCCTTCGGTTCTGTTCGATCCCGGAACAGACTTGTATGGATTGTGTGTCTGACGTTACAAATTGAGATATAAAGCTGATTTCTTTCAAATACATTTCTGTTGGTGGCGGAGAATTTATTCTCTTAGCTTAACACCCTTCTCTGAGACGTACGAGCTCAGAGGTTATGTAGTTGAAATTTATCAACAATATACTCCCAATTTGGTAACGTGGCATACTGAGTGTTGCTGTGAAATGATCAGTGTTTGATCATTTGCGATATGATCATTTGTTTGATCTTATATCTTTGTGATCATAGGTTGATCATTTGTTTGACCCGAAGCATGGCTTTTGAAAAGCGTAGCTTTGTGGACGAGACTTCGTCGAGCCTCACACCCCAGAAATGGTCAAAACAGGAAGATGCGGCAAGGTTCTAGGGAGTAGCGCCCCTTAGTGTATGTCATTCCTTCTGGATAGAGGTGGTATCATGGTATGGAGCCCAGATACTTAACCTATGTTGATACTGCTTATTATGTGGTTTGTTGCGAATCGGGGATCCTCGGGAAGATCGGTTACGATCGGGGGATGGCATACGCGTGTCAGTAGTTACCTATTTTTGCAGAGGTAACCCGGCCTTATGTTGGCAGAGATCCGGTTAGGTTCTCGGGACGTCATTCCAGAGGCGTTCCTTCGTGGAAGAGGAAGTTCCTTAGCCTGACCATTTGTTGAAAATCCAAAGAAACAATACGAGCCTTGTACGGTTTTAGTTGTAGAACCTGCCATCTAATATGGAAGCTATAGCAAGCATACTATAATGGTACCTATGCTGGCTAAGATTTATATTGTACTTTCGAAATGTTTTCTACACTATGCACTAATAATAATATCAAAAAGGATTTGATTTTTGCGTAGTAAGCATCTTTGACTATCATAAGAAGAAATCTCCTCCAATTCTGCATTTGCATTGTGTGTGTGGCGGGAGGTCTTATGGTAGTTTCATTTTCCAAAAGCATTTCGAATTGACTTTAAAATTTTCCTGTTGTTTATTTTAAAAATAACTGTTTTACGATCTCACACCAGCCACCATGACTGACTCGGAGTTTATTGTTTCCCTTCTAAACTCTGGGTGCCCACCAATTTCCACACGGGCAGCCTAGAGTTATATTATCAGGATATTCTGGAGCTTTGGAAGCAAGCTGGATGGCGTAACGTATCATCCGTATTTGTTTATTTATTCCGCTGTGTATTCTGTATGAGGACAAGTTTATATAATTGTCCATTGTTGTATTGAGTTGTATATTGACTCTGATGATTGATGTATGTATAAACTAATATAGTTCTTTGTTTTAAAAGACTAGTGATTATTTATTATATATTTTTCCGCTACGAATGTGAGATTCTGATATTGTTTTCTGTTCTGATGTTGTTCTGTTGTTCTTCTTCTCTTTTTCTTCTATCTTTTCTTCTACCTCTTCTTTTAAACATTAAAGTTCGCGTTTCCGGCATCCGTTTGCTCTACAGTTGCTACAGTGGACGTAGCGATGTCGGGTTTTCGGAAGACGGATTTGCGGGTCTTTACAATTCAAATAGCAAATAACAGTGAAAGTAAAATTGATCCCTTCTAAGAATGCATAAAAAATAGTCGATATACCAATATTATATTTTTTAAGTAGATGTTTATTGATCAAACCATAGTAAATAAATGAGTAGAACAATCAACCATACAAAAGGAATGATTTTAAAACTTATGTGTATGCAGAACATAATAAGCCAAGGCTGAAATTGGAACATGCTCTAACAATGCAGAAAATGCAGAATGAATGATAACGTGTCTTATAAATAATACCTTCCATGCTTTGGAAAAAATCAATAAAATAATTAGAATATGCGTTGTTTATAATAAACACAAGCATCCAAAATCTAAAGGAAGTCAAATAATATTTAAATATACCATCTCAATAGCTATCTACTGATAAATGAACCCTTGATTGCACTTCAAATTGTTGCTATAATGCATGCCTATGAAGGTTTTTCCTTTTCTTTAGTTTCTTCCTTAGTAGAATGTACAAATAGAAAAGTGAATAATTTTTCTTATTCATGTCGTCATATGCAACAATACAATATAAGTCTATTTTTATTAAGTTAGAAGAGCAGCTTGATCCTTGAAATTAAAATTGAAAACAACATTTATTACTGACCAATCTATTAGATGCATGTGGAATAAACTGAACATTTCATTTATTTATATTATTGAAAATAGAAATAAAACCAAATTAGTGCAAAGATTTGACTTAGAACTCTGTACTCATCTATTTATTTCATCGTACACCCACCAACTGGACGAAAATTATTTATTCATCATTTCATACCCTAGATAGATTTTTTGGCATGGTATTACTATAGATATGGTATCAGTGACCAGTACAAAATATAAACATGTTGTCGGAGTTGGTTTAGTTCTGTAGAAGTACCTTATATATGGAGCAAAAAACAATTATTTCATGAATCACCGTTGTTAAGCAACCACCTTCTTCCTGGCATATAAGCATCCTGACCATAACTGCTTTCATTATTAAAAATAATTAATATTTTTACCAATTAAAATCAATAACAAATTTTTCATCATTCTTCAGACTATAGTTTATTTTTACAATAAAGTCTTTGTAGCAAAATTAAACAATCATGGTCCTATAGCAACCCCTCTAAAGGTTGTACTTGGTTCATCGATTGGTACTTTAAATAATTCAATGTCTGTGTATTGCTTTAATTAACTATTACAAATTCTTCACAAAAACCACAACTTAATGTTGAAACTCTATGGACCGCAAGAATGAGATTTATTAACGAAGGTACATATGCTAAATTATATGTATATTTTTAATAAAAAATGTTTGCATTAATTTTATGACTATTCCTAACTTTTTAGCCTTAAAATAACGATGTTCTTAACTATCATAAAGTAAAATACTACAACCAGTTATAATACTTCTAAATCTTAAGGGGTATCGTTATGCATCGATTGGTAAGCTTTCAATGTTCAAAAGTCTGGTAAAAGCATGTAGCATATAAAGATGGTTTTCTACATCTTATTTTTAAGACTAATGATTCCTCCTCAAATTGGTAAAGGAAATATTAATTAAACCTTTGAAAGAAGTATTTAGGCGTTTAAGGTTTGAAAGATGCCTAATTTACTCAATAAAGCTAACCATAATATCATGAACTTTAGATTTCGATATTAGACATAAAACTATCAATTAATAAAATTCAAACACTTTGAGAAACTAAAACTTTAGTGCACTATTCATTAATTCCATTGAAATGTCGTATTCAAATAAATATCTGAAATATATATACGTTAATTTACCAAGCTCGTCAAATTGAAGTATGATTTTGTTTTACCCAACAATAATCAATTCAAAAAATTTATAATTTAATAATTATGGTAATCTCCAAACCAGGGTCGTTACAGACTCCCCCCCTTAAATAAATTGCGTCCACACAATTCTTAAGGAAAATTCGTAACACAAGTAACAATCCAACACGAAGGAATAGAAATAGCTTGAGATAATAATTCTCACCATTATCAAGTGAAGATAGAAAGCCCGGAAAAGAATGCTTGATAGATTCTCTGGTTTCCCAAGTACAATCATTGGGATTCTCCGACCATTGAATCTTTACAAGAGGAATGTACTTGATTCGGAGGTGAGGCGCCTTCGAAGCAAGAACGTTCCTCTTGTAAAGATTCAATGGTCGGAGAATACCAATGATTGCACTTGGGAAACCAGAGAATCTATCGAGCGTTCTTTTCCGGGCTTTCTATCTTCACTTGATAATGGTGAGAATTATTATCTCAAGCTATTTCTATTCATTCGTGTTAGATTGTTACTTTTGTTACAAATTTTCCTTAAGAATTGCGTGGACGCAATTTATTTAAGGGGGGGAGTCTGTAACAACCCTGGTTTGGAGATTACCATAGTTATTAAATGTTTAAGTTTATTTACACTTATACAATGTTTAAATCTTCATAACTTCTACATTTTTAATCCGTTTTTAATGAATTTGGATGCGTTGGATTCGTTATGTCATCTAGTTTTTAATAAAATTGTTTCAATAATTTTATTAAAAACTAGATGACATAACGAATCCAACGCATCTAAAATCATTAAAAACGGATTAAAAATGTAGAAGTTATGAAGATTTAAACATTGTATAAGTGTAAATAAACTTAAACATTTAATAATTATGGTAATCTCCAAACCAGGGTCGTTACAGACTCCCCCCCTTAAATAAATTGCGTCCACGCAATTCTTAAGGAAAATTCGTAACACAAGTAACAATCCAACACGAAGGAATAGAAATAGCTTGAGATAATAATTCTCACCATTATCAAGGGAAGATAGAAAGCCCGGAAAAGAACGCTCGATAGATTCTTTGGTTTCCCAAGTGCAATCATTGGGATTCTCCGACCATTGAATCTTTACAAGAGGAACGTTCTTGCTTTGAAGGCGAATTAAATAATAATATGATCAAAAGAAAACACGAAATAATATACTAATATTGAAGTCAATATTGTTTTCTATGCACGTAGATTGTAGTTTTCTCCTTGTGAATAACAAATATGGATTTTATTTACCCTATTTGTGTAGATGCCAATGTTTAAATATTTAGTTTTATTATGTACATATTGTCCATTATCATGCTTTCCATTATTTTTACATGACCCGCTAACTAAAATATTGATACTAAGACTTATAACTATTGGAAGTCGATGCAATATGCCAAGAAAATTCAAAAGCACTTCAATTTAAGATTGGTCATGTTCACCGTTATGTTATTATTTGATGTCTGGACGAAACTTAAAGATGTAATCTCAGATAACTGAGCTTTATAATGGTTGATAATTCAATTCTTTGATATATTTGATAAAACGGGTGAACCTGCTAAGTATAAATTGTTAAGTGTAAAACTATTTATAAGGTCATGTTTATTACTTATTCCTTAGTTTTCAATTTCCATATAATGATCTTGATTAACATAAATGAGATGAGAGTATATGGTGCCATGCATCTTTTCTTTAAATTTGTGATAAAAGTTATATGCAGAGATGACCTCAACTCAAACTTCTAAAGAACGTAATGTTGTCATGACCATTGAACCTTTCCCCTTATGAAATTTAAAATAAATTGTGGAAAGTGATTTATTAAAAAGCTAATAAATTATATATATCTTTATCTTAATGCATCCATGGGAGTACTCACATACTTGCTAAAGGTACTGACAAATGATTTTGAGTGGTATGGCACAATGATATATTATTGACATGTTCACCTGAGAATTGTATAGGGATATTACCAAGAATAAACGTGTAATGCATAACTTATAGTTGCAACAAATGTTCAAAAGAATTTTAGTGGCATGCCACAATGAAATTTCATTAACATGTTCACCTGGTTCTGTTGGTAACTTGATGATCGTTGTGATTTTCATCAGCTTTCGGCAATCTTGCTACAACCTGTAACAAACAAAGTGGTGGTTAGTCAACCAATTGCAATAGTTTCTTTAGCTAAAAAACCAAGCTTGAAAATTATAGGTATGATGTCAAATGTAGTATATTTCTCTATGCAATATATGATGACAAACATCTACTCGGTAGCTGAGAATTAAATTATCATTCACATATTAATAACTTGCATATTTCAAATATCAATAGGAGTGGGTTTTAAAAAAAATTTAAATTTTTGTGAATATTTAAAGTATGTTGGGAAATATGTGCAAGCAAACAATTTGAAAGATGCCATTGAGTAGGTATGCACTATGCTTACAGAATTTGATAATTGTCCTACCTTTGGATGCGGTCATCAATTTGATTACATGCATACACTAACACCTAAAACTAAAAAACATTGCATATAAGTTTTTTTTATTGTTTGAAAGAAAAAATTCTTCATTAATATCACTTGGAAGTGTGATATGATAATAACATGATTTGTAATGCTCTGAATTCAAATATATACTCTATATAGAGATCAATGTAATGCATATAATATTAAGTTTTATCGGTTAACATACATTTAAAATGCACCACTATAGCAATTAAGTACATATACACTATAATAAAAGTAAATAAATCTAGAAGAACATTATAGTGATTAAATTATTATGTAGAAAAATGCAGATCGTAAAATTAGAGGAGGAAGTTATAGGGTCTCTATAATCTAATGGCTCCCGCTGTGACGACCCGCCTTTTTGGACAGTTTAAACCGACGATCAAACACACATGCCGATTCCAAACCATTCAAAAGGTAGGATGGTTAATGGGGTAAATAAGAAAAGAAGAGAAAAGGAACAAGAAACAATCACAGAATCTCGCAGCGGAAAGATAAAATATAATAATCAAATAAACAGTTCATGAAGCTGTTTAATATACTTTTGATTTTCATTTATACATCATTTATCAGAGTTATGCATATACAACAGAACAAATAAAATAATGCAGCAGACAGCATGAAGCAAGGATGATAATAGTAATAGTATACCAAATCTTCGTCTTTGTCCTTTAGAATAGATCTTCAATAAGCTGAAAAACTCAGGACTGACCCGAGCGTAATGAAAAGACAAAACACTCGAGTCAGGACTAAAACATCCTTATGTAAGTTAATCAATCGTAAATAAATATGAATGCAACGGCGTCAGAGATGTTTACGGGGTTTGACATCTCCTATCCAGTGTCAACGTGAGTGCAATAACTTAAGAGAAGTTACGGGATTTTCCATCTCTCAAGGATCCGTTAAACTATCTATTATATAATATACGCTATATACAATAATGTCTATCATAAAGTAAAATATCAAAACTAGCGTTAAGCCATGGACCATTCCACCCTTAACACATTTTTATTCCCAAGAGCATATACAAGACCGTAGTTTCCCCAAAACCGGAAGTCACCAGAGGGCAATCCAAATACTAAAGGTACAAACCAAAACGTAGTGGTCGCGAATAGGATAATCAGTATGACAAGGTACATGAGGCGATACCAACTAGGATACTAGTAGTTGCGTGATCCGGACTGATGTTGGGCATAACAGATACTACCCCAACACCGCGAAACAACACTCCCATAATCGAGGGGTGCACCCAAATCGAATCACAACAGTAATAGATATGGTATCGAAGAAGTGTGTCCGCTAGAGGTGGCGAACCTCTATGGCCCGGCGCGGCTCCTGTTTTAGTCATGTCAGGGGTCATCCAATATCGTTCTCTTTCTTCAGTCAACGCGTTCATCAAACCATCCACTTCGTTCTTGATCAACACTCCGCGTATACTAGTTATTAAAGTGGTTTTCGGTATCGACAGAGAGTATGTCCATATCCAATCCCGGTCTCTTTAATAACTACGTATTAGTACACCGGTGGCTCTTTTACATTTCAAAATCAATTCATAATTGATATCAAAATATCATATTTGCTTCAAAAATCAAATCCATTTCAAATATCATCATATCTATTCAAAATGTAAGCTTTCGATTCAAAAATTCATTTTTCGCCCCAATATCTCATTTCGATTTCAAAATCCTTTTCGCCTCAATATCTCATTTCGATTTCAAAATCATTTTTCGAATTTAAATTTAGGTTGCATCTTCATTTAACCCAATTCGTATTTAAATTCAAAATTTAAATATAAACATTTAACCTTATTGACCAGCTTGGAATTTTTAGAAAATAGTTTTAAGTAGTATAAAAGTAGTTTTAAATAATTAAAATAGTTGACATACTTAAAATCTTTAAATGGATTTCAAATAGATAAATTAGTTTAAAATAATTTAGATTGGGTTAAGTAGATTTAAAATAGATTAAAATAGTTTAAGTATTTAAAGATGGTTTGTATAATGGAGAAATTTGGAAACAAAACAGAAGCATCTTCAAAACCAAACCATTTCAATTATAACTTCCCAATTCATATCAATTTCCATTTCCATTCTACCGATTCAATTTCGATTTCAATTCAAATGAATGTCAACTTTGACTTCAAATTAATTCAATTCTACATTCACCTTTAATTAATTGAATTTCAATTTATATCGATTTGGAGCTTGATTTTTCAAAATATCAATTTATAACACTTAACAAATTTTATCCTTCAATATTCACTTTTTAAATCCAAATTCAAATATGATTCAATTTCAAGCTCAATTTCGAAATATCATTTTATATCACTTTTATTTAGGAATACTCAAAGCTCGAAATAATTTTCAATCTTTAAAGCAAATAAATTTTCGAAATTCAATCATATCCCAATTTTAAATTTCAAAGTCTCAACTTAAATTATTAAGCAATTTCTTTTAACCAAAATTTATTTCAACATTCCAAACTCAATTTGCGATAAATTCGATTTCTATAAATTGATTTTATTTATAACTTTTAAATCAAAACATTTAAATGAATTTCAAATCAACGATTTTTAAAATTATTAATTTAACCAATCCGGAGTCCGTATATAATTTTCTATCCTATGGCCAAGTGATTATTTATTTCAATTAAATGTCAGGGATGAAATATATCACTTAAACCAAATCACAATGTCATATGTATGTATAACAGGATATATATATAAGCAAATAAACATCCAAACATTTAAATATCAACCAATAGCATCCATCGAAATAAATCATCCAATAGACAATACAATTCATGGCAATTTCATGGTTATCAATATCCGGTAATTTAATTGCAATTCAATTTTAATTTCAATTTGACTGTCAATTAAATTTTCAACGGTGAATTTAAATGACAATCTATATGACAATTAAATTTTATCAAACAACGACAAATAAAATTCATATCACTTCATAATATCAAATTTTACTACCATAAAGATATTCAGTACATTGTGAGCGTTATAAAACACTCACCTTGGTTTTCAATTTCAAATCGAACGACGTTCGATTTAACCTGAAATTTTAGTTAGCTTCAAATGTCTCCAAATCAATTCTATGACGTAGAGCTCGTCACCACGATTCCAACGCAAAAAGTTTCGTCTTATTCTGATAACATATGGATGAGATATGAGTTTTACAAGATTGCATATATATATATATATTTATAATTTAAAACAAATTTCCTTCTTTTTTTTACCCACAGAAAATCACAGCCGTAGATCTAAGATCCAGAAAATCATAGCCTCTCGCAAAGCTTCCCTTCCAAACGCGTACAGGCAAAGTCGAACACGAAGAAACCCAACACACGCAACCCTCAACCGATCATTGCTCCTCCACCCTTCACCTCGACTTCGATCGGAGACCACCACCGAACGCGTCTCAGCCCACTCGACCCCCGTGCCACGAGCGGCATCGCCACGTGTCCCCTTTTCTTCGAAAAATGCGAACAAACGTACCACCTACTCGAGCAATTTCAAGCCCCAACCTCGACTCGTTCACGATCTCAACCGTATGGATACGATCCTCTCGATGAGCTCTTCGATCTTCGTGTAGGAAGTTTTCGAAAATATTGATTTGATCAAGAGATAATTGAGGAACAAAATGGGATGATTTCGGCCATTAAAACAAAACAAATGGCGGCCATGAATGAGATTAGGGTTTCACTCTGAACGTAAATATATATACGTATTATAACATTATTTTATTAATATATTCAACTTTCTGAACGAACTCGAAAATAGACGTGCCGACAGGCGTTCGTAAGGTTTTACCCGCCTTCCGAACACAATGGAACATGTTTCGGAGGCTAATTTGATCGTATGGGGAAGATAGCTTTTTAAATCGAATTAAAATATTAAATTTTCGATATTTAGTTCACTGCGTTTCTAACCTGTACGACCAAATGATAACTCCAAACGCTACGAAATTTGAAATCCGATAATAATACACTATTACGGATCAAATGGAACTGGTTTCGTCAAATTCCAAGACTGTGCCCCGGAAGGCTATTTTAACTCGTCGATTAAATCGACGACTTTTCAAAATTTACAGAATTGCTAAAGATTCCAATTTTAAAATCTTATTAACTCTATTATAATCCCAGTATAACTTACATTCACTTTGGAAAGCAATTTGAATCATATTAAATCAAATTTCAGTTATTCACTCTATTTTCATATATTAAATTTCAATATCAAATTAATCATATCATATTTGGAATTTAATTATTCAAACATTTGTAATATTAAATTTAAACAAATTTGATTATTCTTAAATCACTATCTTTTGAAATATTCAAAACGAACATATAAAATTTAACCTTTAAACAAATTCAAATTATAGAACAACCATTTCCATTTATCAGTTATTCAATTTCCGTTATTCAATTATTCAATAAATTCCAAATATTAAATTTAAACAATTTTGATTATCCAATAATTCATTATCCTTTGAAATATTTGAAATTGAAATTATAAGATTCAACTTTTAAAACCAATTCACATCTTAGAACACTATCTCCATTTTACAATTATTCAATTATTCAATAAGTTTTAAACATTTACTTTAAATAATTTACATGTTCAATATTCAATTATTTGATTTTTAATAGATTTTACTTATCAATCAATTACTCTATTATACCCAATGAATTCAACATTTATTATCCTATCCAACTATTGACTTCAAAGGCATTCACTAAGTAGCATTTATTTTTCAATACTTATTACTATTCAAATCTTCAAAACCAATCTATTAAAATTTGTATTTCTACCTAAATAATTCACAATTCTTATTCACTTATTTACATTTGTTTTTCCATATATTCCCTTATAACCCAATTATAACATTTGAGTCAATTCAATTAGATTGGAACTCCATTCAATCTATTTATAATTACTTGGATAATTATTGTTTCAATTCATTCCAGTTATTATTATAAATAAATAAATTACAAATTTTTAATTCTTCCAACATTAAACCATGAAATCTTATTAAATTAACTATTTTAATTATCGAAAATCTACGGGTCGTTACACTCTCCTCACTCAAAACTTTTCGTCCTCGAAAAGGAAAAAGAAGGGAAAAGGAACTAAGTATAGAATTCAACATTAGATATATTTTATTCAAAGTTACCAACTTATAAATAATGAAATTCCATTTATAAAGTCATAACTACGCTTCCACTAAGTTACTCCGAACGGCTTTCTAAATTTAAAATTAGTTATCAAAACAAGTTATAAATTTTAAAACTTGAAAAATTTTCTAACACCCGGATTTACGAAAAAATTCGGCAGATTCTCCTTTGCGCGGCTCGATCGGTACAACTACAAAATGCCTCTACGGGCCCCAAACCAACAAAAGAAAATCAAAAGCCAAGTGGCTCATCAAAAATCACCAAATCCAATGATAAAATAAACATGTACCTTTTGTCGGGCAATCCAAATTTCCTTGATTTTAAATACCTGCATCGTATTTACCAATGATAACCAATCATATAAATTTAAAAGAATCATTTTATGTTTGGCATCTCAAATTTCCAATATTAACTTTAATTAAGTCCGTAAGCCGTACATATATCATCCGTGAGCAAAATCAAATCTAATCGCTTATTCGATCACACAATTTCACTTCCAACTAGTATCGTTCCCACGACTCTCTAGTGCGGACTCAGATTTGGTTCCTTGATTGGAACTGTTACTCTCCTTGCATAGCTATATACTATGATAGAGAATTCCAGAATCAAATCTAAAATCCATATCCAGGGTTCGCCGTCGAGAATCGAGTGAAAAATCCTAACTTGGATCGATATAAATCATCTTGAAATTTTGTGCTCGAATTTGGATCAAATCGTTATGCGAATAAAATAATATACGTACAACTCACGTATCACCTTCCAATGGATTTTCTATCCAATTTATCTATACTAAATTATTTTATTGACTTCTATTTTTATTTACAATTAATTATTCACAATCCATTATTCAGTTAGTGTATTCATTTCTCTACATAGCATATTCTTTAACATTATCTTTTCTTAAACATCATATCATAGAATTTTCTTACTCAAGTTCATTTTAAACATTCTATATAATTTAATTAAATTCAATTTCATTTTCCAATTTATTCTTAGCTATACGAAATTCCTTTGTTTACATTTATTTCATTTTCATAATTTCAGTTAATAATGTACTTCATTTTCACAATTTCAGTTAATAACAGATTTATTTGTGGAACATTTTATTAACCAACACTTTAGTTTATTAACCATCCTATAAAAGTCATATATAAGAAGTTGGACTCTATCTAAGTTTATAATTACCTCAAAAGCTACAAGTTTCAATTTCACATTTTCTTTGCAAATTTATATCAAAGATATTATTTAGTTCATTTGTCCGCTTCCTTAAATTCTACTTACTTATTCCATTTAGCCATTCATCATTTCATATTATACTTAATTATATAACATTTTTATCACAACCAAATTTCCATTTATATACATTTTAATTACTTTTAAGTTTTGCTTACTTGTATATTTCAATTACTTTTAGGTTTTGCTTACTTGTATAATATCTCATTACATCTCTAAATCATTCTTTTAACTTTTTTAACATTTGGTAAGTCATATTATATGTTATTAGAATGCAATGTGGTATTATACAAATTTAGAATTCATTTTACTAAATTAGAATGTTCACAATTTTTTTTTAACTTGTCTATATTTTCTTTACCTTTCAATACCTTTCAATTTTAAGAGTTACATTTCAACTCTAAAGTTTCTCAAAACATTTAGCTTAGAGTTTTTTTTAATATTAATTCTCTTATTATATAAGTTCTGATTATTCACATTTCATTCAAATATTTTGAAAAATATTAATTAACAGAACTTAGAATTTTAAATGCCCGATTCATCTCAAATCATTTAAAATAAATATATGCATTTATATCTTATATATATCAAATCATACTTTTGGAGTTTAAACCAAAATGAATTTTTTTTCAAAATAGTTTCGAAGCAAAGCAAAGCTTCGCATAAGTCTCCTACACTTTGAGACTCGAAAATGAACGTCGATGATGCTGCGTAGTCATCACCGAAATTATTTTCCAACGACAGAAGAGAGGAGTACTAAATTCATTCCTTCTTTTTAAAAATCCTTTCAAAATATTTCCATAAACATCTTTCAACTAATATCACTATATATTTTCTTCAAAGCTTTGAGAACCATTTTCAAAATCTTCGTGTCTTAAACTCAATATTTCTCAATTTCAATCTATCTTGATTTATAAGTCACATTTATAAATTATTCTTACAAAATTTTACTTTCTTAAACATTCTATAAATTGTTTTATCATTATTAATTTTGTAATACCTTATTTATTAAAACACAATATCCCATTTATGATGACCATCCATATTATCCTTTCTAACAACCAAACAAACTGGATGAATCATAATAATTTCTAAAAATTATTTCTTTATATATAAAATATAATTAGGGAAAAATTATTTCATTTACCTAATTTCAAAATAATACTATGTCGAATTGTTCTGTTCAAGTGTTTAGAGACCCCTATCAATGACGTTAATTACTCGTATTGACCAGAATCCATAAGCCACTCAACAAATCAACCAACACAATATAAAATAATTTTATGTCACTAACAAATACGCTCTCTTATACATACACTCAGCGACTCATCATAGGGTATTACTACCCTATTCATAAAGAGTCAGACCCCACAAAGCTAAGGTTATCGCTAAACCAAAGCTCTGATACCAACTGTAACGACCCGCCTTTTTGGACAGTTTAAACCGACGATCAAACACACATGCCGATTCCAAACCATTCAAAAGGTAGGATAGTTAATGGGGTAAATAAGAAAAGAAGAGAAAAGGAAGAAGAAACAATCACAGAATCTCGCAGCGGAAAGATAAAATATAATAATCAAATAAACAGTTCATGAAGCTGTTTAATATACTTTTGATTTTCATTTATACATCATTTATCAGAGTTATGCATATACAACAGAACAAATAAAATAATGCAGCAGACAGCATGAAGCAAGGATGATAATAGTAATAGTATACCAAATCTTCGTCTTCATCCTCCAGAATAGATCTTCAATAAGCTGAAAAACTCAGGACTGACCCGAGCGTAATGAAAAGACAAAACACTCGAGTCAGGACTAAAACATCCTTATGTAAGTTAATCAATCGTAAATAAATATGAATGCAACGGCGTCAGAGATGTTTACGGGGTTTGACATCTCCTATCCAGTGTCAACGTGAGTGCAATAACTTAAGAGATGTTACAGGATTTTCCATCTCTCAAGGATCCGTTAAACTATCTACTATATAATAGAATACACTATATACAATAATGTCTATCATAAAGTACAATATCAAACTAGCGTTAAGCCATGGCCCATTCCACCCTTAACACATTTTTATTCCCAAGAGCATATACAAGACCGTAGTTTCCCCAAAACCGGAAGTCACCAGAGGGCAATCCATATACTAAAGGTACAAACCAAAATGTAGTGGTCGCGAATAGGATAATCAGTATGACAAGGTACATGAGGCGATACCAACTAGGATACTAGTAGTTGCGTGATCCGGACTGATGTTGGGCATAGCAGCTACTACCCCATGTAATACCCCAAGATTTTGAGGAAAATCCTTTTAAATAAATGATTAAAATTCTGGGGGAAAAATCAGAATTATTATATAGGTGGGATTTTCAGAGGTGCAAGGTTGTGTGCATGTGTGCACGTGCACACTAGTTATGGCACTAAGAGAAAATCCAGAATTCCTGAATAATAAAACAAAGAAGGAAAACATTTAGATAAAATGTTTTAAATAAAGGAAATATAGGCCTAGATATGAATATTAAAATTCCTGAGGATATGTATATATATATATATATATATCTATATATATATATGCAAATGTATAACTTGTCTGGAAATTAAGACAGAAGAGAACATTGATTTATAATGAATAAGTGAAATTTTATTTGAATAATAGGAGTGTAGAAATGCATATAAGAATGCACATGTTTTCTGCAAATAAAAGAAGGTTAAAGTTAAAAACTAACACCCATAGTTGTATAAATGTATATATATAGATAGTATTTGAGCAAAAAAAATTAATAAAGGAAAAATAAGTAAAAGAAGCACTAAAATAGTAAGAACCAAAGTGCAAGAAAGCAAATGTATAAAGGCAGAAAATAGAAAGTCACACCATTATCATGTTTGAGGTAAGTATAATAAAAATACTTAAAGTAATCACGTTCTGAAAAGAAAAGAAAATGGGCACAACTTAGCCTTGTTTTAAAATATTGGCCGGGACATTAAGGGTTAGGAGGGAGAGAATATGCAATGCCAAATGCATGATTCTGGTTTGGGCTAAAATAGGGATTTTGCATCACCCAAAACCCTAGGTAGAACCCTTATATAAATCAAGAGCCTAACCAGAAAACTACTCTCTCACTGAATTAATTAACCTAAGGAAGAAGAGGAAGAAAAGGCTAAAGATTTGAGGGGTTTTCTGGATTAAGCTTGTGTAAGCATTTAGGTGAGTATCCTCACTCATATACATGGCATTAAGACCTGAGATTAGGCAGCCAAGCTTTTGTATGCTATATTTTGCATGTTTTGATTTACAAACCATGTTGACTACTGATGGTTTCATGAATGCTTGATGAGATATGATCGGCTATGATGGATGTATAACTTTGCTGTCCTATTTTCATCCCTGTATGTTATACCAAAACCTTAAAGAACATGTAAGAGAGTATTTGTAACTAGTCTGAATCATGGCTTAAGACAGAGAATGAAGAAAAAAAAACTATGAGCTGCATATACAATGGTATAGTGCTGAGGCTTGAAATAATTGGTTAAGGGTGCAATGGAGTCTTTCTCTATAAGTGCTGAGCCCTAAACCAAACAGAAAATTTACAAGCCTAAAAATTATGTTTAAACAAGGTTGAAAATCTGGCTAAACATAGTTGCTTGCAAAATCAAAATAAACCCAATAGAGCCATGCATTTATTCTCAGTTGAAAACATTCTGGTATATGTTTGAATAGGGTGTTTATATGCTAAATAATGTGAGATGGAATGACTGGGGTGCTATACCTCTAGAAAGTAACCTTTAACTTGCTTGCAATATTATGTCTGCAAGGTAACTAGTATGTTTCATGTGTACAGGTGGTCTGTACACCTAGCTATCATTGATAGAATGAACATGAATACACTTAGTAATATAACTAAGGATTTTGTGCCAAGAAGGCTGCTGGAATGCTTGTCCTATTTGAAGTAGACAAGTTGACACATGGCTTGTTTAAGTCCTGAGATCTTTGTGCCATGATGTTAATTAGTTCATGGCAATGTGTCCCTTTGATTCCTTATAGCAGATGAGGCCAGGAATTTATAAGAAGAAAAGGCAACCTTAGTAGTTCCAGATAAAAGTTGTTTTAATGCATATGTTTGCTCTTGTGTATTGTATATGGGAATACCTGATCAATTTATACATTAATCATTCATGATAATACCTGTCAAGTTATGCAAGGTATATTTATGCTGTATCCTTAGCTTAATATCATGGATATGTTAGAAATGCTCACACCAGATCATAGATCTGACCCTTATTGCTCATGGCACATGGGGGTGTCTCATTCATAATGGGGCAGCCACTAATGCTTTTGCAGGTTGTGATGGAGCTAAGTAAGCAAGATTAAAAAGATATGGAATAGAGGATGCTAAGATAATTAGAAATAAGAGCTAGAATGTGTTAATTCATGCATGTATTTCCTGATTGATATGGCTATCTAAATGTATTAAGTAGGAAGAACTTGTAAGAAATATGTGTTATGTTGTTTCTGGTTATTTCTGGTTTGGTATGTATTAAGGATATTGATGTTAAACTGATTTGAAAATCTATTTGCTAAAGTTGTTTTTGATTTAGAGGAAAAACCTGGATTTTATAAGCATAATCATTTTATGATGATTTTAGTTAATCCTAAGTCCTTTCAAAAAAAAAAAGATATATAGGAAATTATATTGGGAAAATCCAGAAAGAATTATAACTGCTATATTTTCAAGTCATGATATTGATATATGTCCAAATGCAAGTAAAAGTGTATATACCCTGAATATGCATTTTTAATAGAGAATTATGGTTAGGAAGGATGATATAAATCTGATCACAAGGTGTCTGATTCATATATATATAAATATACTTTTGAAAAGAAGGAGTATCAATGTTTTGGGTAGATTCTGGTTTGTAAAATGCAAATAAAAGAATGGTCAGATTAACCACATGGTTGGACCATAGGTCAGGCCAAATGTTCACTTCAAATCAATGAAGCAAGGAACCATTTGAACCCAGTTTTCTGGAAAATGAGCAAAGACATTGACATGTACATGTATATCTGTGTACATGTTGGTATTTGGGCAAAAATATAAACATAAATTCCTAGAACAGTTGTAGGAATGGGTTTCAAAAATAATAAAGCAAGAAATATTGTTTTGTATGTTAGATTATAGGCAAAAATTAAGTATATATGTGCAGATATAGGTAGATATCAGATTTTAAACCATATAGGAGAAAAATAAAAAGAAAAAATAAAAATTGGGTTTGAACCGACCAGCATAGTACTCGAACTCGTGACCTCTCATGTGTAAGTTAGGCGCGTTTCCATTACGCCTAGATGTTGCTTGTGTTCACTTATGATCCACTTTCTTTTAGCCTGAGTTTGATACTATACAGACTTTAACACAATCATCCATATTAAAAGCTTGCTTCCCACTGATTATTACTTGATCATTTCTTAATTAGAATAACAGACTAAAGTACATGTTTCCAGTGGATTCTATGGTCAAAAATCAGGATACAATAATTAATCTTTTATCAGGGAATTATCACATTTTAATAGATTTAAAAAGATTTCTACTTACATATTATCATGCTCTGATTCTAGTAGAATATAACATAGATATCTTCATATATGTATGTTAGGAATGATTTAGATTTAAAACAATATTTTTATATTGTGAAAGATCCTGGATAATATGAGAATAGGGAAGGATGACCCTAGGTAGTCTTAGCTAAGTATGAAAAAAAAAATTTCTTGGTTAAGAATTAGGGTCATTACATTTGGTATCAGAGCTATGTTTTAATTAACATAGCAAAATATTTGTATGCTTATGTTTATACTAGGTTTGTTTGTGATATATTCGACTGTTTATAAGTATTCCCTGAATGTATGTGTGTGCATATGACATACACAATGATTAAATAGGAAAGATACAACCAATTTAAAATTAAAGCGAAGTATTATAAACTAATAAAATGAAATACATATACTTTTAGAAATATGGTAGGAAGAGGGTCTCATCATCAAGGAGGATCTAGCACACCACAAATGCTTGACATGTAGGAATTTGTGAGAGTTTTGAGAGATGGAATTGGGCACAGACCTGAGAACCCATATGAGGAGCTCTCCAAGTTAGTGAAGACTTATACCAATTTGGGAGGCAAGAGCTTTGAAGGAACTGAAAGTGTAATGGAGATTCAAGCATGGCTGAGGACATTAGAGAGGATTTTCACTGATATGCAACTAGATGACCAAAGGAAGAGGCAAGTGGCCTCAAGGCAATTAAAAGGTGCAGCTTTGAGTTGGTGGGAGGTGATCATAGCTGGCCGGAATGAAAATGATATTAATTGGAATCAATTTAAAGAGATGTTAGAGGCAAGGTTTGTTCCAGCCTCAGCAAAAACCACTTTACTTGAGGAGTTCATCAAACTTAGACAGGGGACTATGAATGTCACAGAATACACCAAGAAGTTTGAGGGATTGTCAACCTATGGGGCAATGTTAGTGGCTGATGAAGCATCCAAAAATGATAGATACATCAAGGGATTGAACCCAGGGCTTAGCATGGCTATATTACCTTATGCTGACAGAACTTTTGATCAAGTGATAGATTTGGCTCTGAAGATTGAGCAGCATGACAAGGAAAGAGATAAGTTTAGGAGCTTCAAAAACAATAGCAACAAGAAGAACAAAGGGAAGTACCATCCTTATGATAAGAAGAAAGGAGAGGCAGATGGTAAGAAGGCAGTAGATGCAAAACCCAATGAAGCCAAAAGAAAAATAGTTTGCAACCATTGTGGGAAAGAAGGCCATATTAAGCCAAGATGCCCAGAGCTTAAAGGGGGAGCTTTCAAATGCTTTCTATGTGGGAAGGAAGGGCATATGAAAAGAAATTGCCCAGAATACAAGCAACAAGGGAAAGTGGCAAACCTGGAAGGTAGGGGCAAGGCCATAATTGAGGCTAATGCTGAAAACCATGGTCAAAGTGGAAGGTACACTATTTATTTGTACCATACCTTTAGCTGTAATATATGATACCGGGGCAACCCACTCACTCATTTCCCATGAAATAGTTAAAAGGTTGAAAATGAACTGCAATTTGGCTGAAATACCTCTGTTAATACAAAGCCCTTTAGGAAGTTCTAGTGTATTAGATATGATTTGTGTGGATGTGAATTTGAACATAGGGGGAAACACATTTATTTCCAATTTATATGTTCTAAATTTCCCAAATATAGGAGTTATATTAGGGGCAGATTGGCTAAGACAATTCAAAGCCATAATTGACCTAGATGCATCCACCATTTCACTACAAAATTCTAAAGGCCAAAGGGTTACAATTCTGTGTGAACCTATCAAAGAAAACAGGCTAAATCATTTAATTGAATTAGAAAATAATCCCAAGGAAATAGCTATTAATGAAATCCCCATAGTTAAAGAATACTTGGATGTATTTGGGGAAGTAAATGGTGTCTCACACCATAGACCTGTTGAATTCCAGATTAACCTTATGCTTGGGGCTAGCCCAATTATCAAAAAGCCTACAAGGATGGGGCCAAGTGAATTAAAGGAGCTAAAGAACCAGCTGGAAGAATTAGAAGCCAAGGGGTTTATAAGGCCAAGTAATTCATGCTGGGGTGCTCCTGTAGTATTTGTTAAAAAGCATGATGGTACCTTAAGAATGTGTATAGATTATAGAGAATTAAACAAAGTAACCATCAAAAACAAATACCCATTACCCAGGATAGATGATCTCTTTGATCAACTCAGTGGAGCTAAAGTGTTTTCTAGGCTAGACTTGGCATCTGGGTTTCATCAGATGAAGGTTGAGGAATCAAGTGTTAAATATACAGCATTTAACACAAGATATGGTTTGTATGAGTTTCTGGTTATGCCATTTGGGCTAACAAATGCCCCTTCTTACTTTGTAGACCTAATGAATAGGATATTCAGAGATTACTTAGACAAGTTTGTTCTGATTTTTATAGATGACATTCTAATCTATTCTAAAACAATAGAGGAACATGAGAACCACTTACATTTGGTCTTATCTAGATTAAGAGAAAAAGATTTGAAAGCAAAGTTCTCTAAGTGTGTGTTCTGGCAAGAGGAAGTACATTTTCTTGGACATGTTGTCTCTGCTAGAGGGATTTCTGTAAACCCCAATAAGATAGTAACAATCCAAGCATGGAAGAAGCCTACCAATGTTAGTGAAGTTAGGTCATTCATGGGGATGGCAGGATACTATAGGAGGTTTATACAAGGATTTTCTAAAATAGCAATGCCACTCACTAACCTGACCAGGAAGAACCAAAAGTTTATATGGACTGATAAGTGTGAACAAGCTTTCACCCAGATCAAGGAGGCTTTGGTAAAATCACCAGTGTTGAGAGTACCAGAAGGCAATGAGGGATTAGTTGTATATACAGATGCATGTGGGTCAGGGCTAGGGGCTGTGTTGATGCAGCAAGATCAGGTCATAGCCTATGCATCTAGACAACTAAAACCCCATGAAACTAGATATGCAACTCATGATCTTGAGTTGGCAGCAGTAGTATATGCCTTGAAGCTCTGGAGGCATTACTTATTAGGTGCAAAGTTCATTTTATACACTGATCACAAGGCCTTAAAGTATCTCTTTTCACAGAAAGATTTGAATATAAGACAACATAGATGGGTTGAATTTCTTGCTGCTTATGACTTAGATATACTTTATACACCAGGCAAGGCTAATAAAGTGGCAGATGCATTGAGTAGGCAGCATGCAAAAGTGGCCATGTTGATGATGGAGGAGTATAGAGACTTGACCATGCTCACTGATTTGGAAATAGATGAGAGCAGTGGGATAAGTATGGAGATAGTTGAGGAAGAAAGGAGTAAAGGAAGGTTAAGTTTAATTACTTTACAATCAAATTTGGTCTTGAAGGTGGCAAAGATGCAAGAAGAAGATCAAGACTTAGCAGAAAAGAGGTCTCTCCTATTAAAGAAGGAGGAAGTGAAGGATTATCACATTGATGGAAAAGGATACCTAAGGTACAGGGGTAGGATATGTGTCCCAAACATCATAGAATTGAAAGAAGAAATCCTTAATGAATACCATAGGAGCAAATATTCCATACATCCAGGCAGCACCAAGATGTACCAAAACTTAAAAAGGGACTATTGGTGGAAGGGAATGAAGTCTAATGTAGCAAGACATGTTGCTAAGTGCATGGTTTGTCAACAAATAAAAGCTGAGACCCAAAGACCTTCAGGGTTGTTGCAGCCACTTAGCATACCACAGTGGAAGTGGGAAAACATATCTATGGATTTTATAGATGGTCTTCCTAGATCCAAGAGGGGAAATACAAGTATTTGGGTAATTGTAGATAGGCTGACTAAAGTAGCTCACTTCATACCAGTAAAAGCAGACAGAAATGCACCTAGGCTAGCCCAAACTTTTATGAGAGAAGTGGTAAAGTCGCATGGTGTCCCTAAAACTATAGTGAGTGATAGGGATACAATCTTCACTTCAAGATTCTGGAAGAGCTTCCAAGAAGCTATGGGGAGTGAATTGTGCCTAAGCACTGCTTATCACCCCCAATCAGATGGGCAAACAGAAGTGGTAAACAAGATTTTAGAGGATTTGCTTAGAGCATGTGTGTTAGACTTTGGAGGAAATTGGGATGACCACCTCCATTTGGCTGAGTTCACATACAATAATAGCCACCAAAGCACAATTGGAATGGCACCCTTTGAAGCCCTATATGGAAAGCCATGTCTATCACCTATATGTTGGGCTGAGGCAGGAGAGAAAGCTATCCTAGGGCCAGAATATGTCAAGGACATCACAGAGAAAATAGGACTGGTGAGAAAGAGGATGGCAGCAGCTCAAGATAGGCAAAAGAAATATGCTGATGCAAAGAGGAAGTCAATGGAATTCAAAGTAGGTGATTATGTCTTCATTAAGGTTTCACCAATGAAGAAAGTCTTGAGATTTGGCAAGCAAGGGAAACTCAGACCCAGATATGTTGGACCATACAAGATTTTGGAGAGGATAGGCTCACTAGCCTATAAGCTGGAGCTTCCAGAGGAGATGAGTGCAATGCACAATGTGTTTCATGTGTCACAACTAAGGAGATGGGTACATGACAAGGAGGAAATCTTAGAAAAGCCTACTGAAGTTCAGATTAATCCAGATCTAATCTATGAGAAAGAGTCAGTGGGAATTGTGGCAAGGGAAGAAAAGAAATTAAGAAACAAGACATTGAAGCTTGTAAAGATTCAATGGAGTATAGATCCTAGTGATTGTACTTGGGAGCTAGAGGATAAAATCAGGATGGATTACCCTAGGCTCTTTGCAAATTTAAAAGGTAAATTCTTAGATTACTAAGAAAGTTTAATATGTATGATAGACAGTGACTAATTGATTTGCTTATGCATATGCTGAATAATTTTTCCCTAAGAAATTAGAAGTACTCAAAGATTATGTTGCAAATTGTGAGGACACAATTCCTAAAAGAAGGGGTGATTGTAATACCCCAAGATTTTGAGGAAAATCCTTTTAAATAAATGATTAAAATTCTGGGGGAAAAATCAGAATTATTATATAGGTGGGATTTTCAGAGGTGCAAGGTTGTGTGCATGTGTGCACGTGCACACTAGTTATGGCACTAAGAGAAAATCCAGAATTCCTGAATAATAAAACAAAGAAGGAAAACATTTAGATAAAATGTTTTAAATAAAGGAAATATAGGCCTAGACATGAATATTAAAATTCCTGAGGATATGTATATATATATATATATATATATATCTATATATATGCATATGTATAACTTGTCTGGAAATTAAGACAGAAGAGAACATTGATTTATAATGAATAAGTGAAATTTTATTTGAATAATAGGAGTGTAGAAATGCATATAAGAATGCACATGTTTTCTGCAAATAAAAGAAGGTTAAAGTTAAAAACTAACACCCATAGTTGTATAAATGTATATATATAGATAGTATTTGAGCAAAAAAAATTAATAAAGGAAAAATAAGTAAAAGAAGCACTAAAATAGTAAGAACCAAAGTGCAAGAAAGCAAATGTATAAAGGCAGAAAATAGAAAGTCACACCATTATCATGTTTGAGGTAAGTATAATAAAAATACTTAAAGTAATCACGTTCTGAAAAGAAAAGAAAATGGGCACAACTTAGCCTTGTTTTAAAATATTGGCCGGGACATTAAGGGTTAGGAGGGAGAGAATATGCAATGCCAAATGCATGATTCTGGTTTGGGCTAAAATAGGGATTTTGCATCACCCAAAACCCTAGGTAGAACCCTTATATAAATCAAGAGCCTAACCAGAAAACTACTCTCTCACTGAATTAATTAACCTAAGGAAGAAGAGGAAGAAAAGGATAAAGATTTGAGGGGTTTTCTGGATTAAGCTTGTGTAAGCATTTAGGTGAGTATCCTCACTCATATACATGGCATTAAGACCTGAGATTAGGGAGCCAAGCTTTTGTATGCTATATTTTGCATGTTTTGATTTACAAACCATGTTGACTACTGATGGTTTCATGAATGCTTGATGAGATATGATCTGCTATGATGGATGTATAACTTTGCTGTCCTATTTTCATCCCTGTATGTTATACCAAAACCTTAAAGAACATGTAAGAGAGTATTTGTAACTAGTCTGAATCATGGCTTAAGACAGAGAATGAAGAAAAAAAACTATGAGCTGCATATACAATGGTATAGTGCTGAGGCTTGAAATAATTGGTTAAGGGTGCAATGGAGTCTTTCTCTATAAGTGCTGAGCCCTAAACCAAACAGAAAATTTACAAGCCTAAAAATTATGTTTAAACAAGGTTGAAAATCTGGCTAAACATAGTTGCTTGCAAAATCAATATAAACCCAATAGAGCCATGCATTTATTCTCAGTTGCAAACATTCTGGTATATGTTTGAATAGGGTGTTTATATGCTAAATAATGTGAGATGGAATGACTGGGGTGCTATACCTCTAGAAAGTAACCTTTAACTTGCTTGCAATATTATGTCTGCAAGGTAACTAGTATGTTTCATGTGTACAGGTGGTCTGTACACCTAGCTATCATTGATAGAATGAACATGAATACACTTAGTAATATAACTAAGGATTTTGTGCCAAGAAGGCTGCTGGAATGCTTGTCCTATTTGAAGTAGACAAGTTAACACATGGCTTGTTTAAGTCCTGAGATCTTTGTGCCATGATGTTAATTAGTTCATGGCAATGTGTCCCTTTGATTCCTTATAGCAGATGAGGCCAGGAATTTATAAGAAGAAAAGGCAACCTTAGTAGTTCCAGATAAAAGTTTTTTAATGCATATGTTTGCTCTTGTGTATTGTATATGGGAATACCTGATCAATTTATACATTAATCATTCATGATAATACCTATCAAGTTATGCAAGGTATATTTATGCTGTATCCTTAGCTTAATATCATGGATATGTTAGAAATGCTCACACCAGATCATAGATCTGACCCTTATTGCTCATGGCACATGGGGGTGTCTCATTCATAATGGGGCAGCCACTAATGCTTTTGCAGGTTGTGATGGAGCTAAGTAAGCAAGATTAAAAAGATATGGAATAGAGGATGCTAAGATAATTAGAAATAAGAGCTAGAATGTGTTAATTCATGCATGTATTTCCTGATTGATATGGCTATCTAAATGTATTAAGTAGGAAGAACTTGTAAGAAATATGTGTTATGTTGTTTCTGGTTATTTCTGGTTTGGTATGTATTAAGGATATTGATGTTAAACTGATTTGAAAATCTATTTGCTAAAGTTGTTTTTGATTTAGAGGAAAAACCTGGATTTTATAAGCATAATCATTTTATGATGATTTTAGTTAATCCTAAGTCCTTTCAAAAAAAAAAGATATATAGGAAATTATATTGGGAAAATCCAGAAAGAATTATAACTGCTATATTTTCAAGTCATGATATTGATATATGTCCAAATGCAAGTAAAAGTGTATATACCCTGAATATGCATTTTTAATAGAGAATTATGGTTAGGAAGGATGATATAAATCTGATCACAAGGTGTCTGATTCATATATATATAAACATACTTTTGAAAAGAAGGAGTATCAATGTTTTGGGTAGATTCTGGTTTGTAAAATGCAAATAAAAGAATGGTCAGATTAACCACATGGTTGGACCATAGGTCAGGCCAAATGTTCACTTCAAATCAATGAAGCAAGGAACCATTTGAACCCAGTTTTCTGGAAAATGAGCAAAGACATTGACATGTACATGTATATCTGTGTACATGTTGGTATTTGGGCAAAAATATAAACATAAATTCCTAGAACAGTTGTAGGAATGGGTTTCAAAAATAATAAAGCAAGAAATATTGTTTTGTATGTTAGATTATAGGCAAAAATTAAGTATATATGTGCAGATATAGGTAGATATCAGATTTTAAACCATATAGGAGAAAAATAAAAAGAAAAAATAAAAATTGGGTTTGAACCGACCAGCATAGTACTCGAACTCGTGACCTCTCATGTGTAAGTTAGGCGCGTTTCCATTACGCCTAGATGTTGCTTGTGTTCACTTATGATCCACTTTCTTTTAGCCTGAGTTTGATACTATACAGACTTTAACACAATCATCCATATTAAAAGCTTGCTTCCCATTGATTATTACTTGATCATTTCTTAATTAGAATAACAGACTAAAGTACATGTTTCCAGTGGATTCTATGGTCAAAAATCAGGATACAGTAATTAATCTTTTATCAGGGAATTATCACATTTTAATAGATTTAAAAGGATTTCTACTTACATATTATCATTCTCTGATTCTAGTAGAATATAACATAGATATCTTCATATATGTATGTTAGGAATGATTTAGATTTAAAACAATATTTTTATATTGTGAAAGATCCTGGATAATATGAGAATAGGGAAGGATGACCCTAGGTAGTCTTAGCTAAGTATGAAAAAAAAAATTCTTGGTTAAGAATTAGGGTCATTACACCCCAACACCGCGAAACAACACTCCCATAATCGAGGGGTGCACCCAAATCGAATCACAACAGTAATAGATATGGTATCGAAGAAGTGTGTCCGCTAGAGGTGGCGAACCTCAATGGCCCGGCACGGCTCCTGTTTTAGTCATGTCAGGGGTCATCCAATATCGTTCTCTTTCTTCAGTCAACGCGTTCATCAAACCATCCACTTCATTCTGGATCAACACTCCGCGTATACTAGTTATTAAAGTGGTTTTCGGTATCGAAAGAGAGTATGTCCATATCCGATCCCGGTCTCTTTAATAACTACGTATTATTACACCGGTGGCTCTTTTACATTTCAAAATCAATTCATAATTGATATCAAAATATCATATTCGCTTCAAAAATAAAATCCATTTCAAATATCATCATATCTATTCAAAATGTAAGCTTCCGATTCAAAAATTCATTTTTCGCCCCAATATCTCATTTCGATTTCAAAATCCTTTTCGCCTCAATATCTCATTTCGATTTCAAAATCATTTTTCGAATTTCAATTTATGTTGCATCTTCATTTAACCCAATTCGTATTTAAATTCAAAATTTAAATATAAACATTTAACCTTATTGACCAGCTTGGAATTTTTAGAAAATAGTTTTAAGTAGTATAAAAGTAGTTTTAAATAATTAAAATAGTTGACATACTTAAAATCTTTAAATGGATTTCAAATAGATAAATTAGTTTAAAATAATTTAGATTGGGTTAAGTAGATTTAAAATAGATTAAAATAGTTTAAGTATTTAAAGATGGTTTGTATAATAGAGAAATTTGGAAACAAAACTGAAGCATCTTCAAATTAAACCAAACCATTTCAATTATAACTTCCCAATTCAAATCAATTTCCATTTCCATTCTACCGATTCAATTTCGATTTCAATTCAAATGAATGTCAACTTTGACTTCAAATTAATTCAATTCTACATTCACCTTTAATTAATTCAATTTCAATTTATATCGATTTGGAGCTTGATTTTTCAAAATATCAATTTATAACACTTAACAAATTTTATCCTTCAATATTCACTTTTTAAATCCAAATTCAAATATGATTCAATTTCAAGCTCAATTTCGAAATATCATTTTATATCACTTTTACTTAGGAATACTCAAAGCTCGAAATAATGTTCAATCTTTAAAGCAAATAAATTTTCGAAATTCAATCATATCCCAATTTTAAATTTCAAAGTCTCAACTTAAATTATTAAGCAATTTCTTTTAACCAAAATTTATTTCAACATTCCAAACTCAATTTGCGATAAATTCGATTTCTATAAATTGATTTTATTTATAACTTTTAAATCAAAACATTTAAATGAATTTCAAATCAACGATTTTTAAAATTATTAATTTAACCAATCCGGTGTCCGTATATAATTTTCTCATATGGCCAAGTGATTATTTATTTCAATTAAATGTCAGGGATGAATATATATCACTTAAACCAAATCACAATGTCATATGTATGTATAACAGGATATATATATATAAGCAAATGAACATCCAAACATTTAAATATCAACCAATAGCATCCATCGAAATAAATCATCCAATAGACAATACAATTCACGGCAATTTCATGGTTATCAATATCCGGTAATTTAATTGCAATTCAATTTTAATTTCAATTTGACTGTCAATTAAATTTTCAACGGTGAATTTAAATGACAATCTATATAACAATTAAATTTTATCAAACAACGACAAATAAAATTCATATCACTTCATAATATCAAATTTAACTACCATAAAGATATTCAGGACATTGTGAGCGTTATAAAACACTCACCTTGGTTTTCAATTTCAAATCAAATCGAACGACGTTCGATTTAACCTGAAATTTTAGTTAGCTTCAAACGTCTCCAAATCAATTCCATGACGTAGAGCTCGTCACCACGATTCCAACGCAAAAAGTTTCGTCCGATTCTGATAACATATGGATGAGATATGAGTTTTACAAGATTGCATATATATATTTATAATTTAAAACAAATTTCCTTCTTTTTTTTACCCACAGAAAATCACAGCCGTAGATCTAAGATCCAGAAAATCATAGCCACTCGCAAAGCTTCCCTTCCAAACGCGTATAGGCAAAGTCGAACACGAAGAAACCCAACACACGCAACCCTCAACCGATCGTTGCTCCTCCACCCTTCACCTCGACTTCGATCGGAGACCACCACCGAACGCGTCTCAGCCCACTCGACCCCCGTGCCACGAGCGGCATCGCCACGCATCTCCTTTTCTTCGAAAAATGCGAACAAACGTACCACCTACTCGAGCAATTTCAGGCCCCAACCTCGACTCGTTCACGATCTCAACTGTATGGATACGATCGTCTCGATGAGCTCTTCGATCATCGTGAAGGAAGTTTTCGAAAATATTGATTTGATCAAGAGATAATTGAGGAACAAAATGGGACGATTTCGGCCATTAAAACAAAACAAACGGCGGCCATGAATGAGATTAGGGTTTCACTCTGAACGTAAATATATATACGTATTATAACATTATTTCATTAATATATTCAACTTTCTGAACGAACTCGAAATTAGACGTGCCGACAGGCGTTCGTAAGGTTTTACCCGCCTTCCGAACACAATGGAACATGTTTCGGAGGCTAATTTGATCGTATGGGGAAGATAGCTTTTTAAATCGAATTAAAATATTAAATTTTCGATATTTAGTTCACTGCGTTTCTAACCCGTACGACCAAATGATAACTCCAAACGCTACGAAATTTGAAATCAGATAATAATACACTATTAGAGATCCAATGGAACTGGTTTCGTCAAATTCCGAGACTGTGCCCCGGAAGGCTATTTTAACTCGTCGATTAAATCGACGGCTTTTCAAAATTTACAGAATTGCTAAAGATTCCAATTTTAAAATCTTATTAACTCTATTATAATCCCAATATAACTTACATTCACTTTGGAAACCAATTTGAATCATATTAAATCAAATTTCAGTTATTCACTCTATTTTCATATATTAAATTTCAATATCAAATTAATCATATCAAATTCGAAATTTAATTATTCAAACATTTGTAATATTAAATTTAAACAAATTTGATTATTCTTAAATCACTATCTTTTGAAATATTCAAAACGAACATATAAAATTTAACCTTTAAACAAATTCAAATTATAGAACAACCATTTCCATTTATCAATTATTCAATTTCCGTTATTCAATTATTCAATAAATTACAAATATTAAATTTAAACAATTTTGATTATCCAATAATTCATTATCCTTTGAAATATTTGAAATTGAACTTATAAGATTCAACTTTTAAAACCAATTCACATCTTAGAACACTATCTCCATTTTACAGTTATTCAATTATTCAATAAGTTTTAAACATTTACTTTAAACAATTTACCTGTTCAATATTCAATTATTTGATTTTTAATAGATTTTACTTATCAATCAATTACTCTATTATACCCAATGAATTCAACATTTATTATCCTATCCAACTATTGACTTCAAAGGCATTCACTAAGTAGCATTTATTTTTCAATACTTATTACTATTCAAATCTTCGAAACCAATCTATTAAAATTTGTATTTCTACCTAAATAATTCACAATTCTTATTCACTTATTTACATTTGTTTTTCCATATATTCCCTTATAACCCAGTTATAACATTTGAGTCAATTCAATTAGATTGGAACTCCATTCAATCTATTTATAATTACTTGGATAATTATTGTTTCAATTCATTCCAGTTATTATTATAAATAAATAAATTACAAATTTTTAATTCTTCCAACATTAAACCATGAAATCTTATTAAATTAACTATTTTAATTATCGAAAATCTACGGGTCGTTACACCCGCGGTTTCCACTTTCTCTCATACTTTATATTTAAGATAAAATAGATTTATCAGTAAAATAAATCAACAGAAGTTGATTCTGCATTCTTAATTAATTCATTGCTTTGAAGGTTTTCATTTCATAGTTGTTAAAAAATACTTGGGATAGTAATAGTTAGTCGCATGAATACAATCAAGAAACCAAAAGGTTATGAAGAAAATAAAATAAATTAATCAAATTATTGCTATAACCTTTGTAGCCAAATGGTTGATGTATATTTAGTGTGACCAAAGGTCAAGATCTTGGTTTTTATATTTTATAAATGTAGGAATTTCAATTGAATTCATAATTTTGGTTTTAGTTTCGGATTTGGAGTCCATTATTTATTTTTCATATAATTAGCCATGTACTTGTTTAATTTATTTAACTAAAATGTATAATTTTTCCTTGATTGTTGATTGATTACTAATATTTATAACACATAATATAAACCCACATGGAAACTGAAATGGAAACACTGGAATCTCAATCTTTTGTTTGAAACCTCAAACCTTTGAATCAACCATGCATAAACCATAGCAAGTCACAAAACATAAACCCACATGGAAAATAAACTATATGTTTTTAAATGTAGTAAAATGGTAGAATGAATAATTCATATGCAGTGAGACATATTTAGCAATATATAAAAGCACTTCAAATTACTTTAAGAAGAGACATAAATCTGCAGTATACAAATATATGTCTAAGGATGATTGCGGAATAGATTAAATTATAAATTGATGATAAAAAAAGCAAAAAAAAAGGGTCTTGAAGAACTCGATGGAATCGGACCTGAGTAGAAAAGCTAAAATGGGGTTTCCTATTAAAGTCCATCAATGTGAAAGAACCTCCTTTGGATGTGTGCAAAGAAGGTAGAAAACATCTTCTCTTATACAAATATTAAAATTGTGAATATGGTTTTTACATGTAAAAGCATGAAAATAAATAAAATGAACATAAATATTTACCAATCCATTTTACATATTGGGAAACATAAAAGTGTCTAAGTTGTTCCATATTGAAAGGTAAGTAATATGCATCTCGTGTTTATGTTCTGTACATAATAATGTACATCTTCAATTTTTAACTTTTCTCTATGATTTTCTACAGCACTATATGTAAATAGTTGTCACATATAACCATGAATGAAGAATTGAAGTAAAATAAGGTAGCAAATCAATATATGTATAACACAGAGTAAATAGCATGTAATATACGATATTTAGGAAAATATTACAACTTTAGCTCAACAAGTTATATTTTCTTCCTCGTCAATAATAGCCTTTAGTGAGCTTGTTCCTTGTCTTGAAAGTTTAAAATATCTAACTTCAGATTCAATAGGGAAACTTAAATAAAGAAATTAAATAATACATAAACCTGGTTGTTGCATTAGCATTAATAATAAGTATTGTTTAATTTCTTGATTTATGTTTCCCTATTGAACAGCAGCTTCAAATTTCAGTTCTTTTTCTTAATGCCTATTTCATTCCTCGGTTGTAGCTTTGCAATTAACAGCTTCAGCATTAACCATTCATTCGGTTAGACCATCTATCTCAGGTACACCATGACAACTTCCTATAATTAAGCTCAATATACATCAGCTCATTCAGTCAATTAGTTTATTAATTCAATGGCAGTCCAATCATTCTACATTAGCTCAATTTACACCTGACTGCCCAAGTTGACCTTGACTTAACCGCTTCAACCCAATTATAGTAACAATAAATAAAATAATTTATCAGCCAAAAGCTCCTACCATTATAGTAAAATATTTTGTAAAATTATAGTATAATGGAAATTTTTGTGCTTTTCTCTTACCTGACACTACATTGAATGTACTCTCTCTAAACTAAAGAGCATATTGTTGTGAAATAGTTAAAAAAATACGTATAGTAAACATGAAATTGAATATGCTCACGGTTACTTATACCTATAGTACAACTATATGAAAATGAAAATGAAATATATGCAAATATATGAAAATGAAAATATATGCAAAATGGAGATAATTTATTAAAATTTCAAAATTTGAATATTCATATATTTAAAACATAGAATGATTCTTTTATTGAGTTTCTTCTATATAATTTTGAAGTCTAGCAGTTTTTTATTAAACTGGATTTTACCTCAAACCTTTATTTTATGTCATCAAATTTTTATTTATTGTTGGGCCACATTTTAATGGATGTGGCAGCATATCTCTATAATCATTATGGATCTTTTATAGACTACAAAATATAGTAAGAAAGCAACAAAAATAAAAAAAGATACTGTTCCATTGTCAATAGGAAAATGCCAAGGAAGGAAATAAAGTATCGGTAAAATCATCCATCAAATCTGTAATAGTTTATTCCATATAAATAGCATCCTAAGTAGGGATTTACAATAGGGCTTTGCCCGAAAGGTCCCTATTTCTGATGGTGTTACAAGAAAAGCCCCTGTAGAAATAAGTATGTAAATTAAGTCCCTGTTTTTTTTAAATCAGAAAAAGCAAGTTAGTTTGCGCTTTTTAAAATTTAAAAATTTTCAAAATCAAAAAGCGCAAACTAGCTTGCTCTTTTCTGATAGAAAGCGCAAGTTACCTTGCGCTTTTCAAAAATTTCAAAATTTTTAAAATTTTCAAAAAAGTTTTCAAAATTAGAAAGCGCAAACTAGCTTGCACTTTCTTGATAGAAAGTGCAAGTTAACTTGCACTTTTCAAAATTTACAAAATTTTCGAAAATTTCGAAAAATATTTCAAAATTAGAAAAGTGCAAGTTATCTTGCATTTTCTGTCAGAAAAGTGCAAGACACTTTGTGTTTCTTTATTTTTGAAAAATAAGGACCAAATTTACATATTCATTTCTGTAGGGACTTTTTGTATAACAACATCAAAAACAGGGACCTGTGACTCTTTTCTTGTTTACAATAATTTGACCATATTTTTTCGCCTTCATCATACATAGCGTGCAAATGTTTTTCAAGTTTAATTTATTGCTATAATTAAGTGCATCTGCAATGAATTTGAAATGCTTTTGAATTTTATACTTATATTGTAAGTCAGTTACCATTAAAGGTGACATGTAGCTAAACATTTAAATTAATGAAGATGGGTCCTTGAATGAGTTTCCTATTATTGAATAAAGGATGAAGATAAGCACATTCATTACATAAATTCACAATAAATTGCATTAACAATGGAATAACACAAATTTCATTAGCAATGAAATATCGATGTGTCATTGGAAGTTGATGGTGGAAGAATAACCTAATATATACAATGACTGAGGCCACAAAATTCGAAAAGCAAGGTAAATGTTAAAGGGATTATTTTTGTTTATTCCGAAAATAGTAAGGTAAATTATATATCTTTGTTCCTAATAAAATAATATTAAGAAAAAGAGGAATAACCTCGATATTTATTTTACAACAATAAAAAAATTTATATTGAAAATCATCCAGAGAAACATTTACTTATTTAGTTATTTACCAATATACATAAGAGATGGCATATGTTATACAAATTAATAGTTCAAAGTTATTAAATAAAGAATTCAAAGATGGAAGAAGGTAGTTAGCTAGCCTAGAGCAATGGAACCATGACTAAAAACTAAAACATCTATTTCATGATTGTAGCATAACCTACAGACATAAGATCAAAGGAAAAAACTATCGAAATATACATTTTTAAAGTGTAATAAATGCACAAACGGTAGGTGACTATACCAGCTACTCAAAAATTTAAAACATAGTAGTCTAAATAAGGATTATTAAAACCTAAAGAAGTACAAATATTGGTCCTATTTGTAGTTCATCGGTTGGATCTATGCAACTTATATGGCCTTGTATCTTGTACGGTATTCCTTTAAACCAATTTCAGCATAGTCTTAAACCTTGATGGAAAAAAATGATTAATCAAAACATTGAAACCATTGTTCAGTTGTAAGCACATGTTGGCAGAAAGGTATTTCCATTGTTTCTCTTTCGAATTGTGTCCATAATACCCTAGTAGAATAAGAACCCATACAATATCTTTTTACTAAAACTAAGTTATAAATTTAATCATAGCTTAGGTAAATCTTTATTAAAAAAGCCAGCAACAGCCTGACTTTATTAGTTAATATTAAGAGTGGGTGTTCAAACAAAAAATAAATCCTATGATCAAACTCAAGCCATCAAAAGTATAAACATTAAAAGCTGATGGCTAATGACTACTAACATAAAGTCATACAAAGAACCACTAAACCTTTGTAAACTTAACCATTTACATCTTTTTGTACTTAATATTGTATTAATGCAGATTGAAAAAGAAAGTATTTTGTAAATTAATATATAGCAATATTAATCATAATATCAAGTCACTAAATTAAAATTCAAAAGATAGATTAAATGGCGTAACCAAAAGTACTAATGGTTATAAATATAGATTATCTATCATGGTTGTATGTCAGGAATTGTCTGAGAACTATTAACACACAAACACACACATACACACACACACAAACATATATATATATACACACACACACACATATATATATATATATATACACACATACACACACACACACATGTATATATATAGGGACTACACCAGCATAGTTAGTAATTTATGCACTTGACTTAATTTACCATTTCAATATGCTAATTAACACAATTAATACTCTAATAATAAGTTTAAGAATATTCAAATCAATCCAATCAATTATTATAAACTGATTATGCCATTAAATAAACCATATAAGCACTAATATGATGTTAGACATACATATTTTAGATCAGCCATAATTAGCATCTAAATCATGAAAATCACGAATGCTAGTTTATCTTGACATGCGATAATAACATACTACAATACATGAAAATTTTAACTGTCTACGCCTTTGATTACAACAATGCCATGCTTCACAATACGAAAATAGTGGCAAAACACTTTTTTTTGAAGCAAACATGTATTTTGCATCATTAACAAAATAAACATGAACCAATAAATAAGTTATTCTTGATACAAAGCATTATTTAGTACTGTTGGTTTACTTTTTATTAACTTTATTTAGGTTGTGTTAGCAACTTCTTCTTTCTTTAAATGTAAACCAAGTTCTACAGTAGTAAAAATATATAGCAACATATAAGAAACTTCCACAAAAAAATTAGCAGTTTAATTTTCATTGTATAAATTGTCAGAATTGCTGATAATTGCTTAATAGTTTCACCCTAATGATAAGCAACAATTTTAGGAACTTAAACTATGCAAAAAACTAAACAACCAAACTATACGTTATCAAAAAAATACATGATTGTTTCGCACTGTTAATAAGCAGTAATTTATGGTAATACCAACAAATCCAAGGTAATGGCTAACATAACCAAAATAGAAATAGGAAAAAAAGGATGTTGGAATCAACGAATTCATAAAGGTCCCTCCCGTCCTACTGAAAAAGATTGACTTAATGCTCTACCTCCGTGAATTTTAAGAACCAACACATCCAAATACTTTTGAATAGCAATAGATAAGAACTACTCATACTTATCCTTTTTTTATTTTGAGAAATACTGTTTCAAACCATGTTTTCACATAACATCAATTCCAATTAACAATCAGTAAAATAAGACATATACGTATGTTTTCTCTATAAAAGCTAAGTACATATGGAAAAACATAATGCCACTAGTACTTATCTCCTTTAAGCTAATATTCTACAAATCCAATCAGCATTTTGAGGGAGTTAAAATGGTATTTTTTTTAAACCAAAGTAGAAGGTTTATTCAGACATAGTAGTAAACCTCAACGGCCTGCTAAACTATACACAAAAAGCTGTTTTGTGCAAAATCAAAAAAATCTAAGATATTGGTGATTAAATAACAGAATTAAGATTCAAAACCATGGTTTTCCACCTATATTGAGATTAGTTATGTATTAGTTGATGGTCTTTGCAACTTAATGAACTTTTAAAAAAATGGGCTCCATTGCGGATTAAAAATAACAAAATCATGATACTAAAACAGATCTAAAACAAACGGTTGCATGTGTGTGTATGTGTGTGTTTGTGTGTGTGTGTATGTGCATGTATGTATGTGTGTCTGTATATATATATATATATATATATCTTTTGTTTATATATTGTTGAAGAAATGAAAAAAATCAAACATACTTGAGTCGCATGAAATTATAGGATTTTTCTAAAGTTGCAATGACTTTTTAACTCCATAAAGAAAACAAATAGGTATAATGATAATCAGTAGAAATAAATCAACTAAAATATTACCTCAAGATCGATATTGATATGATCATCGATTGGTCTAAGATGAATTTGAGCAGCCATGACCGTTAAGTACATATCTCATTCAGTGACTTCCTAAATAGGATATGAAAATCAAATAATTACAATACAACTAAAAAAAGTTAACCCAAATAATTAGTGAAAATAACAGTCTAAGTTATACAAAAACAGGCATTTCATCAAATGAAGCAAGACTATCCGTTTGTAAGAATAATTAGAGGCTAACATTAGTAGGAGAAAAAAGAGTAAAATTAATTGTGAAATACATTGAAGACGAAGGAAGAATAATCATCTACATCTTAGAATGGATGTTTAAGTCTAGAGTGGACAGTGATTTGCATTTATTGTAGCAACAAAAAAAAGTGAGAAATATCTGGATAAAAGATAAATATTGCTAATCCTAACTTTCAGATGGAACTGTATAAAAGAGATGCTTTATGCATATGTATTTTATTAAAATAAATTATGTAACAAAAACTTAGGGTCATTGAATGTTGAGTTAAGGAGGATTTAATATTTGAATTGAGATTAAATTGAGAATAAATTAGAATTGAGATTAAATGTTCAATTTTATATATAATAGAGTTGCAACATAAGCGTATAATGACATTTGGTAGAACCATTTACGTGACAAAATTAAAATAGGGTATAAGTATGTATAGCATTATATTACGTTGCTCTTGTTTTGTGTATTTTTGCCTTCTATTGTAGTTAGACCAAGTTCTCATTTATATTTGCGGCATTATGTTTACAAAGCTGAAATTAAACAATTGTAATAAGACTTTTAAATCATGGGACTTTAAATGAGTTTACTATCTTACTAAAAATAAACATTGTTCTTATCATATAATGCTACTTATTTGTGTTTAAAAAAAAGTAGTTCTTGATTGTCCAACTTCAAAAGTGGTGGATAAAATAACTTGTAAAATTCACATTAGTCTGTCGCATTGATCTTGAAAATGAATTGATGCATAGAAAAGTCATTCAAAATATACTTTTTGTAAGTTCTGGAGAAATAAATCATAAAAATTGTATTGTTATTACACCATATCTCATGATAGACTTCTGTGATAAACATATTCTCCCTTTTAAACATATCCATAATATCCAAATGACTTGTAAACGAATCATCATCCATATACAGATTCAAAGAGTTCAAAGCTCTTCTTCATAGTCTTTCTTGAAGCATTAAACATCTTGTTTACTTAATCCATCCCTTTTCAACCTAATCATCAATATACAGACATAAATTTTAGGAAGATTCAATTTTGAATTATTGAAGACTTGATATTTTCCATAGAATAGATTTAGTGAAGATATAGTAGAAGATTTTAGTTTTGAGCAAGTAAAAAATTAAAATCTGAAATCGAGGATAGAAGAAACGAAAGTGTTGCTCTTGTAAATTAATCTAATCAAGAACATATAATATACATGAATTTTCTGATTAAAAAGGACAGCACTTGCAATCTTAAAATAAAAAATGCACATTCATCTACCTCTGCTTTGAAGTGCTAGAAGCCAAATTCCAACCTCTCAACTCCATTCATTTCCTACAACAGTGAAACTAATGTCAAATCATCTTATTTAGTAAATAAGATACCACTGTATTTGTTTTTCATTTAGGAAAAACAAAATAATCATAATTAAATGAAAAAACTTCTTAGCGTAAGAGGTGGTGATAGCAAATCCACTTAGGAGTAGAGCCATACTATGATGATGGAATGGACAATACCATAAAGGATGATTTGATGCAACGTTGATCTTAGGGCAGTACTATTTCCAATGTTTGAAAAGTTTTACCACTTCAAATACATACATTATTTACAAAGTCTTAAACATGTTCTAAACAAAATTTTGAAGTAACAAATTTGTAAAGAGATCAATTAATAACAGAAATAAGGAAAGGTGGAGTGCATAACTAAGGTGCATATTTCATTTATACTAAGTAAATACAAAATACCAATTATGTACAGATGAAACAAATATACAAAAAAACATAACATTGAATTTTTACCTCAAATAGGATAGATGATTGGGTAAGCAAGGCAGATCGTTATTGAGTTGACAACAAAAATATAGCCTGCCCTACGAAATGATTCCGAAGAAGGCTGGAATCATTCCCAACCTGTACCAAGA
Organism: Allium fistulosum; assembly: GCA_030737815.1. Lineage (NCBI taxonomy): Eukaryota > Viridiplantae > Streptophyta > Magnoliopsida > Asparagales > Amaryllidaceae > Allium > Allium fistulosum. The sequence continues at coordinate 643,351,398 of CM060904.1, forward strand.
AAATAAGTGATTCGGATTTACATTTTTCCTTTGGAACTCCAAACGTGTTAAAAATGTACAAATCAAACCTTGATTTTGTACAAAATTTATAACAAAATTGCATTACTAATGAGATTTGAAATTGACAACCTAAGAAGAATTTTTTTACCATAGATGAGAGGGACTAACATGCTGCGCAATGGAGTTGGTTCATCAATGAACTTGTTAAATTTAGCTCAAGTTGAAGAAATATAATCCACTACATTAATCAATCAACAACTAAATCTAGTAGAACAAAATACATAACATTTAGATAAGATTATTTATATACCTGATGAAGATAATAAATTTAGTCAATCAATAGTAAAGATGTAATGAATAAAAATATTAACTATGCATAAAAAAGTGGATGCAGACACCATTGTCGTCGCTATTTTGAATACGGTTGGGAAGTTATATTTTCCCACGAAGTAAGCATTAAAATAAAACTCAAATGAAAATACAATAGAAACAGTGAAATTAAGAGAACATTAAAAATGTGGAGAACAAATTTTGGAGAGGTGTATATTAATGTATTCTAGCAGCAAGTTGATAAATGACAATAAATAGAATCATATATCATAGTACGCTGATCTTGGTCGAAAGAATGTACATAGAGTTAGATTGTAAAAACTGCAAGATTATATGCCTCAAACGAAATTAATAAAATAAATTAACATCCGTACATAGAACTCGTAATATCAATTTACCTGAGATGGGTTTGAAACATGAAGTACCTAAAATTTCCCCTCTTTTAACTACGCCATTGTAATTAACTGAATCCTTTAAGCTCGCAATCTATCAAATAATCTTTCTTAATCAATTGTTTAGAATGTGAAAAATCGACAAAGAAAAGGCCTGAAAAAGGGTAGGGTGAATCATTCTCTATTGAAAAAAGCAAATAAATAATTCAAGCATAATAGGGGAAGGAGATTACCTAAACTCTATCCTGGAGGAGGAGAAAAATCCCTTCAGGCAAATAGTTGCAAATGAATCTGAAGGAAAAAAGGTAGACAGTAAGGCAGGACAAGCTACAGCAATAATAAGACGGAACGCCATTAATAATTGACAAAATGGTCAAACTAAACTGAAATAAGGACTAGATTGTAAACATAGTCATTGAATAAAGTTTTTGAATTGCAAATAGTCTTTGAACAATGATTTTGAATGGGTAAAAGAAGTTGTAGCATTCAATCGAAATGACGTAACAGCATAACTGCACACAAAAACCCTACAGAAACATCGAAGAAAAACCGAAGGCAAATAGAATGAATATCGAAACGGAAGCCTGACAAATAGAATAAACATTCAATCAGAAATAAATGAATGAAAACAGCGATCGTATAGGGATAATAGCAGTAGCATACCTGAAAAGTAAGATATCCCGACGAATAAAGCAGTAGTGAACCGGCTGAAATTCAATCGTGAGAAAGGAACAACAAAGACAAAGAGGAGCATTAAAACGACTCAGCCATTGAAATAAGGTAATCAAACCTTCGAATTTTGGAATAGGGAGATGAAGGAATTGATCTCCGTATATACGGTAAGAAATGGATTTTGAGCCGACAAAGAGAAGGGAAGGTTGATAGAGCGAGGCATAGTAATTAAGATTACGCATTTCATCCAAAGAGAGTGGTATGGAGAAGTTAATAGATAGGGTTTGGAGGATAGGGAAGAAGTGGAGACCTGAGTATGAATAAAAGGGGGAAAAAGGACGGTTCATTTCACAAAATATTCAGGGGGCTTGTGTGCCCTTGAAATTCAACTCAGTAATAATCTATTAAATAATAGTAAAGCAGAAGAATTTGTAGCCATCTCATTAATTATAGGACCTTTATCTCTTCTCCTTAATTCTCTCATGATATTTTATTTTCAAATCTTTGAATTTATCTATGTACATTTGTTTTGCTAAATCTCTCCCATCATTTTACATTTTGGTATTTATATTTGAAATTTAATAAAATAATTTACAATAATTCATCAATTACCTTTAACATTTTACATTTAAGTCCATGTGTTTATGTTAATTACATAAATAAGAATTTAACCTATTTAGATAAATTTAATTAACTAATATTTGTAATAAATACTAAAAAATGACAATTTCAATATGTATATCGCTATTGTACGAACCAAAATTACAAAACTACATTTTTTTATTGGATTACAGTATATAAATCACATAAAACAATAATACAAATTTAATTTATAATTCAGTTATTTTAATAAATTTATCATACATTGCATTGTAAAATTCTACTTTTAACTTCAAATAACTAAATTTAAAATTACACGACTATTTACAAAACTCACCTAACTTTTCTATTTATAGTTTATGTTTCAGTCCATATATTTAAATTAATTATGCGGTATTAAATTTAAACTAATTAGATAAATATAATAAAATGATGTTTGTTGGTTCGTCTACCAAAATATGAAAATTGCAATATGTACGCCATACTCGTATTAAGAAAATTAGTAAGATTACTTTTTTTTTACTAAATTAAGATACATAAGTCGCATACAAATACATGCATAAACTAGAATAACAAATTCAATATATAATTCATTTATTTCGTTGAATTCATCGTATAGTACATTACAAAATTTTGTTTTTTATTTTAAATACCTTCATTTTAAAATTCCTATAACCATTACAAAATCCCCCACGATTTCCTTCTAATATATTACAGTTAACTACATACATTAGAATTAATCATGTGATCTTAAAACTATTTTAATAATTTAATAAACTATTATTCATTGATTTTAACAAATGAATCATAAAAATAAGAAAAATTCGGTATTTTTGTACCATGTTCATATCAATAAAAATGGGATAAAATTCATTTAGATTTATAAATACATCAATCGCATGACATAGATATATACATAAATAATAATTATGAATTTAATTTATAATACATTTATATCAATATATTTACCATGCATTGCATCGTATTTTTTTAACGTTAAGTACCTACATTTTGAAACTTCTATAGCTCTATACAAAATCTTGCTTAATATCGTCTAACATAGATGTTTAAATCACCGAAAACAGCCTCTTGGCAATGCGAGAAAAATACTGCGTACATTATCGACCTTCGCAGAGCTCGCTATCGTGTAGGAGCCTCGTGCACTGGATTCCACCTATTGTATGTTTAAATCAATATATGTTTATTAATTATGTAATTTTGAATTTGAACTACTTAAATAAAATTCAGTTAACAAATATTTGTTAATTCATCTAATAGATTCTAAAATATAATCGTTTCAATATATAAATAATATTCATCTCAACAAAAGTAGTAAAATTGTTTTTTCAGTCAAATATAAAGATATATAAATCACACATCATAAATAATATACATAAAAAATATAAATTATTATTCATTTATCTTAATAAATTTATCATGCAATTTAAATAAATTTATCTCAATAAATTTTGCATTGTAAAACTCTATTTTTATCTTCAAAAACCTACATTTTAACATTTTTACAATTATTTACACCACCTCTCTCAACTCTTTCCTAATGTTTTATATACAAATCTATGTATTTAATTTCTTACGGAATCTCAGATTCAAACTATTTAAGTAATCTCGATTGATAGTTACTTTATTCCTTTAATAAATCCTAAAAACAAGTGTCAATTTTAATATATATGTACAGCATGCATATACATACATACATATATATATATATATATATATCGCTACATTAAATTATGTATTTAAACAATAATAACAAAGTTAATATGAAAATCAATTATAATCATTTATCTCAAAATATAGTCATACGCTGCATTACAAATTTTTTAACTTCAAATATCCACGTTTAGGTTTCTACAATTCTTTTTTATAAAAATCATTTTTAATTCTTTCATGCTATTTACTTTTAAGTCTACACATTTAAACCAATTATGTAATTTTGAATTTAACATATTTAAAAAATAGGAAATTATTGTCAAGGACAAAAATTTTCAGCGTTTTTGCCTCAAGGACAGGCCTTCAATATTTTATCATGAATGACAACTTTCTTTAGGTATCAGTTTTTAGTCATTGATAGTAGTTTTTAGGTATCAGTTTGTAGTTATCGGTAGCAGTTTTTAGGTATCAGTTTTAGCTTGATAGCAGTTTTGTTGTCCTTATGAATAATTTTGGAAAATATTTGTTCTTATGAATAATTTTTAGGAGAATGTTTGTCCTTATGGTAAAAATATTGAGGTTATGTCCTTAAGGCAAAAAATATACAAATCTTTGTCCTTTAAATTAATTCCCCCTTTAAAAAATCAGTTAAATAATTTTTGTTAATTCATTTAATAAGTCGTTAAAATGTATCGGTTTTAATATGTATACTTTATTCATACAAACAAAAATGATAAAATCATTCTTTTAGTCAGCATATAAAGATATAGAAACTATATAACATAAATTATATATAAAAAAATAAGTTTATTCATTTCACTAAATTTATTATTCGTTGCATAACAAAGTTGTAATTTTAACACATAAAATTATTAATACTATATTTTACAATATTATCGTGTGCAACGCACGGGTTATACACTAGTATAATTGTATAGATTATACTTAAAACTTTAAGCTGAGCGAAGTAGACTTCTCTATTTATTTGTGAGAGTTAAGATTGATGTTTGAGTAGGTATGGAAGCAATAGTGCTCTAACCTATCGTCTTCACTCTTGACCGAGCAAAAGTTAAGTTGGAATGTCGAAAACGTGTTAAGTATACATACCTTGAATTCTATATATGATCGTTTTTGGAACTAGATAGCCAATTAGTTGATTAATGAACTTGGTCAAAGAAAATAAGTAAATGGATTTTGGTTGTAGTAAACAATGTTTAAGTAGATTGGTTTTTAACCCTAATTAAGATTATAATTAAACTTATAATTAAGACTATAATAGGTTATAATTAAGATTATACTTAGGATTATAATTAAGGCTATAATTAAGACTATAATTAAGATTATAATTAATAGTATAATTAATATTATAATTAGGACTATAATTAAGGTTATAATTAGGATTACCAGTAGGACTATTAGGAAAATAATAAGGACTTTAATAAGGAATACTTTAAGGATATATTATAAGTGAATAGTTTTGGGTTTGTTGTGACATTGTTTAAGTAATAATTGTCTTTAACCCTTATAAATATAATTAAATCCTTAAATGACAAGTATTAAAGATAATGTTTAAAATAATATAGTGTATTAGGTTTGTTATGACATTGTTTGAGTGACAATTGTCTTTAACCCTTATAAATGTAATTAGATCTTTAAAATATATTTTTAAAGATAAAATTTTAAAGTATAAAATAGTTTTAGGTTGTTGTGATAATGTTTGGTTAACACTTCTTTTAAACCCTTATAAATGTAATTAGATCTTTAAAAGATATTTTTAAAAACAAATGTTTAATGTATGAAATGTTTTAGGTTTGCAGTAAAAAATGTTTTAGTAACATTTATTTTTAAACCCTTAAATTTATTTTAAAGTGGAAAAGTATTGTTAAATGATTATGAGTATATTTAGATATTTAATAATGGAATTTTAAAGATAATAACGAGTATTGAATCTTTTGGAATGGAGATATAAAATATATATGTTTAAAATGTAACGACCTGCCTTTTGCACCATCGAAGGTCGACACCGAATGCTACCACTACATTCTAATGTCGCGCATCTAATCGACAAAAGGGAAAATTGTTAAGGTAAACAAAAGGAAAAGAATAGAGAACAGAGAAAAATAGATCTCACAGTAGAACCGACAATATATAATAAACAAGGATAGTAGAAACTGTCACTAGAAACATACATAGTATATCAGAGTTAAAACAAACCTTATCAACTGGACGGTTATAAAATCCTGACCGTACAAATGCCGATAGGTATACTATATAATACAGTGGAAATTAAAATACTACAATAGATGAATCTACAGCTCCCGTCCACGATCTCCAAAACTTCAAAGACAACCTGGGAAAATACTCGGTTTGACCTAAGCATTATAAATAAATAACACTCGGATCAATATGGGAATACCAGCGTGAGATAACTCTAGTAATGGGGAAACGTATAAAGTTCTGTGAGACAACGCCGCTAATGCGGAATGGATTTTCACCACACAAGAATAACATCCATAAAGGCAAGAGCAGAAATAAATATCAGGAACAAATCCAAATATGAACGGATATAATTAATATTAAACCAGACTAGAAAGAATGGAAATAAACTGAGTAAAATCCAAACTGGACAGAATGGATAGAATAAGGAAAACAATCCAACTTGATAGAATGGACTAAATAAGGTAACAATCCAATTTTGATATAATGGACTGAATAAGGTAACAGTCCAATGTGATAGAATGGACTAAATAATTACTTAAATGCCATGAAAAGGAGTTGGCTCTACTCGTGGCAATTTAAAGCTAAAACAGATTCCGGGATACAAATCAAATCAGGAAAGGAAATTTTCCAACAAATGACAAGGAAAGTGCACCCCCTTGGAGTATATCTCTAGTAATATACTCCTGAGAAGCTCATATACTTCTTGTAACATCCCGCCTTTTTGGACACTTTAAGCAGACACACATGCCGACTCAAACCATACAGAAGGGCGGATTGTTATTGGGGTGAATAAGAAAAAGCAGAGAAAGAAAAAACAAAACAGAATCTCGCAGCGGAATGAAAAATAATAATAATTAAATAACAATTCACGAAGCTGTATACAAAACATTTGATTATACTTATATAATACAAAATCAGAGTCACACATATCAGAAATAAACAAATAATGTAGCGGAACAGTATGATTTCAGTGGAATAAACATAGTAAATAATAGTAATACAAATCTTCGTCTTCGTCCTCCAGAGATAAGGTCTTCAAATCCTGAAATGCTCAAGCTGACCCGAGCGAATTGAAAAGACAAAACACTCGAGTCGGAACTAAAAGACCTTATGTAAGTTAAATCAACAGACATAAATATGAGTGGGACGGCATCAGAGATGTTTACGGGTTTTGACATCTCCTATCCAGTGTCTACATGAGTGCAGTAACTTAAGAGATGTTCGAGATTCACATCTCCTAAGGAACCGTTAAACTATCTACTATGTAGTACAGTACGCTATTATAAGATGTCTAAAGTAAAGTAAACTATTAAATTAGCATTAAGGCGTTACATTTTACCCCTTAACATATTTTTATAATGCCAAGAGTCTATACAGTACCGTAACTCCCCATAAACTGGGGCCGCCAGAGGATACCCAATAGGTACGACATAAAACAAACTCGTAGAAGGCGCGCTAGGGTAGGTGACACGGCACAACTAGGCAATGCCAGGGTAGACATACCAATTACACTTCCAGACTGGTAGTAACACATAGAAGCTACTACCGCCCACCTCGGAACACACTCCCAAATCAAAATCGAGGGTGGCCACCAAAATCGCAAATTAGAATATAGTATCGAAGGAATGTGTCTGATCGGAGGAATGACCTCACTTGGTCCTTCGATTGCTCATGTTTTAGCCACCTTATGCTAACTCACGGGAGTTAGGTCCACATATATACCTTATAGGATCATCGCCACCATCCTACTTCATTCTGGAATCTCCACCACGTACACAGCTGTCAAAGTGATTTTCGGTATCGACGGAGAGTATGTCCATATTTGATCCCGATCTCTTTAACAGCTAATCACTTATTACACACTGGATGGTTCTTTTACATTTCCAAAATCATTTCATAATTGATATAAAAATATCGCATTCAATTCAAATCATATCATTTTCAAAATCAATACTTACTTTCGAAATCATATTCACCTTTGAAGTCATATCACATTTGAAATCATAGTTCGAAATTATATTTCCTTTCAAAAGTCATATTTCCAAAATAGGCTAAACTCTCATTTCAAAATATCATATTAAACCAAACATGTTTCATAATAGTTTAGGACACATATATAATAATAACACAGATAAACTAAATGCGGAACACAGATAATATAAAATCTCATATATATATAACTGAAGTCAGTTACAATACATGTGATACAATACATATGATACAACTACAACTGTCGACACTGGAAGTTACATATACAAGTACATTATTGTAATTAATATACATGAATACATATCCTCCTATACTATGACAACGACTACTCCAAAAGATATGAAGAGACTTCATAGCTCAAGCAGCAACCCAAAGCAAGATATCAACAATCTGAAATAACTCGGTCTGACCCGAGTATTAATTCAAAAGAAAATAATACACGGGTCAGTCTAATTCAAACTCAGTTATTAATGCACTGAAGCAATAATAATTAAATAATCAATAGACGACAGTCACAATAAATCTCGCCTATCCAACCCTTCAATAAGAGAATCGGATAACGGTAGATATAACACGAAACAGTGTTAAACAACAAATCAGCAAATTCAAATCATCAATAAAGATAAATAAAAAGATTATCAATGAAGATAATTTGGAAAACAACAGAATTGCCCAAACAACAATTAACAATAAGTGGCCTAAGCAAAACTCAAGCCAGTAAAGCAACAGAAACAACAATATCTAATTATCGATACGATAATTAGAAAACACATAATCTAATTATCCAGTAGATAATTAGATAGCAACAATATGAGCAAATTAAATCAAATCAAAATACAATTTCAAAATATTGAATTGAACACACGAAACAATTCAAATAATTGAAATATCACATAAAAAGTCAATACTGTTTTGGCTGCAATACACGCTAGCGTGCACTGCCTCGCCACTACAGCATATGATGTCATCACAACACCAAATACTACAGCAAATCGAAACTGCAGAGGTCAAGTCACGGCTATCATGAGTCTACACAACAGCAAACAAAATATGTAGTGCAAACTCGACTAACAGGTTCAGGTAGACAGTGAACAACATAATGGTACAGATACAATGTTCAAATTAAACAAAACATCTGCACCAATGAAATGTCGAAGAACCCAGACCTGGCAACATGTTGATATGGTCAAAGACATGTACATTGGAATCTGACTCAAGGATTTAGTTCAATGTATATACATGGAAATGCAACATCAAGGTATGGACTCGGTTAAATGCCAGAGAAACAAAGGAATGATCAGAGCAACAAAACGAAAGTTCAACAATCACTGGCCAGAGGAACATTTCAACATGACAAAATCAAGGCCAAAAGCACTTCAGGAATGCACCAGTGGACCAGAGAATGATTACAAACTAGGCAAGACCAAAGTGCAACAGAACTCATACTCAAAGAAAGAAAAGTCACATGGACAGTACTACATGAATACAAACCATCATGAAGATTTCAACTGAAGCATCAGTATAAAATCATGAATTCAGATGAAGGCAAGTGTACAGGCTCAGTGAACACTTTGAATGATGACCAAAACGAGCAGATATACATGTATGCATATATATATATGCATATAAACATACACATATCAGAGATTCAAGCCTTCACAGAACACATAAGATTGAAGACAGCAGGTACGTGTATAAATGTAACGACCCTGAAATTCCGACCCAATTTAAAAAATTTTAGAACTGTTATTTTAATATAAAATGTGAAACTTACATAAGATTTCAATCAACGTCCAAACTTTGTTTCTAAATTGCGCCTAGATGATTGTAGAGATGGGTAAAGTTTCGTGGGAAAATACCGCAGTAAACTTCGTGCGCGTTTTACTGCACATCAGTTCATTTTAAAACGTGGAAAATTTTATCTTCCGAACCTAAATAATTTTACATAGAAAAATTCTAAATCATTTTCTGACAAAGGCATCATTTTTCGTTTTTCAAAATTCGGACATCTTTAGCTCCGTCGATCTTATTCTTCGGTGTTTTGCTGCATTCTCCGTAATAGGAATTTCAAATATTCACAAACGATTTCCGTTACCGTTCAAACTTCACATTTGGAATACGCCTAGATAGACATAGGTGTACGCCAAATTTCGTCGAAAAATATTGTAGTAAATTTCGCTCGTCAAATTTACATATTAGTTTTAATTTTATGTGTAAATTTTCTATCGTCCAAAAACAAATATTTTTCACAAAGTTGCATAAGAAAAATATTCTGATCATAACGGCGCATTTCGTTTCGTCAAATTTTGCTTTTAATTGCTAGTTAAAATGTTCACTCGTGCAAATGGGTTAATAAGAGTCGCCACTTCGCAAACAATGTCAAACCACCTATATCTTCATACCGTTGTGTCCGCCTCGGCACGCTAATCAAAACGGTATATTTGTTTGTGCCAATCGGAGTTCGGCGTTGCAAGCTATTAATTGGTTAACGGAGTACAAACTGGTCCGTTACGCCACACAAACCGGTACCCTACCTTCTCCCGCTCAGAATTCAAATGGCCCTTCAGAAACCCAATAGGCATTGTGACAAATCATCATTTGATTTGCACGGGGACTGTAAACCTCCCTGTATATATCTGCTATCCTCTGCTGCAGCTCACCTCATTAATTGCACTGCTTTTCCTTGGTACGTAACATCCTTCCCTTCTCTGCACTCCCTTCCTTCTCCCTCCTCCTTAGTTCATTTTATTTTTATTTTGTTGAAGAAAGCAGATGTACACTGCCCCACCTCCGCGTCCCAGCCCAGCTCCGCCAACCCGTCCGCCTACCCCACCACCGCGCCCAGCTACCTCCGCCACCACCCATGCAACCGCCACCGCTGCCTTCGCCGCCATCACCCACTGCCCCACACCAGTCCCAGCCCAGCTCCGCCAACCCGTCCGCCTGCCCCACCACCGCGCCCCACTTCGCCCCAGCCCGCGCCCACTGCCACCAGCCCTGTACCCCACCCTGCCCACTCCGCCTCAGCCCCCCTTGCCACGCACCAGCAGCCTCGCCCAGCGCCCAAGACCACCCACCGCACCCCTGCCTCCGTCTCCGCCCCATGCAACCACCAGTAGCACACGCCCCGCCAGACCACCCACGACACGCACACGCCCCGCCAGCTCCGCCTGCACGCTCCGCCCTGCCCCAGCCAGCCCTCCGCCCAGCACCTCCCCACTGCCACCTCTAGCTTGCCTCTGCCCTCAGCTGTCCCAACCACCCACCTCCGACTGACTTTGCCCAGCTCCGCCTCCGCCAACCCAGCCGTACCCCACCCAGTTCAAAACCCGACCACCTTGCTCTTAAATTATGGACAGTTGAAATATGAAGAGCTGTAATATTAGTTGATCAGTTGCTAAGTTTAATTTATAATTTCGGTATATAACCTTTAAAATCTAGTTGCTTACGTACAGTGCTTACTGTGTTTGTATCAGCTATTGCTCCGGAGTCGTAGGCTTCCGCTCAGTTTATCGGATCTATCTAGTCCTTTGCTTTGGTATGGTTTTATATATATATTCAATCAATATATATACTGCAATAAACGAATTATTGATTTATGTTGTTTGATTGCAGTTTGTGTTCATTTTGCGTCGTGCCTATTAAGGTCTATTTTGTCTATTTTTCTTCGTGCCGCGCCATCTTCTCCAACCTCGCAAGGTGAATATTTTATATTCACGACTCAATCTATTATGCTATGATAATCTAGTGATAATTGTTGTTAATATTAATCTGGATATTAAATTGTTGATTGTTAAAATTTGGTTGAGATAAACTGTTAAGTTCTAAAAATTTGATGCCATGTATTGTTTAAACATGTTGAACTGTAATACAATGTTAATTGGAGTAAATAATAGTGACATTAAAAATTGATAAGTACGATTGATGTAGAAATTTGATAACGGACACCAAGTAAAAATCTAAATGTAATAATCTTTAATCCGTTGGATTCTAGGAATAACCGTATTAATTTGCATAATAACAAATGTAAGTTAATATGATTATTTCAGGATTATTTGAATAAATTGTTAATTTGTTATGTGTGGTTGCTATTGCTTGTTTATTTACTTTGACACCATCCCAGTTATCACACTGCAAGTTCCCTTTGCTATGCTTTGTTTTATATTGAATGATATCGGGTTGAAATGATAAATACCCACTTAAACAACTTGGCCTAGGATAGACAATTAAAAATAAGAAACCCGATTGGTCAACAAAATTATTTTGAAATTGAAATCTATTTGAAATTAAGGAATGAACTTAATAATTTATTTGGCAATCAAGTAACGATTTAATAGATTTAATTGAAATAAATTAATGGATTAATTGGAATAATTAATGAATTTAATGGAAACGGATTAAATAAATCTATTTAATTGAAGAAAAATGAATTGGCAAATTTGATTGAAATAAGATTTAAAACAAGTGAGTTTTAAAATTTAATAATTTAATTTATTAGATTGGTAGATTTAGATTTAAACTGAGTTTGAAATTAAATAGATTTGAACTCGTCATAAATAATAATTTAGATTTAGGAAATTTTGGCTTAAAATGGAATACGAAACTGACTAAAGTTTTATGGATTTAATTTAGCGATAATTTAAATGTAAAATGATTTTAAATTTAAGGAAATTTATTTAATCAAATTTATGATTATATTTAATGTAACGATGGATGTAAGTATGAATTGAGATAAATAGAATTTGATTTAACGATTCGAACTTAATTGACCGGTAAAATTCGAATTAATTGATTTTGAACTAAATTTAATAAGGGAGTTATTAAATTTAACTTGAATACTTAATTATATTGTTAAATCAAATGTTTGAACTATACATTTCATTTGGAAATATGATTTTAAATATCCGAAATAAATTGAATCGTGAAATGCCAAAATTTGGAAGTCAAATTTGCACCTTGACTTTCGGACTTTGATTTGTTTAAACGTTAAGTTAACCGACCATTGGGTAATAAATACATAGTTATTAAAGAGACCGGGATCGGATATGGACATACTCTCTGTCGATACCGAAAACCACTTTAATAACTATTACACGCGAAGTGTTGATCCAGAATGAAGTGGATGGTTTGGTGAACGCGTTGACTGAAGAAAGAGAACGATATTGGACGACCCCTGACATGACTAAAACAGGAGCCGCGCCGGCCATTGAGGATCGCCATCTCTAGCGGACACACTTCTTCGATACCATACCTATTACTTTTGTGATTCGATTTGGGTGCACCCCTTGATTTGGGAGTGTTGTTTCGCGATGTTGAGATAGTAGCTGCTATGCTCAACATTAGTCCGGATCAGGCAACTACTAGTATCCTAGTTGGTATCGCCTCATGTACCTTGTCATACTGATTATCCTATTCGCGACCACTACGTTTTGATTTGTACCTTAGTATATGGATTGCCCTCTGGTGACTTCCGGTTTTGGGGAAACTACGGTCTTGTATATGCTCTTGGGAATAAAAATGTGTTAAGGGTGGTATGGGCCATGACTTAACACTATTTTAATATCGTACTTTACTGATTAGACATTATCTATCTATCGTATTCTATTGTATATAGATAGTTTATCGGATCCTTAGAGATGTTATTTTATCCATCTTTAAGTTATGAACTATTCCCTTGCACTTGGTTTAATTGCATAAGATTTTGAGTCCTGACTCGAGTGTTTCTTTTTGCATATGCTCGGGTCAGTCTGAAGTTATCCAGCTGCTGATCTAGGTTGGTTGAAGATGCTGAAGGCTTAGCATTTATCTTTATCAGTCTATTTATATTCCTGTATTGATGTCCTAGTCTGTTGGACATTTTTGGTATTAGTCACTTGATGTTAAGACATTGTTGTATATTATATAGTGGCTTCATGAACTGCTATTATGACGATGTATTTTCCGCTGCATTATTCTGTGACTGTTCTGTGATGTTGTATTGATTCTCATTTACATTTATGTATTTATAATCCCATAATGATTCGTGTTTTGTATTATTTAAGTTGACATGTGTGGATTATTGTCAATTTAAATGGTCCAAATATACGGGTTGTTACAGTTGGTATCAGAGCTTCGGTTTCCCTAAAAACCTTAGTTTGGGATTATATATAAACTCATTAGAGATAGGGTAGCAATACCCTAGAATGAGGAGAATCGGTTCAATATCAAAATCCTTTCATTTCAAACTTCTTTGATACATTAATTAGACTTTCCTTAAAATTCAATGATTTTCTATCCTTTGGTTTTAACAATCTCTTTGGTATTTCAGGATGGGTACCAGAGGAAACCATAGGGGAGGAAGGGGCCATGGTCCTGCTCAGGCTGCACCTGTCGCTCCAGCTTCTGTCAAATTCACCATTCTTAGTAAGGAGTATACACATTTGGGAGGTATTAAGTTTTCTGGATCCGAGAACATTATTGAGGCTCAGCAATGGCTTAAAGGTTTAGAGAAGATATTTTCTGGTCTAGAGATCACTGATGCTCAGAAGCGTCAGCTTGTTGCATGGCAACTTCAGGATGCCGCGCAAGATTGGTGGGAATCAGTTACTTCGCGTATCGAGGAGAACACCATCACTTGGGCCCAGTTTAGGTATAAAAATTGTTTGGATTCGTAGTCTAAATTCTTCTCTTAATCTTGAAATGTTATTCATCTTGCCTATCTTTTGATTAGGGATACTTTCTCGGCACAATGGATGCCCGCTGCTGGGAAAACCCAACTTTATAGAGCTTTTATGGATCTTAAGCAGGGCAGTATGACTTTTTCTGAGTACGAGAGGAAATTCAATGAACTCTCCAAGTTCGGCCCGGGATTGATTGATACACCGCTTCTAAAGAACGAGAAGTTCATTTTGGGAGCTAGACCAGAGTATTATGACTTGCTTACTGGCCATACTCACTGCACCTTCACAGAGCTTGTTGACTATGCTCTTAGATATGAGGCAAAGCCTAGGGGACCTACTGCCAAGGCCACTCCTACTCAGCCCTCCTCTAGCCAGCTCGGGAAGAGGAAGATGAACTTTGATCAACAAAAGAAAGCTTGGCAGAAGACTACAGGATTGGGATATGCTCAGAAAAGCCCAATCGACCTTGCTAATATCACTTGCTTCAAATGCGATAAGAAGGGTCATTATGCTAATAGTTGTCCATCTACCGAAGCTGCTGTCCCACCACCTTCTTCGACTAGGAAAGATTTATGCTATGTCTGCCTCCAGCCGGGTCATTTCAAGAAAGACTGCCCACTGTATAAGCGTGGCACACCGTCTGGAGTATTTGCTATCACCACACCTGCACCCTCTGCACCACCCACCCAAGATGACCAAGGTACCTTGCGAAGTATTTTTCATTTACATGCTACACCTGTTAGGGTATTATTCGATACAGGTGCTTCACATAGCTTTATATCAGTTGACCTTTGTGATAAACTCAAATTAGTACCTACTCTCGCTACTACCTCCTTATATGTCTCAAATCCTATCGGAGGACCCGCTAACCTCCGAAGTGTTTGCAAGGGAGTTGTACTTATGTATGATTTTTATCGATTCACTTGGGATTTTTATGTTCTTGGCTTCGCAGCATTTGACATCTTGTTAGGTGCTGATTGGTTAAGGAAATTCGATGCTGTTATTTCTTGCAAGGCCCGTTCTGTTTCTCTAGTCAATGACAAGGGCCTACCACTTGTCATTGAATGCAAATCACCGCAGAAATATGCCGGAAGCTTCATATTTTCTCTTGATGCTCACCCGGATGATCTTAGTACTACCCCAATTGTTCAGAAATTTCCCGATGTATTTGGAGAGGTAAACTCCCTACCACCTAAACGGGAAATCGATTTTCGCATTGATCTTATTCCTGGAGCTACTCCCGTAGTTCTCCCTCACAGAAGGATGGCTCCTAAAGAAAAAGCTGAACTTAAAACTCAAATTGATGATCTATTTGCTAGAGGTTTGATTAGGAGAAGTTGTTCTGAATGGGGCGCCGTAGTTGTATTTGTCACCAAATCGGATGGGTCTCTTCGCATGTGTGTTGATTATAGGGAACTGAACAAACGCACTCTCAAGAACCGCTATCCGATGCCTCGCATCAATGATTTATTCGATCAGCTCCATGGAGCTAAAGTTTTCTCCCAACTTGATCTTGCCACTGGGTTCCACCAACTCAGAGTAGCAGAAGATAGTATTCATAAGACAGCCTTCCGTACGGAGAACGGATTCTATGAATGGTTGGTTATGCCATTCGGTTTGACCAACGCACCTGCTTATTTCGTCGACTTGATGAATCGAGTCTTCCGTGATGTGCTTAACAAGTTTGTTCTTGTTTTCATTGATGATATTCTCGTTTTCTCCAAAGACGAGAAGGAGCACGAGACACACCTTGCTTATGTTCTGGAAACTCTCCGAAATCATCAACTTAAGGCCAAATTCTCTAAATGCCACTTCTGGCGAGACGAAGTGAGATTCCTGGGCCACATAGTTTCTGAAAATGGGATTTCGGTCGATCCAGCTAAGATCGCCGTAATCAATGTAAGTTCTATCCTATTCACTATTTCTATTCAATTCCTCTTATCCCTTTCTAACTTGAAATTTATCTACAGGATTGGGAGACTCCCAAAACTCCTACTGATATCCATAGCTTCTTGGGCTTGGCCGGCTATTATCGTAGATTTATTGAGCACTTTGCCTGGATTTCTGCCCACTCACTGCTTTAACCCGAAAGGATGTCAAGTTTATTTGGAGTGAGAAGTGCGAATCAGCTTTTAATGAATTGAAGCGTAAGTTAACTTCAGCCCCAGTTCTTGCGGTAATTGATGGAAGTGAAGAATTAACTGTCTATACAGATGCCTGCCGAGAAGGTTTAGGCGCTGTTCTTATGCAAAACGGAAAGGTTATTGCTTATGCTGGCCGTCAGTTGAAGATCCATGAAGTAAACTATGCAACTCATGATCTAGAGCTTCTTGCAGTTGTATTTGCTTTGAAACTGTGGAGGCATCATCTTTTGGGGATTAAATTTGAATTATTCACCGATCATAAGTCCTTGAGGTATATCTTTTCTCAGAAGGATTTGAACCAGAGACAAGTCCGATGGCTCGAATTCTTAGCTGCATATGATCTCGATATCAATTATACTCCTGGGAAAGCAAATGTTGTAGCTGATGCTTTGAGCCGTAGCAAAGCATTGTCATGCTGTAATCTTGTAGAAGGCATGTTATTTCAACTTGTTATCTCCCCATCTCTTGTGGATCGCATCAAGGACAAACAATATGAGGACACCTTGCTCTATCGTATGAAGGAGTTAGTTCTTGGTAGAGTTGGAAATACCGAGAGTAAAGTGGGAGCACGGATAGATAGTAATGGAGTTCTGAGGATTGACAATCGTATTTGCGTCCCTAATGTCGATGGATTGAGACAAGAAGTGCTTAGAGAAAACCATCGGTCATCACTTTCATTTCATCCTGGTGTCACTAAGATGTACCGAAATATGAAGCGTTTATATTGGTGGAGTGGGATGAAGAGGGATATTTCTATATATGTCAGTAGATGCACCACTTGCCAACAAGTTAAGGCCGATCACCAGAAGACTGCAGGATTACTTCAACCCCTAGAGATTCCGTGTTGGAAATGGGATCAGATTTCTATGGACTTCATTGATGGATTACTGAGAACTAGAAAGGGTAACGAGAGTATATAGGTGATTGTTGATAGATTGACAAAATCTGCTCACTTTATTCCTGTTAAGACCACTCGTACTGCTTTGAGTTTGACCGAGACATATATGAGAGAGATTGTTAGACTTCATGGAGTTCCATCTAGTATTGTGTGCGATAGAGACCCTTTATTCACTAGTAAATTCTAGAAGGCATTTCAGGACGTCTTGGGCACTAAACTGAATCTGAGCACAGCTTATCATCCTCAAACATATGGCCAAACTGAAAGGGTGAATCAGATTTTAGAAGATCTGCTCCGAGCCTGCATTATTGATTTCGGTGGATCTTGGGAAGACCATCTCCATTTGGTTGAATTCACTTATAATAACAGTTATCAGGTAAATCAAATTTTCAAGTTGAATAAGTAAATTTGAATTGAAATTTAACCACCTTTATATTCAGGCAAGTATCGATATGGCACCGTTCGAAGCTTTATATGGACGACCATGCAAATCGCCAGCTTGTTGGATTGAGCCTGGTGATCGATTAATTCTTGGCCCAGATATGATTATAGAAGCATCCGAGAAGGTAAATGAAATCAGAAGGAAGATGAAGACCGCACAGGATAGACAGAAGAGCTATGCTGATAGGCGTAGAAGAGATTTAGAATTCCTAATTGGGGATAAGGTATTCCTTAAGGTATCACCCTTAAAGAATGTTATTCGATTTGGTCGTAGAGGGAAGCTCGCTCCTAGATTTGTTGGACCATTCAATATCACTGAGAGAATTGGTACACTAGCCTACAGAGTTGCACTACCGGAGAAGTTTGAGGGCGTGCACAACGTCTTCCATGTATCACAACTTCGGAAGGTTGTACACGATCCATCCATGACCATTCCTATTGCTCAGTTAGATGAGGTTGATATTGAGCCGGATTTGACTATAGAGAGGAGACCACTTCGTATTATTGATAGGGATACAAAGAAACTTAGAAGGAAGTCGGTTAGCCTAGTCAAAGTCCAATGGAGTCCCGATGATCGTGATTGCACTTGGGAAACCGAGGAGAGTATCCGGGATTCTAATCCAGAATTGTTTGTTGAAGGTAAATTCCATTCTATACTCTTTACTATATTCAATGATCTATTCTGAATCCATTGTATCTCTGTTATCTATTCTTCCACTCTTTACTTTGTTCCTTTTCGAGGACGAAAAGTCTTGAGTAGGGGAGAATGTAACAACCCTGAAATTCCGACCCAATTTAAAAATTTTTAGAACTGTTATTTTAATATAAAATGTGAAACTTACATAAGATTTCAATCAACGTCCAAACTTTGTTTCTAAATTGCGCCTAGATGATTGTAGAGATGGGTAAAGTTTCGTGGGAAAATACCGCAGTAAACTTCGTGCGCGTTTTACTGCACATCAGTTCATTTTAAAACGTGGAAAATTTTATCTTCCGAACCTAAATAATTTTACATAGAAAAATTCTAAATCATTTTCTGACAAAGGCATCATTTTTCGTTTTTCAAAATTCGGACATCTTTAGCTCCGTCGATCTTATTCTTCGGTGTTTTGCTGCATTCTCCGTAATAGGAATTTCAAATATTCACAAACGATTTTCGTTACCGTTCAAACTTCACATTTGGAATACGCCTAGATAGACATAGGTGTACGCCAAATTTCGTCGAAAAATATTGTAGTAAATTTCGCTCGTCAAATTTACATATTAGTTTTAATTTTATGTGTAATTTTTCTATCGTCCGAACCCAAATATTTTTCACAATGTTGCATAAGAAAAATATTCTGATCATAACGGCGCATTTCGTTTCGTCAAATTTCGCTTTTAATTGCTAGTTAAAATGTTCACTCGTGCAAATGGGTTAATAAGAGTCGCCACTTCGCAAACAATGTCAAACCACCTATATCTTCATACCGTTGTGTCCGCCTCGGCGCGCTGATCAAAACGGTATATTTGTTTGTGCCAATCGGAGTTCGGCGTTACAAGCTATTAATTGGTTAACGGAGTACAAACTGGTCCGTTACGCCACACAAACCGGTACCCTACCTTCTCCCGCTCAGAATTCAAATGGCCCTTCAGAAACCCAATAGGCACTGTGACAAATCATCATTTGATTTGCACGGGGACTGTAAACCTCCCTGTATATATCTGCTATCCTCTGCTGCAGCTCACCTCATTAATTGCACTGCTTTTCCTTGGTACGTAACATCCTTCCCTTCTCTGCACTCCCTTCCTTCTCCCTCCTCCTTAGTTCATTTTATTTTTATTTTGTTGAAGAAAGCAGATGTACACTGCCCCACCTCCGCGTCCTAGCCCAGCTCCGCCAACCCGTCCGCCTGCCCCACCACCGCGCCCAGCTACCTCCGCCACCACCCATGCAACCGCCACCGCTGCCTTCGCCGCCATCACCCACTGCCCCACACCAGTCCCAGCCCAGCTCCGCCAACCCGTCCGCCTGCCCCACCACCGCGCCCCACTTCGCCCCAGCCCGCGCCCACTGCCACCAGCCCTGTACCCCACCCTGCCCACTCCGCCTCAGCCCCCCTTGCCATGCACCAACAGCCTCGCCCAGCGCCCAAGACCACCCACCGCACCCCTGCCTCCGTCTCCGCCCCATGCAACCACCAGCAGCCTCGCCCAGCGCCCAGACCACCCACTACACGCACACGCCCCGCCAGACCACCCACGGCACGCACACGCCCCGCCAGCTCCGCCTGCACGCTCCGCCCTGCCCCAGCCAGCCCTCCGCCCAGCACCTCCCCACTGCCACCTCTAGCTTGCCTCTGCCCTCAGCTGTCCCAACCACCCACCTCCGACTGACTTTGCCCAGCTCCGCCTCCGCCAACCCAGCCGTACCCCACCCAGTTCAAAACCCGACCACCTTGCTCTTAAATTATGGACAGTTGAAATATGAAGAGCTGTAATATTAGTTGATCAGTTGCTAAGTTTAGTTTATAATTTCGGTATATAACCTTTAAAAATCTAGTTGCTTACGTACAGTGCTTACTGTGTTTGTATCAGCTATTGCTCCGGAGTCGTAGGCTTCCGCTCAGTTTATCGGATCTATCTAGTCCTTTGCTTTGGTATGGTTTTATATATATATTAAATCAATATATATACTGCAATAAACGAATTATTGATTTATGTTGTTTGATTGCAGTTTGTGTTCATTTTGCGTCGTGCCTATTAAGGTCTATTTTGTCTATTTTTCTTCGTGCCGCGCCATCTTCTCCAACCTCGCAAGGTGAATATTTTATATTCACGACTCAATCTATTATGCTATGATAATCTAGTGATAATTGTTGTTAATATTAATCTGGATATTAAATTGTTGATTGTTAAAATTTGGTTGAGATAAACTGTTAAGTTCTAAAAATTTGATGCCATGTATTGTTTAAACATGTTGAACTGTAATACAATGTTAATTGGAGTAAATAATAGTGACATTAAAAATTGATAAGTACGATTGATGTAGAAATTTGATAACGGACACCAAGTAAAAATCTAAATGTAATAATCTTTAATCCGTTGGATTCTAGGAATAACCGTATTAATTTGCATAATAACAAATGTAAGTTAATATGATTATTTCGGGATTATTTGAATAAATTGTTAATTTGTTATGTGTGGTTGCTATTGCTTGTTTATTTACTTTGACACCATCCCAGTTATCACACTGCAAGTTCCCTTTGCTATGCTTTGTTTTATATTGAATGATATCGGGTTGAAATGATAAATACCCACTTAAACAACTTGGCATAGGATAGACAATTAAAAATAAGAAACCCGATTGGTCAACAAAATTATTTTGAAATTGAAATCTATTTGAAATTAAGGAATGAACTTAATAATTTGTTTGGCAATCAAGTAACGATTTAATAGATTTAATTGAAATAAATTAATGGGTTAATTGGAATAATTAATGAATTTAATGGAAACGGATTAAATAAATCTATTTAATTGAAGAAAAATGAATTGGCAAATTTGATTGAAATAAGATTTAAAACAAGCGAGTTTTAAAATTTAATAATTTAATTTATTAGATTGGTAGATTTAGATTTAAACTGAGTTTGAAATTAAATAGATTTGAACTCGTCATAAATAATAATTTAGATTTAGGAAATTTTGGCTTAAAATGGAATACGAAACTGACTAAAGTTTTATGGATTTAATTTAGCGATAATTTAAATGTAAAATGATTTTAAATTTAAGGAAATTGATTTAATCAAATTTATGATTATATTTAATGTAACGATGGATGTAAATATGAATTGAGATAAATAGAATTTGATTTAACGATTCGAACTTAATTGACCGGTAAAATTCGAATTAATTGATTTTGAACTAAATTTAATAAGAGAGTTATTAAATTTAACTTGAATACTTAATTATATTGTTAAATCAAATGTTTGAACTATACATTTCATTTGGAAATATGATTTTAAATATCTGAAATAAATTGAATCGTGAAATGTCAAACTTTGGAAGTCAAATTTGCACCTTGACTTTCGGACTTTGATTTGTTTAAACGTTAATTTAACCGACCATTGGGTAATAAATACGTAGTTATTAAAGAGACCAGGATCGGATATGGACATACTCTCTGTCGATACCGAAAACCACTTTAATAACTATTACACGCGAAGTGTTGATCCAGAATGAAGTGGATGGTTTGGTGAACGCGTTGACTGAAGAAAGAGAACGATATTGGACGACCCCTGACATGACTAAAACAGGAGCCGCGCCGGGCCATTGAGGATCGCCATCTCTAGCGGACACACTTCTTCGATACCATACCTATTACTTTTGTGATTCGATTTGGGTGCACCCCTTGATTTGGGAGTGTTGTTTCGCGGTGTTGAGATAGTAGCTGCTATGCTCAACATCAGTCCGGATCAGGCAACTACTAGTATCCTAGTTGGTATCGCCTCATGTACCTTGTCATACTGATTATCCTATTCGCGACCACTACGTTTTGATTTGTACCTTAGTATATGGATTGCCCTCTGGTGACTTCCGGTTTTGGGGAAACTACGGTCTTGTATATGCTCTTGGGAATAAAAATGTGTTAAGGGTGGTATGGGCCATGACTTAACACTATTTTAATATCGTACTTTACTGATTAGACATTATCTATCTATCGTATTCTATTGTATATAGATAGTTTATCGGATCCTTAGAGATGTTATTTTATCCATCTTTAAGTTATGAACTATTCCCTTGCACTTGGTTTAATTGCATAAGATTTTGAGTCCTGACTCGAGTGTTTCTTTTTGCATATGCTCGGGTCAGTCTGAAGTTATCCAGCTGCTGATCTAGGTTGGTTGAAGATGCTGAAGGCTTAGCATTTATCTTTATCAGTCTATTTATATTCCTGTATTGATGTCCTAGTCTGTTGGACATTTTTGGTATTAGTCACTTGATGTTAAGACATTGTTGTATATTATATAGTGGCTTCATGAACTGCTATTATGACGATGTATTTTCCGCTGCATTATTCTGTGACTGTTCTGTGATGTTGTATTGATTCTCATTTACATTTATGTATTTATAATCCCATAATGATTCGTGTTTTGTATTATTTAAGTTGACATGTGTGGATTATTGTCAATTTAAATGGTCCAAATATACGGGTTGTTACAATAAAACTCAGAAGACAAGGAACACTCAACTGACCAAAGTCAGTGAAACAAAACATGTCACAAGCAGAAACAAGCATAAGTAGTGCAACCAGGTAAAACAAAGTTCAACCAGAAGTGCACATATAATCAAATTAACATGCATGACTACAAAACCAGAGACATGGATTTAAGCATGACAGTGGCAGTGATCAAGTGTAGATATATTTCCAAGAGTACAACAGGCATATAGAATGACACAGTAACAAGGCAAGGCAGGTTCATATGTCATAGAGTAACCGAGAGTACAATATACATATACAAGTTCATTTCAGAGGGAAGAAGATCAAATTGAATTCAGAAAAATAAAATGGTTCTTCAATTGATATTCAGAAAACCAACCCGTGAAGGCTTAAGAAATAATTCCCGTAGTATATGAAAATATATTGCAAATATATCGGGATAGTAAAATACACGAACAAGTCAGATCAATCTCAACCAAGCAAAGCCAAAAAGCAACGCACATGATTTATTCACGAGGATTCAAACAACAATAATTCGAACGATATATTAGGGTTTAAAACTCTATAAATTCAAATTATACAAAATTGATAAAGTCAGAGAAAACATCAACATCCAAACATAATCAAATGGTCGAAGCACAGTGTTGAATTAGAAGCGTGAGTGAAAATCACTCACCTTATGTTTCAAAGAGCCAAATCCAACAGCCGAAGTCCAAAAATCAAAATAGCTTCATATGGCCAGATGCGAACAAATTCATGAAGCGGCAGTTTCTGAATTGAAGCCGAGGCAATCAAAGGATCCAGCGATTTCAAAAGCAAAACCCTAGCAGCCATTATTTCTTTTTCTCATTTGCTTTGAAAATGGGCTTGCAATCAAAATGAATGAAGGGACCAGGTATTTGCTTCAATATAACGCGGTACCAAGACAAAAGAAAACGTGGGCCAAGATTGTATATTATGCCCACACAATCCCTTAACAAATTATTTAAAAGAATTTCAACCGATTAAAACTCCCAACAACAATCAGCTATCACCATTAATCGTTTAATGACGATAATTAATTGATGAGAAATCCCGGGTTGTTACAGACTCCCCTCCTTATAAAAATTGCATCCCCGCAATTTTCATAATTAAAGTCGTCAATAACAATTATTTTTCTAACATAAACTGGTTAAGCTAGAAAAATAAAGGTCAAGAATATAACCGCCAAAGAAATCTTTTAATTTCATAAAAGAAATTCACAAATTCTCAACAAAATCTAATTATCAAATAGATAACCAGAAAACAACAAAACTGAATAAATACAATTATCAGCAATATTTAATTATCAATTAGATAATTAAAATACAGAAATCACAAAACAGCGATATCTAATTATCGACACAATAATTAGAAACAACAAAATCTAATTATCAACAAAGATAATTAGAAACCACAAATCACAAATTACAAAACCGCAAATATCTAATTACCAAAAACGATAATCAGAAATCACAAATATCTAATTATCAAAAACGATAATCAGAAAACATCAAATATCTATTTATCAAAAACGATAATCAGAAATCTCAAATATCTAATTATCAACAGAGATAATTAGAACTCAAATCAGCAAATATCTAATTATCAACAGAGATAATTAGAACTCAAATCAACAAATATCTAATTATCAACAGAGATAATTAGAACTCAAATCAGCAAATATCTAATTACCTGCAGATATTTAGAAACAACAAATATCTAGAAATCAATTAAGATGACTAGAAAATCAACATAAAAGGTGGATCGATCCCAGCAGATGGTGAGTTTTAGCTACGCCACACGTGCAACAACATATGGCCGAAGCCTACCAAGCACTATAAATTTTTGGCGCCCATCAGATGACCGAAGGTCCGCAGAGTGACCCGAAGGTCTAGTGTTGGTAATTGACCCGAAGGTCCAGCAGAGTGGCCCGAAAGCCCAACAAATCATCAGAATCATCAAACAGCTGAGGTTTCAATTAACGAGTCCGGAATTAACCAAAATAGCAAATGCACATGTCCCATACCACGTGTTTTACTAAATCGTTTAATTCTCTTCATCGTTTCCTTGAAAGTGCAAAATTGTGTATTTTAAATAATTAACATTTTACGTTCTCAAACGGACAAGTCCGGAATTAAGCAAATCAGTAAAAGTGAGGGTTCATAGTCCTCAATTTTGCTGAAGCGTTTAAATCGCTTCCTCATTCTTTTGAAAGCGCAAACTGTAAAATTTTTGAAAACAATTTTATTTTAAAACGATTTGAAAACCCGTGATTAAAACAGCAACATCGGTAGCAATTTCAATAAGGAAATTGCACTTCACAAAACATCGTAAAAAGGATATCAAATCAGCATTACGGAATAACCTCTTGAAAATCCACTTTAAAATTTGACGGTTACTGAAGTCAAAGCGACAGTAATTTTTATACGTCAAAATCTCATCAAAATAATTCACATCAAAATATAATACCAGTGGATTTTCATTCATTAAAAATGTCAACAAAACACCGTGCTTCAAAAATTTAGCACCGGTGTAAAAATCCCGTTATAAAATAACGGCAACAAAATACGTTTAAACCAAACACCGGTTCAACATAAAATTAATGCAGTAACGTGCAACTCATATTTGCACACACACTACAAGATGAACAAAGAAATCACTCGATTATATCTTCAATGAAGATAATCTAAAACAGCAAAATCTCAACAAAATCACATAACTGCAATCGCTTCAGATCCTCAAATCAGATTCGAAATTTTCAAAGAAAACAAAAATAAATACATCTATGTAACAACACAATGAAATTTATTTCATTTTCATATTTTGATTTTTAAATCAAAAGGGTTATCAGCCGTACACAGTGAAGACAGCCCTACTGTTTCCGCTGCGCACTCTGATAAACAGAACACAAATTAATCAATCATCAAAACACAATTTCACTTTTATTTTTAAATAAAGATATTTAAAAATTTCATCATAATTTCAAAACTTTAGTTTTGACTCAAAGCACAAATAAAAACATCAACAATTAGTTGTAACACATGTTCCATCTAAGTTATGTTCTATATTATGTCCATAAACCCCTCGCTCTGATACCAACTTTGACGCCCCACCTTTATGCTCACAATAACAAAGAGTATTAAAAGAAATACTGTCTGTTATTACGAAGAATAAGGCTGGATAGGAGCGGCCATCCGTAGTTAGGCCTTACACTAGTATTGGTTATCTCGATAGGAGTGGTATGTATATTTTTCATCTCTCTGTTTATTTACTCCCATCGACATATCCAATTCCAGTATAAAACGAACTACGATGGTTCATAATAGTTTAGGACACATATATAATAATAACACAGATAAACTAAATGCGGAACACAGATAATATAAAATCTCATATATATATATATATAACTGAAGTCAGTTACAATATGTAACGACCCGCCATTTTGGACCATTCGCATCCATTATAAGTGTATAGGTAGACACTCATGCCGGAGTTGAATTGCTCAAAATACCGCGTTGTTAATTTAAATTTGGCAAAACTGAACATATACAGTAAATAAATATAATCACAGATCACAGACACAGAGTAATAAGTGCAGCGGAAATAAAAAGATAGTAGTTCATGAAGCTACTATATGAATATATAAGATACATCAGAGTTTACAACAGAAGAGTAATACGATACATCAGATACAAATCAGAATACATCACTGGAATCATCGAATACTGAAGCAGAATAGATGGCTGGATCTTCAAGCAAAGCTCCAACTTCAAAGGTGAGTCTCGAATACTGGTACACTCAGTCTGACCCGAGCGTAAAGCAAAACACAAAAGACTCGAGTCAGGATTAACATTCTTATATTAATAAATCCAACTCAAGTGAAATAGCAATTGAAATACAAGTAACTTAAAGGATGTTTGGAATAACCATCCTTTAAGGATCCGTCAAACTATCTACTATGTAGTAGTGTACGATAAGTAGATAATGTCTATCAGTAATAATAAGATATCAAAATAGCGTTAAGTCATGGCCCATTCCACCCTTAACACATTTTTATTCCCAAAAGCATATACAGGACCGTAGTTTCCCCAAAACCAGAAGTCACCAGAGGGCAATCCATATACTAAAGGTACAAATCAAAATCGTAGTGGTCGCGTATAAATGGAATACAAGTATGACAAGGCACATGAGGCAATACCCAAGGTAGTGATACTACCGTTCGCCTGATCCGGACTGGTGAGAACGCAACGCCGCAGCGCCCGCAACACCGTGAAACAACACTCCCAAAATCAAGGGTGCACCAATCGACAACAAGTATTAGTAGTTCGAAGAAGTGTGTCCACTTGAGGTAGCTAATCCTCCATTGGCCCGGCACAGCTCCTGTTTTAGTCATTTCCAATTTGACACAAGTGTCAAGGCTATCCATTATCGTTCTCTTTCTTCAGTCAACACGTACATCATCCAACCACTTCATTCTGGATCATCACTCCACGTATAGTTATTAAAGTGGTTTCGGTTCAGATAGAGAGTATATCCATTACCGATCCCGGTCTCTTTAATAACTTTCGTAATTATTACACCGATTGGTAGTTTGTTTATTTCAAAACCAAATCAATTTCAATTTCAAATAGAATTCGTAAATCAACATTTCATTTGTCTTTCAAAACCAATCTCCAATAATTTACGTTTCAAAACTTCCAAATTATCATTTCACAATCATATAATTCAATTTCAATTTCTATTTAAAACAGTCCAAATATTGATTCAAGTTTGAATACAAGTTTCATTTTGAAAACATTTAAATCAATTTAATTTAACATTCAAATCAGTTTAAATCCATTTATCGATTTCATTCAATATTTGTTAAGTAAATTTCATTCAAAACAATTTATATTTAATTTCCAATTCATTAAATCAATTACTTAAATTCAACTTCATTATATCAAAACTTACAATTTGAATTAAATTAAACTCATCAAATCAAATTCTTTAAATTTCAAGTCTTACATTAATTTTAATAAATCACATTTTATTTCTTATTAAAGAAATTCAATTTCACTTATTTACTTACTTAAATAATTTCCAAAACTTAATTAATAAAGAAACTCAATTTCAATTATTTACGAAGTAAAATTCACTTATTCAAAAGTTCAATTTTTCTTATTTAAAGAAATCCAATTCAATTTAATCATTAAATAGTTCAATCTTATTTAATTATTAAATAATTCAAAACTTAATTATTAAATAATTTCAAAGTTTAATAATTTCAAACTTAATTATAATTTCAAACTTAATATTAAATCATTTCAAACTTTAATAATTTAAAACTTAATTCAATTTCAAACTTAATTGTTAAATTATTTCAAAATTTAATTCAATCATTTCTCAAATTAAACAACATTCTTTATCAATTACATTGTTAATATTTTGTTTCAGATTATTAAATATTAACATTTCCTTTCATTAAAATTCAAATTTCAACTTCATTTCAAAACCGTATTATTTATTCAAATAAAATCTTTAATTTATTTTCAAATCAAATTATTGACCAATCGGGTTTTATTTAATTTTCTATCCTAGGTCAAGGTTCAATTTGGGTATTTATCATTTCAACCCGATTCCAATTCAATTCAAAATCAAAGCATAACAAAGGGACTTGCAGTGTGATAACTAGGATGGTGTCAAAGTAAACAAACAAGCAATAACAACGAACAATAACAATCCAATAATCAATTCAAATAATCCCGAAATAACCGTATTAATTCGCATTGTTATTTGTACGAATTAATATAATTATTTCTAGAATCTACACTATCATTTCATGTAGATTAAAGATTATTATATTACGGTTTTCACTTGTCATTTATTTACAATTTCATACATCATCAATTTAACAACATACATTC
Organism: Allium fistulosum; assembly: GCA_030737815.1. Classification (NCBI taxonomy): domain Eukaryota; kingdom Viridiplantae; phylum Streptophyta; class Magnoliopsida; order Asparagales; family Amaryllidaceae; genus Allium; species Allium fistulosum. The sequence continues at coordinate 643,380,541 of CM060904.1, forward strand.
AGTGGTTCAATATGTAATTAAACAAATCGTACGAGTCAATAAATTCAACAGTAAAAAAAAGGATCATATTATACAAATGTCAGTTAATCAAATTTAACATTTAATTATCCTATATCAAGTTCAATTTCATACTATTTATCATTTTAACATTAACAATTTAACGTCCAATATAAACATCAACAATCAATCAATTATCAGCCAAACTGTATTATCATCGCATAAATAATTAACAGATAATGGTGTCAGATGTCATAGGTGAACTGATACAGGTAATAGCATATATAACAGTGTAATTAACTAACAGCAGCATATTTCAATTATCGTTTCAATTGAAATCAAATTTAATAAATAAAAGAACGTTAATCGTGAGTGAGTGCTCACCTTTCGAGGCTAGAGGAGTTTTGACAAGGAAATGGGCTATGAATCCCGACACGAATCTCAAACGAACAAGATTGGCACGAATTGGACGAACAGAGCTGATAAATAGAGATCGATGACAAATAGATCAAAGACTGTCTGATGTAGACGGAAACAAATTATATATATTATTCTAATATATTATTTTCCTAACCAATATAAATTTTGAAACTTATTAAAATTATATATACCTACGTTTTCCACATCATAGTTTTTTTTAACTAAAACATATACATCTTATAATCAAAATATACATATGCAGACCAATCCTACATATTATCTAAACATTGTATAAGTTCATATTATTTTAATTTAAACTCTATGTATCAAAAGAAATTGACTATCACTATATATAATATTAATGCATAAACTAACGCACAGAGTAAGTAACTTTAAACCATGGACATGTATAACATGCTTTACTGTACCACATAATAACGAAGACTAACAGAATGTATTATATAGGTATATATACTTTTAGATCATATTACATTAACAGCCTTTATGCAAACATATCTGGGACCATACTATATACTGCTGACATACGGATATATAACATGTTCAAATATATAACTATAGAGGAAAAACAAAACAAAACAAAAATACAAGTTCTAACTATACTAATAGTACTAAAGAAAATGCACTGCGAACAACATCTCATATATATATAAACATACTTATGCAACCTCAATGCTTGTGAATATTATATGCAGACCCCAAACTTTTAAATAAAATACACGTATGCAAATTGTATAACTCCTCCAAAACTAACATATTAACGTGTAAGTTATAACATGAAATATGCATAAAACTAACATATACAACTTATAAAAGGGTAGGAGTAGTTTGCCCAGACTTTTAATAGAATACACGCATGCATCATATATTTTGAATAAGGTAATAGATATATAACAGCCTATATACTATGTTATAACAGAGCCACTTCATTAGGACTTGTTTCCAAGTAAATGGACAAATTTTCAAACAAGTAGAATAGACTTATAATAAACGTAACATAGATTTGCAATATTAGAACAGAACAAGGCATATTTTATAATGTATATATACCTAAAAGTAACTTACTTTATATAATACAAGAGCGAATCAAAGGAAAAAGGCGGACGTGCCAGGGTAGGGCGGACAAGGAAGTGGTGTTGTCAGGTGGCTGTGCTCGGCCTGTAGAAGTTGATGGGGCCAGGATCGGAGGAGTAAGGCTAGTAGAGGGGACGTGAGGCTGCGGTTGATGGTTGATAGGCGAGTAGCATGATGGCGGAGAAAGGATGGGTTGAAGGGATGGATCGGTAGGTAGGCTTGGGCGTATCGCTACTATGGCGGAGGGCAGAGAAGGTGGAAGACTCGGTGGTGATGGAGGGCTGACGTGGAGAGGGTCGTGTGCTGAGGGGAGAAAGGATGCGGCGGTGAGGCTTTCCGGAGATGGTGTGGTACAAGTGGAAGCAAGAAGGTGGGGTACTCGGTGGTCGAGCATGGAGAGAGGATGTGTATCGGAGGCATGGAACAAGCAGGCTAATGCAACTTTAGATATAATATAATTTTTCTTTTCAAGAATGAACAGAACGAACCACAAAAGGGAAAAGAAAGGAAATGGTTGTGGATAAATTCAACAGGCAATATAAATTAAATATAAGAATAGAAAAGGTTAGAGAAATGAACAGCCAAGGAAAAAACAAATATGATTTGAACCGGTAGTCATAGCAAAAGTTAGATATAACTTCTGGGAAATGAAAAGGACAGACACGAATTAATAGACATATTTAAAGCTAGTGGCCATTGGGTTTAAACGGTGGAAAATTGAAGGGTCCTAAAGAAACAAAAAGGACGCACCGTTATGGTTAACCATTTCGCGTGTCTCGTCGCGTACCGGGCACCAAAACACCCAAATAAATATATTACAGAAATCAGCACGACGAGATGAACAAAATGGTATACAAATATCAATGGTATGATTGAATTATAAAAATTGAATTTTTCTACCGGCGGAAAATGCAAGAAAAACGCTGAAAAATAAGATCGACGGAGCCAAAGATGTCCGAATTTGGAAAAACGACAAACTGACATCTTGCTCAGAAGATGGTTTAGAATTTTTTTATGTAAAAATATTTAGGTTTCGGAAACATTTTATTTTCATCGCTTTTTAACTAATTAAATTGAAGTGAATTTACGCGCGAAATAAACTTTCATATTTTCGGACGAAAATTTACCAGTCGCTATGTTTAACTTGACGTATTCCAAATATTAAATTTTTATTTCAAATTTTATCGTATAAAATTTCACAAAATTTTAACTAATTACGTTATTAAAACAGTTGAAATTTACGGGTCGTTACACAATACATGTGATACAATACATATGATACAACTACAACTGTCGACACTGGAAGTTACATATACAAGTACATTATTGTAATTAATATACATGAATACATATCATCCTATACTAAGACAACGACTACTCCAAAAGATATGAAGAGACTTCATAGCTCAAGCAACAACCCAAAGCAAGATATCAACAACCTGAAATAACTCGGTCTGACCCGAGTATTAATTCAAAAGAAAATAATACACGGGTCAGTCTAATTCAAACTCAGTTATTAATGCACGAAAGCAATAATAATTAAATAATCAATAGACGACAGTCACAATAAATCTCGCCTATCCAACCCTTCAATAAGAGAATCGGATAACGGTAGATATAACACGAAACAGTGTTAAACAACAAATCAGCAAATTCAAATCATCAATAAAGATGAATAAAAAGATTATCAATGAAGATAATTTAGAAAACAACAGAATTGCCCAAACAGCAATTAACAGCAAGTGGCCTAAGCAAAACTCAAGCCAGTAAAGCAACAGAAACAACAATATCTAATTATCGATACGATAATTAGAAAACACATAATCTAATTATCCAGTAGATAATTAGATAGCAACAATATGAGCAAATTAAATCAAATCAAAATACAATTTCAAAATATTGAATTGAACACACGAAACAATTCAAACAATTGAAATATCACATAAAAAGTCAATACTGTTTTGGCTGTAGTACAAGCTCGCGTGCACTGCCTCGCCACTACAGCATATGATGTCATCACAACACCAAATACTACAGCAAATCGAAACTGCAGAGGTCAAGTCACGGCTATCATGACTCAACACAACTGCAAACAAAATATGCAGTGCAAACTCGACTAACAGGTTCAGGTAGACAGTGAACAACATAATGGTACAGATACAATGTTCAAATTAAACAAAACATCTACACCAGTGAAATGTCGAAGAAACCAGACCTGGCAACATGCTGATATGATCAAAGACATGTACATTGGAATCTGACTCAAGGATTTAGTTCAATGTATATACATGGAAATGCAACATCAAGGTATGGACTCGGTTAAATGCCAGAGAAACAAAGGAATGATCAGAGCAACAAAACGAAAGTGCAATAATCACTGGCCAGAGGAAAATTTCAACATGACAAAATATATCAAGGCCAAAAGAACTTCAGGAATGCACCAGTGGACCAGAGAATGATTACAAACCAGGCAAGACCAAAGTGCAACAGAACTCATACTCAAAGAAAGAAAAGTCACATGGACAATACTACATGAATACAAACCATCATGAAGACTTCAACTGAAGCATCAGTATAAAATCATGAATTCAGATGAAGGCAAGTGTACAGGCTCAGTGAACACTTTGAATGATGACCAAAACGAGCAGATATACATGTATGCATATATATATATATATATATATGCATATAAACATACACATATCAGAGATTCAAGCCTTCACAGAACACATAAGATTGAAGACAGCAGGTACGTGTATAAAACTCAGAGGACAAGGAACACACAACTGACCAAAGTCAGTGAAACAAAACATGTCACAAGCAGTAACAAGCATAAGTAGTGCAACCAGGTAAAACAAAGTTCAACCAGAAGTGCACATATAAACAAATTAACATGCATGGCTACAAAACCAGAGACATGGATTTAAGCATGACAGTGGCAGTGATCAAGTGTAGATATATTTCCAAGAGTACAACAGGCATATAGAATGACACAGTAACAAGGTAAGGCAGGTTCATATGTCATAGAGTAACCGAGAGTACAATATACATATACAAGTTCATTACAGAGGGAAGAAGATCAAATTGAATTCAGAAAAACAAAATGGATCTTCAATTGATATTCAAAAAACCAACCTGTGAAGGCTTAAGAAATAATTCCCGTAGTATATGAAAATATATTGCAAATATATCGAGATAGTAAAACACACGAACAAGTCAGATCAATCTCAACCAAGCAAAGCCAAAATGCAACACACATGATTTATTCACGAGGATTCAAACAACAATAATTCGAACGATATATTAGGGTTTAAAACTCTATAAATTCAAATTATACAAAATTGATAAAGTCAGAGAAAACATCAACATCCAAACATAATCAAATGGTCGAAGCACAGTGTTGAATTAGAAGCGTGAGTGAAAATCACTCACCTTATGTTTCAAAGAGCCAAATCCAACAGCCGAAATCCAGAATCAAAATAGCTTCATATGGCCAGATGCGAACAAATTCATGAAGCGGTAGTTTCAGAATCGAAGTCGAGGCAATCAAGGGATCCAGCGATTTCAAAAGCAAAATACTAGCAGCCATTATTTCTTTTTCTCGTTTGCTTTGAAAATGGGCTTGCAATCAAAATGAATGAAGGGACCGGGTATTTGCTTCAATATAACGCGGTACCAAGACAAAAGGAAACGTGGGCCAAGATTGTATATTAAGCCCACACAATCCCTTAACAAATTTTTTAAAAGAATTTCAACCAATTAAAACTCCCAACAGCAATCAGCTATCACCATTAATCGTTTAATGACGATAATTAATTGATGCGAAATCCCGGGTTGTTACAGAATTTCCCAAAACCCAATTTCAAATTTTCCAATCCAAATTCTCAATAAAATATTTAATTCAATATCGCTTCCAATTCATGTTCGAAATATCAATTTAAATCACTCCAATTTCAATATATTTCAAAGTTATATTTCAAACAATTTTAATAACTCGATTTCTATAAATTTCATTTATACTTAAAATTCGATTTTGCAATTCCAAATAAATTCCTTTAAACAATTCCTTTAAACCAATTCCAATTTCAACATAAACTTGAATTCCGCTGATAATTCAATTTATATAAATCAATTTTTTTTTATTTCGAATATCATTTAACCAAATTCAAAAATTCATGGATTTAAAATCATTTAATTTAACCAATCCGGTGTCCGTATATAATTTTCTACCCTAGGGTCAAGTGATACGGATATTTATCATTTCAATCCGCAATTTAGAATTTTACGGTTATATATCATTTCAAACGGCAATCCCGAATTAATAATAAAATCCATAAAATCGCTCGAGTCTATCATTTCAACCCGTAACGATTTTTCCTTAATCTATTGATCATTCGGGTGTGTATCATTTCAACCCATAGTGAACTTGTAGTTTATAACGATATAAAATAAAACATCCATTCATCCAATATCAACAGTAACACATCCATCACAATCATCATCCAAATCAATCAATAAATATCAATATAGAACCGACAATCAATAACAGGTAATTAATTGGCAATTTCTATTCAATAATAAATTAAATAACGATTTAAGTCTAATAAATTCAAATTAACTGAGATGATGATTCAAAATATACCAAACAATCATAAATAAATTTCCAATCACATCACGAATTTAGTTAAACAAACATTTGAAATTTTAGAAGTTGTGAGTGGGTTAAAACACTCACCTTTGGATTTAAATCAAATTTAAATCCAATTTAAGCCCAAAATTTTAAACGGTCTCAAAATTCGTCCAAACTAGCATCAAAATGTCCAGAATTCCGATACGAACCTAGCGGAGAAAACTGCGTGTGAATTAGACCTCGTATGTGAAAGTTACATCGATTAGAACATTATACGATTTAAAATACAATTAAATAAAATAAACGAATAAACGTTTACCACGTCAGCACAGAACACGAGAAACGCAACCCTAACCATAACGCTCAAAATCTCGCAATGCCTAGCCGAAGCCGCCGCCGCTTCCCTCATTTTTCCCCGTCGCCACGACCACTGATGCAGTGGTCACAGGCCATCACGGTGACGGCTAGGCCATGACGCCTGCCTCCTCCCCGAGCGCGACCCTCCGGCTTGCCCTAGTGACCACGGCCGATGCCGACTAACCCCTTGATTTCAGATGACCCCCTGAGCAAACTACGGCCAACGACGATGACAAATGGGCTTGCTCTTCCCCCTCTACATCATGGTGCTTCCCGATCGTCCAATAGCTAAAGATCCACCGTTGGATCGAGATAGTGGCCTATGAACGGCCGAGGTTCATCCTGAATTTCTAGTCAAACTATGCATCGAATTGAAAAACGGACTGCACATTTGCCTTAAGCTCGTCGAGAGCTTCAAATCGATATATAATTCGATAGGTTTTGAGGAGTTTGAAATTTCAATTTGATTTTTGATTTGAAATTGGAATTGGGAATTAGGGTTTGTTTGCCATCGGAAAGAGAGGAACATATGAAATTGTACGTATAGACAAACTGAGTTGAGGAACACTAGGGTTTATAACGGGCTATTTATAGATGGTTCAGAAATAGACAAATGGATTAGATCAATTTCGGTTTTGAACGATAAACGACCCGAAAAGTCCGTTTTGACTCCGGAACGAAAATGGGTCAACCCATATATCAAAATAGACGCTTTCAAATATTTTAAACTCAATGGAACAAGTTTCAAGTCCTAATTCCATCGTATGAAGAAGTTATATTAAAATCAGCTTATTTCAAATTGATTTCAATTGATTTCAATTAAATTAATTTCTAGGCATTTCGAGTACGTATGATCCAACGACAAGTCCGATTGCTATGAAACTTGAAATCCTACAATAATTCACCGTTACGGATCCGATGAAGCTGGTTTCATCGAATTCGAGTCAGTGGCCAAAATGGCTATTTTCACATTAATTAAATTAATTAATAATTAAAATAATTAAATCACATTTTCATTTCAAAGTTAATACTAACAATTTTCACCATTTTTGATTGCTTAGATATTTACCAAAATTTAAAACAAATCTATATATCAATTCAAAGTTAATTATTTTACCCATTTACAATGTTTGATTTCAATTGTAATTAAATCCAATTATTTATAATTAATTTCAATAAATTGATTCAATTCAATTTCAATCCTTTTTATTAAATCCATTATCACTTTATAAACATAGTTAACATTTGTTTTACACTTCATTACACTAAGATACTCCACTTTCCATCTTTAGTTTGTATTAACTATTATATTTCCATTTTATTGAAATTTTGCCAATTTCACACACTAAATAAAATTTAAAATTCCAAATTGATTTATTATCTTGATTTCACTATTTTATTAAATCAATCGCTACAATATGAATATACTTAACACTTTTATCTATTTTATTACATTCACAATTTACATTCATTGTCTTAACTCACATTAATGTAACATTTACTATCAGTTAATTGAAATTAATTTCTAATTAAATTTAACAGACTAAATAAACATGTAACTTATAATAATAGTCACTATTTACTTTTAATTACATTTATAAGTTTATTACTTACAGCAAATGTTACCATTTCTTTCATCACATAAATTTTATTCCATTTCCATTCATTACACTCTATTTTATCAATAAGTCAACATTTTAAATTATCAATTACCTTTTAGATCCCATTATAAATTAATGCACACATTAATACAACAAATATTATAATTCTTTACATAATACTGCTTTTAGTCAATCACCATTTATCACGCTATTTCATAAATTAATTGAATATTTACATTTTGCTTTTCTTTTATTTAATTTATAGCCAAGTATAACAATTTACAATATTTTATTGTTGGAATTTCATTTCAATTGTTAATAATTAGCCTTAATCAAATATTGCTACAATTCATTCTAGTCATTAATTTCATTAATAAATCAAAAAATTTATTTATTTTAATATTAAATCACAAAATTTAATCAAATTAACAATTTAAAATATCGCAAATTTACGGGTTGTTACACTCTCCCCCACTCAAAACTTTTCGTCCCCGAAAAGGAAAAAGAAGGGAAAAGAAGGAATCAAGAAAATTTATATATCTTATTCAAAATATTAAATCTATAACCAAGTAATTTACATAATAAAATAATTTAAATAAAATCTGTCAATTTATAACAATTAAATCCTTTTATACTCAAATTAATAAGGTTTGGAAAACATTTCTCAAAATTTTCTAAGTCCAAAATTCACAAAATATTTCGGCATAGTCTACTTTGTACGGAGAGGCTCGGGAGAAATAATAATATCAATAATAATAATATATATCAAAATTTTCAAAATAAAATATCACAAGAGCGGGAAAACAATATAATATCGCTAGAAAACCATAATCCTAGAATGTATCTATTTGTCGGGCAAATAACGCTTATTTTATGAAACCAAAAGCAGTAGCAATTGCTTCCATAACCTGTATTTCACTTATATAATCCAAAAGAGTTAATAATTATATAAAATGAAATATTTAAAGTTGTTTCAGTCACTAACAAACAAATCAATATAAACAACAATCACTTGCAACCATAGCATACAATCATCATATGAAGTCAATAGGATCAACTATCCATCCATAGCAAACAAACAAATGGTTTGTTCGAGTTCAGAAAATTTTAACCGCCTAGAATGACAAATAAACTACTGAGTGCACCATTTACTCAACTGTCTTAGGTGAACCCAATAGATTATTCATACATCTTAAACAATTAGAAGTATCCTATCCCAAACAACCCATAAACCAAAACAAACAATAATTTACAATGTACTTGAGTTATTCTTATTAAATTTCTTTCACAACATTTACCGTTTTTATTTTTATTTCTCTTCTCATTCATACAAGGATTATTTCTTTAACTTACATTTATCTCTTACAAAAATTTTATTCCCATTCATTCATTCAGTGTTTATTTCATTTATTTTCCTTTATTACTTACAAAAATTCATTTTCATTTATTCTTATCATGTCAATTTCTTTTATTGCATTACATTCATTTTATTATTTACTTTAATTATAAATAGTTTCAATATTTACTTAAGTTCAAAATCCTTTACTTACAGTACTCATTTTCTATTTCATTTAATTAGTAGTATTACAATTTTAACTCAAGTTTATAACTATTTTCATATCAAATTTCTTATTTATAAAAGTAAATTTCATTGAACTCTTCCATTACATAAGTTTTACTTGTAAAAATTTCCATTACATATTCTTTTAACATTTCCACTTTTATAATTGGTAAGTTATATATATGTCTTTAAAAATGCAATTGAAAGTTACGCAAGTTTGACTTACTTATTTTAATTAACTTAAGGTTCAATAATTATCATTTCTTATTTTCATATTCTTTTCGTTTACAAGTTACAAATTTCAAATTCCTTGTATATTTTAGTTATAACTTAGCATGTCATTCTTATTTTCATTTAGAAGTTTCAATTATTAAATAGTTAAAATTTTATTCAATTACAACGATAGAAATATCTAATTCATAGAAATTTAAGAACTAAATGATGGGTTCCATTTCAAATCATTTAAAGTTTTTTAGCTCGCCGAAAAGTATGTTCTCATTTATTCTAAGGGAAGACTTGCACAAAATTGTATCTATCTCTAAATTAAGAAATCTTAACTCAGATCTGTTCCTATTATCTATCTCAGTTTGTATTTGGCACATATGGAAAGAAAGAAATGACAGGATATTTCTTAACAGATTTAATGATACTTCGCAGTTATGCTCAAAAATTTACCAAACAGTGAATATCAGAATGGTTAAATCAAAGCATTTTAAGCTCATGAAAGGTACGTCAGACATAATAGCTAACAAATGGGGATTTACCTCGTTAAGCTAGTCAGGGTTTCTTCGGATTGATCATATGTATTGTTTCTCCTCGCTACTTCCTTCTTGTGCCTTGATTCAGGTTTTCTGCATCCTGTATTATCTTTACATTTATCTTACATCTTTTTAAATTACATCTTACTTAATAATTATCAAGCCTATTTGACCTAGTCTGTAAGCTATAAGAATGCAGGAACTATTGCTGATCCGATATCTCTTTAATTGGTGTCTTCATCTATTATAATACATTTCGAGTTAGTTTTTCAGAAGTCAAAAATTAACTATAACATAGGAGAGTCAAAGACTTAGCTTGTGAAGCAGTTCTGAGAGGACTGGTTTCTTTGTGACTTCACCTTAAAGAACCAGTGAGTTCGAAGACACCTAACAGAGTCTTCTTTATCTTCTGAAGTACAAAGATTCCATCTTTTGGAAGACGGTGACTCCTCGAGCCTAGACCTTTTGATTTAAAGTCAGTGACTTCTAGAAATCAAAGGTTTTAGTGACTTTGATGATTTCTTGTCTCCATTTCCTGTCTTGCGTCCTAAAACATAGAGATCTGTTGTTAGAAACCTTACTAAGATAAAAGGTACAACCTTTACGGGATTTGGACACTTATCTGTAGCTGCTTATTTTCGTGAAGGATCTGATTCGTGGAATGGAGCTCCCTGGTTTGCTTCTTGCTTAGACGTGGCCTAGATGAAGTAATTGAAGCTGATTAGAGTTGGAGTTTGTTTACTTTTCCTCGTCGCCATTAATGTTGCCTTATCTTTTTTGTTTGAGAGGAGTAAATGAAGTGGTTTCTCAAGTGAAGGCTTGCAGTTTTTACTAAACCGAGTAGTCTGGAAGCTTCTAGCGGGTTTGGGTGTTAGTTTGTTTCGTTTAGTTTGGTTATGGGCCTTGTATTAGTTTATAGAAGATATCATGCCTGGTTTTGTTGGCTTTTAGAGTTTTGTTGAACATTGTATATTCCTTTGCTTTCTTGGTTATTAATAGAATGTTTGAACCCTTCTTCAAAAAATATATATATACTCATAACTTTTATGTCCAATCATATTTAAACTTTAAAAAAATTATTTGTTTATCAAAATAGATCTGTAGTAAAACTACTACAATGGCCTTCCTACTTTGAAACTTGAAAATGAATATCGATGATGCGTGCACTCATCACCGAAATTATTTTCCAACGACGGAGAGGGGAGTACAAAACTTATTTCTTTCCAAAATTTCATTAAAACAATTCTTTCAAATTATATTGAAATATTAATATCAGAAAACACTTCTAAATAATATAAGTTTTATATTCCAAATCATTCGAAAGAAATTTTCAAAAATCCCGAAACTTTAGTTCTAAATTTCCAAATTTCATTTATTTTATTTTTCAAATCTTATTTCCAACCTATTTTTATAAATTTCACTATCTAACAACAAATGTATTACAACCAAATATATCATTTATAAAATTATTATTTTATATACATAAAATAAAATAGGCAAAATTATTTCATTCACCTATATTTCAAAACAATATTGTGTCGGTCTGTCCAATTAAGTGTTTAGAAATCCCTATCGATGTCATAGCGTCCTATGCACCAACCAGAATTTATAAATACAAAACGAAACAAATTAACACAATATAAAAACCTTTTATAACACTAACAAATACACTCTCTCATATATATACTCTCAACGACTCATCATAGGGTATTACTACCCTATTTTTAAAAATTCAGACCCCACAAAGCTAAGGTTATCGCTAAACCTAAGCTCTGATACCAATTGTAACATCCCGCCTTTTTGTACGCTTTAAGCAGACACACATGCTGACTCAAACCATACAGAAGGGCGGATTGTTATTGGGGTGAATAAGAAAAGGCAGAGAAAGAAAAAAACAAAACAGAATCTCACAGCGGAATGACAAAATTTAATAATCAAATAACAGTTCATGAAGCTGTATACAAAACATTTGATTATACTTATACAATACAAAATCAGAGTTACACATATCAGAGATAAACAAATAATGCAGTGGAACAGTATGAATGCAGTGGAATAAACGTAGTAAATAATAGTAATACAAATCTTCATCTTCGTCCTCCAGAGATAAGGTCTTCAAATCCTGGAATGCTGAGGCTGACCCGAGCGAATTGAAAAGACAAAACGCTCGAGTCAGAACTAAAAGATATTATGTAAGTTAAATCAACAGACATAAATATGAGTGGGACGGTGTCAGAGATGTTTATGGGTTTTGACATCTCCTATCCAGTGTCTAACGTGAGTGCAGTAACTTAAGAGATGTTCGGGATTCACATCTCCTAAGGATCCGTTAAACTATCTACTATGTAGTACAATACACTATTATAATTTGTCTAAAGTAAAGAAAACTATTAAATTAGCGTTAAGGCGTTACATTTTCCCCTTTAACACATTTTTATAATGCCATTAGTCTATACAGTACCGTAACTCCCCGTAAACTGGGGCCGCCAGAGGATACCCAATAGGTACGACATAAAACAAACTCGAAGAAGGCGCGCTAGGGTAGGTGACACGGAACAACTAGGCAATGCCAGGGTAGATATACCAATTACACTTCCGGACTGGTAGTAAGCATAGCAGCTACTACCGCCCACCTCAGAACACACTCCCAAATCAAAATCGAGGGTGGCCACCAAAATCGCAAATCAGAATATAGTATCGAAGGAATGTGCCCGATCGGAGGAATGACCTCACTTAGCCCGTCGATTGCTCATGTTTTAGCCACCTTATGCTAACTCACGGGAGTTAGGTCCACGTATATACCTTATAGGATCGTCTCCACCATCCTACTTCATTCTAGAATCTCGACCACGTACACAGCTTTCAAAGTGGTTTTCGGTATCGACAGAGAGTATGTCCATATCCGATCCCGGTCTCTTTAACAACCAATCGCTTATTACACACCGGATGGTTCTTTTACATTTCCAAAATCATTTCATAATTGATATCAAAATATCATATTCAATTCAAATCATATCATTTTCAAAATCATTACTTACTTTCGAAATAATATTCACCTTTGAAGTCATATGACATTTGAAATCATAGTTCGAAATTATATTTCCTTTCAAAAGTCGAATTTCCAAAATAGGCTAAACTCTCATTTCAAAATATCATATTAAACCAAATATGTTATTTAATTCCCAACTTAGGTTATAACATCATTAACCATATTCGCCTAAAAATCGAGAATTTGAATATAAACCCATCCATTTTACTTAGTTTGGAATTTAGAAGGAAATAGTTTAAATAGTTATAAATAGTTAATATAGATTTAAAATAGATTAAATATAATTAAATAGATTAAATAGCTTTAAAATAGATTAATTAGATTTAAAATAATTTAAAACAGATTAATTAGTTTAAATAAATTAAATGGTTTAAAATAAGTTAAAATGATTTAATATAATTAATACAGGTTAAAATAGTTTAATACTTTGAAAATCTTAATAATTAGAAATTTTGAAATAATATACTTTTAAAACAGTTTATATTCAAAACATAAATTTGAAATTTATATCTATTTAAACTATTTATTTCATTCCAACACATTTGGACCATTTCAATTTCCCAAAACCCAATTTCAAATTTTCCAATCCAAATTCTCAATAAAATATTTAATTCAATATCGCTTCCAATTCATGTTCGAAATATCAATTTAAATCACTCTAATTTCAATATATTTCAAAGTTATATTTCAAACAATTTTAACAACTCGATTTCTATAAATTTCATTTATACTTAAAATTCGATTTTGCAATTCCAAATAAATTTCTTTAAACAATTCCTTTAAACCAATTCCAATTTCAACATAAACTTGAATTCCGATGATAATTCAATTTATATAAATAAATTTATTTTTATTTTTTTATTTTTTTTATTTCTAATATCATTTAAACAAATTCAAAAATTCATGGATTTAAAATCATTTAATTTAACTAATCCGGTGTCCGTATATAATTTTCTACCCTAGGGTCAAGTGATACTGATATTTATCATTTCAATCCGCAATTTAGAATTTTACGGTTATATATCATTTCAATCCGCAATTTAGAATTTTACGGTTATATATCATTTCAAACGGCAATCCCGAATTAATAATAAAATCCATAAAATCGCTCGAGTCTATCATTTCAACCCGTAACGATTTTTCCTTAATCTATTGATCATTCGGGTGTGTATCATTTCAACCCATAGTGAACTTGTAGTTTATAACGATATAAAATAAAACATCCATTCTTCCAATATCAACAGTCACACATCCATCACAATCATCATCCAAATCAATCAATAAATATCAATATAGAACCGATAATCAATAACAGGTATTTAATTGGCAATTTCTATTCAATAATAAATTAAATAACGATTTAATTCTAACAAATTCAAATTAACTGAGATGATGATTCAAAATATACCAAACAATCATAAATAAATTTCCAATCACATCACGAATTTAGTTAAACAAACATTTGAAATTTTAGAAGTTGTGAGTGGGTTAAAACACTCACCTTTGGATTTAAATCAAATTTAAATCCAATTTAAGCCCAAAATTTTAAACGGTCTCAAAATTCGTCCAAACTAGCGTCAAAATGTCCGGAATTCCGATACGAACCTAGCGGAGAAAACCGCGTGTGAATTGGACCTCGTATGTGAAAGTTACATCGATTAGAACATTATACGATTTAAAATACAATTAAATAAAATAAACGAAAAAACGTTTAACACGTCAGCACAGAACACGAGAAACGCAACCCTAACCATAACGCTCAAAATCTCGCGATGCCTAGCCGAAGCCGCCGCCGCTTCCCTCATTTTTCCCCATCGCCACAACCACTGATGCAGTGATCACAGGCCATCACGGTGACGGCTAGGCCACGACGCCTGCCTCCTCCCCGAGCGCGACCCTCCGGCTCGCCCTAGTGACCACGACCGATGCTGACTAACCCCTTGATTTCAGATGACCCCTGAGCAAACTACGGCCAACGACGATGACAAATGGGCTTGCTCTTCCCCCTCTACATCATGGTGCTTCCCGATCATCCAATAGCTAAAGATCCACCGTTGGATCGAGATAGTGGCCTATGAACGGTCTCAGAATTCGTCCAAACCAACGTCAAAATGTCCAGAATTCCGATACGAACCTAGCGGAGAAAACCACGCGTGAATTGGACCTCGTATGTGAAAGTTACATCGATTAGCACATTATACGATTTAAAATACAATAAAATAAAATAAATGAATAAACGTTTAACACGTCAGCACAGAACACGAGAAACGCAAGCCTAACCAAAACACTCAAAATGTCGCGATGCCCAGTTGAAGCTACCGCCGCTTCCCTCATTTTTCCCCACCGCCACGACCACTACAGTGATCAGAGGCCATCACGGTGACGGCTAGGCCATGATGCCTGCCTCCTCCCCGAGCATGACCCTCCGGCTCGCCCTAGTGACCACGGCCGACGCCGACTAATCCCTCGATTTTAGGCGACTCCTGAGCAAACTACGGCCAATGACGATGACAACTGGGCTTGCTCTTCCCCTCTAAATCATGGTGCTTCCCGATCGTCCAATAGTTGAAGATCCGCCGTTGGATCGAGATAGTGGCCTATGAACGACCGAGGTTCATCCTGAATTTCTGGACAAACTATGTATCAAATTGAAAAACGGACTGCATATTTGCCCTGCGCTCGTCGAGAGCTTCAAATTGATATATAATTCGATAGGTTTTGAGGAGTTTGAAATTTCAATTTGATTTTTGATTTGAAATTGCAATTGGGAATTAGGGTTTGTCTGACATTGGAAAGAGAGAAACAAATGAAATTGTACATACAAACAAACTGAGTTGAGGAATACTATGGTTTATAACAGGCTATTTATAGATGGATGTAACGACCCGTATTTTTACGGATCGAATGATTGTAACCGGTGTTATTAGGACGTTAGTGTTGTTGATTCGTTCAGAATTAGATCGTCCATAAGTTAGACCGTTCAGAGGTTAAGACGACTAGAGCTTGAGTCGTGTAGAAGTTAGGTCGTCCGGAGATAAGCCGTGTTGTAGCTTAAGTTGTGTAGAAGATGAGTCGAGTGGTAGCTTAAGTCGGTTGGTAGCTTAGGTCGTGGAGCGACTTAAGTGATAGAAGAGACCTAAGGAGTTTGGTCGTGTTGGAGCTTAGGTCGTGAAGGAGGTTAGGTCGTGGAGCGACTTAAGGGGTAGACGACTTAAGAGATTGGAGCGACCTATAGGAAGTTAGCGACTTAAAGAATTGACCGACTTAAGAAGGGTAGGTGACCTAAGGAATGGAGCGACTTAAGGAGTCGGCGACTTAAGGGTTAGCGACCTATAGGAGTAGCAACTTAGGAGACTAGGCGAGTTAACGACCTAAGAAAGTTTGGTCGTGGACGAGTTAAGGATAGGTCGTTGGGTCATTAGGTCGCGTGTGTGTTAGGTCGCGACCTTGGTTGAGTCGTTAAGTCGCGAGGATGATGAGTCGTTGAGTCATTGAGATGATGAGTCGTTAAGTCGTTAAGGTCGTTATGTCGTATCCCAGTTAAGTCGTTAGATCGTGAGTGCTGTTAGGTCGCGCACTTGCGTTGTAGTTAGGTTGTTAGGTCGGCATCTTAGTTAGGTCGTGAAGTGTTAAGTCGCTAAGCCGCCTATGTGTGTTAAGTCGTGGGATCTGCTAAGTCGTTAGGTCGCGTGTATCGGTTAAGTCGCGCAAGTGCTAGGTCGTAGAATTGGTTGAGTCGTGAGTCGTAAGTCGTGGGGTTTCGTTAAGTCGTGGACGACTTAAGGGGGGCGAACGACTTAAGGAAACAGCCTATAAATACGGGGTTTTTCTTCACTTTTTGGGATCCGGATTTTGGAAGCGACGAAGTCCTGCCATTTTGAGAGCTCGAGTGTTGCACTTCTTCACTTCTTTTCTCCACTCTAATCTTGTGATTCCTTCCATCCAAATCGAAGATCAAATCGAAGATCCAAGAGCTTAGATTGAAGATCTACATTCTTCGAAGAGAGATTTCATCGTTTGAAGCGGAATTTTGGCAGATCAAGTTAGATCCTTCGCTCTCCAGATCTGAAGTGTGTTGCTTTTGAGGTGTTTAGGTGATTCGGTGAGTGGTGGTTATCTCTCACACCGATCCAAAAGAGTATATCGGATTGGTGGCTTGATTTGATGTTAAAATAGTGATTTTTATGCATTTTCTTAAACCTAAGTGTAGATCTATTGTTCATGATGATTTGACACCCATTTTACTACATGTTAATCTATGCAAGTTCATTCATCAAGTTGTAGAGATATTGCTCATGTTTCATGCTTGTTAGATTTGGACTCTTTATTTACAAAATTGCCATTTTTAGTTATAATTGCTTTTAGATCTTGTTTGCATGATTGATTACTTGGATTAATGATTGGTTTGATTGATTGTTATAAACTAGTTGATTAGTTGTTGGACTTAGACAAGATGGTCGAAGATGATTCAGAAGCTAAGGGAAAGGCTCTTGAATTGGAAAAGCTGCTTGTGGCATATGTGGCGGGTGATGAAGCTCATATGGATAGATTTGATGATGATGTTGAGATGAGGCTTTGCTATGATGAGATGAAGCGAGGCATGATGTGAGATAGCCTTGGTTTAATCCAGACGGGATCATTCCAAGCATGTTGGTAACTCGGTGAAATGGTTCGAGATTGAGGATAATGGTTGGCTCGAGAGGCGCTTGAGCTAGTATGAGAATAGTCGTCGAGGAGGATGACTAGAAGGCTGAGATTTCATCGTTGTTGAAGGTTCTAGCAGGCTCAAAGCAAGAGTACGCTGGGCAGATTCGATAGTCCCAAAAGACTACAGTTGGTGGTCGAGTACTCTGGGCAGATTCGATAGTCCTAGGCACGGGTTGCGACGACGTGCGAAGTTCTGTCTAGAACCGGGGTTACCATTGGCCCTTGACGGACGGCTGAAAGAATGTGCCGGTCATTCAATTAACGGTGTTATCGAAGCAATGATAACAGTGATAGCCAGAGTCATGGATGTTTGGTTGTATCGTCATTCGATCTCAAGAGCGATATTTTCTAGGTGCTTATCTGATCTTGGTTTAGGCCTTGGGGGTTTGTGCTTGGAAAACATCGACTTTGACTCGAGTGATAATTGTTTTACTTTAAATGTCTGCTTTGCTATGTTTATTTCTGCTTAGTGTGTCTGGGGGCTATCACTGTAGAAAGAGGTGGAGTGGGAGGGTTGGGTTCCTATTTCTTTTACCTTTATGCTCTTTTGGTATGTTGTTAGTTAATTTACCGCTCACTAAGACTGTTTTTTGACTCAAGGTTTTATGTTCAACTCTTACTACCTTGGGTTGTTCATCCATTTTGGGATGGACAGACTAGGTAGCAGGTGACAGGTGATGTTCTTAGTTACTGACGATGCTGATGACGAAGACGAGCTGGAGGCTTGCATATTATTTTCTTACTATATGTACTGGATGTTCCACTGCTTGTATAATTCTCTGAGTGATATGTAGTGAGGCTTGATGTATTGACTATTCAGATGTTTGTATTCAACTATTATGAAGCTTAATTGATGAGATTCTATTTTGTGAAGCTTCACTATATATATATTCTCTATTGTATTTGATCCATGCGCTGTGAGTAATACGATAGATTCTGCTGTTTTAACTTACCTTGGTGATCGTCCATGGCTGCCTGGCACACTTCTCAGCGCACTATTTCTATGTTTAGTGCAGGGGTCATGGGCGGTCGTCACATTTGGTATCGGAGCTTTGGTTAATCGATTTTACCCAACGCTCGCTGACGTAACTACGTATGAGAGACGTAATTGTATTTTGATGGATGATTACTATATATAATATAGTAGCTTAGAAGGATTTGAACCCCTTATGCAGTTGTTCTCAAGGTGTATTAATCATTCCTTTTTATAGATATTAAGAATGAGTCGAAGAGGAAGACCAGCTGCTAGGGAAGGCCGTGCTACGGAGGGGGCTGCTGATTATGCTGCTATGTTCGAGGCTATGATGACTTCGATCATGAGGAGGATGCCAGCTCCGGGATCAGCAGTTGATGTTGGAATTCAAGTTCAAGCTCCAAGACCGGTGGATTTTGCTAAGCTGTGTAAAGACTATACTGCTCTTGGAGGGAAGGTTTTCTTGGGAACCGAGTCAACCATTGAAGTCCAGAGGTGGATAGATGCTTGTAGAAGGATCTTTGGTGATTTGGGAATCGAGGATGCAACTAAAAGGAAGCTCGTATCAAGACAGCTTCAAGGGAGAGCTTCTGACTGGTGGAACTCTATCACCATTGATACTTCGGAGGAAGAAATTACTTGGGAGCAATTCCAAGCCAGATTTGAAGCTAAGTTCATTTCTACAGCTCAGAAATCTGTTCTGTTCAAGAAGTTTGTGGAGCTCAAGCAAGGTGGAAGACCAGTTCTTGAGTATGTTTCTGAGTTTGAAGCTTTGTCCAAGTATGTCCGGTCGTATATTGAATCTCCTTATCAGAAGAACGAGAAGTTTGTAACAGACTTGGACATTTATCTTGGGAGGCAGTTGGTGGATCATTTGGACGATCCATTTAAGAAGCTTGTAGAGAAGGCTCTCAGGCACGAGAATCAGTTTCCTAAAGAAGGATCTGTTGTTGCTGTGACCAAGGAGGAGTCTAAACCACAACAAGGTGGAAACAAGAAGAGGAAGCAGCAGCAGCAAAAGGGTAAGGATGGTCAGAAGAAGCCGAAGGGCGAAGTGACCTGCTACAATTGTCAGCAGAAGGGCCATTTCTCCAGAGATTGCAAGAATCCAAAGGTGCCGGTGAAGTGCCACAACTGTGACAAGCCGGGGCATTTTAAGAAGAATCGTCCAGAACCGCGGAAGGACAAGCAGATTGTGCAAGCTTATGCTTTGGGGGCTGTTCCATCATCTTCAAAAGCTCCTACTGCTGAAGAGAAAGGAAAGAGTGTGGTAGTTCAAGGTACTCTTTCCATATGTGGTGTTCCAGTTAGAGTGTTATTCGATACTGGGGCGTCGCATTCTTTTGTTTGTAATGAACTTGTAGGCCGGTTGGGTTTAGAATCGGATATTGTTGATAGACCATTGATTGTGACTAATCCAGTTGGGGGTTCGTCCTGTCTGTGTATGCTATGTCGTGGTTTGGTTATATCGAGTCTTGATTGCCCTTTTGTTTGTGATTGTTTTGTTCTGAACTTTGCGGGGTTCAGAATTATTTTGGGTATGGACTGGCTTAGGAAGTATGCGGCAAAGGTTGATTGTGAAAGGTTGGAGGTGACAGTCGAGAATGTGGAAGGGCGAAAGGTTGTGATACGATGTAAGCATGAGGAAGGCGTCTTCATGAGCTTCATGTATTCGCTGGTTGTTCCATGGGATGTACTGTCATCGGTGCCAATCGCTAATGGATTTGAGGATGTCTTTGATGAGGTCAAAGGGTTACCGCCGCATAGAGAGATCGAGTTTCGTATCGATTTAGTTGAAGGAGCCAGACCTGTTGTGATGCCTCTTAGGCGGATGGCGCCTAGGGAACAGCAAGAGTTGAAGGTGCAAGTTGATGATCTTTTGCAGAAAGGATTCATTCGGCGTAGTGTGTCCGAATGGGGTGCACCAGTTGTGTTTGTAACCAAAGCAGATGGATCGTTGAGATTGTGTGTGGACTATCGTGAGCTGAATAAATTGACTAATAAGAACAAGTATCCATTGCCGAGAATAGATGACTTGTTTGATCAGCTTCACGAAGCCAAGGTGTTTTCTCAGATGGATTTGGCAACGGGATTTCACCAGTTAAGAGTGGCAAAGGATAGTGTGCAGAAGACTGCTTTCAGGACACCATCCGGTTTCTTTGAGTGGCTGGTAATGCCGTTTGGATTGACCAATGCACCAACATATTTTGTGGATCTTATGAATAGAGTGTTCAGAGATCAGTTGAACAAGTTCGTACTAGTGTTCGTGGATGATATTTTGATTTATTCCAGAACTGAAGAAGAGCACAAGACGCACTTGCGTATTGTTTTGGAAATCTTACGGAAACATCAGCTGAAGGCTAAGTTTTCGAAGTGTCACTTCTGGAAGAGTGAAGTGAGGTTCTTAGGCCATATTATCTCTGGAAATGGAATAGCGGTTGATCTTGCTAAGGTGGCAGCAATCTAGGATTGGGTTAGACCTAAGAATGCATCTGATGTGAGAAGTTTTCTTGGATTAGCAGGATACTATCGCAGATTTATCAAAGACTTTTCCAAGGTAGCTGCACCATTAACAGGATTGACGAAAAAGAACCAAGTATTTAGATGGGATGCTAAGTGTGAGCAAGCTTTCAGAATCTTGAAAGAGCGATTGATAAGTGCTCCTGTTTTGACTATTCCATGTGGAAATGATGAGATGGTGGTTTACACCGATGCATGTGGTACTGGACTTGGAGCAGTGCTGATGCAGAAGGGTAAAGTTGTTGCGTATGCAAGTCGACAGCTGAAGCCGCATGAAAGGAATTATCCGACTCATGATTTGGAGTTAGCGGCGATTGTTTTTGCTCTGAAGATGTGGAGACATTACCTATTGGGAGTTCGATTCGAGTTGTTTACAGATCATAAGTCGTTGAAGTATCTTTTCTCCTAAAAGGATTTGAATCTTAGGCAGCAACGATGGCTAGAGCTTTTGGTATCATATGATTTTGGTATAGCCTATACTCCAGGAAAGGGTAACGCAGTGGCAGATGCATTAAGTCGAAGACAAGCAGGATTGGGAGCCATGTTTTCAGAATGGAAGAGTCTCGAGTATTTGGCTGGATTTGTCTTCAGGCCCAGATGTGAATTGGAACCTGATATATTGGCAAACTTATCGATAAGACCGACTCTTGTAGAAAGAATTGGCGAGAGCCAAAAGCGAGACGATAAGCTTGTCAAGATTATCCGCGATTTGGAATTTGGATTGGACCCAGAAAAGGATAAAGGATTCGAGGTCGATCGAGAGGGTTGGCTTCGGAAGCAAGGACGACTAGTTGTTCTCGATATAGATGAATTGAGAGATAAAGTTCTGAAGGAAAGTCATCACTCGAAGCTGACAATTCATCCAGGTGGAAATAAGATGTATCGGGATATGAAGAGAACCTATTACTGGGAAGGTATGAAGAAGGATGTTGGAAATTTTATTTCTAAGTGCATGAACTGCCAGTTAATAAAAGCCGAGCAAAAGAAGCACAGTGGATTGCTACAGCCATTAGAAGTTCCTACATGGAAGTGGGAGCAAATATCGATGGATTTTATCGATGGGCTACCTAGAACAAGAACGGGAAATGAAGGGATTTGGGTCATCGTAGATCGTTTGACTAAGAGTGCAAGATTCATTCCTGTTCGATCAACCAGGACTGCATCAAAGTTGGCTGAGCTGTATGTTAAGTGGATAGTTCGATTCCATGGTATTCCAAAGAGTATAGTGAGCGGTCGAGACCCATTGTTCACTAGTAGATTTTGGAAGAGCTTCCAGGAAGTTTTGGGAACCGAGTTGTGTTTGAGTACAGCTTATCATCCTCAAACAGATGGTCAGACTGAGAGAGTTAACCGAGTTTTGGAAGATCTCCTTAGAGCTTGTGTTTTAGATTTCGGAGGATCATGGGAAGATCACCTTCATTTAGTGGGAATTTCATATAATAACAGTTACCAGTCAAGCATTGGTATGGCACCGTATGAAGCATTGTATGGAAGACCGTGTAACTCTCCGACATGTTGGTTAGAAACAAGAGAAAAGTTGATACTTGGGCCAGAAATGATTCGACAGACTTCGGATTGCATAGAGATCATTCGGCAACGAATGAAGGCAGCCCAAGACCGACAGAAAAGTTATGCCGATAAGCGTCGTAAGGATTTGGAATGCGCCGTAGGTGATATGGTTTTTGTGAAGATTTCTCCATTGAAGAATGTTATTCGATTCAGGAAGAAAGGAAAATTTACTTCGAAATTTGTTGGACCATTCCCGATTATCGAGCGAATTGGAAAGCTCGCCTATAAATTGGAGTTACCAGAAAAGATGTCGGGTGTGCATAATGTTTTTCATGTATCGTATCTACGGAAGTATGTGCACGACTCAAATACAGTAGTTTCTACAGATAGCTGTGAAGATTTTGAGATTGATCCAGTCGATAAGAGACCTCATAAGTCGCTTCGTGATGTGGAAACTGACACGAAACAGCTTAGGAGGAAGGTAGTTAGGTTGCTCAAGATACAATGGAGTGGTGATGTTAACGACTGTACATGGGAGGCGGAAGAGAGGATGAAGGCAGCTCATCCTGAACTCTTCGAGGTATGGCCATAAGGTGTCGTGTCATCTCACGACATTGTAACTTGTTCTAGTTTTAGAATTCTGCATGCTAGGCTAGAATTGGATGCATGGTTTGTTGATTGCTATGGATGGTAGGCATGCAGAATAGTTTTTGATTGCTCTTGTTTGTTCGGAATTTCGGGGGCGAAATTCCTAAGGGGGAGAGAATGTAACGAACTGTATTTTTACGGATCGAATGATTGTAACCGGTGTTATTAGGACGTTAGTATTGTTGATTCGTTCAGAATTAGATCGTCCATAAGTTAGACCGTTCAGAGGTTAAGACGACTAGAGCTTGAGTCGTTAGAAGTTAGGTCGTCCGGAGATAAGCCGTGTTGTAGCTTAAGTCGTGTAGAAGTTGAGTCGAGTGGTAGCTTAAGTCGGGTGGTAGCTTAGGTCATGGAGCGACTTAAGAGATAGAAGAGACCTAAGGAGTTTGGTCGTGTTGGAGCTTAGGTCCTGAAGGAGGTTAGGTCGTGGAACGACTTAAGGGGTAGACGACTTAAGAGATTGGAGCGACCTATAGGAAGTTAGCGACTTAAAGAATTGACTGACTTAAGAAGGGTAGGCGACCTAAGGAATGGAGCGACTTAAGGAGTCGGGGACTTAAGGGTTAGCGACCTATAAGATAGCGACTTAGGAGACTGGGCGAGTTAACGACCTAAGAAAGTTGGGTCGTGGACGAGTTAAGGATAGGTCGCGACCTTGGTTGAGTCGTTAAGTCGCGACCTTGGTTGAGTCGTTAAGTCGCGAGGATGAAGAGTCGTTGAGATGATGAGTCGTTAGGTCGCAACCTTGGTTGAGTCGTTAGGTCGCGACCTTGGTTGAGTCGTTAAGTCGCGAGGATGAAGAGTCGTTGAGTCATTGAGATGATGAGTCGTTAAGTCGTTAAGGTCGTTATGTCGTATCCCAGTTAAGTCGTTAGATCGTGAGTGCAGTTAGGCCGCGCACTTGCATTGTAGTTAGGTCGGTAGGTCGGCATCTTAGTTAGGTCGTGAAGTGTTAAGTCGCTAAGCCGCCTATGTGTGTTAAGTCGTGGGATCTGCTAAGTCGTTAGGTCGCGTGTATGGGTTAAGTCGCGCAAGTGCTAGGTCGTAGAATTGGTTGAGTCGTGAGTCGTAAGTCGTGGGGTTTCGTTAAGTCGTGGACGACTTAAGGGGGGCGAACGACTTAAGGAAACAGCCTATAAATACGGGGTTTTTCTTCACCTTTTGGGATCCGGATTTTGGAAGCGACGAAGTCCTGCCATTTTGAGAGATCGAATGCTGCACTTCTTCACTTCTTTTCTCCACTCTAATCTTGTGATTCCTTCCATCCAAATCGAAGATCAAATCGAAGATCCAAGAGCTTAGATTGAAGATCTACATTCTTCGAAGAGAGATTTCATCGTTTGAAGCGGAATTTTGGCGGATCAAGTTAGATCCTTCGCTGTCCAGATCTGAAGTGTGTTGCTTTTGAGGTGTTTAGGTGATTCGGTGAGTGGTGGTTATCTCTCACACGGATCCAAAGGAGTATATCGGATTGGTGGCTTGATTTGATGTTAAAATAGTGATTTTTATGCATTTTCTTAAACTTAAGTGTAGATCTATTGTTCATGATCATTTGACACCCATTTTACTACATGTTAATCTATGCAAGTTCATTCATCAAGTTGTAGAGATATTGCTCATGTTTCATGCTTGTTAGATTTGGACTCTTTATTTACAAAATTGCCATTTTTAGTTATAATTGCTTTTAGATCTTGTTTGCATGATTGATTACTTGGATTAATGATTGATTTGATTGATTGTTATAAACTAGTTGATTTGTTGTTGGACTTAGACAAGATGGTCGAAGATGATTCAGAAGCTAAGGGAAAGGCTCTTGAATTGGAAAAGCTGCTCGTGGCATATGTGGCGGGTGATGAAGCTCATATGGATAGATTTGATGATGATGTTGAGATGAGGCTTTGCTATGATGAGATGAAGCGAGGCATGATGTGAGATAGCCTTGGTTTAATCCAGACGGGATCATTCCAAGCATGTTGGTAACTCGGTGAAATGGTTCGAGATTGAGGATAATGGTTGGCTCGAGAGGCGCTTGAGCTAGTATAAGAATAGTCATCGAGGAGGATGACTAGAAGGCTGAGATTTCATCGTTGTTGAAGGTTCTAGCAGGCTCAAAGCAAGAGTACGCTGGGCAGATTCGATAGTCCCAAAAGACTACAGTTGGTTGTCGAGTACTCTGGGCAGATTTGATAGTCCTAGGCACGGGTTGCGACGACGTGCGTAGTTCTGTCTAGAACCGGGGTTACCATTGGCCCTTGACGGACGGCTGAAAGAATGTGCCGGTCATTTAATTAAAGGTGGTATCGAAGCAATGATAACAGTGATAGGCAGAGTCATGGATGTTTGGTTGTATCGTCATTCAGTCTCAAGAGCGATATTTTCTGGGTGCTTATCTGATCTTGGTTTAGGCCTTGGGGGTTTGTGCTTGGAAAACATCGACTTTGACTCGAGTGATAATTGTTTTACTTTAAATGTCTGCTTTGCTATGTTTATTTCTGCTTAGTGTGTCTGGGGGCTATCACTGTAGAAAGAGGTGGAGTGGGAGGGTTGGGTTCCTATTTCTTTTACCTTTATGCTCTTTTGGTATGTTGTTAGTTAATTTACCGCTCACTAAGACTGTTTTCTGACTCAAGGTTTTATGTTCAACTCTTATTACCTTGGGCTGTTCATCCATTTTGGGATGGGCAGACTAGGTAGCAGGTGACAGGTGATGTTCTTAGTTACTGACGATGCTGATGACGAAGACGAGCTGGAGGCTTGCATATTATTTTCTTACTATATGTACTGGATGTTCCACTGCTTGTATAATTCTCTGAGTGATATGTAGTGAGGCTTGATGTATTGACTATTCATATGTTTGTATTCAACTATTATGAAGCTTAATTGATGAGATTCTATTTTGTGAAGCTTCACTATATATATATTCTCTATTGTATTCGATCCATGCGCTGTGAGTAATACGATAGATTCTGCTGATTTAACTTACCTTGGTGATCGTCCATGGCTACCTGGCACACTTCTCAGCGCACTATTTCTATGTTTAGTGCAGGGGTCATGGGCGGTCGTCACAATGGATCAGAAATAGACAAATGGATTAGATCGATTTGGGTTTTGAACGATAAACGACCCGAAAAGCCCGTTTCGACTTCGAAATGAAAATGGGTCAACCCATATATCAAAATAGACGCTTTCAAATATTATAAACTCAATGGAACAGGTTTCAAGTCCTAATTCCATCGTATGAAGAAGTTATAATAAAATCGTCTTATTTCAAATTGATTTCAATTGATTTCAATTAAATTAATTTCTAGACGTTTCGAGTCCGTATGATCAAACGACAGGTCCGATCGCTATGAAACTTAATATCCTACAATATTTCATCGTTACGGATCCGATGAAACTGGTTTCGTCGAAATCCGAGTTAGTGGCAAAAATGGATATTTTCACATTAATTAAATTAATTAATAATTAAATTAATTAAATCACATTTTCATTTCAAAGTTAATACTAACAATTTTCACCATTTTTGATTGCTTAGATATTTATCAAAATTTACAACAAATCTAGATATCAATTCAAAGTTAATTATTTTACCCATTTATAGTGTTTGATTTCAAGTGTAATTAAATCCAATTATTTATAATTAATTTCAATAAATTGATTCGATTCAATTTCAACCCTTTTTATTAAACCCATTATCACTTTATAAACATAGTTAACATTTGTTTTACACTTCATTACACTAAGATACCCCACTTTCCATCTTTAGTTTGTATTAACTATTATATTTCCATTTTATTGAAATTTTGCCAATTTCACACACTAAATAAATTTTAAAATCCAAAATCGATTTATTATCCTGATTTCACTATTTTATTAAATCAATAGCTACAATATGAATATAATTAACACTTTTATTTATTTTATTACATTCACAATTTACATTTATTGTCTTAACTCACATTAATGTAATATTTACTATCATTTAATTGAAATTAATTTCTAACTAAATTTAACAGACTAAATAAACAGGTAACTTATAATAATTATCACTATTTACTTTTAATTACATTTATAAGTTTATTACATACGGCAAATGTTACCATTTCTTTCATCACACAAATTTTATTCAATTTCCATTCATTACACTCTATTTTATCAATAAGTCAACATTTTAAATTATCAATTACCTTTTATATCCCATTATAAATTAATGCACACATTAATACAACAAATATTATAATTCTTTACACAATACTGCTTTTATTCAATCACCATTTATCACACTATTTCATACATTAATTCAATATTTACATTTTGCTTTTCTTTCATTTAATTTATAGCCAAGTATAACAATTTCCTTTATTTTATTGTTGGAATTTCATTTCAATTGTTAATAATTAGCCTTAATTAAATATTGTTACAATTCATTCTAGTCATTAATTTCATTAATAAATCAAAATTTTTATTTCTTTCAATATTAAATCACAAAATTTAATAAAATTAACAATTTAAATTATCGCAAATTTAGGGTTGTTACGCTTTGTGACATTTCTCGGATAATACCATGCTGGACACCGCCAGACCTTACCGAGAATCCAAATATTTCCACATCTAAGTGCACAACCGAATCCACACTAGACGAGATGTGAAAATACCCTTTTGATGGGAGCAACCCCACATAACTTGGCTTCCTCTCGTGCTTTTGGTTTAGTCATTTTCGAAAAAGGATAGCAACGCTCAATGGAGTAATATATCATTTTTAAGGTAACGATACACCATAAAGAAAGCTGAGTCCGATAATTAATAAATCAACTACCAGGGATGATTAAAATGATCGTATATGGAAATTAAATTTCATATATTTACCACTACTCATTGATTCTAGACAAGTCCTATATCTTGGTTGAAAATGAAGCCGGGTAAGTTGAGGTAGTGTTGCCTTTAGGCATCACCTTGATGACATTTTTAACTTTCGCGATAGAAACGAGTCTATGCCTCAACATTTAGTGCTAAATGCATGACTAGATCCTTTCCATATAAGCGATATCGATTACGGAACTATTGTTCTATAACCAAATTCGAACTTTAACTTTATTTTAAAAAAAACTAAACTTGTTCTTGATTTCCATATTGGTAAAACACTTTTAGAATTAGTTCCTGATTGTTAAAATGTTAAGAGAATAATTTTTCCAAGTGCGCGACACTGAATGCCTAAACCAACATCAGACCGAACACCCAAAATATTATCCAACTTAACATCCCAATAATCGAGTTCCAATTCATTTCTATAATTTTAAAACAATTTAATTATCCCCAAAGATAATTAATCAGTTTTAAATAAACAAATCCATTATCTTTAATAATATAGATAATTATTTCCAAACACTTATATAACATTAGTAAATTAACTTTAAAAACTCTATTAAATCCGTTTATTAACTTTAAATCAGTCGATTAAAGCAATTTTATTATATTAGATAATTTACTTAAATCACTTTTATTAAATCGATCAACTGACTTTAAATATCATTAATTACAAAGATTAGTTAAATACAAATAATCATTAGTTAAAACGAATAAATCATCTCAAACATCATTTATTAAAATGATAAGTAATTTTAAATTCCATTAATTAAAACAATTATTTAAGTTAAAAAAATCATAAATTAATTAGATTAATTAAATTCAAGCCTCATTAGTTAAAACAATTAATTAAAATATCATTTGTTAAAATGTCTTATTTAATTAAAAAACATCATCAATTAAAAATATTTAACTAAATTCCAAATACCATTAGTTAAAACAATTTATTAAATTTAAAACAATCATCAATTAAAATGATTAATAAAATTCAAATATCACTATTTAAAATGGTAAATTACTTTTAAATTCATTAATTAAAATGATTTAACTAAATTCCAAATATCATTAGTTAAAACAATTAATTCAATTTAAAATAATCATTAATTAAAATGATTTATAAAATTCAAATATAACTATTTAAAATGATTAATTATTTTTAAATATCATTAATTAAAATGATTATTAATTTCAATTATCATTAATTAAAATAAATAATTAATTAATTAAACTCAAATAATCATTAGTTAAAACGATTAGTTAAGCATAAACATCAATAGCAAAACGATCAATTAAATCTAAAGATAAACCAATTTTAAAACATCATTTATTAAATTGGTTAACTAATCTCAAAATCATTAGTTAAAATGATTAATTATTTATTGTCATTAATCAAAATGATTAATTAATTTTAACCTTCTATTAAGTGGAAACACAAGCTCAAGTTCATATGATAGGGATTTGGGGATAGAATTTAATAAACGACGATATAGCGAAATCGCTATAAGAGAATTAACAAATTAAATGGAATATCAGGATTTATTTTTAATTATAATAACATAAAGATGAAAATAAATAATTTATTGGCGAGAAACCCCCTTAGGGTCTCTCTACAAATTTTCCCTACAAAACAATGGTTATGGATAATATATAGGTAATCATATGAGTTTATAACAATAAAATTAATATGCCATCCATTTTCCAAATGGAAATTCATCCAAGCAATCAATAAATGTATATAACATCATTTATATGATAAAATAAAATTTAATGTTAGTTAAACTCACATTTGTTTTCGTTTTCGCCGAAGCGTACCGATTTGGACTAAAATCGAACGGTCGTCCGAATTTAGCCTAAATTTTCCCTTGCTCCAAATATAACCAAACCAGTTCCATCACGTAGATCTTGACGACACGAGTCCAACGTAAAAAAGGGCATTCGAATCCAACCTCGTATGAAGGAGTTATACAATTTATAAGTTATCGTATTAAATTAAAATTAAAATTAACAACTTAAATTAATTAGCATTTTACCCCTCCACTCTTCTTCTTCCATTCCCTTTCTCAAAAACGTGCACGTAGATATCCAAACATATTCCCTTATACATGAAAAACAACTGACACGGAGCGTTACACTGCTAAATGACGAATCGACTTCGCCATTAGCTTTCTCTCGCCGAACGAGACTCGACGGTCCCCATCACGCCTCGCATGCTCGCCTCCATCAGAAAATGACCTAATGGTCACTTCCCACCACCATGTCAGGATGCGATCCCCGATGGTCTACCGAACAACCCAAATCTTTGGCCGAAGCACCCCTTTCCAACGACAAACCCAATTCCAAACTCTGTTCGTCCCTTCGTCGCCCAAAAACAATGATAACTGAAACCCTAATTGGCCATGGAAAATTCGAGCTCACCAAACTATGGTTGTAGCTCTCCATACGCAAACCAAATCGAAGGTCTCCATGAATTGAGATTTCTAAAAATTGTTTCATGATTTTTAATTGGGAATTGAAGTTGATTTTGATTTTTAAAATTTTGGAAGCACTCTTTCAAAGTTACAGGCAATGTTATTTTAATGGGAGAGATGAGAGATGGCTTGCACACAAGGATATAGGCAAGGTATGGTTTGAAATGCGGGGGGTACGACCAAAAATAAAGTGTATATGTACATGTATATATTATTTTATTTTTAAAATATTCAAGAATACATACTCAAAAATTTCAAACTCCAAACGAGACATGCTGCCTGGCGTTCTATCTGTCACACCCCTATTCCGAACGTAATGGAACTTGTTTCGAGACCTAATTCAATCGTATGCAGATGATAGGTTTTTAAATCCATTTATGATATTAAATTTCCAATATTAATTTCAACGCGTTTTTATCTCGCATGACCAAACGCTACGTCCAATCGTTCTGATACTTGGCGACGTATTATAATTCAATATTAAGTATCCAATGAAACTGGTTTCGTCGAAATCCAAGATTGTGCCCCGAAAGGCTAATTTACAAATTTAAATATTGTTTTATATTTAATAATAGATATTTATTTGATCTATTTATATTTGTAAATAAATTTTACAACTTGAATTCAACAATATTATTTATTAAGGAGTTAACTAAAGTTATTAAATCCATTTAATTAAAATTTAATTGACAATTCAAATATTTAATTATTTATTATATTTGAATTATAAGTTATTAAATTCTAAAATTCAATTATTTTAATATTTGAAATTAATTAAACATTTAAAATCAAATTACCAGAAATTTTGGGTTGTAGCATTCTCCCCCCTTAAATGAATTCCATCCTTGAAATTCCTAAGGAAGAAAATGTTTTCAAACCCTTAAGTTTAGAACTATCAATTAAAATGAGTTATTAAACTTATTTTCAAAACCAATTAGATGTAATAGATTCCAAAGTTTCCAAGTCTTTTAGATTCATTCACCTATACCAACTAGTTCTCTTCTATTCATTTGTTCCCAGATATAACCCAAAAATTAAAAAAAATTAGTTATCAAAATTTTTCTAAAATTCTTAAAAAATTTCTAACTCTTAAATTTACGAAAAATTTCGCCAGCATCTCCTTTGCATGACTCAATTGGAACAACTACAAATCGCCTCTATGGGCTCCAAACCAATCAAAGAAAACAAAAGCCAGATGGCCTCCCATATCTGGGACATAAAATCATCAACCAGTTTAAATTTTCTAAATTTATTATGTACCTTTTTGTGTTTGATTTATATTTTGAAAAATAATTTGTTATCTCTATACAAATGCAGGCGTGCAAGAAGTCAAATAGGAATCTCTTGCTTCCTTGTACTTACATAATGCGACGCCCTACCTCCATACTCACGCTAGCCAAGGACACTATGGGGTAATGCCGTCGACTAGCACGAAGAATTAGGCTGTTGAGGAGCGACCATCTGTGTAATTGCTTTGTGCGAGTACCGATATGTCAGATAAAATAACTTACATTTCATTTCAAGAGGAAATCCGACATATCAAATACAAACTCAAAGCTACCACATAGTGGCTATGTGGACTTCGGAAACAAATATAGAAATAAACATAACACAAATCAGTCACAGATATTCATATCACAAAGGCGGAAACAGATATGAATATAACACATAGAAGTGTACATCAAAGTAGTGGTCAAACTAGATCCACTACATCACAAAAGAATAGGTACATGTGCTAGACAAAAGAATAAGTATACATCAAGGAGTCTATATCTCGAATGTATAAAAACAAAAACTACTAATCTAAAGTAGTTAGCCAAAAATCATATGATGGTCCCAGATAAGAAGTCAAGCAGAAGCACCTGAAATACCTCGGTGTGACCCGAGTATAATTTAAGAAGAAAATAATAAACGGATCAGTCTAGCTATAAATATCAGATAAAATGAGATAGGATAAGAGATATGACCAAAAACGTATGATAACAAAAATGTCATACTGTGTCATGTATACATCAAATAACAACAAAAATCATACAATATCTCAAATCTTCTCAAAACACCAAAAAGAATCACATTCTTTAAATTATTCACCAAAACACAAATATTGATAGAGCTTATCAATGCCAATCGCATAAAAATTGGTGAAACTCAAATTCTAGAAATCATCAACTAGAAATCCAGAAATCACAAAAGGGGGAAGGCCTATCAAAAACGGGAGCATGAAAGCTCACCAACACGTGTATCACAAATGGAATGCTATCCCATAGTCGCTAACCATAAAGCCGGTGCAACGGCGTAGTGCAATAATGGTACGCCCGATGAACCCGAAACTCAAATAATTTGGAACAACGATGTAGTGCAATAACGGTACGCCCGATGAACCCGAAACTCAAATAATTCGGAACAACGACGTAGTGCAATAACGGTACGCCCGATGAACCCGAAACTCAAATAATTCGGAACAACGACGTAGTGCAATAACGGTACGCCCGATGAACCGAACTCCATAAAGCCCATAGGTCGCTAGCCTATAAAAATGAGACGAAGCTCAATAGAACTGGGTACAGTCCCCCATGCGGACAAAGAGACATCGCACATCGTTAGTCTAAACCATAGAATGATCATCATTGATCTATAAGAAGTGTCAATTACACTAAGCTAGTAAATAGATGAGTTTAGTTCATGTCCTATAACCACTGACTTAGCTTAAATATTTACGAACAGATTGTAGATTTCCACTCGAAAATTGTCACGAGAGTTCAATCGAACAAGTCCAAGAATTAACCGACGAAGTAAACGCAAGCGTTTCATACCACTTGTTTTACTAAGCCGTTTAATTAGATTTCTAATACGAGTGAGGTAAAGGTTTGTATATACTAATAGATTGGAAAACGGTTTTAAAAGAAAGTTTGGTATTAAGAATAGTGTTGAAATCGTTTTGATGAAAGAGTTTTAGTATTTACTACTAGTATAGAAACCTTTGAATTTAAAAGTGACAAATCACAGAAATGATTGTTGAAACAATCAATCACCAAAAATTCACATTCGAAGACGTGAATTAAATCCACAGAAATTGATACTGAATCCATCAAAATGGATATTTCCAAAAATCCAAAGAAAGAAGCCATCAAAGTCGATAATAAGTGATAACAACTAACCGGATCAACAAAAATCGATTAAAATTGGAAATCCACTCAAAAACAGCCAAAATAGGCAAATTAAACAGTTCCAGACGTCTGGTAGGTGTTTCCAGACGTCTGGCCCTGGGTTTTGGAAGTATATGAGTTTTTCTCCTTTCTCTTTTTAATTCCAGATCCATTTCAGAGGTCTGAAATTTTCAACCAGACGTCTGAATTTGGTTTCAGACGTTTGGATTTTGTTCCAAACGTCTGGATTTTGTTCTAGACGTTTGGATTTTGTTCTAGACGTCTGGATTTTGTCTCTGCCTTTTTTTTCTATTTCCAGAACCATTTCAGACGTCTGAAATTTCCAACCAGACGTCTGAATTTTGTTTCAGACGTTTGAATTTTTCTACTAGGCTAAAAAACAACCTAGCCTAAAGAGGGCAAGTCCAAACCGAAATGCGATCGAACGAGCGATGGATGCTAGGGATTTGTGCCAATCGACAAACCAGCACTATAGGCTCTTCGATACACCACCAAAAACATGTTCAAACATCCAAGATAGAATCTTTAAAGATTTTGACTTCAAAACACCAAAATTGGAAAATTCACCAAAACAATTCAAATCAAAAGCAAATGAACATGGATAGATGTTAGGAATTCATACCTAACAACAAAGAAAGCTATAGACGTAGATGTGAGTTAAAGAAATCACCTTCAAAAATCAAAAACACGAATGAGAAGCTTTAAAACAAAGGAAAGGCCAATTCTTCTTCAATCTCAACTCAAGAAGCTTCAATCTAAGCTCATAAGAATAATATTTCCTAAGTTAGGTTATAGGAAATTCTGAAATTGAAGAGAGATAGAGATGGAGAAGATGAAGAGGATGCTTACCTAAGCTTCTCTTTTATTTTGGAGCAAGAACTTGAGTTTCCAAATCAAACTAGGGTTTGGAATTTCTATTTCCAATCTTTTTCCCCCATTTCTCTTGAGCTAAAGTGTTAGGAAAAGGAATGAATGAATGAAGAGGAGTTGAGTGGAGTGTTAGGGTATTAGATGGGTTAGTGGGCTGAAACCCAAACCCAAACCCAAAGCCCAAATAGAAAAATAGCAAATTCTACTCAACTCCAAACATATCGATGTTTATACTCAAAAAAGTTGTAAATGTCATTTTGGACTCAATGGAAGTGGTCTCGAGTCCCAATTCGACTATTTACAAAAAGTAACATTTCGGACTTTAATCCGATTAACGATGCTATATTTAAATAAAACATTTAAATATACAATCGTAAAATATGCTGGTTGTTACACATAATCTAAAAGAAAATCAGGCTGACAAAAGCAATGATGTAACTCTACATGTAAAACTGGTCTGATATAAATCTACATACAATCAACAAACATATCTCAATCATATGCGACAAAATACAGAGAATACTCTATAATAGATGCTATATATTCAATTATTTTCAAATGATAAACTTAGATCTATTTACCTGGGTTTTTTCTATTTAAAAATTTATTTTTCAAATTTATCAGACGAGAAAAATCAAAGATCAAAATCAAAATGACAAGGAGGGGATTCCTCCTAATAAAGAACGGTGAAACTCTAGAATCAAAACAACCTGGAATGTCCAGTGGTATTTCGGTTCCTCACAAAAAAATCGACTAGAGTGAATAAATATCATTCCTTTCACAAAATCTTCAAAAATCTTCTTTTTATCAAAAACACCGGGATTTAGGTCCTAATAACAACACTTCAAAATCCTTTCTATAAATTTAAACTTTATAGACAATGGTATATGAAATCATACAACCAATCAATTCAACTCAATCAAATCAAATCAAATCAAATTCCACAAAGGAATAAACTAACATTAACCGTCAATCAAATTCCACAAGAGAAAACTTGTCACTTAACATTGTTTCAAAATGTCAAATGACTAACAAACAAATTTTTTACTTAGGTTCAAAACTTTCTTGTTTTTTCAAAAGTATAGAAAATTATCTAAGCGTACTATTTTGCTCATTAGCCTTTGGTTACTACTTAGCTGATTATCCAAACTCGCTCGAACAAATGAAAAGTTATACTCTTTATTTTATTCGTTTCATAATTACATTAAATTTTTATTCTAAAGTTATACTCAGATAATTACCTAAATCGCTTATAATTTTACTTAGTATTTTAGTCAATACTAAAATTATTTATGAATTATTTCATAAATTCTCACCCAAGTTTCAAAATATTTTATTAATTCATTTCTTTATAGAACATAAATAATAACTTATTTCCACTTTATTTATTTGTATAGTACTCTTCTATGTCCTAAGAGTACATACAAATTTTATTTTACTTTTTTCAAAGATCTGGATGGAGACCAAATTAAATTATGGTTTCTTAAA
This sequence comes from Allium fistulosum, assembly GCA_030737815.1. Classification (NCBI taxonomy): domain Eukaryota; kingdom Viridiplantae; phylum Streptophyta; class Magnoliopsida; order Asparagales; family Amaryllidaceae; genus Allium; species Allium fistulosum. The sequence goes on from CM060904.1 coordinate 643,417,219, forward strand.
ACGGGGCTAACCTATTAACCCTTTTAACTTAGAGTGTTAAAATGAATGATATTTACGGGTTGACCTAATCAGCAAATAGTTGATACTACTTAGATGTTTTAAACAACTATATGGTTTTAATAAAAATAATGTTTTATCAAGACCTTCTTATTTAAATTAACCAATTTAAACTGTGTTAAATAATCCTATATCTTATCTACAGGAGAAAAAATCTTATTTACCAAAACAATCTTTTATTAAATACACTTTTTGTTTGAAATCAATTCCTTTTAAGGGAACTTAAAAATTAAATACCCGGTTTTAAATTTCTGAAACTCATCTTTGAAAGCATACTACATTTTTTTAATATATAATAACTTCAAACAATTTATTTATTAAAACTCACTTTGTGTTTATTTGGATCTGAACTTATTTCGATCACACAATGATAAATATAATAATTTACTAAGTACCCCACACGTCACTTAGAAGATTATTTAGATTACAACAAATCTAATCGAAATGATTTCCTCCTAATTATCACAAAGAAATTGCATTCCATTTAAAATTACTTCCAAAAATATTACTATTTCTTTTCTCAAAAACCTTTTTGAAATTACTTTCAAAAATTCTAGGATTTAGATTCAAAAATTATTTTTAAACACATTTCATAAACTAAATTTTTATAAAAATTCCTTCATATAAAAATTATTCCATGTTATAATAATCTTTCTATATTATAATAGAATTATCTCGAATATTTATTCTCTAAATATCTTATCTCACTGTATAGATTATTTTAACAAATTTTTATTAAATTTTAATCCTTAACCCACCATTATTAAAAGGTGAATTTTCAAGTTAACATTTTCTCTGAATACCTTTACTATCAAATTGTGAAAATTAATTCACAAAAGGTTAGTTTTAAATCAAAGCGATAAATGCTCCTAAATAAAGTAAACAACCAACAATCAATGCTTCTTATTTAAATTAAGCATAACTAAATAACCAACAGTGACAGTAAATAAATATTATCACATTTAAACTGTTTGTGCCAAAAATGGTCACAAACCCCAAGTGTAGTGAAAGCACCAGCGTATGAATACGAATCAACAATATTCACACACAAATCACAGATCTAAGCAAGTAACAAGCAGCAATTAAGAAATAATGAACAGTGACACACAATTTATAGTGGTTCGGCTATCTCCGGCCTACGTCCACTTCAAGGTTTTTATGATTTTATTGCTCGATGCTTGAAGATTACAATTTTGTATCTTGTATTACAACTGATTTGCTGAATCAAGTATGAATTTAAGGCAGCAATGGTGATCTGGAGTAAATCTGGCAGAATCTGGGCGATCTTTAGCTCTTGAAATTGTCCGACCCCTTTTCTGAATGACCTGGGGGTCTATTTATAGGTGTAGGAGGCTGATATTTCGCCTAAACTGAAGGGAGACCAGTTCCAGTACGTCAGGGGGCCCACATGCCCGCTTTCTGGAAATCCGGGCCCACTTTGGGATCGATTCGAAGCTACGTTTGAATCGATCAAGAAATTGTCCAATCAAGCTGAAATTTGGTGAGAACATTCTTCATCATGTGCTCAAGCTTCTGTGAAAATTTCATAGCATTTGGATGTGTAGATCTCAAGTTATGATCGATTCAAGGTTGCATTTCTGGTTGACTAGCCTGGTTCGAATCGATCTAGCTCGAATCGATTCGTTCGAATCGATCCAGCGCACACTTCTGCGATGATGTGGAGCGCCTTCTTCGTATCGATCCTACTTCTATGCCGAGTTGACTGGGTCGACTCCGCGGTTCCAGCTTTTATAACTTGGTGGATTCGATGTAATGGATTCGGGGCTATGACTTCCTCGAATCGATTGGATGAACGTTCTCCTCGAATCGATCGAGGCAGATTAATCGATACGAAGACTTCTTGCTTGAAAGGATTCGAAGATGCTCGCGGGATGGAGTCGAAGCTTTTTAACTATATGGATTCGAAGAGTTTCTCATTAACGGATTCGAAGGCGGGAACGTGAGGGTGGACTCGAACTATCGGAGTCGAACTAGTGCTTGTTCAATGGAGTCGAAGCAAGGCGTATTTCGATGGATTCGAGGCAAGGCTCGTCGTGATCGATTCGAAGTAAGCTCACTTCTCATCGATTCGAACTTATACCACCTTATCCATCTTCTTTTGGCGATATCTTGAGCATACGAACTCGGATTGACTCGAAACTTGGAACGTTGTTTCATCTGGCCTTGCTTGACATGTCTCATCAATTGTAGCCCGATCCGGACTCGGACAAAAATCATCGATATCCATGGCGAACCTGTGATGCACAATCGATGTTCATGACTAATAATCATTGATTTTCAGTTAATCTTTGGGTATCTCGGCTTTGCCAAAAGTTGGGATAACATTTTGCCCCCCAAAACATGCCTTTTTGTTAAAAGGCGTGTTTTGATCAGTCTTAAGTTAAATGCAGTGAGTTCGTGCTTTACTCGTAGCTTATAGCATTTTCAATCAAGTCCATGGCTGTTCGAAGCCGAATTGTTATCAATTTTTTCAAGTGGAAATTAAGAATGAAATTCTACGGTCTCTCCGTACCACTGATGGTCACTCCGGACCCTTGTCAAACCCATTCTTGATTTAGCGATTGAATAGAAAGATCCTATTGCACTCCGGCGTTGCTTTCTATCCCTTGCACTCTGGCCCCAGCTAGGGCGTATAGCGATGTCTTGGTCGCTCTCGACCGATCATAGCCTCTCCGGGCTCATGTTGGATCCCATCCTGTCACTCTCCGGTGAAGGGGAAACAACGTTAAGTGAGTCAATCCTGTCGCTCTCCGGCGAAGCGACTCACCTCCTGCACTTCGGTTCAATGTATCTGAACAATAAGCGATGTCATGACCTGAATCGTCAGTCGATCATAGCCTCTCCGGGCTCATGCTGGATCCCATCCTGTCACTCTCCGGTGAAGGGGAAACAACGTTAAGTGAGTCAATCCTGTCGCTCTCCGGCGAAGCGACTCACTTCCTGCACTCCGGTTCAGTGTATCTGAACATTAAGCGATGTCATGGCCTAAATCGTGGGCCGATCATAGCCTCTCCGGGCTCTTATCGAATCCTGATCCAATCACTCTCCGGTGAATAGGAAACGATGCTTAAGTGAGTTGATCCTGTCGCTCTCCGGCGAAGCAACTCACTTCCTGCACTCCGGATCCTGCCTCTCCGGGTAGGATCATAAAGTGATCATGTTTATATTGATATTTAATGTTTATCCTTTAACTCTCCGGTCAAAGGTTTATTTTAATAAGTGTTTCTTTATTAAATTCAAATCCTAGATGTTCAATCTCAAACACCAAGAAAACAAGATAATGCCTCTCTGGGCGGGGCGGTCTATTTCCATCTCAGAGCATGTCTAGGGATCTCTCCGGTTCCCGTACATGAGTAAGTGGAATAGCCGTTTTATTTTGGAAATCAGATCTAAGAAAACTAATCGACCAGAGTCCAAATCTTGAACCTGGCCCTTGCCATCACAATCAGTTGATGACGAGTCGTGATCCCGATCCAGGATCATTCCTGTTTGGTTGATGCGGTAGTTGTTCGGGCCTAACCACCGTCGTACGTTCTCTGACATACTGCGGCAATCTACCACTCCTGGCATGTTCTTCCACCTCATCCTTCAGGTGGCGGCATTCATCGGTAGTGTGCCCATCCAGCTCATGGAATAGGCAATATTTTCCGGTTCTACGTTCCCGCTCTGTGGGGTCTCTCCTTGGTGGCTTTCGATAGGGGAGTTGCCCCCGAGTTTCAGTGTAAATTCGTTCAAGTCCTGCCACCAAGTCTATGTACTGCCTGAATCTAGGCTCTCGGAATTTCTTCCGTTTGTCAGGACCATCAGGTGCATCATCCTGCTTTCTCTTCCCTTTGTCTGCCCTGGACTGTTCCCTGGCGGTTCCTTCGCCTTGTGCAACATTTATTTCCTGCCTCTCGGCTCGTGATTCCTCTAATCGAATGAATTTTTCAGCTTCATGGAAAAACTCTCCAAGATCTTGCGGTGGATCTTTAGTCAAAGAGTCTTTGAATTCGGTGCCTTCTCCAACTCCTGCCACCGCCGCCATCAAAATCATCGATGGGTCCGGGCGATCTACAGAAGTCACCGTTGCATTAAATCGTAACAAAAAATCTTTTATGGACTCTCCGGTCCTTTGTTTTATCGATGCCAGAGTCATCACGCTCTTAGGTCGCGTCACGTGGACCCTAAACTGCTTCATGAAGCAATCCACAAGCTCGCCCCATGTCCTGATTGATCCGGTTTCTAGCTGCCTAAACCAAAGCGCAGCCAAATCTGATAGGAATAAGGGGAAACATCGTGCCATCACTTCCTCGGATGCTCCCAGCACTTCCATGTGCCTGATATATCTGGTGATATGCATAGTCGGGTCTGACTTTCCATCATAAGGATTCAGCGTTGGTAGTTTGAACTTCGGAGGGTTCATTGCATTCCTGATATTCGGAGCGAACGGACTCCGACTAACTTCTTCCAATCCTCCTCCTGAAAACCCTCCTCTCATGAGTCGTCTCACTAGGCCGATCATTCTTTCATCTCCATCTAGGGGTTGCCCCCTTGTCATGTTTCTGTCTTGCCCTCCGAGTCTCGTAGGGAATTCTGGTACGTACTCTTCGGGCGGCTCGTTAGCATTTGTGTTGGCCCTAGCCGGTTGAGCTCCTTCCAAAGGTACTTCTGCGTTGGATCCTGCGGGCCTGCCCCCAAGCCCTTGTTGATTGCCTTCTAGTTCTGTATTCTGTCCTTCATTGGGTTCCATAGCCCTAGCTCCTTGTTCCATATTCACAGCCGTTGTAGCTGGTCCAGGGTTCTGCGTCCCTGCAGCTCTCATCTGCTCGAAGAAATTCTGCAGCATCTCTTGTTGGCTTTTCATCATTCTTTCCTGCATTAAGTTATTCATCGCTTCCATCTCATCTCTAGTAATGTAGATCGAAGCTTGTCCTTCTCCAGCGCCAGAGGATGCCTCTTGACTTCCTGCCTGTTGGCTCCTCTCAGTTCTTTGTCTAGTTTGTCGAGTTATTGCAGAGTCAAATCTGAATCCTTAAAATTTCAAATCTAAACTTCGAATCTGGTGTAGCGGGTGCTAGTTGTTCTCAGTGAAAGCACCAAAGTGTTTGTGCCAAAAATGGTCACAAACCCCAAGTGTAGTGAAAGCACCAGCGTATGAATACGAATCAACAATATTCACACACAAATCACAGATCTAAGCAAGTAACAAGCAGCAATTAAGAAATAATGAACAGTGACACACAATTTATAGTGGTTCGGCTATCTCCGGCCTACGTCCACTTCAAGGTTTTTATGATTTTATTGCTCGATGCTTGAAGATTACAATTTTGTATCTTGTATTACAACTGATTTGCTGAATCAAGTATGAATTTAAGGCAGCAATGGTGATCTGGAGTAAATCTGGCAGAATCTGGGCGATCTTTAGCTCTTGAAATTGTCCGACCCCTTTTCTGAATGACCTGGGGGTCTATTTATAGGTGTAGGAGGCTGATATTTCGCCTAAACTGAAGGGAGACCAGTTCCAGTACGTCAGGGGGCCCACATGCCCGCTTTCTGGAAATCCGGGCCCACTTTGGGATCGATTCGAAGCTACGTTTGAATCGATCAAGAAATTGTCCAATCAAGCTGAAATTTGGTGAGAACATTCTTCATCATGTGCTCAAGCTTCTGTGAAAATTTCATAGCATTTGGATGTGTAGATCTCAAGTTATGATCGATTCAAGGTTGCATTTCTGGTTGACTAGCCTGGTTCGAATCGATCTAGCTCGAATCGATTCGTTCGAATCGATCCAGCGCACACTTCTGCGATGATGTGGAGCGCCTTCTTCGTATCGATCCTACTTCTATGCCGAGTTGACTGGGTCGACTCCGCGGTTCCAGCTTTTATAACTTGGTGGATTCGATGTAATGGATTCGGGGCTATGACTTCCTCGAATCGATTGGATGAACGTTCTCCTCGAATCGATCGAGGCAGATTAATCGATACGAAGACTTCTTGCTTGAAAGGATTCGAAGATGCTCGCGGGATGGAGTCGAAGCTTTTTAACTATATGGATTCGAAGAGTTTCTCATTAACGGATTCGAAGGCGGGAACGTGAGGGTGGACTCGAACTATCGGAGTCGAACTAGTGCTTGTTCAATGGAGTCGAAGCAAGGCGTATTTCGATGGATTCGAGGCAAGGCTCGTCGTGATCGATTCGAAGTAAGCTCACTTCTCATCGATTCGAACTTATACCACCTTATCCATCTTCTTTTGGCGATATCTTGAGCATACGAACTCGGATTGACTCGAAACTTGGAACGTTGTTTCATCTGGCCTTGCTTGACATGTCTCATCAATTGTAGCCCGATCCGGACTCGGACAAAAATCATCGATATCCATGGCGAACCTGTGATGCACAATCGATGTTCATGACTAATAATCATTGATTTTCAGTTAATCTTTGGGTATCTCGGCTTTGCCAAAAGTTGGGATAACATAAACAAACACACTTTATAATTATATTAAGTTTTAAAAATTATTACTTTATATATAAAATAATCCTGGGAAAAATTTTAAATTTGCCAAATTTCCAAAAAATTTCAATATCATGTATGTTGGCCTTGGTCGAGTGTTTAAAAATCCCTATCGATCTCGTGGCATCCCACATCTCGACCAGAATTCACAAAAACCCAATATACCAATTAACATAATATGTTTTTATAACATTAACAAATACGCTCTCGTATATACAATACTCTCAAACTCATTCTAGGGTGTCTCTTACCCTATCTCTAATGAGCCAAACCCTACCAAAACCATGGTTCTCGCTTAACCTCGTGCTCTGATACCATTGTGTAACGACCCGCCTTTTTGACCATCGAAAGTCGACACAAAACGCAACCACTGCGTTCCAATGTCACGCATCCAATTGACAAAAGGGTAGATTGTTAGGGTAAATAAAAAGAAAAGAACAGAGAATAGAGAAAAACAGAATCTCACAGGAGAACCGACAATATATAATATAACATGGATAGTAGAAACTGTCACTCCAAAAATACAGAGTATATCAGAGTTAAAAATAGATCTTATCAGCTGGACAGTTATAAAATCCCGACCTTGCAAATGCCAATAGGTATACCACATAATACGACGGAAAATAAAATACTACGATAGGTGAATCTTCAGCTCCCCTCCACGATCTCCAAAACTTCAAAGACAACCTGGGAAAATACTCGGTTTAACTCGAGCATTATAAATAAATAACACCCGGATCTATCTGGAAATACCAGCATGAGATAATTCAAATAATGGGGAAACATATAAAGTTTTGTAAGACCACGCCGCTAACGCGGAATGGGTTTTCACCTTACAAGAATAACATCCATAAAGGCAAGAGCAGAAATAAACATCAGGAATAAATCCAAATATGAATGGGCATTGTAACGACCCGTATTTTTACGGATCGAAACATCGTAAAACAGTTGACATTTGGTCGCATTTGTGATAAGTCGTCCTGAGTTTAAGTCCTAAGTCGTGACCGAGTTAAGGAATTCGGCGAGTTAGGTGATAAGTCGTTTAAAAGTTAAGTCGTGGTAGCTTAGGTCGTAGGGTGTTGGAGCGACTTAAGGTAGTGGACGACCTAAGGGGTAGGTCGGCGATGACCTAAGGAAGCTGGGTTAGCAGTGGGACGACCTATAGAATTTGGCAACCTAAGATTAGTAAGCGACTTAGGAATTTGGGGTGACCCAAGAAAAAGTTAAGTGTTAGGTCAGCTGGGCGAGTTAACGACCTAAGGAATTGACCGACTTAAGACATAGACGACTTAAGGAGTTAACGACCTAAAGGATTGAGCTAGTTAGGAAGTTAGGTCGTTTGAGCGACTTAAGGATTTTAGGTCGTAAGTTGTTATGTCGTGAGGCGATAGGTCGTAGGTCGAAGTTAACTCAGCAAGTGTTAAGTCGAGCATGAGTTTAGGTCGTCTGTATTAAGTTGTAGACGACTTAGGTGTTAGTTGTTAAGTCGTATAGTTGCTAAATCATTAAGGCGTAACTCTGTTGAGTTGTTAGGTCGGCTACCCTGTCAAGTCGGAGACCCTGTTAAGTCCTAGATCGTGGGTTTGAAGATCGGATGGTCTGTTAGGTCGTGTAGTAGCTATGTCGCGTGCTTATGCTAAGTCGTTGGGTCGGTGGATGTTATGTCGCGCAGAGGGTTAGGTCGTGAGTTCTGTAGGTCGTAGGTCGGAGGGTCTTTGTTAAGTCAGCGACGACTTAAGGGGCGGACGACCTAAAAATCTGCCTATAAATACTTGTCTATTTCTTCATTTTTGGGATCCGGATTTCGAAGCGACGAAGTGCTGCCATTTTGAGAGCTCGACTTCTACACTTCTTCACTTCATTTCCTCCACTCTAATCTAGTGATTCCTTCCATCCATATTGAAGATCAAATCGAAGATCGAAGAGCTTAGATTGAACATCTACATTCTTCGAAGAGAGATTTCATCGTTTGAAGCGGATTGGTGATAGATCAAGTTAGATCCTTCGCTGTCCAGATCTGAAGTGTGTTGCTTTTGGGTTGTTTAGGTGATTTGGTGAGTGGTGATTATCTCTCACACGGATCCAAAGGAGTATATCGGATCGTTGGTTTGATTTTGGTGTAAAGTAGGGATTTTCATGCATCTTTGTAAACTTAAGTATAGATTCATATAGATCCATTGTTTATGATGATTTGGCATCCATTTTACTACATGTTAACCTATGCAAGTTCATTCATCAAGATTATAGAGACATTGCTCATGTTTTCATGCTTGTTAGACTTTTGACTCTTTAATTACGAAATTGCCATTATTGTTATAATTGTCCATTTAGCTCATATTTGAATGCTTGTTTACTTGGATTAATGTTTGATTTGATTGATTGCTATGAATTAGATGATTGATGATTTGATTTAGACCGAAGATGATTCAAAAGCTAAGAGAAAGGCTCTTGAATCGAGAAAGCTGCTCGTGGCATATGTAGCGGATGATGAAGCTCTTATGCATAGATTCGATAATGATGATGTTGAGATGAAGCTTTGCGAGGATGTGATGAAGCGAAGCATGCGATGAAGATAGTCTTGGTCTAATCCAGACGGGATCATTCTAAGCATGTTGTTAACTCGGTGATATGGTTCAAGTTTGAGGATAATGGATGCTCGAGAGGCGCTTGAGCTAGTATGGAAATAGTCGTCGAGGAGGATGACTAGAAGGCTGAGATTCCATTGTTGTTGAAGGTTCTAGCATGCTCAAAGCAAGAGTACGTTGGGCAGATTCGATAGTCCCTGAAGGCTACGGATTGGTAGTCAAGTACTCTGGGCAGATTCGATAGTCCTAGGCACGGGTCACGATGACGTGCGGGAGTTATGTCTAGAACCGGGGTTTCCATTAGCCCTTGACGGACGGTTGAAAGAATGTGCCGGTCATTCAATTAACGGTGATATCAAAGCAATGATAACAGTGATAGTCAGAGTCATGGATGTTTGGTTGTATCGTCATTCGGTCTCAAGAGTGGTATTTTCTGGGTGCTTATCTGATCTTGGTTTAGGCCTTGGGCGTTTGTACTTGGAAAACATCGCCCTTGACTCGAGTGATAAATGCTTTACCTTAAATTGTGTGCTTTGCTATGTTTGCTTCTACTTAATGTGTGTCTGGGGGCTATCACTGTAGAAAGAGGTGGAGTGGGAGGATTGTATTCCTATTCCTTTTCCTTTATGCTCTTTTGGTATGTTGTTAGTTAATTTACTGCTCACTAAGACTGTTGTCTGACTCAGGGCTTTATGTTTTAACTCTTATTGCCTTGGGCTGTTCGTCCATTTTGGGACGGGCAGACTAGGTAGCAGGTGACAGGTGATGTTCTTGCTTTCCACGGTGTTGATATCGAAGATGAGCTAGAGGGTTGCATATTATCTTCTTATTATATGTACTGGATGTTCCGCTGTTTGTATATTCTCTGAGTGTTGTAGTGAGGCTTGATGTATTGACTATTCGGATGTCTGTATTCAACTATTATGAAGTTTTATATGATGATATTTTGTTCTGTAAAGCTTCACTATACATATGTTCTATTGTATTTTGTCCATGCGCTGTGAGTAATACGATAGATTCTGTTATTTTAATTTACCCTGGCAATCGTCCATGGTCGCCTGGCACACTTTACAGCGCACTATCTCTAGGTTCAGTGCAGGGATCATGGGCGGTCGTCACATTTGGTATCAGAGCTTTGGTTAATCGATTTTACCCAACGCTCGCTGACGTAACTACGTATGAGAGACGTAATTGTATTTTGATGGATGATTACTATATATAATATAGTAGCTTAGTAGAGTTTGAGTCCTTTATGCAGTTGTTTCTCTAGGTGTGCTAATCATTCCTTTTTATAGATATTGAGAATGAGTCGAAGAGGGAGACCAGCTGCTAGGGAAGGCCGTGCTACTGAAGGGGCTGCTGATTATGCAGCTATGTTCGAAGCTATGATGACTTCGATCATGAGAAGAATACCAGTTCCGGGGGCTGCAGTAGATGTTGGGGTTCAAGTTCAAACTCCAAAACCGGTGGATTTTGCTAAGCTGTGCAAAGATTATACTGCTCTTGGGGGGAAAGTTTTCTTTGGAACAGAATCAACTATTGAGGTCCAAAGGTGGATAGATGCTTGTAGAAGGATCTTTGGTGACTTGGGAATTGAGGATGCGACTAAGAGGAAGTTAGCATCAAGGCAGCTTCAAGGGAGAGCCTCTGATTGGTGGAACTCTATTACCATCAATACGCCGGAGGAAGAGATTACTTAGGAGCAATTCCAAGCCAGATTTGAAGCTAAGTTCATTTTTACAGCTCAGAAGTCTGTTCTGTTCAAGAAGTTTGTGTAGCTCAAGCAAGGTGGAAGACCAGTTCTTGAGTATGTTTCTGAGTTTGAAGCTTTGTCTAAGTATGCCCGGTCATATATTGAATCTGCTTATCAGAAGAATGAGAAGTTTGTGACAGGCTTGGACAGTTAACTTGGGAGGCAGTTAGTGGATCATTTGGACGATTTATTTGAGAAGCTTGTGGAGAAAGCTCTTAGGCATGAGAGTCTCTTTCCTAAGGAAGGATCTGTTGTTGATGTAACCAGGGAAGAATCTAAACCCCAGCAGGGTGGAAATAAGAAGAGGAAGCAGCAGTAGAAAAAGGGTAAGGATGGCCAGAAGAAGCCGAAAGGCGAGGTGACCTGTTAATTGTCAGCAGAAGGGCCATTTCTCTAAGGATTGTAAGAATCCGAAGGTACCGATGAAGTGTCACAACTGTGACAAGCCGGGGCATATCAGGAAGAATTGTCCAGAACCGCGGAAGGACAAGCAGATTGTGCAAGCTTATGCTTTGGGAGTTGTCCCATCGTCTTCAAAAGCTCCTACCGCTGAAGAGAAAGGAAAGAGTGTGGTGGTTCAAGGTACTCTTTTCCTATGTGGTGTTCCAGTTAGAGTTCTGTTTGATACTGGGGCGTCGCATTCGTTTGTTTGTAGTGAACTTGTAGGCCGGTTAGGTTTGGAACCGGATATTGTTGATAGGCCATTGGTTGTGACTAATCCAGTTGGGGGTTCGTCTTGTTTGTGTATGTTATGCCGTGGTCTAGTTGTATCGAGTCATTATTGCTCTTTTGTTTGTGATTGTTTTGTTCTGAACTTTGCGGGGTTCGGAATTATTTTGGGTATGGACTGGCTTAGGAAGTATGCGGCAAAGGTTGATTGCGAGAGGTTGGAAGTGACAGTCGAGAATGTGGAGGGGCGAAAGATTGTGATACGATGTAAGCATGAAGAAGGCGTCTTCATGAGCTTCATGTATTCGCTGGTTGTTCCACGGGATGGACTGTCATCTGTGCCGGTCGCTAATGGATTTGAGGATGTCTTTGACGAGGTCAAAGGGTTACCACCGCATAGAGAGATCGAGTTTCGTATAGATCTAGTTGAAGGAGCCAGACCTATTGTGATGCCTCTTAGGCGGATGGCGCCTAGGGAACAGCATAAGTTGAAGGTGCAAGTTGATGATCTTTTGCAGAAAGGATTCATTCGGCGTAGTGTGTCCGAATGGGGTGCACCAGTTGTGTTCGCAACCAAAGCAGATGGATCGTTGAGGTTGTGTGTGGATTATCGTGAGCTGAATAAGGTGACTAAGAAGAACAAGTATCCATTGTCGATAATAGATGACTTGTTTGATCAGCATCACGAAGCTAAGGTGTTTTCTCAGATGGATTTGGCAACGGGATTTCACCAGTTGAGAGTGGCTAAGGATAGTGTGCCGAAGACTGCTTTTAGGACACCATCTGGTTTCTTTGAGTGGTTGGTAATGCCGTTTGGATTGACTAACGCACCAACATATTTTGTGGATCTTATGAATAGAGTATTCAGAGATCAGTTGAACAAGTTCGTGCTTGTGTTCGTGGATGATATTCTGATTTACTCCAGAACTGAGGAAGAGCACAAGACGCACTTGCATATTGTTTTGGAAATCTTGCAGAAACATCAACTGAAGGCTAAGTTTTCGAAGTGTCACTTCTGGAAGAGTGAAGTGAGGTTCTTAGGCCATGTTATCTCTGGAAATGGAATAGCGGTTGATCCCGCTAAGGTGGAAGCAATCCAGGATTGGGTTAGACCTAAGAATGCAACGGATATGAGAAGTTTTCTTGGATTAGCAGGATATTATCGAGGGTTTATCAAAGACTTCTCCAAGGTGGCTGCACCATTGACAGGATTGACGAAAAAGAACCAAGTGTTCAGATGGGATGCTAAGTGTGAGCAAGCTTTCGGAATCCTGAAAGAATGACTGACAAGTGCTCCTGTTTTGACTATTCCAAGTGGGAATGATGAGATGGTGGTTTACACCGACGCATGTGGTACTGGACTTGGAGCAATGCTGATGCAGAGAGATAAAGTTGTTGCGTATGCAAGTCGACAACTGAAGCCGCATGAAAGGAATTACCCGACTCATGATTTGGAGTTAGCGGCGATTGTTTTTGCTCTAAAGATGTGGAGACATTATCTATTGGGAGTTCGATTCGAGTTGTTTACAGATCACAAGTCGTTGAAGTATCTTTTCTCCCAAAAGGATTTGAATCTTCGGCAGCAACGATGGCTAGAGTTTTTAGCATAATATGATTTTGGTATAGCTTATGCTCCGGGAAAAGTTAACGCAGTGGCAGATGCGTTAAGTCGAAGACATGCGGGATTGGGAACCATGTTTTCAGAATGGAAGAGACTCGAGTATTTAGCTAGATTTGACTTCAGGCCTAGATGTGAAATGGAACCTGAGATGTTGGCAAACTTATCAATAAGACCGACTCTTGTGGAGAGGATTGGCGAGAGTCAAAAGCGAGATGATAAGATTGTCAAGATTATCCGTGATTTGGAATCTGGATTGGACCCAGAAAAGGATAAAAGATTCGAGGTCGATCGAGAGGGTTGGCTTCGGAAGCAAGGACGACTAGTTTTTCCCGTTATAGATGAATTGAGGAGTGAAGTTCTGAAGGAAAGTCATCACTCAAAGTTGACAATTCATCCAGGTGGAAATAAGATGTATCGGGATATTAAGAGAACCTATTACTGGGAAGGTATGAAGAAGGATGTTGGAAATTTTATTTCCAAGTGCATGAACTGCTAGTTGGTAAAAGCCGAATAGAAGAAGCCAAGTGGATTGCTTCAGCCATTAGAAATTCCTACATGGAAGTGGGAACAAATATCGATGGATTTTATTGATGGGTTACCTAGAACTAGAGCGGGAAATGAAGGGATTTGGGTCATTATAGATCGTTTGACTAAGAGTGCAAGATTTATTCCTGTTCGATCGACTAGGACTGCATCAAAGTTGGCTGAGTTGTATGTTAAGTGGATAGTTCGATTCCATGGTATTCCGAAGAGTATAGTGAGCGATCGAGATCCATTGTTCACTAGTGGATTTTGGAAAAGCTTCCAGGAAGTTTTGGGAACCGAGTTGTGTTTGAGTACAGCTTATCACCCTCAAACAGATGGTCAGACCGAGAGAGTCAACCGAGTTTTGGAAGATCTCCTCAGAGCTTGTGTTTTGGATTTCGGAGGATCGTGGGAAGATCACCTTCATTTGGTGAAGTTTTCATACAACAACAGTTATCAGTCAAGCATTGGTATGGCACCGTATGAGGCATTGTATGGAAGACCGTGTAACTCTCCAACATGTTGGTTAGAGACGGGAGAAAAGTTGATGCTTGGGCCAGAAATGATTCGACAGACTTCGGATTGTATAGAGATCATTCGGCAACGAATGAAGGCAGCCCAAGATCGTCAGAAAAGTTATGCTGATAAGCATCGTAAGGATTTGAAATTCGACGTAGGTGATATGGTTTTTGTGAAGATTTCTCCACTGAATAATGTTATTCGATTCGGGAAGAAAGGAAAATTGACTCCGAGATTTGTTGGACCATTCCCGATTATCGAGCGAACTGGAAAGCTCGCCTACAGATTGGATTTACCAGAGAAGATGTCGGGTGTGCACAATGTTTTTCACGTATCGTATCTACGGAAGTATGTGCACGACTCGAATACAGTGGTTTCTACTGATAGCTGTGAAGATTTCGAAGTTGATCCAGTCGATAGGAGACCTCGTAAGCCGCTTCGTGTTGTGGAAACTGACACGAAACAGCTTAGGAGGAAGGTAGTTAAGTTGCTCAAGATACAATGGAGTGAATATGATAACGACTGTACGTGGGAGGTGGAAGAGAGGATGAAGGCAGCTCATCCTGAACTCTTCAAGGTATGGCCCTAAGGTGTCGTGTCATCTCACGATATTGTAACTTGTTCTAGTTTTAGAATTCTGCATGCTAAGCTAGAATTGGATGAATAGTTGTTGATTGCTATGGATGGTAGGCATGCAGAATAGTCTTTGATTGCCTTGTTTGTTTGGAATTTCGGGGGCGAAATTCCTAAGGGGGAGAGAATGTAACGACACGTATTTTTACGGATCGAAACATCGTAAAACAGTTGACATTTGGTCGCATTTGTGATAAGTCATCCTGAGTTTAAGTCCTAAGTCGTGACCGAGTTAAGGAATTCGGCGAGTTAGGTGATAAGTCGTTTAAAAGTTAAGTCGTGGTAGCTTAGGTCGTAGGGTGTTGGAGCGACCTAAGGTAGTGGACGACCTAAGGGGTAGGTCGGCGACGACCTAAGGAAGCTGGGTTAGCAGTGGGACGACCTATAGAATTTGGCAACCTAAGATTAGTAAGCGACTTAGGAATTTGGGGTGACCCAAGAAAAAGTTAAGTGTTAGGTCGGCTGGGCGAGTTAATGACCTAAGGAATTGACCGACTTAAGACATAGACGACTTAAGGAGTTAACGACCTAAGGGATTGAGCTAGTTAGGAAGTTAGGTCGTTTGAGCGACTTAAGGATTTTAGGTCGTAAGTTGTTATGTCGTGAGGCGATAGGTCGTAGGTCGAAGTTAACTCGGGAAGTGTTAAGTCGAGCATGAGTTTAGGTCGTCTGTATTAAGTCGTAGACGACTTAGGTGTTAGCTGTTAAGTCGTAGAGTTGCTAAATCATTAAGGCGTAACTCTGTTGAGTTGTTAGGTCGGCTACCCTGTCAAGTCGGAGACCCTGTTAAGTCGTAGATCGTGGGTTTAAAGATCGGATGGTCTGTTAGGTCGTGTAGTAGCTATGTCGCGTGCTTATGCTAAGTCGTTGGGTCAGTGGATGTTATGTCGCGCAGAGGGTTAGGTCGTGAGTTCTGTAGGTCGTAGGTCGGAGGGTCTTTGTTAAGTCGGCGACGACTTAAGGGGCGGACGACCTAAAAATCTGCCTATAAATACTCGTCTATTTCTTCATTTTTGGGATCTGGATTTCGAAGCGACGAAGTGCTGCCATTTTGAGAGCTTGACTTATACACTTCTTCACTTCTTTTCCTCCACTCTAATCTAGTGATTCCTTCCATCCATATTGAAGATCAAATCGAAGATCGAAGAGCTTAGATTGAACATCTACATTCTTCGAAGAGAGATTTCATCGTTTGAAGCGGATTGGTGATAGATCAAGTTAGATCCTTCGCTGTCCAGATCTGAAGTGTGTTGCTTTTGGGTTGTTTAGGTGATTTGGTGAGTGGTGATTATCTCTCACACGGATCCGAAGGAGTATATCGGATCGTTGGTTTGATTTTGGTGTAAAGTAGGGATTTTCATGCTTCTTTGTTAACTTAAGTATAGATCCATATAGATCCATTGTTTATGATGATTTGGCATCCATTTTACTACATGTTAACCTATGCAAGTTCATTCATCAAGATTATAGAGACATTGCTCATGTTTTCATGCTTGTTAGACTTTTGACTCTTTAATTACGAAATTGCCATTATTGTTATAATTGTCCATTTAGCTCATATTTGAATGCTTGTTTACTTGGATTAATGTTTGATTTGATTGATTGCTATGAATGAGATGATTGATGATTTGATTTAGACCGAAGATGATTCAAAAGCTAAGAGAAAGGCTCTTGAATCGAGAAAGCTGCTCGTGGCATATGTAGCGGATGATGAAGCTCTTATGCATAGATTCGATAATGATGATGTTGAGATGAAGCTTTGCGAGGATGTGATGAAGCGAAGCATGAGATGAAGATAGTCTTGGTCTAATCCAGACGGGATCATTCTAAGCATGTTGTTAACTCGGTGATATGGTTCGAGTTTGAGGATAATGGATGCTCGAGAGGCGCTTGAGCTAGTATGGAAATAGTCGTCGAGGAGGACGACTAGAAGGCTGAGATCCCATTGTTGTTGAAGGTTCTAGCATGCTCAAAGCAAGAGTACGTTGGGCAGATTCGATAGTCCCTGAAGGCTACGGATTGGTAGTCAAGTACTCTGGGTAGATTCGATAGTCCTAGGCACGGGTCACGATGACGTGCGGGAGTTATGTCTAGAACCGGGGTTTCCATTAGCCCTTGACGGACGGCTGAAAGAATGTTCCGGTCATTCAATTAACGGTGATATCGAAGCAATGATAACAGTGATAGTCAGAGTCATGGATGTTTGGTTGTATCGTCATTCGGTCTCAAGAGTGGTATTTTCTGGGTGCTTATCTGATCTTGGTTTAGGCCTTGGGGGTTTGTACTTGGAAAACATCACCCTTGACTCGAGTGATAATTGCTTTACCTTAAATTGTGTGCTTTGCTATGTTTGCTTCTACTTAGTGTTTGTCTGGGGGCTATCACTGTAGAAAGAGGTGGAGTGGGAGGATTGTATTCCTATTCCTTTTCCTTTATGCTCTTTTGGTATGTTGTTAGTTAATTTACTGCTCACTAAGACTGTTGTCTGACTCAAGGCGTTATGTTTTAACTCTTATTGCCTTGGGTTGTTCGTCCATTTTGGGACGGGCAGACTAGGTAGCAGGTGACAGGTGCTGTTCTTGCTTTCCACGGTGTTGATATCGAAGACGAGCTAGAGGGTTGCATATTATCTTCTTATTATATGTACTGGATGTTCCGCTGTTTGTATATTCTCTGAGTGTTGTAGTGAGGCTTGATGTATTGACTATTCGGATGTCTGTATTCAACTATTATGAAGTTTTATATGATGATATTTTGTTCTGTAAAGCTTGACTATACATATGTTCTATTGTATTTTGTCCATGCGCTGTGAGTAATACGATAGATTCTGTTATTTTAATTTACCCTGGCAATCGTCCATGGTCGCCTGGCACACCTTACAGTGCACTATCTCTAGGTTCAGTGTAGGGATCATGGGCGGTCGTCACAGGCATAATTAATATTAAAACTAGACTTGAAAGAATGGAAATAAACCGAATAAAATCCAAATTAGATAGAATGGACAGAACAAGGAAAACATTCCAACTTGATAGAATGGACTAAATAAGGTAATAATCCAAACTTGATAGAATGTACTGAAAAAGGTAACAGTCCAACATTATAGAATGGACTAAATCAATACTTAAATGTCGTGATGAGGAGTTGGCTCTAGTCGTGGCAATTTAAAGCTAAAAAAGATGCTGGGATATGAATCAAATAAGGAAAGGAAGTTCTCCAACAAATGACAAGGAAGGTGCACCCTTCTTGGAGTATACCTCTAGTAATGTACTCCTGAGAAGCTCATATACTCCGTGATACTTCTCGGATAATACCAAGCCGGACCCCACGAGACCTTACCGATAATCCAAATATTTCCACATCTAAGTGCACAACCAAATCCAAATTAGATGAGATGTGAAAAATACCCTTTTGATGGGAGCAACCCCATATAACTTGGCTACATCACGCGCTTTCGGTTTAGTCATTTTCGACAAAGTATAGCTACGCTCAATGGAGCAATAAGTCGTTTTTAAGGTGACGATACACCATGAAGAAAGCTGAATATGATAATTAATAAATCAACTATCGGGGACAATTAAAATGATAGTATATGAAAATTAAATTTCATTTATACCACCACTCTTTGATTCCAGACAAGTCCTATCTCTTGGTTGAAAATGAAGCCGGGTAAGATGAGGTAGTGTTACCTCTAGGCATCACCTTGACGACATCTTTAACTTTCGAGATAGAAACGAGTCCAAGCCTTAACGTTTAGCATTAAATGCATGACAAGATCCTTTCCATATAAGCGGTATGGATTACGGAACTATTGTTCTATAACCAAAATCGAACTTTACCTCTTTTTTTAAAAAAACCTAAACTTGTGCTTGATTCCCATATTGGTAAAATACTTTTAGAATTAGTTCCTGATTGTTAAAATGTTAAGAGAATAATTTTTCCAATTGCGCGACCCCGAAGGTTAACCAACATCAGGCCAAACACCCAGAAGATTATCCAACTTAACATCCCAATAATCGAGTTCCAATTCCTTTTTATAACTTTAAAACAATATTAATTATCCCGAAATATAATTTATCACATTTAAAATCTCTTTTAAATAAACAAATCCATTATCTTTAATAATATAGATAATATTTCCAAATACTTATATAACATTGGTAAATTAACTTTAATTTTTTTATTAAATCGGTTTATTAACTTTAAATCAGTTGATTAATGCAATTTTATTATATTAGATAATTTACTTTAATCACTTTTATTAAATCGATCAACTGACTTTAAATATCATTAATTACAAAGATTAATTAAATACAAATAATCATTAGTTAAAATGAATAAATCATCTCAAACACCATTTATTAAAATGATAAGTAATTTTAAATTCCATTAATTAAAACAATTATTTAAGTTAAAAAATCATAAATTAATTAGATTAATTAAATTCAAACCTCATTAGTTAAAACGATTAATTAAAATATCATTTGTTAAAATGACTTATTTAATTATAAAACATCATCAACTAAAAAGATTTAACTAAATTCCAAATACCATTAGTTAAAACAATTTATTGAATTTAAAACGATCATTAATTAAAATGTTTAATAAATTTCAAATATCACTATTTAAAATGGTAAATTACTTTTAAATTCATTAATTAAAATGATTCAACTAAATTCCAAATATCATTAGTTAAAACAATTAATCAAATTTAAAACAATCATTAATTAAAATAATTAATTAAATTCAAATATCACTATTTAAAATGATTAATTACTTCTAAATATCATTAATTAAAATGATTATTAATTTCAATTATCATTAATTAAAATAAATAATTTAATTAAACTCAAATAATCATTAGTTAAAACGATTAGTTAAGTATAAACATCAATAGCAAAAACGATCAATTAAATCTAAAGATAAACCAATTTTAAAACATTATTTATTAAATTGGTTAATCAATCTCAAAATCATTAAACAAAATGATTAACCACTTATTATTATCATTAATCAAAATGATTAATGAATGTTAACGTTCTGTATAGTGGAAACACAAGCTCAAGTTCATATGACAGAGATTTAGGGATGGAATTTAATAAATGATGATTTAGGGATGGAAACACAAGCTCAAGTTTGGAAAGCCCCTTAGGGTCTCTCTACTAATTTTCCCTACAAAACAATGGTTATGTATAATATATAGACAATCATATGAGTTTATAACGATCAAATTAATATGTCATCCATTTTCCAAACGAAAATTCAACCAAACAATCAATCAAATAATTAATTAATATCCAAGCAATCAATAAACGTTTATAACATCATTGATATGGTAAAGTAAAATTTACTATAGGTTAAACTCACATTGGTTTTCGTTTTCGCTGAAGCGTCCCAATTTGGACTAAAATCGAACGGTCGTCCGAATTTAGCCTTAATTTTCACTTGCTTCGAACCAAACTAATTCCATCGTGAAGATCTCAACGACACGAGTCCAATGTAAAAAAAATGCATTCGAATCCTACCTCGTATGTAGGAGTTGTACGATTTATAAGTTATCGGATTAAATTAAAATTAACAACTTTAAATTAATTACCAGTTTACCTCTCCACTCTTCTTCTTCCATTCCCTTTCTCAAAAACGTGCATGTAGATATCCAAACCCATTCCCACATGCACAAAAAACAATTAACACCGAGCATTGCTCCGCTAAACGATGAACCGACTTCGCCATTAGCTTTCTCTCGCCGAATGAGACTCAACGGTCCCCATCACGCCTCACGCACTCGCCTCTATCAGAAAGCGACCTAATGGTCGACTTTCCACCACCATGTTAGGACGCGATCCCCCATGGCCGGCCGAACAACCCAAATATTTGGCTGATGCACCCCCTTCCAACGACAAACCCAATTCCGAACTCTGTTCATCCCTTCGTCGCCCAAAACCAACGATAACTAAAACCCTAACTGGCCATGGAAAATTCGAGCTCACCAAATCATGGTCGTAGCTCTTCAAACACACACCAAATTGAAGGTCTCCATAAAATGAGATTTTTAAAACATGTTTCATGATTTTTAGATGAGAAATGAAGTTGATTTTGATTTTTGAAATTTTCAAAGCTCTTTTTCAAAGTTACAAGCAATGTTATTTAACGGGAGGGATGAGGGATGGCCTGCACACAAGGGTATGGGCAAGGTATGGTTTGAAATGTGGGGGGTACGGCCAAAATTAAGGTGTATATGTACATATATATATATATTATTTTATTTTTAAAATATTCAACGATACATATCCGAAAATCTCGAACTCCAAACGAGGCATGTCGCCTGGCGTTCTATATGTTATACCCATATTCCAAATGCAATGGAACTAATTTCAAGACCTAATTCGATCGTATGCAGAAGATAGGTTTTTAAACCCAGTTATTATATTAAATTTTTGATATTAATTCCAACGCGTTTTTATCTCGCACGACCAAACGATACGTCTAATCATTACGAAACTTAACGACGTATTATAATTCACTATTACAGATCCAATGAAACTGGTTTCATCGAAATCTGAGATTGTGCCCCGAAAGGCTAATTTTACAAATTTAAATATTATTTTATATTTAATAATCGATATTTATTTGATCTATTTATATTTGTAAATAAATTTTACAACTTGAATTCACCAATATTATTTATTAATTAAAAGTAGTTAAATAAAATTATTAAATCCATTTAATTTACATTTAAGTCATAATTCAAATATTTAATTATTCATTATATTTGAATTATAAGTTGTTAAATTCTAAAATTCAATTACTAAAATATTTAAAATTAATTAAACATTTAAAATCAAATGACCAGAAATTTTGGGTTGTTACATAAAATATAAAAGAGAGAAGGGGTTTATAGTAACAATGTTTAAGTAATATTTGTTTTTAACCACTTTGATTATATTTTAAAATTAAGCAAACCTTTTTAAATGATTTGTGAATTGTAACGAACTGGAATTTCGAGCACTCATATTTGAACATTTGAATTATTTGAATCTTAAATTAAATATGATTAGAGTGATTTAACAACCTTGCTAACCCCTTTTTAAGTAATAACTGATGATGGTAAACTTATTTTAGAAAAATGTTTACAAAAATATTTACTTTGAAGAAATATCGTTAATGTGACCAAAAATCTTGTTATCGATAAACATCTTTTTACTCGTCAAAAGTTGTTCAAATTTTCTTTGCATACATTAAAATACTTAGGAAATCAATGGTATGAAACGAAAATATTTTCTATTTATGGAAAATAAAATATGATAATGTCATGGGTAATGCCATGGGAAGATATTTTGGAAAATGAGCATTTAAGGAAAGTTTTTAGTATTAAGTAAGATATGTAATGGTGTAAAGCAAAAACCATCCAAGGAACATGGAGAGGGCCTCTTAGGCATGAAAAGGGGGATAAAATAGGGGCTTAGGCTTGTGTATACACGCATTATCACATAAAGCTTGAAAAATATAAAAAGAATAAAAAATGGTGGAAGTGGATTAGCACTGATCCACTTTATTTTTCATTAACATTTCTCAAATTAACTCAAATCTCTTCCAAACTTCACCAAACTTTCACCAAGACCTTAGCAAGCATGGATATAAAGTCAAAGTGGAAAAAGCAAAGAGGAGATGGGGTTTCCATCTTGGGTCGTGAGCATAAGGAAGGAGGGGGAGCTTGGCTTTCTGTTGTGAGAGAAAAAGGTGGTGTCTTTAGGCTTTTGGATGATAATATGAAGTGGATCTTTATTCTTGAGTGTTTGAGCTTGATATAGGCTTAGATTTGGATGAATTATCTCACAATCTTGTATATATTGCGTGTGTGTAGGTGTGCAAATATATAGTCAAAGTGATAGTAACTAATTAAAGTTATAACTTTGGACCCTCTTGCTTTTGAAAGCATATGATAACCTTATATTGTATAACATTACTCCTATTACCATCTATAACTTGTGGCATGGTCTTAAATTGAAATTTAAATGGTTGTTTTGGATTGTGTGTTGAATTGAAGTATGGTTGAAAATGTTTGAAGTAAGAATAATCGTTATAAGAGTGCTTTGGCATTCCTTAACTTTAACTTGTGTAAATGGAAGTTTATGATTTTAACTTGGTATAAATTGTTTTGGTTATTCGCTAAAAAATATTTGGTGTATGGGGCAACAAGGAATTGATTTGAAAATTTATAGAAATTGTGAACCAAAGTTGTGAAAGTTAGAATCGAAAAGGTCACTATGGATGCACTTTGAAAATGCCTTGTGTTCGGCTATTTTCAAAGTCAACTTTGAATGACAACCTAGGGGCTTCATTGCATTTTTGATAAGCATTATAAGAGTAATTATTACTGGATAAATACAGAAGTTTAAATCATTCACTAACTTGTGAAACAAAGTTGCAAAAAGTTATAGTGAGAAGAATGTCGCTATATGAGCATTTTGAAATGCTCTGCTTTTGAGAATTTTTGTAATTAATTTGAAAGAAATCCTTAGAGGTTTCTTTGCACTTTTAGAAGTATTTTATATGTACTTTTTATGGGGAAAATAATCAAATTTTAAAATATTTTAGAACTAGTCTAACAAAATGGCTAAAGATAAGAGTAAAAAGGTGGTTATAATTACACTATGAAATTTACCTTGTTTTTGGAATTACCAATAAATTAGAAAACATTCTTAGGATAATTACCCTAAAGGTTACTGTAGAAGTTTCAAGTTTCAAATCATTTATTTATGTGATCAAAATTGGTCGCGAAGTTCGTGTTTTTCTACGTTGTTCTTTATCAAGGACTTTTAACAGCATTTTTAAATGTTGTAGTAAGTTCCTTAGGATTCTAAGTGTCTAAAAATGATATCTACGTTTGGTATTTTTCCATAATCTTCTTAAGGATGATTACTAACATATTTTCATTATTTTATAGTTGGATTGAAGTTTAAATATATTTCTGAAATTTATTTATGAATTTTTTAATTAAAGGGGTTTTATAATATAAACATGCTTTTTAATTACTTTCGTCAAATTATAAATTAGTTACTTCCAAGTAATATTTTACATGGATATTTAAAACCTATTTATAAGTAATTTAAAAGTATATATAGTTTGGAAAGAGCAATTAAGTATTTTGTAAAGGAATAAAGGAAGTTTTGAATTACAACACTTATGTTGTAGTAAATAGTTTGTGAAGTTATGGTAAAGTATAATATCTTATTAACAAGTATAATTAGATAATTAAAAATAATTTTTTAAATATGATGACAAGTATGGAAAATGATAGATAAGTAAAGATTTAAATTATAAAAAAGATGGCGTTTATAGTAACAATGTTTAACTAACATTTGTTTTTAAACATTTTGATTATATTTCAAAGTAAGATATCTTGTTAAATATTTGTGAATATACTTATACCATTTGAGATAAGTATATGAATACCTTTTGAAGTATTGAAAGAGTATAAACAAACAATAGAATTTGATAAATGAAGTTTTATTAGATAAAAGAAGTTTTACTAGTAAAAGAGGTTTTAATTAATAAAAGTATTAATTAAATAAAAAGAGGATTAGTACTTACTTATGTGACTTAATCTTGCTTTATGTGGCTTGAACATGCTTTGTGTGTTTACTCGT
This sequence comes from Allium fistulosum, assembly GCA_030737815.1. Lineage (NCBI taxonomy): Eukaryota > Viridiplantae > Streptophyta > Magnoliopsida > Asparagales > Amaryllidaceae > Allium > Allium fistulosum. Next base: position 643,441,747 of record CM060904.1, read on the forward strand.
TTGTGGAAAGTATTTAGTCACATACTTAGCACTAAAAGCAGACTAAGTAGACTTGTCTATCTATGAGAGTTGAGAATGAAGTGTCTAGGCAAGCCTTTGATTCAACTAGTGCTCTAACTTACTTGGCTTCACTCTTGACCGAGGGATGGTACAAGTTAACAAGTTTGGAAATTTGATTAGTATACGACACTTAGTTTCCATATGCGATTGTTTTCATTGTTGTTGAAATTAACCAAATTCATTAATTTAGTTTTGAATAAATGGGGATTGTTGAGTGTTTTACTTGTTGAAAACCACTTCAAAACTGATATATAGGTTCAATGTTTTGGAAGCAGTTGTGAAGTGGAATGCTACAGAGTTAAACTGTCTATCCTAAGGTTAAATCTAATGGAGAGGTCGACGTTAGCATTCATCGAAGAACTTATGCTGAAAACCATTTGGGGATTCATGGTATGTTCGAGATGCTGGAATCCATCCGGGAATTCGTGTTCTATTCGAGTGATGAAGACTTGTGTGAGAGGAGAGGAACGTGACATCGACAATGGAAATGATAGTAAATAGAGTAGGAGCATAGTCTAGGGTTAAGCTAACCCATGACATGGTATATCAACTCCTTATCTAGAGTTTGCGTATCGATATTCTACACGAGATGTGGACTGGCTATGTTTACCTTATGGTATATTCTATCTAGAGACAGACTACGCTTAGAGGTATTTTTTGACCCTTATGAGTGCAGATCCGCTTAAGTTTAATAGAGGCGTCCTTGTAGAAATCCATTATGTGAACATGCATTAGCGGTTTTGATTGAACTTAAATATTATTGTGGTGTGATTAATGTAAGCACAACAACTATTTTTTGATTTATATTCTCCACCCTAGACTTTATCTATCATATCACAATGTTTACTTATTAGATGGTTTGGCTCTTTTAAAGGGATAACCATTACAATGGTCTCAAAAGGTGTTGTTATATGCTGTAGACATATTTCTTGAGTTTCTCACATCGGACTTAGGTCTAACACATGGATTTTGTTTTTCCTAAATTCTTCGTGTGCTCTTTCGAGCACTTTGAGAAAGGCAGATTTTAATTGCATATTCTTGGAGCTCGAGGAGACAAGCTGGATGTTTCAACTACAGTATTATTCTTATTTCCACTTCATTATTATTATGTAAATATCAGCATTTTTAAGGACGGGCTATTATAATTATCCAAGCTGATGATTGTATTTGGAATTGTAACTCTGAAATGATGTGTATCTTAGATTGAAAGATTTGTACTATATTTGATATTATATGCTATTATTCCACTGAGAGATTCATATATTATGTTCCTTCATTCTTGTTCTATTTTTTATTTTTATTTTACCCTAACAATCTGTCTTTCCACCACTTGGATGCTCAATACAAGAATATTGTAGATATAATAGTGTGGACATACGGGGGTCAAAAAGGCTGATTGTTACATGTGGTGTCAGGAATGAAGGTTAAGCGAGAACATTGGCTTTGGTTGGGTATGACTCATTAAGAGATAGGGTAATGGAATAACCTAGCTTGAGTGGATGTTTTATACATACGATAGTGTATTTGTAATTCTTATAAACGTGTGCCCTAAAGATAATTCCAACAACGAAAATTAAAGATGCTATATAAGGTAACTTATATAAATATAATTTGATAATGTAGTTTAATTAATGTGGGGATTAATGATGTTCATTCGTTACCCATCATTAATAAGTTTAGCCATGCTAATGCAGTTTATGAGCATTGTTATCCTTTGTAAAATGATTTGACATGCACGACCAGTTTATGAGTATTAATATCATTTGTAGAATTATTAGCTTAATACTGCTCAGCCGGTTTATGGGCATTGTTATCATTTGTTGATTGATTAGTCATTGCTCGGTCAGTTTATGAGCATTGACTATTGTTTGTTGATTGTTGATTTGTGCTCGGCTAGTGTATGAGTAGCTTTACCTTTCAACTTCATGGGTTGGGTAGATAGTAATTGTGGTTGCATTAAAATGAACAGCTTGTGAATGGAGTTTCACAATCTGATTATAAGGGGTTTGGTGACAATATTGGGTCAAAAGTTAAATTTAGTAAAAATATGTTTGTTATAATCTGAAGGGAAGATAAGATATTTTGGAAATAAACATTTCTGAAAAGATTTTATATAAGAAAGTGATTTTATATAAGTATCGTTTATAAAATATGATTTATAAATAAAGCGGATTTAAACTGATATTTTAGAACTTAAATCCAAGTATCTTTGAAAATGGTTTTCAAGATTTTGGAGAAAATAATAATAGTATTATTTGAAAGTAAATATTTGGGAAGTTGGTTTATGAAATTGAGGTCATGATACTTAATAATATTTATGAAGTATTTGATATCGCTTTGAAAATGATTTTTGCTTAAGTCCGAAAGGTATGATTTGAGTGTACTGAACTCACATCTACCGCTTGAAAATAATTATGGTGATGACTGCAACATCATTGGTGTTCATTTTTGGATTTCTAAGTGGGGGATGCTACAATCGTAGTTTTTAACAAAGTTGTTTTAGCAAAACAGATTTTGATTCAATCCCTAAAGTATGATTTGATATACAAAAGATATACATAAGTATGATTTGTTCAATTAATTTGAAATAAAACCCAAAGTTTAGTTCTAAAATTTTCTTTAAATAAATTTGATATAAAATATAGAGTGGTTTAACAAAAATTTTGAAATAAGCTTTCCAAATGGAAAAGATTTATTGTATGCTAGGTAGGGTGCCAGAGTGGTAGTGGGATAACCCAAATAATTGTGAAATATTTTCTTGTTTTCTCTTGGCAACAAAAGTGTGTTAATAAATAATTGGAACTTTGTTAAGTTAATTTATGGACACATGTTGCCTATGCATTAGGACCGAATGCTATATTCATCATGTTATGATGTGTTATTTGGCAATTTTCATTTGTTAGAATAAAACGGGGTTTTTGGTGATTTCGGACAGCCAGAAACTTCCGAATCATTATACAAAAATTGAGTTTTTGTAACTCTTAAATTGAGAGGATGGTACGTTAAAACAAGTTTTGAATTTGTTGAACATTCATGATAAGTAAAAGAAATCTGATGTTTTATATATACTCTTAGAATGTAGTAGAGTATTATATGAGTATGAACTTAAGTTATAAAATGATTATAAACTTGAGGTTATGCTTTTATGAAATGCTTCATAAATGATTTTGCTATTGAATGATATACTATTTCTGTAAAAGAATGTGATAAAAAGAAATTGGTATAGTTAAGAAAGCAATAGGATTTTTACAAAAGTTATACATAGATTATTTTATTCACATGACTGTTTTTGATATAGTATTCGAAATTATGATTTCGAGGTGATTTACACTAGTCCAAATAAGGATTTTCACTCGATTCTTAATGGAGAACACATGATACAGATTCTTGATATGATTCTAAAGTTTTCTATCGTAGTATATGGCTATGTTAGGAAGACAATAGTTTCTAATCAAGGGACTTGATCGAAGTCCACATTAAAGAGGTCTAGCAATCTATATTAGTTTGGAAGTGAAATTGTGTGATCTAGAAGTGGCCGGCTTTGATATTGCGTACGGATCATCCATGCACATCATACGAGCTTTAGTATACATGCATACTATGTTTTTTTGGCTTATAGATAGTTTAGGTGATGAATCTTCAATTTATTTATGAGGCGGCCTAAATAATAGTCCAAGTATAGACTAGAGGTTGTTGAGCGTAAGGTCGGCTTAGTAGATTGTTTATCGTCCTTGTGTGATAAAAGGATTTTTTTAACTTGAGCAAACATTGAGCAATATTATCTAGTAAATTTGAATATTATTAAGTATTTCCATGTGATTGTTTCCTTTTGTTTATAGTGTTGGAATTTCAAGGATCAAATTTTTTAAGTGGAGGAGAATGTAACGATATGGAATTTCGGACAATTCGTATCTAAATATCTGAATTATTTAAATAATTGAATCTTGGATTAAATATGATTAAAGGGATTTAATAACCTTGTTAACCTACTTTTTAAGTATTAAGTAATAATGGTAAACTTATTTTACAAAAAGGTTTACAAAAATGTGTGTGCAAATATAAAGTAAAAGTGCATTAACTAATTAGAGTTATAAACTTTGGACCTCTTGCTTTTAAAAGCAAATAACAATTTTATATTATATAAGATCATTCCTTTTACCTTCTATAACATGTGGCATGGCCTTAGCTTGATGTTTAAAGTTGTTTTAGATTGTGTATAGAATTGAAGTGTGTTTGAAAGTGTTTAAAGCGAGAATAGTCACTATAAGTGCACTTTGAAATCCCTTAACTTTAAATTGTGTAAATGGAAGATTTACGATTTATACTTGGTATAAATTGATTTAGTTATTCTCTACACATTATTTGGTGTATAGTGCAGCAAAGAATTTATTTGGAAAATTAAAGAAATTGTGAACCAAAGTTGTGAATGTTAGAAGCAAAAAGGTCGCTATAGATGCACTTTGAAAATGCCTTATATTCGGTGATTTTCAAAGTCCACTTTGAAAGACATCCTTGAGGCTTATTTTCATTTTTGATAAGTATTATGTACTTATACTAGAAACATATGGAATTTTAAATCATTCATTAACTTGTGAAGCAAAGTTGCAAAAAGTTACGGTGAGAAGAATGTCGCTATATGAGCACTTTGAAATAGTCTATTTTTAGGAATTTTGTAATTGGTTCGAAAGACATTCATAGTGATTTCTTTGAATTTTTAACAAGCATTTTATGTGCAATTATTACTGAAAAAATCAAAGTTTAAATATTTCATAACTAGTCAAACAAAGTAACTAAAGTTAGAGTAAAAATGTGGTTATAAATACACTATGAAATATACCTTGTTTTGGGAATTTTAATAAATAAATTAAAAGACATCCTTAGGGGTTTCTTTTTATGGTTTTTAAGTATCGTAAATGTAGTACATACTATAAATTTTCAAGTCTATAAATTATTTGTTTAAGTGTTGAAAACATATCACGAAATTCATGTTTTTCCTTGTTGTTCTTTATCAAGGACTTTTAACAACATTTTTAAATGCTGTAGTAAGTTGCTTAGAGTTTTAATCGTCTAAAAATGATATTTAAATTTGATATTTTTTCCTAACATTTTTTAGGATGATTTCTAACATATTTTAAAGTTTGTTTGAAGTATAAATATATTGTTGATATTTATTGATGAATATTTGAAGTAAAGGGGTTTTATAATATAAAACATGCTTTTTAATTATTTTCGTCAAATTATAAATAAGTTAATTTCACATAATATTTTACATAGATTATTAACACCTATTTTTAAGTATTTTTAATGTATTTATATATATATGTATGTGTGTATGTATGTATGTATGTAAGCTTGGAAAAAGTAAGTTAAGTATTTTATAAAGGAATAAATGAAGTTTTTAATTATAACATTTATGCTATATTAAATGGTTTTGTAAGTTATGTAAAAATATATTGTTGGAATCTTGATTTTACATCATTTTGATTGTGACAAACTATATAAATAAATATTTGTGTGTGCTAATCAATTATGCAGGAGATTCATTGCGGATTCATATTCAGAATATATTGAAGATGATTGTCCTTTGTCTAGATTCTTTATATTATTTAGAAATATGTTAAAATCTCTCCTGAAATGATATATATATATATATATATATATATATCATATACACACATGCACTACCCTACACAAAAGGCTGAAAAAGCCGGATGAATGGATTCATTCAGCCGTCTGATTGCTGAAACAATTTTATTGTTTCACAATATTCAATGGCTGAATGAGTTTATTCAGCTGGCTATTTTAGCCCAAAAATTGCCTATTTCTTTGATGTTTATGATTTTATCAAATTCAGAAGGTCGAATAAATAATTTCAGCCGGTTGAATATTCTTAAACAACTCTTTTATGAAATGACACTTCTCTTTATCGAAGAGAAACACCTTCAAACCAACAGTTGCACATGTTTCTTTTCAACATTGTCTTTCATCAATGGTTGCAACTTTTAAATATCTATAAATAGATTTCATAATTCAACAAAGAATTAACAATAACTAATTTTAATATTCTTGAATTTTTATATTTTATTCTCTATTTTCAAACTACACTCAAACTACATACATTCCCTGATCGTTGGTCATTCTATCTTCCATAATTCTCATGCACATTACACTATATATCATAAAGGAGATGATTATAGGAAGATTGTACTTAATTGACTTATCAGTGCTATTTAAAGAGCACACTACAGTCATATAATTTTGTCTAGTTGTAAAGAAGCCCTGTTCGGTTGCTCAGGCGATAGAAGTCCTATTCGGTTGCTTAGGCGGTAGAAGTCCTGTTCGGTTGCTCAGGCGGTGTAAACGTATTCCTCCAGGTTAAGTGAGGTTTGCTAGTTTAATTCCAGATGGAGTTTGGGACTGGACGTAGAACAGGAGTTCAAACCAGTATAAAAATCTCTGGTGTCATTTACTTTACTACTTTAATTATTTACATACTTATTCCGCACAAATAGTTTATCCATATTACAAGATCCTATAGCACAGTCACCCTCATATATTATCTTGTTAATAAGCATACTTAGATCTTCAAAAAGAATGTTTTAAAGATAATGACAAGTATGGAAAAAGATAGAAAAGTAAATATTTAACTTATAAATAGAAGGGGTTTATAGTAACAATATTTAAGTTACATTTTTTTAACCTTTTTAATTATATTTTAAAGTAAGAAATCTTGTTAAAGATTTGTGAATATACTTGTACCATTTGAGATAAGTGTATGAATACTTTTTGATGTATGGAAAGATTATAAATGAATAGTAGAAATTGGTAAATGAAGTTTCATTAGGCAAAAGTAGTTTTACTAATAAATGATGTTTTAATTAATAAAAGTATTCACTAAATAAAAAGGGGATTAGATGTCGCTTATGTGACTTAATCGTGCTTTGTGTGACTTGATCGTGCTTTCTGTCTTTACTCGTTTATGGAAAGTATTTAGTCATGTACTTAGCACTAAAAGCTCACTAAGTAGACTTGTTTATCAATGAGAGTTGATAATGAAGTGACTAAGTAAGTCGTTGATGCAACTAGTGTTCTAACTTTCTTGGCTCCACTCTTGACTAAGGAACGGTATAAGTTGAGATGTTTAAAAATGTGATAAGTATATGAAATTTAGTTTCCACATGCGATTGATTTCATTGTTGTTGAAATTAACCAAATTCATCGATTTGGTTTTGAAGAGATTGGGATTGGTATGTGTTTTACTTATCGAAATCCACTTCAAAACTGATATACGGGTTCTATGCTTTGGAAGAGATTGCAAAGTGGAATGCTATAGAGTTGAACTGTCTATCCTAAGGTTATGTCCAAGGGAGAGGTCGGCATTATCATTCATTAAAGGACTTACGCTGGAATCCATTTTAGGATTCATAATCTGCTCAAGATGCTAGATTTCATTTAGGGATTAATGTTCTATTTGAGTGATAAAAACTCATGCGAGAGATGCCGAATGTGACCTCGGCATCGTAAATGACAGAAAATAGAGTAAGAGCATAGTTTGGGGTTTAACTAATCTGTAATAGGGTATATCAACTCTATATCTAGAGTATGCTTATCGATGTTGTACACGAGTGTTGATCGTACTTGGAATCATGTGTTTTAGACATGGACCGGCTATGTTTACCATATAGTATATTCTATCTAGGATATACGATGCTCGAAGTTAGTTTCTATACCTTGTGCATGGAGATCTATTGCAGTTTACTGGAGGCGTCTCCATAGGAAATTCATTTATACATACATACCTTAGCAGTTTCGATTGTACTTAAATAACGTTGTGGTGTGATTCATGTAAGCACTAACCTCTATTTTCTGATTTATATTCTCCACCCCAAATATTATCGATTATTTCACAATATGTACTTATTACATGGTTTGGTTCTTTTGAGGGGAAAATCGTTATGACCTCAAAAGTTGTTTTTATATACAGTACTCATATTTCTTGAGTTTCTCACATCAGACATAGGTTTGGCACGTGGTTTTTGTCTTTCCTAAATTCCTCATGTGTTCTTTTGAGCAGTTTGAAAAGGGCAGGTTTTAGTTGGATACTCTTAGAGCCAGAGGAGCCGAGATGCATGTTTTACCTATCATTTTACTCTTATTTCCACTACATTACTATCATGTAAATATCAACATTTCTAAGGACTAGCCATTATAACTATCCGAGCTGATGATAGTATTTAGAATTGTAACTCTGAAATGTTGTGTATCTAAGAGTGACAGTTTTGTACTATCTATTGATATTATATGTTATCGTTCTGCTGTGAGATTCTGATATTGCGTTCCTTCTTTCTTATTGTGTTTCTTTTTATTTTTATTTTACTCTAACAATCTATTTTTTCAGCACTTGGATGCTTGGCACAAGAATACCGTGGATGTACTAGTGTCGGTGTTCGAGGGTCGAAAAGGCTAATTGTTACATGAATATACATATACCGTTAAGATAAATATATGAATGCTTTTTGAAGTGTTAAAAATATTATAAGTAAATAGTGAAGTAGTACTAGAATACAAGTATATATCTTTTATAAAGAAAAATTTATATATATACACACACATACACAATTAATAAAGGAGATTTTAGTTAATAAGGAGTACTAATTAATTAGGAATATAAATAATTAGGAGTTTAATCAATTAGGAGTTTAATTAATTAGAAGTATAAATTAATATAGAAGTTTTAATTAATGAAGGAAGTTTTATTAGACAAAAAGGAGTTTTTCTAGTAGAAGAGGTTTATAGAGGATAAATTAAATAAAATTTGGATTAGAATTCGTTTATGGAACTTAATCATGCTTTAATTAAAAGTGGTTTAATTAATAAAGTATTAGTTAATAAAGAAATTTTTAATTAATAAAGGAGTATTAATTATTAAAGGAAGTTTTAATTAATAAAGGAGTATTAATTATTAATGGAAGCTCTCATTGTTGTTGAATATGACCAAAATTAACTTAGGAAATTCTACAAGAAACACGAGGATTATATGGTATGATTATTCACTCGGTGATGGTATAAGCTATGTATACAATTGTCTTGCTATTATAGGACAAATGACAAGGAAATTCATCTGGATAGGAGATGATCTCCAACCTTATGTACTGTTTGTTTATTTCTGAAAGAACCGGAGTTGAGTTAACTGGAAATCTATCGATTAGTTTTGGAGTACTCAGTAAGTGAAGAATTCTACTTACATGAGATGACTCGAAACCGTAACCACTTCAAAACCATATATGTGGTCTATACTTTGGAAGAGGCGTGTGATCTGTTCGAGATGCTAGAATCTATGTAGAGATTCGAGATCTGTTCGAGATGTTGAAATCCATTTGGAGATTTGTATTTTGTTCGAGTTACGGCTCATGAGTTGGATGCTGAACGTGACTTCCTCATCGGTAATGACAAAAAGCAGAGGTAGGGTGCATAGCCAAGGAGTTTAGCTAACCCAAGGATATAGGCGACTCCAAGTAGTGTTGTTTACGGATATGCATGCAGGAATGATGCATTTGGTGCCATATGAGAGGGCATGGACCAGTTATGTATTTGTTATGGTACATTCCCTAGAGATGTATGATGCTCGAAAGGATATCTCTGATCCTTGTGCAGGAGGGCTGTTCTCGATGTACTGAGGGCACATCTACCGAAAACCTACAGAATTATGTGGACATGTCTTAGTGGATTTTGATCGTATACCTATTTATAGTTGTGGGGTACATGCACCGCAGCTATTTCTTACTTATATTCTACACTATGGACATTATATATTATATTGCAATATGCAACTATTAGATGGTTGACTCTTTTCAGGGGAAAACCAAGTCGGTGATTTGTTTAACCTAAAAAGTTGTTGTTATATGTCACATATATTTCTTGAATTTCTCACACCAGACTAATGTCTGACTCGCGGTAATATATTTCCCTTATTTCTATGGGTACTCTTTCGAGTAGTCTAGGAAATGCAAGTTTTCGTTGATGTTCGTTGGAACTCTTGGAGAGGAGCTGGATATTCACCTACTGTAGTACTCCTATTTCTATTGCATTAGTTTATGTGTGTGTATCAGCAATTATAAGGACATGCTATTATTACTGTCTAGGTGATGATATTACTTAGATTAGTAAATTTGAAATGCTATGTATATTAGAAAAAACATTATATATTGTCTTCTGATATTATATGTTATCATTCCATTGTGAATTCTGATATTTTTGTTCTCCTGTATTTTATTCTTTTTCTTTTCTTCTTTTTCTTTTAGCCTAACAATCTGCCTTTCAGGCACTTGGATGTTCGGCACGTGAATATCGTGGATTTATAAGTGTCGACATTTGAGAGTCGAAAAGGGCGATCGTCACAGTTTGTATGTATGTATGTATGCATGTAAGAATTTGGGATACATATATATGTAATATTATTTCAATTTCAATGAGAAATTTTAGATATTTTAAATTGAAAAATATTAAATTGGACATTGTATTAATAATGTATATTCGAAGTTTAAATTAATCTTGGTTTAAGGTGGTTTTTTATTACTAATTATAGATAGATAGATACATACATATATATATATATATATATATATATATATTAAAATAAGTTTTGAAAATTAAAAACATATATTTTAAATTATAGCTTTATTCAAATAAAGATGATATTGTTATTTTAAATTTTACAATTATCGTTATAACCTTTTAACGAAAATACTTCGACTAAAGATTCTTTTAACATTTAAACTACTGATATATATATATAATTATATCAATATATCTATCATTATACTACATCTACGAATACCTTATGAATTAAGTTTCACAATTGGACAATAAGGCATTTGGTAAAAATGTTAGGTTAAAAAGTTAAATTTAATAAAGGATGTTTATTATAAAATAAAGGCAAGATATTTTGAAACTAATATTAATGAAAAGATTTTATGTAAGAAAGTAAATTTGTATAAGTATGGTTTATAAAATATGGTTTTTAAATTAAAAGGATTTAAAATTGAGAATTTGAGAACTTAAATCCCGGTGTTTTAAAAATTAATTTTCAAAGTTTTTAAGAAAATAATGATAGTATTATTCAAAATTATTTATGAACAGAAATATTTTAAAATAGATTTTAACGGAGATAGAAAGTGCTAAACTAACTTCTATCGTTGGAAAATAATTGTGGCGATGGTTGCAGCATCATCGACATTTATTTTGAGTTTCAAAGTGGGATGCTATTACAATAGTCTGCTAAAGAATTGATTCGGTAAAAAAGACGTTGATTTAAATTCTGAAAGTATGATTTGATGTACAAAAGTTTTATATATATATATATAATTTCAAAATGATTTGAAATAAAACCTAGTATAAATTTTTAAAGTTTTCTTCTTAAGTTATTTTATGGACGCATGTATCATATGAATTAGTACAGTTTGGTTTGTGCATCATGTTATGATATGTTTTTGTATAGTTTTCATTGTTGAGATAAAACTGAATTTTCGATGATTTTGGACAGTCGGAAATTTCTGAATTGATATAAAATTGAAGCTAAGTGTTTTTGTGAAAATATAAAGGATAAGTTTATGTAACTCTTAAATTGAGAAGGTAGTAAGTTAAAACAAGTTTTAAATTTGTTGAACATCCATGTTAAGTAAATCAAATCTATGATAGTGTATATATTCTTAAGGTGTAGTGGAGTATTATACGAGTATGAACTTAAGTTATAAAATGTTTATAAACTTGAGGTTATGTTTTATCAAATAATTCATAAATGATTTTAGTATTAAATGAGAAATACTATTTATGCAAGTGAATATGAATTAATATAAATTGGTGTAGTTAAGAAAATAATGGAATAAAGTACGTAAGTTGTACATATATCATTTTATTCACATGAAAGTTCTCAATCTAGGATTCGGGTACATGATTTTGAGGTGATTAACACAGGTCCGGATAAAGATTTTTTACTCGATTCTTGACGGCGAACACTTGATACGGATTCTTGATATAATCCTGAGGTTTTCTATCATACTATATAGATATGTAAGGAAGATGGAGGTTTCTAAACAAGGAAGCACTAGAGAGGTCAAGTGATCTATACTAGTTCAGAAGTGAAATCTATGTGATCGAGCAAGTGATCGAATTTTATATTATGTACAGATGATATATGTACATCATACGGACTTTGGTATAATTGAATGCTACGTTTTGTTAGCTTACGAAGAGTTTGGGCAATGACTCTTTGAATTATTTTAGGTAGTATGAATAATCGACTAAGTAATAATCTGAGGTTGTTGAGCGAAAGGTACGCTTAGTGGTTTATTTATCATCCTTATGCAATGAGAAGGCTTTTAGACCTGGGAAAGCCGTAATCTATGTTTGCTAATGACTGTGAATGCTATGAAGTAGTGTTGTGTGATTGTTACTTTAGTTTCTCATGTTGGAATTTCAAGGATGAAATATTCTAAGTGAGGGAGAATGTAACGACCCGAAATTTCAAACACTTCGTATTTAAATACCTGAATTATTTAAATATTTGAATCTTGAATTCAATGTGAATAAATGTGATTTTATAGCCTTGTTAGCCCCCTTTTATAAATTAGTGATGAAGAAAAACTTGTTTTTGAAATTTTATTACAAAAATAAATAGTTTGAAGAAATATCAATAACGTGACCGAAAATTATTTGACCGATAAACCACTTTTTATTCAATAAAAGTTGTTCGAACTCTTTGGCACTTGTATAGTAAGATATGGAACATAAACAACAAGTTCAAAACACTTAAGTTAACTACAAATTAATAAAGTTAAACTGTTTTAATCAAGGGAACAAAGTGGAGTAAAAGGTGGAGTGATTTACGGAATACTTGTACTTAGGAATGGTGTGCATGTAGGCAAAAGGATGGAGATGGAATACTTTCTTTGTGACGACCCAGATTTTTAACGGTTGTAAATTGATAATTAGTTGAATTAAATCATTGGAATATTACTTTAGATAAGTCGAACAAATAAATTCCTGATATCTAAAATATCTGAATATATGAGTTAATTTAAAAGCATATTAAATATTTAATCTATAGAATTTCGGGAAAATAAATTATATGTATATAGGAACTCCACTATTTAAATTTAGATAAAACATCCATAAATATATATTTAACATATACAAGAGATGATGTTAAATATAAGTGTAAATAAATATATATATATATATATACATATGAGTACATAAATATGTATATGGTGATTGAAAACACACATACATAAATAAAAAAAAATACAAGTGTATAAATGTATGCTTCTATGGAATAGTATATAAAAGTATATAAATACAAGTACATAAATATGCATAGTAAGGAGAATATACATATATATATAATTACAAAATGTACATGTAAACACAAGGGGACATTGGAATAAATACACATCCTATCCAAGCCTACAAAACATTTAATCAAGGACAAAATCAAAATCTTGTCATGTAAAATAACAAATCAGTTTATCAAGTAAAAAAGAAAAAAAAAAGAGAAAAGGAAAAAGCCTGTACACCCATACTTCAGCTTGGCTTCTTCAACAATCCATTCCTGTGTTTATATTTATAGTGCTTAGTTAACTCCATATACATTTTAGCTCACGAACACAAAACAACTTTACCAAGTTTTCAACCTGAAACTAAGCAATTCAAACTCAAGATCATTTCAGCAACTCAACTAAGTTTCAGATCAAACATCAAGCTCCAGGAATGAACTGTCCTCTGTTCTTCAAATAAGTTGAGCAAAATTCTTAAATCTGCTCCTATCTCTTGATGTTGTGGTTAACACTTGAATCTGTTATGAAAATGTTGCTTAGTTGTTAAATATATCTGCATGTATATATGCATATGTATGGATTGTTGTGTGCATGTCTGGTTCCAAACATATATCTTTATGTTTTAAACACTTACAGTTTTAAACTCATGTAAAATTCAAATTCTTCTGCTCTGATTCATATTAGGCTTTAGGATCTGAAGAAAACATGTTTATATAATCAAAAATCTAAATTAAATTTTGAGATAAATTTAAACATAGTTTTCACTAGGAAGAGGAATATGCAGTAAATTCAGATAAATGTGATAATTTAAGTATGCCTCTGTTTTAAAATTTACAGTTTTTTTTATCTAGTTTAAAATTCAATTCCACTTCCCCTAATCTTCTATATCTTGTGATGTTAAAACAAAATGGGATTAAAATTTCCATAACTTAATTTTAAAAATAATTTTTAGTATGGATAACAAGTAGTTTTAGCCTGGAAAAAGAATATACAGTGAAGTTCAATGTATGATAAAAATTCGATTTCCATAATTATTTGATTCACTTATATAATCGTAATCACCATCAAAAGTCATGATTTTTAAAAGTTAAATCAAAATTTTTAGATTTGGGAATCTCGAGAATTCGTGAGTTGAACTGAGATGGGCTTTCTGTCGAATTCTGGCGATCGGGAAATGATTAGGTCTCGAGATAGTGGGTGAAGTTAGTTGGGAGGTTAGCGAAACTAGGAAAAATACTAGGTGGATTTTTAAACCACCATGGTGGCCGGGCGACGTTGAAATATGGTTTAAGGACCGGAGTTGGTTGTCGATGATTCTCGAACTCGTGTGTCGTCAATGGTGGATCGGGATTGATCGTAAAGGGTGGGATCAAAACGTGAGATGGTGTCGCGTCTCTGGGTGGAACGGCGAGGTTCCAGATGGTCGACCACGACAGTGCGAGGCGTTTTCCGTTGATCAAGTTTTGGGTTCCTACTGTCTCGATAGTTCGAATTTGATTTCAAGCATTATCGTTGAATCTGGGTGGTCGTAGCGTTCGTAAGGGTAGTTGTCGACGTGTGGGTGGTCTCGGCGATGGTCGGAGGGCGTTGGATCATCGATGCACGTGCACGTGGTATTGGTTGTGTCAGTTATTTTTTTAAAGGTTTGGGAAGAAGGTTTTGTCTCGGGGCAAACTCGAAGTAATTTGCAGATTTACTCGAAGTCAAGTGGGGTTGCGAGTGTCTCGGGGTTGGGCTCGAGTATTCCAAGCATTGGCTCGGGTTTTTGTTAAAGCTTAACTCATCAGTTTTTTTAAAAAAGAAATAATTATATAACAAGTTTTAAAATTTATCAAGTTTATTCAAACAGGTTTCTTAAAACACTTTTCTTTTCTAAATAATCAATATTGTTTAATTTGAGATTACTTGAAGGTTTAAAAATAAATTATTTCAAATTTATTAAGTAAAAAGTGTTTTAATCTATATAACTTTTGTTTAAAAGTTTATAAACTTAATTTTTGTAATTAAGTGAATAATTGAGAAAATGAAATGTTTTATAATCCTTAATCCAACTTAAAGATTTTAAATTAATTAATGTATTGATGATGATTTATTTCCAAAGGTTATTAAATAAGGATTAAATGATAATTAAAATAATAAAGATAAATGGTTTATCTTTTAATTTGATTAAAGTCTTAAGTGATTAAAGATTTATTACTTAATGAAAGTAATTAAATGAAAACTGCTTAATGAAAGTAATTTAAAAAGATAATTACCCAATGTAATGAAAAGGATTAATTATTTAAATTACTTAAAGATTTAATTATTAATGTGATTAATTAATTAATTAAGGAGATTAATTAAAAGTTAATGTGAATGGTTAAGGTTAATTAATCTATGGGGTAATTAAAGGTTAATTACTTAATGTAATTAAAGGATAATTAATCAAGGATGATTAATCAAGATGGATGATTAAAGAATGATTCATTAATTGGGTTGTAATTAATAAATGTTGAGTATGCAGGATTAAGGTAATCTAAAGGATTAAAGTTGGTAATTAATTTAATTAGAGAATTAATTAAATTAATTAGGAATTATATATCTAATAATTCTTGTTATGGATGGTTGAATGATATTGGATGACTTGGATTGATTTTATCTCTGATGGGCGATTGAGATGTGCTGTGATATGAATGGGTTAAACTGTGATAATGTAGGTTACCTATCTGAGTTGAATTGTTGTATGATATCCTGGATATGAATTGTATTGTTTAAAACTTAACAACTTGGGTTAGAGATGACATTGAATTCGAAGAGACCGGGGTCGGGTATCAGTAAATACCCGAAATCACTTCGATTCTTTATAAACCTGAGTTTGGAAGCAAACTGGCTGGATTGAAATAAGTTAAGTATCATAGATATTTAAAACTGGATAACGATTCTTGGATATTGTTTTGAGATAAATGATCAACTTAAATAAGATTAGAACTCGTAGAAAAGTACGAGTTACCCTGGTTTGCAAATAAGTTATATAGTTTGGTATTTCATACTATGTGGGTTTACTCACGCTGGTTTCCAGCCTGACCCAGGTGTTACTTTGATGTAATGCTCGGGTCAGACCGAGTATTACAGATTTTCAGGTAAGGACGTTCTGGAGCTCAGGAGGCGAGCTGGATGGCAGGAACGTATGGAGTGTTTCCGCTGTGATATATTTCTATTTATCTGAGACATGTTGATTTGTATATGTCCAGTGTTGAGCATATGTGTATCTCTGGTGTATAAAAATGTAATCAACTGATATAGTATTCTTTTGTAAACTGTTATAATTTGATATTATATTTTGATCCGTTGCGTTTTGTGAGAATCAGTGTTGTGTTTCTGTTCTTCTTCTTCTATCTCTTTCTTCATTTCCTAAATATCTGGAATTTTTGCGATCGAAAATTCCGGGTCGTTACATTTGGTATCAGAGCAAAGGTTAAGCGAAAACCTTGGCTCTGGTGGGTGTACTCATCTAAAGATAGGGACAATAGTACCTTAGGATGAGTTGAGTGTATATATATATATATATATATATATGAGAGTGTACTTGTTATTTTCATACATAAAGATTTTAAAGGATTTTATATAAGAATATATTTTGATATGTATATAAAGCAATATTTCTTTCTAATGAATATTAAGGTAATTGGTTGTTAAACTATTGGAATTAAATTAAGTGGTAATAGAAATACAACCAAATTGAAATTAAATAAAAATAAGTTTGAAATGGGTTCAGACTGAAATTAAAATCTTGAATTTGGAAAAAGAGTTTCAGAATAAGATAATAAAATAAATGAGTAAGCAAAATGAAATGTTTTAGGGAGGTAAAACATTTAGGTAAATATGACTTATAAATTTGAAATAAAGATGATCTAAATTGTGAAGTTATAAATCTGGGTCCAGAATTTGAAATTTGTTTCGAAGTGATAAAGGAATAATAAATAATATTATTTAATGTATTTAAATGAAAGGGGTCATATTTCAAACAGGAGTTGTTTGAAAATTTAAAGGAATCTGTTTTGAATTTAAAACCAAAGGTGGTTTAAAATTTAAGGATAACTTAGTGTGTAAAGGAAATAATATGTATATATGTGGATATGCATAATATCAAAGATGATTTGAGATAAACTCTAAATGTTGAGTTTTAAATTTTTATTTGGAATGAGATGTGAAAACCCAAAGTGATATAAGGTTTGAACTTATAAGTGGGAAAGAATTTTGAAATTTGAAGCGGGAATTCAAATTTGAGTAGGGTTGACTGGATTAAGTAAATTGAATTTAACCTTGAGAAAGTTAATAATTTAACGATCAACTGAATTGGAAATTTCGAGATGAAATTGGGATTTAGCTTGGGAAGTTAAATGGTTAATTCGAATTGGGAGTTTGTGTGATCTCAAAATGGGTTTAAGATCTGGAAATTGAAATGGATGGATGTTTTAAAATAAATATGATGATATTATCCTATTGTTATTAATATTCTTTAATTGTGAATTAGATTTGTTTAAATGAATGAGGAATGAAGTGTGGTAATATATCCATTATTGAGATAAATAGGGAAATTAAACTTTAATTTGAAATTAAGGATATGGAATTACTTTGAACTGAAATTTAAATAATTAAATTTGTAAATTAAAATTTGTTTAAGAACTGGTTTCAGAACTTGAAGATAAAAATTGGGTAATAAATTGAATTTTTAAGATAAAATTGTTTTGAATTCTTATTTGAACTTTGAAATAAGTTAAGTAAAGATGATTTTAAATGGAATTTTGAGAATTCGACTCAGAATTAAATTGGTTAAAGATTTGGATTACTGATTTAAAAATCGAGGTTAATTTGATTTACGGGGTTAAATCAACATTTGAAAATTTAACTCGAATTTATATAAATCGAGATGGTTTAAAGTTGAGATTTGAATTGAATTAGTTCGAACTGAATTTGATTTGAATTAATGGAAATTGTGATTTTAAGATGGATAAGTATAAATTCAAATGGGAAATTTGAATTGGATTAATTTGAAATAAAATTGAAGATTGAATGAGTTCAAATTCAAATTGGATTAATTCATATAGAAATGGAAATGATTTGAAATTGAAGTGGATTCAATTTGAAATTAGTTTGAATAAATTGGAATTGTAATTAAAGTGAATATGTTTAAAATTAAATGGAATTTGATTCGAATTTGGAAAGAAATTGAGATTATTTCAATTTGAATTGGGAATAAAACAAGTTCAAGGAAAATTGAAGATATTCAAATTAGACTTGGGTCAATTTAAATGAAAGGGAATTTAAATTGAATTGATGGGAAGTTGAACAGTTTGGCTCTGGACTATTTTTAATAAATCATTTTGATATAAACCGTTTTAAATATATTTTCCTAACTATTTACTATACAACTTTTCTTTTCCAAGACTACCTTATATTTATTTAACAACTACTTTTGGAACCAAATAACAATTTTACAACTGTTTATAAACTAATTACTGTTTTTCAATTGTTTTATAACTAATTACAATTTGCAACTATTTTGCAATTATCTAACTATTTTATAACTATTTAACTACTTTCCAACCATTTTACAAATACTAGACTATTTTACAGCTATTTTACAAACTAATAATTATTTTTCAACTATTTATCTATTTTTAAAATTTTCAAGCTGTTTTCTAAATATAAGCTGGTCAGAGTACAAACTGTTATTGATTAAATACCCAAATGAGATAAGAATTGAAGTGATAATCCAAATGGGAATAAAGGCAATTGTGAATAAGTGAATGAAAATCAAAGTGAAGGTGAATAAAAAGAGAATTGATTTGGCTAATAACCAATAAAGATAAATACGTAGGATGTACGTGTATTATTCTATACGCATAGTGATTTGATC
Organism: Allium fistulosum; assembly: GCA_030737815.1. Classification (NCBI taxonomy): domain Eukaryota; kingdom Viridiplantae; phylum Streptophyta; class Magnoliopsida; order Asparagales; family Amaryllidaceae; genus Allium; species Allium fistulosum. Next base: position 643,461,040 of record CM060904.1, read on the forward strand.
CAGATTCGAGCACAGAATTTCGAGATAGTATTATCGATCCGAGTTGGGATTTTTCGCTCGATTTTCGACGGCGAACCTGGATATGGATTTTTGATTGGTTTTGGATATTCTCAATCATAGTTGTGTCTATGCAAGGAGAATGACAGTTTCTGATCAAGAAACCAGATCTAAGTCCGCACTAGGAAGTCCGGTGGACAATACTAGTTCGGAAGTGAAATTGTGTGATCGAATGAGCGATCAGATTGATATTGCGTACGGATGATATGTGGACATCGTACGAGTTTGAATAAAATTGATATTGAAAATTTGTGGTTAAGAACTGTAAATGATTTTTGAAATTGAAAGTATATTTTGTGAAATATATGATGACGTAAAGTGGAAATTGGATATTTCTATGGTAAAAATTTACTTTATGGAAGTAAGCAATATGGTAAGTAACTTTATAGAGTAATCAAATTTGAATATTTGATTTGGAATAAACAAAGTTACGTATCTTTGTTATATATATAATAAAACTCCCCTTGTTGAATCTTTTGCCAGAAGAAAAGGGTTTTTGAAAGTATTTGAAGTATAGAAAGGGAAATTTTACATGTTTAAAGTGATCCAAAGATTTTTTAAAGTTTTATATAAATCTATATGTATATATATGTAAAGGATCTTATGAGAATGATTTTGAGAAAAGGTTTTTGGGAACTTATGGATTTGGAAAGGCTTTTGATTTTTGAGGAAAATCGAATTTGGAATTTGGAAACCTAGTTTGTGAATTATCGATTTTAGGATAATCGATTTTGAGAAAGGAGATTTATATGAAATTCATACTAGGTGTATGGTTTGGAAAATACTATATGTGTATAGTATAAAGTGATTTGAAGTGGCTCTGGGGAAAAAGGCGTTCCCTTGAATGAACTTCTCAGGAGTGCCACAGGGTGGTATTGCCTTGAGCCCTAAGGGGGTCTCTAAAGTTGATCCACTGAGGAGTCCGGACAAAACTAGTTCCTGAGGATCATGTATAGTGTGTAGCGGAAGTCGAGGGCGCTGATGCCTACAGAGGCATTTGGGTTATGCTGTGACGACAGTGTAACTCGATGTCACTACGATCTACTGCAGACCATAGCGAAAGTCGTGTGTACCGCTGAGAGCCAACAGTCTACGTTTGATTTTATATCAGTAGACTGCGACACTGTGGTAACATAGCGAAAGTCGTGTGTGCCGCTGACAGCCAACAGTCTACGTTTGATTTTATATCGGTAGACTGCGACACTATGGTAACATAGCGAAAGTCATGTGTGCCGCCGAGAGCCAACAGTCTACGTTTGATTTTATATTGGTAGACTGCGACCTATGTAAGAGTGGAGAAGTTTCATTTTTGACAGCGAAAATCGAGGGCGCCGATCCCTACGGTTACATGGACTTTTGCTGTGATGGCAACGTAACCCTGGAATGTAACTGCGATCTGTTGTAGGTTCCATGGCGTAATCGATGGGCGCGGAGTGCCTATAGTTACATGGACTTTTGCTGCGATGGCAACGTAACCCAGGATGTAACTACGACCATGGATGGGGGTGATGATTTCCAGAGCATTTTCACCAAAGATATTTCCTCTATTTTCGAAACTGTTTTCTATATTTTCAATAAAATTATTTTCCAAAGTATTTTCACTAGGTGTTGGAAACGAGTTTACCAAGTACTTATAGATTTTCAGTCCTACGCTTGATCAACGTATGATCGAATTTCTATGAGAACAAGGATGGACTTGTTGAAACATCGAGTTATAAAAGAATTTTTATAAAAACTACTTTGAAATAATATTATATAGATATTAAAAGGTGTTTTTAAAATGGTCAAAGAATATTTATCTGATTTTAAGCATTTTCATAAATTCATTTCGTTCCTTTTCGAGGACGAAAAGTTCTAAAGGGGGGAGGAATGTGACGACCCAGATTTTTAACGGTTGTAAATTGATAATTAATTGAATTAAATCATTGGAATATTACTTTAGATAAGTCAAACGAATAAATTCCTGATATCTAAAATATCTGGATATATGAGTTAATTTAAAAACGTGTTAAATATTTAATCTATAGAATTTTGGAAAAATAAATTATATGTATATAGGAACTCCACTATTTAAATTTAGATAAAACATCCAAATATATATTTAACATATACAAGAGATGATGTTAAATATAAGTGTAAAAAAAAATATAAATATATATATATACACATATGAGTACATAAATATGTATATGGTGATTGAAAACACACATACATAAATAAAAAAAATACAAGTGTATAAATGTATGCTTCTATGGAATAGTATATAAAAGTATATAAATACAAGTACATAAATATGCATAGTAAGGAGAATATACATATATATATATATATATATAATTACAAAATGTACATGTAAACACAAGGGGACATTTGAATAAATACACATCCTATCCAAGCCTACAAAACATTTAATCAAGGACAAAATCAAAATCTTGTCATGTAAAATATCAAATCAGTTTATCAAGTAAAAAAATAAAAAAATAAAAAAAGAGAAAAGGCAAAAGCCTGTACACCCATACTTCAGCTTGGCTTCTTCAACAATCCATTCCTATGTTTATATTTACAGCGCTTAGTTAACTCCACATACATTTTAGCTCACGAACACAAAACAACTTCACCAAGTTTTCAACCTGAAACTAAGCAATTCAAACTCAAGATCATTTCAGCAACTCAACTAAGTTTCAGGTCAAACATCAAGCTCCAGGAATGAACTGTCCTCTGTTCTTCAAATATGGTGAGCAAACTCTTAAACCTGCTCCTATCTCTTGATGTTGTGGTTAACACTTGAATATGTTATGAAAATGTTGCTTAGTTGTTAAATATATCTGCATGTATATATGCATATGTATGGATTGTTGTGTGCATGTCTGGTTCCATACATATATCTTTATGTTTTAAACACTTACAATTTTAAACTCGTGTAAAATTCAAATTCTTCTGCTTTGATTCATATTAGGCTTTAGGATCTGAAGAAAACATGTTTATACAATCAAAAATCTAAATTCTAAAATAATTTTTGAGATAAATTTAAACATAGTTTTTACTAGGAAGAGGAATATGCAGTAAATTCAGATAAATGTGAAAATTTAAGAATGCCTCTGTTTTAAAATTTACAGTTTTTTTTATCTAGTTCAAAATTCAATTCCACTTCCCCTAATCTTCTATAGCTTGTGATGTTAAAACAAAATGGGTTTAAAATTTCCATAACTTAATTTTAAAAATAATTTTTAGTACGGATAACAAGTAGTTTTAGCCTGGAAAAGGAATATACAGTGAAGTTCAATGTATGATAAAAATTCGATTTCCTTAATTATTTGATTCACTTATATAATCGTAATCACCATCAAAAGTCATGATTTTTAAAGTTAAATCAAAATTTTTAGATTTGGGAATCTCGAGAATTCGTGAGTTGAACAGAGATGGTGATGCAGCGCACCATGCCTTAAGCCTTAGGTCGCCTACCTTATGCCACCAACGACCTACCGAGCTAGGCTTAAGTCGCCCACGACCTAGCGAACTAAGGCATAACGAGTTAACTCCTCAAGAAATCAAAGCTAGTGACCTAGCAAGCTACGGCGTAACGAGATACAAAGGGAGGTTGAAGCATTACCCCGGGATAACGAGTTAAGCTTTAAGTCGTTCAAGCGACCTAGCGAGTTAAGGCGCCTACCTTGTAACGACCCACTATTTTGGACCATTCAAATCGACAATAATCCACACATGTCAGACTTGAATAATACAAAATAACAGATTGTAATAAAATTTGGAGCAAATAAAATCATTCACAGAATCACAGACACAGAAATATCAGAATAACTCGCAGCGGAATTAAAAAAAATACCATAGTGGTTCATGAAGCCACTAAAATACATAGCCTAAAATAAAATACAAAATACATAGTCTGAAACCCAATACAGTGCTGAAACAAGTACAATAGAAATCCCAAATACACAAGTCTCTAAAACAAAAGCTGAAATAAGACGACTGAAACTGAAATAGGAAGATAACTAGATAGGCAGAATCTCCAGTGATTCCGAGCTCCAGAAAGGTGAATCCAAAGCTGTGAATACTCAGGCTGACCCGAGCGTAAAATAAAACATAACACTCGAGTCAGGATATACATACTTATACAATGTAAACCAACTCAAATGAACTGTAGTAAAGGTACAAGTAACTTAGAAGATGCTTGGGACCGCCCATCCTCTAAGGATCCGTTAAACTATCTACTATGTAGTAATATTCGCTATTATAATAGTGTCTACATAAGTAAAGTATAATCATATCGGAAAATAGCGTTAAGGGGATGGAGAACCTTAACGCGGTCGGATCTTAAAATCATAATCGTACTAAAGCTCGATATGGTAGGTGACACGGCACAACTAGGCAATGCCAGGGTAGATATACCAATTACGCACACAGACTGATGGATACGCATAGCAGCCACTACCGTTCCACCTCGAACAACATTCCCAAATCGGAGGATGGCCATCTAGTCAAAAACAGTAAGAGTATAATGTCGAAGGAATGTGTCCGAGAAGAGGTGCTACCTCACTGGTCCGAGATCGCTCCTGTTTTAGCCACCTTATGCCAACTCACGGGAGTTGGGTCCACGTAATACCTTAAGGACGTCGCCACCATCCTACTTCATTCTGGAATCTCCACCGCGTACACGGTTGTCAAAGTGGTTTTCGGTATCGACAGAGAGTATGTCCATATCCGATCCCGGTCTCTTTGCCAACCAATCGTTATTATAACCCGTGGTTATAGTTTTAAAACGATTTATCAAAATAAACTTCGAATTAAACCATTTAAACACAAAGTCATTATTCCTTTAAATCAATATTATATTTCCAAAATCTAACCCTTCGGAATTCACTTATTCACTTAAAACAAAATCATTAAAATTTCAGCTTCCACGGCATTAAAAAGTGTGGCGGTAAGTTATATTCGGAAACCATTTTATTTCAACAAAACAATATTTAAAATTATATCAGTTCAGTTTTAAACAAAATCATATTTCAGTCTACTGCAGTCCTTAACAAGTGCTACAGTAGTTTTTCATTAGTTCAAGTTCAATTTTAGTTTCTGCTACAACAGCACTTACCAAGTACTATCATAGCTTTTAGTTCATTTAGTCTTTTGGTTCATTTGTAAAAAAAACCACAACACTTAACAAGTGCTACAGATTCTACCTAGTTAAAACTTATAAAATCATACATTAAAAATGTTCATTTCAATCCTTTAACAAATTTTATTTCAAAGAAATTTTTACAAGTTAAAACCAAACTTACCAATTTGCTTATTACATTCATTTCAACACTTAAACTTAAACTTCATTTTCCCACAAATTTAAAACTAAATTTCAATTTCAATTAACTTAAGTTTCCATCTTTCTTTTTCCCTTTTCCAAAATTTCAAAATTTAAGTTTCGTTTAAAATCAATATTCCTCCATTTATTTATTTTTAATCACATAGAAAAATCATTTCTATTTTAAATAAGTCATTTAAAAATTCGGTTTAAATCAAATTAAATATTATTACAATTTTTAAATTATCTAAAAATATTCAGAAAATGCATAAAAATAACCACGGGTCTGTATAATATTTTCTAGCCTAATTCAAGTGATACGGATACTATATCATTTCAATCCGTAATTTACAAAGATAAATCCGGGTTTTATCATTTCAAACCCGCAATCCCAAGTAAATAAAATTTAATTGAAAATCGCTCAAGCCTATCATTTCAGCCCATAACGATCTTCCCTTATTCTAAAGTCCGTTCGGGTATGTATCATTTCAACCCATAGTGATTCTATTCTACAGGGAACTTGCAGTGTGATTTAACAGAATAGAATAACAGTAAAATAAGAACAGATATAACAGATGATACGATATGCAGTTTTAACAATTAACATCCACTATAAATAAATCACAGGTAATTATAACATCATTTATTTATTTATTTATTTCTACACATTCAGTTGCGGTCGTTTCACAATTATATAAGTATGAATATTCGTGTGAGATTTACTCACCTCTACGGAGCTGGAGATTCGGAACGAAAGAAATACGAAGTCAATCGAAAGCACGCGGATAGCACGATCAGTCGTTAGCGGATGCGCCAACTGGATTCAAACCAAAAGCACGGTAAATAATCAAATCTAAGATTGTACGAATAACGAATTTTCAACGAAGCGAACAACGAAAAAGTAACAGGTTAAAAATTCAAAAACAATAACACGCCTACTTTTGAAAATCGATTATAACTAAAAAAAAAAAATTCAAAGTGACAAAACAAAAATTTTTCAAAACCATGTTCAGTAAAGCCTAAGATACCAACCGTGACCAAACTTTTAAATCTAACAATATCATTTCACTTCTCTTGTTCAAACAAGGACAAAGACACAAAATAATAAACTAAGGCAAAGGTCAGGAAGCAACAACTTGTACAGTAAGGTTTTTTTCACTTTTTTTTTTCAACCGAAAGTACACTGATAAGAGGAACAGTGGTCTACACTTTTTTTTTTTGATTACCAGGCTCGGCATGGTGCCAATGAACACGGTTTGTCTGGGGTTCCGCGGGGTGATGGTGGGTTCCAGTGGTGGGCTCGGCATGGTGGCCTGGGGAAATGAACTGGGCTTGGGTCAGTGGAACGTGGGTGGTGGAATGTGGAGGGCTGACGAAGGGGTTGGTGACGTGGAGATCTCGACTGGGGCTGTGGTGGCTCTGGCGTACGAGGCTGGTGGCGTTGGGGTAGGAGTTCGGGTAGGCTGGGGTCTGGTCATGGGGTTGTCTGGTCTCGTCGTGGAGGCGAATGGGTAAGACGTGGTGGTGCCTGGTCATGGGGTTGGTGTCTAGGCGCGACGGTGGCAGGTGGTTGGCCAGGGTGGCGTTGGACTGGGGTCGGTCTGGCTCACGGTTGTAGGCTAATGGAAGGGGTGGTTCTGGCCTCGTGGTGGTAGGCAAATGGGAGGGTGGAATAACGTGGGATGGGAGGCGGTGATAGCATGGAGTAGGCAATTTATAAAGTGACCAAAACAGGGAACAGGCAAACTAAAATATAAAGTGAACAAAGAAAGTGGAAAATGGGATGTTTCCTGTACCTTCCAAGGAATGCTCACGAGATTGTGATGGAGGCGAAAGTAAATTTTGCAGTAGAAATATTTTTGAACGTGGAAAGATAAATAGCCTTTTACTTGATTTAAGGAGAGGAGGCAATGAATGAAAGTTTGAAACGGCAGAGGATAATAATTGCAATCAAAGTGGAACGAAAAGTATGGAAGAAGTGGAATAATTCTCAGTGCAACTTTGACAAATTCAAACTGGGATATACGGCAGAAATAAATGAAAAATGGAACAAATGCACGTACCGTGTAACGCCCAAAGTAACGTACAACTGTTACTTGTTCCTTTTATTTAATAAATTTAAAAATGTTAATGGTTTCTTAAATTATAACGTATTTTTAAATCAAAATTTAAAATAGCTAAAATCAACGTTAATAAAATTTGATTCAAATGTGAAAATTAAGAACGGACGAAACGTGACGAAATGTAACGTTTTAAATTTTCGTTTAATACGAATTTCTACAATTTATATTTAAATTAATATTCCGAAATGTTTTGTTTTTAAATAAAATTTCGCTTTAAAATATCGGGCTGTTACACTCTCCCCCACTCAAAGCTTTTCGTCCCCGAAAAGGAACGAAGAAGGAAAACAAGAAAGATAAGATAGAATAGCAAAAGTACCTGAAATAAACAATTCCGGATTCGAAGCACGAATGCTCTCCTCCGTCTCCCAGGTGCAATCCCGTTCATCAGTGCTCCACTGCACTTTGACTAGGTTGACAGATTTTCTTCTTAGCTGCTTCGTACCTCGATCGACGATACGAAGTGGCTTCCTCTCAACAGTCAGATTTGGCTCAATATCCAAACTATCAAGAGCAGAAGGCTGAATAATAAGAGATGGATCATGCAGATAGCGACGAAGATGAGATACATGAAAGACGTTGTGAATTCCAGAAAATTTCTCGGGTAAATCCAGACGATAAGCAAGAGAACCAATTCTTTCCAAAATGCGGAAAGGACCAACGAATCTAGGAGATAGCTTTCCTCTACGACCAAAACGAATAACATTCCTTAAGGGAGAGACCTTAAGGAAAACCAAATCGCCAACAGCAAACTCTAAACTCCGTCTTCGACGATCAGCGTACTTCTTCTGTCTATCCTGAGCAATCCTCATCTTTCTCTTAATCTCTTCGACTCTCTCTGAAGCTTCCAAAACCATCTCAGGACCAAGAACCAAACGATTACCGGATTCAATCCAACAAGAAGGAGATCTACAAGGTCGTCCGTAAAGAGCAGAAAATGGAGATGTCTCAATACTGGCTTGATAACTATTGTTATAAGTGAATTCGACGAGATGGAGATGATCTTCCCAAGATCCTCCATAATCAAGCACACAAGCACGAAGAAGATCTTCTAAAATCTGATTCACCCTTTCCGTTTGACCGTCGGTCTGTGGATGGTAAGCAGTGCTCAGATTTAGATGAGTACCCAAAGAATCCTGAAAGGCTTTCCAAAATCTACTAGTAAAGATAGGATCACGATCACAAACGATACTGAGAGGAACACCATGGAGACGAACAATCTCCCTCATGTAAATCTCAGATAAACTAGAAGCTGAACGGGTAGACTTGACCGGAATGAAATGAGCTGATTTGGTCAATCTATCCACAATAACCCAGATACTCTCGTTACCCTTCCTACTCCTCGGTAAACCATCAATGAAATCCATAGAAACTTGTTCCCACTTCCAATTGGGAATCTCAAGAGGCTGCAATAAACCAGGAGTCTTCTGATGATCTGCCTTGACTTGCTGACAAGTCGCACACCTATTGACGAAAATGGAAATATCACGCTTCATACCTTTCCACCAATATAACTTCTTCATATCCTGATACATCTTGGTTACGCCTGGATGAATAGAAAGTCTGGACTGATGATTCTCCCGAAGTAACTCCTGTCTCAATCCATCAACATTCGGGACACAAATCCTATTATTGATCCTCAATACACCCTTATCGTCAATCTGAGCTCCATTACCATCAAGACTACTACCTCCAACTCTGCTTCGAACATTCTCCTTAATAAATCTAAGCATCTGATCTTCATCCTGTCTAGCCATAATACGATCCACAAGAGGCGAAGAAACAACAATCTGACACAACAAAGCTTTCTTCCTACTCAAAGCATCTGCCACTACATTTGCCTTTCCCGGTGTATAGTTGATGTCGAGGTCATAAGAAGCAAGGAACTCTAACCACCTAACTTGTCTCTGATTCAAATCCTTCTGAGAGAAAATATACCTCAAAGACTGATGATCTGTGAAAAGCTCGAATTTGGTACCCAACAGATGATGCCTCCAAAGCTTCAAAGCGAAAACAACTGCAAGCAACTCTAGATCATGGGCAGCATAATTTACTTCATGGGTCTTCAACTGTCTACTAGCATAAGCAACCACTCTACCATCCTGCATCAGAACAGCTCCCAAACCTTCTCTACAAGCATCAGTGTATACCGTTAATCCCTCATCTCCATTTGGAACGGTAAGAACAGGTGCGGAAGTAAGCTTGTCTTTTAACTCATTGAATGCGGCTTCACACTTACTACTCCAAATAAACTTAGCATTCTTCCGAGTCAAAGCAGTGAGAGGTGCAGCAATCCGAGCGAAATTCTCAATGAATCTCCGGTAATAACCGGCGAGGCCCAGAAAACTACGGATATCAGTAGGAGTCTTAGGAGTTTCCCAATCCTGCACAGAATAGGGAAAAGAAGGATAATAGAAAAGATAGAGTAAATTGAAATGAAACAATGAAAGAGAAAGAAAGGAGAACTTACATTGATCGCAGCGATCTTGACTGGATCAACTGAAACTCCATTACTAGAAACAATATGCCCGAGAAATCGGACTTCATCCTTCCAGAAATGGCATTTGGAAAATTTAGCTTTTAACTGATGCCTTCGAAGAGTCTCAAGAACAGATTTCAAATGTGACTCATGTTCTTCTTCAGACTTAGAGAATATGAGGATATCATCCACAAAGACTAGAACAAATTTATTTAGCACATCTCGGAATACACGATTCATCAAGTCAACAAAGAAAGCGGGAGCATTAGTCAAACCAAAAGGCATGACTAACCATTCGAAGAATCCATTCTCAGTACGGAAAGCAGTCTTAGGAATACTTTCCTCGGCAACTCTGAGCTGGTGAAAACCTGTGGCGAGATCAAGCTGAGAGAAAACAGTAGCGCCATAAAGCTGATCGAACATGTCATTGATGCGAGGCATGGGATATCTATTTTTCATAGTGAGTTTGTTCAACTCCCTATAATCAACACACATCCGAAGAGAACCATCGGACTTGGTGACGAAAACCACCGCGGCTCCCCATTCAGAAAAACTAGGTCTGATCAGACCCTTGGAAGATAAGTCTTCAATTTGTTTCCTTAACTCAACCTTCTCGCGGGGTGCCATTCTTCTAGGAGGAAGAACTATAGGTCGAGCTCCGGGAATGAGGTCAATGCGGAAATCAATTTCCCGCTTGGGAGGTAAAGCAGTAACTTCACCAAATACATCCGGGTAGTGATTAACTACACGGGTTGACTGAAGATCATCAATAGAAGCATCCAAAGAAAAGATAAAGCTACCAGCATAATCATGAGGCATACGGCCCTGAATAAGTAAAGAATTTCCTCGATCATCCTTAAGAGAAACAATTCGGGATTTACACGAGATACCGGCATCGTGTCTATCAAGCCAATCACTTCCAAGCAGCAAATCAAAAGCATCGAAACCAAGTATATAGAAATCGCCACTAAAACTATGATCGGAATGGAGGAGTTTCACATGATTACAAATCTTATTAAGATTTGCGGGACCACCAATAGGATTAGAAACACATAAAGGAACAGAAGCATACTCAGGGGAAAGGAGATGTTCAAACTTATTACACAGGTCATCAGAAATAAAACTATGCGAAGCACCAGTATCAAATAAAACACGAACTGGATGATGAAATAAAGTAAAGGTGCCTTGAAGAGTACCTTGACTATCGCTAGGAGCAGGAGTAGGTGCGGGAGCAGGTGATGAAGCAGATGTGACAGCAAATACGCCAGATGGCTTTCCCTTCTGATATAAAGGACAGTCCTTCCTAAAATGACCCGGCTGAAGACAAACATGACAAAGATCGTTCCTGGTAACCTGGGGTGGAGGAACAGCAGCACTGGACGGATTAGGGCAACTATTGGCATAGTGTCCCTTTTGGTCACATTTGAAGCAAGTAATGGAGGAAAGATCAATAGGCTGCCTCTGAGAAGGAGCAGATGCTGAAGATCCCAAGCCCGCATGTTTGATCCAATTCTTCTTCTGCTGGTGGAAGTTGGGCTTTCTCTTCTTGGAATTTGCAGAGGAAGATTGTGAGACATGAGTACCAGAAGTAGCAGGACCCTTGGAAGTAGGGTTCTCATAGCGGATAGCCATATCCATGAGCTCAGTAAATGTGCCATGAACATGTGAAATAAGGCGATCGTAGAACTCTGGGCGAGCTCCAGAAATGAACTTCTCGTTCTTCTTTAGCTGAGTGTCGATAAGACCAGGACCGAATTTTGAGAGTTCATTGAACTTCCGTTCATACTCTGAGAAGGACATGGTACCCTGCTTGAGGTCCATGAATTCACGGTAAAGCTGAGATTTTCCGGCTTCGGGCATCAATTTTGCCACAAAAGCCTCCCTGGAAAGAAGATACAGAAACAGAACTTAAGATGAATTCGAAAAGAAAGGAAATGGGGAAAAATTCAAGTTAACTCAAAGGATACCTGAACTGCTCCCATGAAAGATCACCTTCATTAGTGTGAGTCGTAACAGACTCCCACCAATCAAGGGCTGACTCTTGCAGCTGCCATGCTGCTAACTGACGCTTCTGGGCATCAGTGATCTCTAAACCAGTAAAGATTCTTTCCAAACTTCTTAGCCATTGCTGGGCTTCGATGATACTTTCTGAACCGGTGAACTTAGTGCCACCGAGCTGAGAGAATTCCTTGCAAAGGACTGTAAACTTAACGGGTGCAACAGGTGGAGGAACTGGGGCAATACCACGACCCCTACCTCTAGCATTTCCACGATTCATCCTGGAAATATCAAGAATAAATTTAGGACAAGGTACAAAGAAGACTAAGATAAATTAAGATAAAAACACGATAAGAACACTTGGATGAATATCCAAAAAATTCCTAACAAGGTAGATACGGAAAGAAGGAAGTTTAGAAAATTTCTTCTTAAAACAAGAAAACTTTATATCAAAATAATCTTTGAAAAAAAAAAAATCATTTGAAAAATCATTTAAAAATCATTTTATACTTTGAAAATACGTTCACTCACAAAGAAATGATTCTGAGTTTGATTTCACTCATTCTAGGGTATTTCTACCCTATCTCTAATGAGTTTTGCTCCATAGGCTAAGGTTTGCCTAAAACCTGGCTCTGATACCAAATGTAACGACCCACTATTTTGGACCATTCAAATCGACAATAATCCACACATGTCAGACTTGAATAATACAAAATAACAGATTGTAATAAAATTTGGAGCAAATAAAATCATTCACAGAATCACAGACACAGAAATATCAGAATAACTCGCAGCGGAATTAAAAAAAATACCATAGTGGTTCATGAAGCCACTAAAATACATAGCCTAAAATAAAATACAAAATACATAGTCTGAAACCCAATACAGTGCTGAAACAAGTACAATAGAAATCCCAAATACACAAGTCTCTAAAACAAAAGCTGAAATAAGACGACTGAAACTGAAATAGGAAGATAACTAGATAGGCAGAATCTCCAGTGATTCCGAGCTCCAGAAAGGTGAATCCAAAGCTGTGAATACTCAGGCTGACCCGAGCGTAAAATAAAACATAACACTCGAGTCAGGATATACATACTTATACAATGTAAACCAACTCAAATGAACTGTAGTAAAGGTACAAGTAACTTAGAAGATGCTTGGGACCGCCCATCCTCTAAGGATCCGTTAAACTATCTACTATGTAGTAATATTCGCTATTATAATAGTGTCTACATAAGTAAAGTATAATCATATCGGAAAATAGCGTTAAGGGGATGGAGAACCTTAACGCGGTCGGATCTTAAAATCATAATCGTACTAAAGCTCGATATGGTAGGTGACACGGCACAACTAGGCAATGCCAGGGTAGATATACCAATTACGCACACAGACTGATGGATACGCATAGCAGCCACTACCGTTCCACCTCGAACAACATTCCCAAATCGGAGGATGGCCATCTAGTCAAAAACAGTAAGAGTATAATGTCGAAGGAATGTGTCCGAGAAGAGGTGCTACCTCACTGGTCCGAGATCGCTCCTGTTTTAGCCACCTTATGCCAACTCACGGGAGTTGGGTCCACGTAATACCTTAAGGACGTCGCCACCATCCTACTTCATTCTGGAATCTCCACCGCGTACACGGTTGTCAAAGTGGTTTTCGGTATCGACAGAGAGTATGTCCATATCCGATCCCGGTCTCTTTGCCAACCAATCGTTATTATAACCCGTGGTTATAGTTTTAAAACGATTTATCAAAATAAACTTCGAATTAAACCATTTAAACACAAAGTCATTATTCCTTTAAATCAATATTATATTTCCAAAATCTAACCCTTCGGAATTCACTTATTCACTTAAAACAAAATCATTAAAATTTCAGCTTCCACGACATTAAAAAGTGTGGCGGTAAGTTATATTCGGAAACCATTTTATTTCAACAAAACAATATTTAAAATTATATCAGTTCAGTTTTAAACAAAATCATATTTCAGTCTACTGCAGTCCTTAACAAGTGCTACAGTAGTTTTTCATTAGTTCAAGTTCAATTTTAGTTTCTTCTACAACAGCACTTACCAAGTACTATCATAGCTTTTAGTTCATTTAGTCTTTTGGTTCATTTGTAAAAAAACCACAACACTTAACAAGTGCTACAGATTCTACCTAGTTAAAACTTATAAAATCATACATTAAAAATGTTCATTTCAATCCTTTAACAAATTTTATTTCAAAGAAATTTTTACAAGTTAAAACCAAACTTACCAATTTGCTTATTACATTCATTTCAACACTTAAACTTAAACTTCATTTTCCCACAAATTTAAAACTAAATTTCAATTTCAATTAACTTAAGTTTCCATCTTTCTTTTTCCCTTTTCCAAAATTTCAAAATTTAAGTTTCGTTTAAAATCAATATTCCTCCATTTATTTATTTTTAATCACATAGAAAAATCATTTCTATTTTAAATAAGTCATTTAAAAATTCGGTTTAAATCAAATTAAATATTATTACAATTTTTAAATTATCTAAAAATATTCAGAAAATGCATAAAAATAACCACGGGTCTGTATAATATTTTCTAGCCTAATTCAAGTGATACGGATACTATATCATTTCAATCCGTAATTTACAAAGATAAATCCGGGTTTTATCATTTCAAACCCGCAATCCCAAGTAAATAAAATTTAATTGAAAATCGCTCAAGCCTATCATTTCAGCCCATAACGATCTTCCCTTATTCTAAAGTCCGTTCGGGTATGTATCATTTCAACCCATAGTGATTCTATTCTACAGGGAACTTGCAGTGTGATTTAACAGAATAGAATAACAGTAAAATAAGAACAGATATAACAGATGATACGATATGCAGTTTTAACAATTAACATCCACTATAAATAAATCACAGGTAATTATAACATCATTTATTTATTTATTTATTTCTACACATTCAGTTGCGGTCGTTTCACAATTATATAAGTATGAATATTCGTGTGAGATTTACTCACCTCTACGGAGCTGGAGATTCGGAACGAAAGAAATACGAAGTCAATCGAAAGCACGCGGATAGCACGATCAGTCGTTAGCGGATGCGCCAACTGGATTCAAACCAAAAGCACGGTAAATAATCAAATCTAAGATTGTACGAATAACGAATTTTCAACGAAGCGAACAACGAAAAAGTAACAGGTTAAAAATTCAAAAACAATAACACGCCTACTTTTGAAAATCGATTATAACTAAAAAAAAAAAATTCAAAGTGACAAAACAAAATTTTTTCAAAACCATGTTCAGTAAAGCCTAAGATACCAACCGTGACCAAACTTTTAAATCTAACAATATCATTTCACTTCTCTTGTTCAAACAAGGACAAAGACACAAAATAATAAACTAAGGCAAAGGTCAGGAAGCAACAACTTGTACAGTAAGGTTTTTTTCACTTTTTTTTTTCAACCGAAAGTACACTGATAAGAGGAACAGTGGTCTACACTTTTTTTTTTTGATTACCAGGCTCGGCATGGTGCCAATGAACACGGTTTGTCTGGGGTTCCGCGGGGTGATGGTGGGTTCCAGTGGTGGGCTCGGCATGGTGGCCTGGGGAAACGAACTGGGCTTGGGTCAGTGGAACGTGGGTGGTGGAATGTGGAGGGCTGACGAAGGGGTTGGTGACGTGGAGATCTCGACTGGGGCTGTGGTGGCTCTGGCGTACGAGGCTGGTGGCGTTGGGGTAGGAGTTCGGGTAGGCTGGGGTCTGGTCATGGGGTTGTCTGGTCTCGTCGTGGAGGCGAATGGGTAAGACGTGGTGGTGCCTGGTCATGGGGTTGGTGTCTAGGCGCGACGGTGGCAGGTGGTTGGCCAGGGTGGCGTTGGACTGGGGTCGGTCTGGCTCACGGTTGTAGGCTAATGGAAGGGGTGGTTCTGGCCTCGTGGTGGTAGGCAAATGGGAGGGTGGAATAACGTGGGATGGGAGGCGGTGATAGCATGGAGTAGGCAATTTATAAAGTGACCAAAACAAGGAACAGGCAAACTAAAATATAAAGTGAACAAAGAAAGTGGAAAAAGGGATGTTTCCTGTACCTTCCAAGGAATGCTCACGAGATTGTGATGGAGGCGAAAGTAAATTTTGCAGTAGAAATATTTTTGAACGTGGAAAGATAAATAGCCTTTTACTTGATTTAAGGAGAGGAGGCAATGAATGAAAGTTTGAAACGGCAGAGGATAATAATTGCAATCAAAGTGGAACGAAAAGTATGGAAGAAGTGGAATAATTCTCAGTGCAACTTTGACAAATTCAAACTGGGATATACGGCAGAAATAAATGAAAAATGGAACAAATGCACGTACCGTGTAACGCCCAAAGTAACGTACAACTGTTACTTGTTCCTTTTATTTAATAAATTTAAAAATGTTAATGGTTTCTTAAATTATAACGTATTTTTAAATCAAAATTTAAAATAGCTAAAATCAACGTTAATAAAATTTGATTCAAATGTGAAAATTAAGAACGGACGAAACGTGACGAAATGTAACGTTTTAAATTTTCGTTTAATACGAATTTCTACAATTTATATTTAAATTAATATTCCGAAATGTTTTGTTTTTAAATAAAATTTCGCTTTAAAATATCGGGCTGTTACATACCTTATGCCGCTTCTTTTTAAGTCGCTCATGTTAAGTCGCTGAAGTTTAGATCGCGTGAAGATGATTTCCTTATGCCGCTTGAAGCTTATGTCGCTAAGTCGCCTGAAGATGAACTATTTGCTTAAGTCGCATGTGATGCAGATGTGTTAGATCGCTCCAGATGATAGGTCGCAAGATGTTATATTTTCTTAAGTCACGTATGTTGTAATGTTGTAACTTCTGTTGTGTTGTAAGTCGCGTGTAGTTGAGTCGTAGGTCGTTTGTCTGTTAGGTCGTTAACGACCTATGTTGAGTCGTAGGTCGCAAGCACCTGTTGTATGTTGTAATTACTGTTGAGTCGTGAATGTTGGGTGTTGTAAAATCCTATAAATAGCGGGTGAGTTGGATCATTCAAAAAAAGTTGATTTTTAAATAAAATTTGTTTGTGTGCTTTGTGCCACTTTGTTGAAGTTGAGTGTGATCTCCTTCATCTTCCATCTTCGGATATTCGAGTGCGCTCGAATCAACGGACTTGAAGCCGATTCACGGAATCTCGTGCGCGAGATCAACGTCGAAGAATCGTAGATCTTTTAACACGATATTGTGCGCGATCAACGTGTTGGAGATAGCTAGAATCCGGTATCTCGTGAGATCAACGGATTTGGGCATTTATCTGGGTATCATCAATCCATCGATTCTTCATTGTATCATTTCATCGATTTGTTTGACATGAAATCTTCATCTCATGGTCAAGTGTTATATCCGCTACGTCAGTTTGGTATCAAAGCCATACTTAGCTATACCATAGCTAAGCCGAGCCTATTGGGAGTAAAGAGGAAGTGTTGGAGTTAGAGCCGAACTAATCAAAACAAAGCCGAGCTAAGTCGAGAATAGATCATGCCTCCGAGACGTGCTAATCGATTTCAAAATGTTGAAGATGTTTATAGGAGACAAGAAGTAGAGGCAATGGAGCAACGTATCAATGAGAAGTCTAACGAAGGTATTGGAAAGTTGGAGAAATTGATGACTGACATGAACCAAAGAAGAACGTCACCAGTTTCGAATCTGGGTGGAAATAGGGTTTTGCCGTCGGTTTCGGGAGAAATAAGAATGTCACCACAATCTTATCAAGATAGAAGAGAATCATCAGTTTCCGTGATGAGAGACCACCAAGAGTACAGAAGTGAAGATAGAAGATCTCAACGTGGTTTTGAACATGAACCCTATCGTTATGTTGAACGACAGAGTAGAAGAGACATTCATGGCCGTAGAGATGTGGAAGGTCGAGAACGATATCGAAGTACATCTGATTTTGAGGAATATGGTGATCGAGGTAGTATTCATTATTGAGATCGAGGCCAAGTGCGAGATTGATATATGGATTCAGAGAATGATCGTAAATGGGAGTCTGGTATGAGGATGGAAATTCCAGAATTCAAAGGTGGTATGCAAGCAGAAGAATTTCTTGATTGGTTGTCTAGTGTTGAATAAATTTTGAATTTCAAGGAAGTGCCAGAGAATTGTATAGTTCAGTTAGTTACTACAAAACTACGGGGAAGAGCTATGGCCTGGTGGCAGCAAACTAAACTAACTCGGGAGAGAATGGGAAAATCAAAAGTTGTTACTTGGGAGAAGATGAGCAAGATGATGAAAGCGACTTTCTTGCCGTACAATTATCAATCTCTTATGTATCAACGTTTGTAGAATTTGAGATAAGGGACGAGGACGGTGAAAGATTATGCGGATGAAATCTATCAATTGATTGCAAGGAATGATATTATGGAAACCGAGGAACAGCTAACGGCCAGATATATTGGAGGGTTGTGAACGCAGATTCAAGACATGGTGAATATGTTTAATCCAATGTCTGTTGCTGAAGCACATCAGAAAGCTCTAGCTTGGGAGAAGCAAGGGAGACGGGGAGTTGGTGTGTTTACGAGTTCTAACAACCAGAACAAGGGCGCTAGTAGCAGTGCTAATGGTTCCAAAACAGTCAGTAAGCCGATTGTGAATGAAGCCGCTAAAGCAAAGGTGAATACCAGTATCAAATGCTTTAATTGTCAAGAGTTTGGCCATAAAAGTAATGAATGTACAAAACCAAAGAAGAGAGCATTAGTTGCAGAATAATGTGAGTATGAGGATGTTGAAGCTGAAGTTGATTATACTCAATCACCGAAGTTTGATGAAGAAGAAGAAGTTGTGTCGGGAGACGAAGGTGTAACTTGATGATGAGGAGTTCTTGTTTAACGCCAAAGCAAGAGGATGATTCTAGTTGGCTGAGGAGCAATATTTTTCATTCTACATGTACTATCTTGGGAAAGGTTTGTCGATTTGTTAATGATGCGGGAAGCTGCGATAACATTATTTCTGAAGAAGCTGTCAAGAAGTTAGGGTTGAAGACTGAAAAACATTCTAGACCTTATAAACTAGCATGGCTGAAGAAAGGTGGAGAAGTGAAAGTGGGAAGACGAGCATTTGTTACATTTTATATTGGGAAGAAATACAAAGATGACATTTGGTGTGATGTGGTTGATATGGATGTGTGTCACTTACTATTGGGGAGACCATGGCAGTATGATAGAGCTGTACAACATAATGGTCGCACCAACAGCTACATTTTCATGATCGAAGGGACTCAAATTACCTTAGTTCCTAAGAAGCGTGAACAAAGTGAAAGCAAGTCAGAGCCGAAAGTGGAATCAACTAGTCTTTTATCTTCGAGAGAATTTGTTGAAGAGGTAAAGGATAATGCTGAAATGTTTATACTGATTGGGTATGAAACACATGAAGAACATAAAATTCCTGAGGAGGTTAAGCCGGTGTTGACTGAGTTTGAAGATGTCTTTCCTTCGGAATTGCCCAAGGAATTGCCACCACTAAGGGACATACAACATCAGATTGATCTAGTTCCAGGTGCTGTTTTACCGCATAGGCCACATTATCGTATGAGTCCGAAAGAACATGAAGAGTTGAGGAGACAGGTTGAGGAGTTGCTTGAGCAAGGGCGTGTTCGGGAGAGTCTCAGTCCTTGTGCTGTACCAGCTTTGTTAGTGCCGAAAAAGGATGGTTCGTGGAGGATGTGTACAGATAGCCGAGCACTTAACAAAATAACCGTTAGATACAGATTTCCTATGCCAAGACTGGATGATCTGTTGGATCAAATTAGTGGATCTGTAATCTTTTCGAAGATCGATTTGAAGAGTGGTTATCATCAAATTTGAATTCGACCAGGGGATGAATGGAAGACAGCCTTCAAGACACGGGAGGGGTTGTATGAATGGCTGGTCATGCCGTTTGGTTTATCTAATGCACCAAGTACATTTATGAGGGTGATGAATCAAATTTTCCGACCTTACATTGGAAAGTTTGTTGTAGTTTACTTTGTTGATATCTTGATATACAATGCTAGTACAGAGGAGCATATTCAACACTTGCGAGAAGTGTTAACTATTCTTCGTCAAGAACAGTTCTATGCGGCAACAAAGAAATGCGTGTTCATGATGCCGAGTGTTTTATTTTTGGGATATGTTGTGTCCGAGGAAGGTATACATGTGGATCAAAGTAAAGTTGAAGCAATCAGAAATTGGCCACAGCCCAAAACTATAACAGAAGTCAGAAGTTTTCATGGGTTAGTTTCATTTTACCGAAGGTTTATACCACACTTTAGTAGTGTGATGGCACCAGTTACTGATTGCATGAAGGGGAAGCCGTTTTTATGGACAAAGGAAGCAGGATCAACTTTTGAGCGGATCAAGGAACTTTTGACGTCAGCACCAATTCTAGTATTGCTAGACTTTCAGTTGTTATTTGAGTTACATACAGATGCATCGAAAGTTGGGATTGGAGGAGTGTTGAGTCAGAAGGGTCGTCCAATTGCATATTTCAGTGAGAAACTTTCTGGAGCCAAGATGAGATATAATACTTATGATGTGGAATTTTATGCTATCGTGCAAGCCGTGAAACATTGGAGACATTATTTGTTCCATAAAGAATTTGTTTTGTATACAGACCATGAAGCGTTGAAACATTTGCAAGGGCAGGATAAAATTGCAGCTAGGCATGCATCGTGGATAGCTTATTTGCAGCAATTTACATTTGTTGCAAAGCACAAGTCTGGAGTAACTAATCGCGTTGCTGATGCATTGAATCGGAGGAACCATTTACTCACTACCATGCGAGTAGAGGTGATGGGTTTTGACTTACTTCCAGAATTGCTTAAGTCAGATTCATATTTTTTGGGAATCCTAGACAAAGTTAAGCAGGGAAACATGGATGGATATATGCTGGTTGATGGTTTTCTATTCAAAGGAAATCAGTTGTGTATTCCAGATTGCAGTTTACGAATGAAGATTGTCAAAGAATTGCATGAGGAAGGACACGTGGGCCGTGATCGTACTTTACAATTGGTTGCAAAATCTTATTTTTGGCCGTCAATGAGGAAGGAAGTTGAAAAATTTGTTCAAAGGTGTCATATTTGTCAGGTTTCAAAGGGGACAGCGACAAATGCAGGGTTGTATATGCCGTTGCCTGTGCCGACTAAACCATGGGTGGATGTTAGCATGGATTTTGTGTTGGGACTGCCGAGAACACAACGCGGCAATGATTCTATCTATGTGGTGGTTGATCGATTTTCAAAAATGTTACATTTTATCGCATGCAAGAAGACGGCAGATGCAGTTAATGTAGCACAGTTATATTTCAGAGAAATATATCGTCTTCATGGGTTGCCTGAATCTATTGTTTCGGATAGAGATACTCGCTTTCTAAGTCATTTTTGGATGAGCCTATGTAGAATGGTTGGGACGAAGCTGAAATTCAGTAGCGCTTATCATCCACAGACGGATGGACAGACTGAAGTTGTGAACAGATCCCTGGGTAATCTATTGCGATGCCTTGTGAATGATAATTTGAAGAGTTGGGATTCAAAGCTATGTCAAGCTGAGTTTGCACACAACCATGCAGTTAATCGTAGCACTGGGTTCAGTCCATTCCAGGTTGTGTACTCGACCATTCCTAAAGGACCGTTAGATTTGTCTATAGTTCCACAGCAGAAAGGAGTAATCAAACGGGTTAGTGATTTTGTGAATGAATTAAAAGAGTGTCACAAGGTTGTGCAGGAACGATTGCTTAAGGTGAATAAGAAATATAAGCAATCCGCAGATAATAAACGATGACATGTTGACTTCAAAGAAGGAGATTTTGTATATGCAGTATTGACCAAGGATCGATTTCCTGTTGGTACTTACAACAAACTAGCTACTAGAAAGATTGGTCCTTTGGAAATCGTAAAGAAGATTAATGAGAATGTTTATCAGTTGAGATTGCCGGATCATATCCATACTACTGACGTTTTCAACGTCAAACACTTGATTCCGTATCATGAGGATAAGTGTGATGAAGATGAGGAAAGTGTGAATTCGGGGTCGAATTCTTTTCAACCAGGGGAGGATGATGCAGCGCACCATGCCTTAAGCCTTAGGTCGCCTACCTTATGCCACCAACGACCTACCGAGCTAGGCTTAAGTCGCCCACGACCTAGCGAACTAAGGCATAACGAGTTAACTCCTCAAGAAATCAAAGCCAGCGACCTAGCAAGCTACGGCGTAACGAGATACAAAGGGAGGTTGAAGCATTACCCCGGGATAATGAGTTATGCTTTAAGTCGTTCAAGCGACCTAGCGAGTTAAGGCGCCTATCTTATGCCGCTTCTTTTTAAGTCGCTCATGTTAAGTCGCTGAAGTTTAGATCGCGTGAAGATGATTTCCTTATGCCGCTTGAAGCTTATGTCGCTAAGTCGCCTGAAGATGAACTATTTGCTTAAGTCGCATGTGATGCAGATGTGTTAGATCGCTCCAGATGATAGGTCGCAAGATGTTATATTTTCTTAAGTCGCATATGTTGTAATGTTGTAACTTCTGTTGTGTTGTAAGTCGCGTGTAGTTGAGTCGTAGGTCGTTTGTCTCTTAGGTCGTTAACGACCTGTGTTGAGTCGTAGGTCGCAAGCACCTGTTGTATGTTGTAATTACTGTTTAGTCGTGAATGCTGGGTGTTGTAAAATCCTATAAATAGCGGGTGAGTTGTATCATTCAAAAAAAGTTGATTTTTAAATAAAATTTGTTTGTGTGCTTTGTGCCACTTTGTTGAAGTTGAGTGTGATCTCTTTCATCTTCCATCTTCGGATATTCGAGTGCGCTCGAATCAACGGACTTAAAGCCGATTCATGGAATCTCGTGCGCGAGATCAACGTCGAAGAATCGTAGATCTTTTAACACGGTATCGTGCGCGATCAATGTGTTGGAGATAGCTAGAATCCGGTATCTCGTGAGATCAACGGATTTGGGCATTTATCTGGGTATCATCAATCCATCGATTCTTCATTGTATCATTTCATCGATTTGTTTGACACGAAATCTTCATCTCGTGGTCAAGTGTTATATCCGCTGCGTCAGATGGGCTTTCTATCGAATTATGGTGATCGGGAAATGATTGGGTCTCGAGATCGTGGGTGAAGTTAGCTGGGTGGTTAGCGAACCTAGGAAAAATACTAGGTGGATTTTTAAACCACCATGGTGGCTGGCGACGTTGAAATAGGGTTTAAGGACCGGAGTTGGTTGTCGATGATTCTCGAACTCGTGTGTCATCAATGGTGGATCGAGATTGATCGCAAGGGGTGGGATCGAAACATGAGATGGTGTCGCATCTCTGGGTGGAACAGCGAGGTTCTAGATGGTCGACCGCGACAGTGCGAGGCGTTTTTCGTTGATCAAGTTTTGGGTTCCTGCTGTCTCGATAGTTCGAATTTGATTTCAGGCACTATCGTTGAATCTGGGTAGTCGTAGCATTCGTACGGGTAGTCGTCGACGTGTGGGTGGTCTCGGCGATGGTTGGAGGGTGTTGGATCATCGGTGCACGTGCACGTGGTATTGGTTGTGTCAGTTATTTTTTTAAAGGTTTGGGAAGAAGGTTTTGTCTCGAGGCGAACTCGAAGTAATTTGCAGATTTACTTGAAGTCAAGTGGGGTTGCGAGTGTCTCGGGGTTGGGCTCGAGTATTCCAAGCATTGGCTCGGGTTTTTGTTAAAGCTTAACTCATCAGTTTTTTTAAAAAAGAAATAATTATATAACAAGTTTTAAAATTTATCAAGTTTATTCAAACAGGTTTCTTAAAACATTTTTCTTTTCTAAATAATCAATATTGTTTAATTTGAGATCACTTGAAGGTTTAAAAATAAATTATTTCAAATTTATTAAGTTAAAAGTGTTTTAATCTATATAACTTTTGTTTAAAAGTTTATAAACTTAGTTTTTGTAATTAAGTGAATAATTGAGAAAATGAAATGTTTTATAATCCTTAATCCAACTTAAAGATTTTAAATTAATTAATGTATTGATGATGATTTATTTCCAAAGTTTATTAAACAAGGATTAAATGATAATTAAAATAATAAAGATAAATGGTTTATCTTTTAATTTGATTAAAGTCTTAAGTGGTTAAAGATTTATTACTTAATGAAAGTAATTAAATGAAAACTGCTTAATGAAAGTAATTTAAAAAGAAAATTACCCAATGTAATGAAAAGGATTAATTATTTAAATTACTTAAAGATTTATTTATTAATGTGATTAATTAATTAATTAAGGAGATTAATTAAAAGTTAATGTGAATGGTTAAGGTTAATTAATCTATGGGGTAATTAAAGGTTAATTACTTAATGTAATTAAAGGATAATTAATCAAGGATGATTAATCAAGATGGATGATTAAAGAATGATTCATTAATTGGGTTGTAATTAATAAATATTGAGTATGCTGGATTAAGGTAATCTAAATGATTAAAGTTGGTAATTAATTTAATTGGAGAATTAATTAAATTAATTAGGAATTATATATCTAATAAATCTTGTTATGGATGGTTGAATGATATTGGATGACTTGGATTGATTTTATCTCTGATGGGCGATTGAGATGTGCTGTGATATGAATGGGTTAAACTGTGATAATGTAGGTTACCTATCTGAGTTGAATTGTTGTATGATATCCTGGATATGAATTGTATTGTTTAAAACTTAACAACTTGGGTTAGAGATGACATTGAATTCGAAGAGACCGGGGTCGGGTATCAGTAAATACCCAAAACCACTTCGATTCTTTATAAACCTAAGTTTGGAAGAAAATAGGTTGGATTGAAATAAGTTAAGTATCATGGATATTTAAAACTGGATAACGATTCTTGGATATTGTTTTGAGATAAATGATCAACTTAAATAAGATTAGAACTCGTAGAAATGTACGAGTTACCCTGGTTTGCAAATAAGTTATATAGTTTGGTATTTCATACTATGTGGGTTTACTCACGCTGGTTTCCAGCCTGACCCGGATGTTACTTTGATGTAATGCTCGGGTCAGACCGAGTATTACAGATTTTTAGGTAAGGACGTTCTGGAGCTCAGGAGGCGAGCTGGATGGCAGGAACGTATGGAGTGTTTCCGCTGTGATATATTTCTGTTTATCTGAGACTTGTTGATTTGTATATGTCCAGTGTTGAGCATATGTGTATCTCTGGTGTATAAAAATGTAATCAACTGATACAATATTCTTTTGTAAACTGTTATTATTTGATATTATATTTTGATCCATTGCGTTTTGTGAGAATCAGTGATGTGTTTCTGTTCTTCTTCTTCTATCTCTTTCTTCTTTTCCTAACTATCTGGAATTTTTGTGATCGAAAATTCCGGGTCGTTACATTCTTTCGCTGGCTAATGAAGGGAATAAGGGGTCATTTTCTATTACTAAAGCCTTCCCTTTGTGTCTCATTCTTCTCATGATTTTATTTCCAAAAGTTGAGACAAAAAGCTCTTAAATTAACACACTTCTTTCTCCTCTTTAACTCTTCAAAATGTATTCAAATCAACTCTTGTCTCCTTCAAACTTTCATGATGGTCTTATATCATCTACAGAACGTGGTTTGCCATATCATAAAAGTCAAAATGGAGTCGCTTTTCGTATGGTTGAGGTGAAATCAATGATTTTGGTACGGGAAGGTGGAGGATTCGAAGAGAGAGTGGGTGGTGAAGTTGGATTTGGGATTAGTGGAGTGTGGAGGGAGAATAAGATGAAAGTACGGTCAGCCATGGTGCTGTTTGTTTCAAGGAAGAAACGGGAAAGTTTTGGTGGAAGAAGGATTAAGTTAAATAGGTAATTAATTTAAATAAAAAAGTGATTAGTGAATTTAAAATTAAATTTAAAAATCGATAACTTATAACTGTAATAACTTTCTCGTATGAGGTTCAAATCGAATGCATAATTTTGCATTGTGCTCATAATGGTGAAGGCTACGTGATGGAATTGGTTTGGTCGAATTTAAAGCTAATGGAATTTTGTGCTTAAATCGAACGAGCCAAACCGGAATGCTTCGATGCCAACAGGAATTTCGGTGAGCATAACTCACCTCTTAGGATAAATTAGTTTGATATTTAGTAGATAAATTTTATTGTTTACATTTGATTGAATTATTGGTTGATTTGGTTAAATATTCACTTTGAAAAGCGATTGATATTTAAATTGAAAATATAGTGAATTTAGTAGAGAAATTTGGATTTCTTGATATTGTTATTTTTAATTTTCAATTTTATACCTGTTGATTTATTTCGGTTATACACCTGTTATTTAGAATGTTAAATGTTAAAATTGGTTAATTTGGCCATATTGGATGTGACATCGACATAAGTTTAAGAGTTGAAACCTTTTAGAGAAAATGATAGTAACAACATTGGTTAAATAGTAAATATTGGCCTCATTATAGTATTATGAAAATACTATTAAGTGTTTTTGATTTGGAAATGGTTTACGATTTTAAAGGTGATTTTAATCTGCTCTTTTGAATTTTCTATGATAAATAATTTAAAGACATTTTTTTGAACTTCTCTATTTTTTTTCAACATTTTTATTTTTCTTTGTAATATATGTATTTATGTAAATGTTTTACTAATTATTTTGGGAAGTATGGTCTCTATAGGAAATTATTATAAAATAATTTTTTATTTTTATGGGAAATATAAGGGGTAATCCTGTATTTTAAAGGAATTTTGAGTTTAAGGGAAGGTGAAAAATATTTTGGAAATAGATATTTGTGAAAACAGTTTATTTAAAATGTTGAAAATAAACGATAGATTTATAAATGGTATTTTATAAATTTAAAGGAGTTTTTTAAGCGGTATCTTATAAATAAAAGGGAATGTTATCATTTTGATAAATTGGAGTAATTAATTCCAGTTGTGAATTTATTGAATATATGGAATGATCATGCTGTGGGAAAAGATGGCTTTATAATTATATTTGAGGTTTAGTCTTATATTTGGAGTTTGGTTTTACATTGGAGTTGTACTTATATCTAGAAAATTATAAAGGATTTTATTAAATAAATTTGGGGGTTTAAAAAGGAAGGTTTAAATTTTGATTAGATATTTTATAAAGGGGAATTTATACTTCATAGACAATATTTTATATAGGGAGTCTGTAAATATAAGTAGCCTTATAAATATATTTGGAGATTTATAATTGGAGGTTATAATTTTATTTTGAGATTTATAAAATTAACTTTATAAATAGAGATGAGTTTTATAGAAGAAATTTTACAAATGAATGTAGAGCTTAGACTTTTAAAATAGGGTTTTATAAATGAGTTTATTTATAAAAGAGATTTGATTTTCCGAGATGGCCTTCTTAATTATGGTGGTAAGGAATATTCTTTTTCCATACTTAACACCGAAGGAATAGTGTTTTTGGTTATTGTTATCACTGTTTTAGATGGCATTGGATGTTGACCCAACTAAGTGCGGGTTTTTGAAAGAGAAATCTTTCATAAGAATTTCATGAATATACTTATACCGATGAGATAAGTATATGAATATTTTCAAAGTTTTGAAAAGTTTAGAGAAGGGTTTTGTGAAATATATCTTTGTATAAGTATTTGTATACGAGGATATACAAAGTAGTTTTAATTAATGAAATAGGCTTAGGGTTGCTTTGTGCTTAACCAGTGTTATTTTCTTTATGGAATTAAATCTCAAATTGAATTGTTTGTTCTTTTAATAGTTAAATAACCTACTATCAAATGTTGGTCAGTTTTTAAAACTATCGTCGTCGATTTGAAGAGACCGGGATCAGATATATTATACGAAAATCATTTCGAACCAGTATAAGCGTTTTGGATTGGAATATCTTGAAGGTGATCGAAGATAGAGCTCTTTGAAGTGCAAGGGCTACTTGCTACAAATCCTGAGGGTGATTCAAAAATGGATGTAGTAGATGTAGTTCCATTAGTTTGTTCATATCCTAAGGGTGATTCCAAAATGAATTTCTACCTAGAGGGCAATGTTAACATTCCAAGTGGGATTGCTATCAAAAAGGTTAAACATAGCATATAGCCCCATCTACCAGGAATGACAAAAACAAGGGATATGAAGTAGGGCTAAGTGGGTTGCAACCATTAAGGTATTGTCATCACCTCTCTAGATATATACATTTATGGATTTGGTTGTGCAAAAGAGCTCTTAGAAAAGATGCAAAAGCAACCAAGGAGATGAAATATCCGGTACTATCTAGTAAGGGGAAGGCCGATCTTGTGTTGAAAGGGGGTCCATGTGATGCCCTCAGTACAGTTTTCTAGGGTTATACTATAGCAGGCGGTACTCCAGTGCCTTGCCATTGTATGGAATCCATTCTCCAATAAGCGCCTTTCGGACTAAGTTGTATACCTATAGTGCTGGAATTTAATCAATGTAACAATTTCAACTATGATTCAATATTTATTTTGGACCCTAGACATTATTATAATATCATAGGATTTTCTATAAAATTGGTTATTGCAAAGTAAAAACCCGTCTGTGTTTATATGTGGCATAGTCCTATGAGATACCTTTATTTTTAATAGGTTTTATAACATTACAATAAGATTTGAGGTGTGTTTCTCATGTTGGTTTACCAGACTGATCCGGGTGTTATTTTTCTTATAATGATCGGGTCAGACCAGGCATGTTTTCAAATTTAGTTTGGATACTTTGGAGCTTCAAGAGACGAGCTGGATTCCTCCAAGACATATTCATGTATATTTTTATTTCCGTTGGATTGGGTTGTTTATATTTATCAACATTTGTGAGGACAGGTTGTTATAACTGTCCAGAATGATGATTGGTGATTAGTGTACTCTGATTTGATGTATGTATATTACAATTTTCTTTTTATAAAGATCTGTTGTATATTATATATTACTCGTCATGATTTGAGGTTCCATTCTGTCTTTTCTTTCTTTTTCCTCAACAATCTGTCTTTTCGACACTTGAATGCTCGGCATGTGAATACCGTGGATGTATTAGTGTCGACGTTCAAGGGTCGAAAAGGCGGGTAGTTACATTTTAGTTGCGTGCATGCGGTGATGTGAAATATTCAAATTCTCATGTTTGGCGAGCGTCTAGCTTGGAAGTTCACGAGAGTGACGTGTATGCTCTCAAGTATATTTTTCCTAGGGGCATACTTTCAGTGTAGGGGGTGCACCCTCCTAGTCACATTAGATGAATTTATTCTCCTTGTTTTGATTCGAACCTTGGAGTTAATCCCTTCGTAATTGTATCGAGAAGTGCTATGTGCTCTTCTCTATGTTTAATTATCTATGTCCATTCTTTAAGTTTGGATTTTGATCTTGCTTTTGGCCATTCTTTCAAACTTGGATTTTGTTCTGATTTTTTTCCATTTTCTCATGCATGATGTAGTTCTTGCAAGGTAATACCCATTCTGTGTTTAGCGGCATGGTATCATAGATTTTTATATGTTCAACATATTTCTTGAATTTTCTCACGTTGGTTTTCTAGACTGATCAGGGTGTTATTTTATTATATTGCTTGGGTCAAATAGAGTATTTTTCTAGGTTTTCATTAGTGGGACATGGAGCCCATGGAGTAGCTGAATGTTAACCTGCAGTAGTATTTTTATTATCCATTGTATTATTATGTTTACCCATTAGCAATTGTAAGGGCAGGAAGTTATACTATCCAGGCTGATGAGGTTTTTTAACGGTGATATACCTTGTATCTTCGAGTGACAGCTTTTACTAACTTTGTTCTATTATATGTTGTCATTTTGTTGTGAGATTATGTTTTATCGTGTTCTTTTTCTTTTTATTTTACCCTAACAATCTGCCTTTCTGGCACTTGGATGCTCGACATTCTAATACCGTGGATATATTAAGTGCCTACTTTCAAGGGTCGAAAAGGCGGGTCGTTATAGAATGGTATCAGAGCTTAAGGTTATGCGAGAACCTTAGGTTTGGTAGGATATGGATCATTAGAAATAGGGCAAGCGACACCCTAGTATGAGTTGAGAGTATTGTATATACGAGAGTGTATTTGTTATTGCTATGAAAATGTATTGTGTTAATTGGTCTGCTGAGTTATTTTGAATTCTGGTCGAGATGTGGGATGCCATGATGTCAATAGGGATTTCTAAACCCTTGGCAAACAAACATGATATTTAATTTTGAAAATTTAGTAAATGAAATATTTTTCCTAGGATTATATATTTTATATTATAAAAGAAATAAATTTTAAAATTAATATAGTTTTTCATGGTGTTCTTGTTTGTTAAAAAGTGATAATATTCCTCTATTATCATTATTATTTGATTTGTCATGCTCGAGTAGTTTAGGAGCATTGACTATTGTTTGTTGATTGTTAAGTCATGTTCGACCAGTTTACGAGCCTTTATCGTTTGATAATTGTGAGTGCATGAAAACGAACCCTGTAATGACCTAAAATTTTAGACATCTGATTTTGAAATATTTAATTTATTTTAAATATTGAAATGTTAATTTTATAAGTCAAATAGCTTAAATTTCAAATATAAGGATTTATTTGAATAGTGAATTTAAATAACTAGAATATTAAATAATTGAATTTGGGATTTGATGTTAATAAAAATGATTTCAAAATCTTTTTTAAATTCAGTATACATGAGAACGGAATGATAAACTTCTAAATTTGGATTTAAAAGTGATTAAAATGTTTTTAATAATAATTCGTTTTAACATATGAAAATATCATTTTAGGGCACTGACTCGGATTTTGACGAAACCATTGCCATTGGAACCGTAACATTAAATTATTGTATGTTATTCAGTTTGCAATAATTGAACGTACTGTATGGTTGTGCGAGGTTGAATTGTGTAGAAATTAACTACAAGATTTATTATAATATAATTCGATTTTAGAAAGCTAACTTCTGCATATAATCGAATCAGGTCTCGATGGTAGTTCTATTGAGTTCGAAATAGGAGTATTTAGTACAGAATGCCAGTCGGCATGCCTCGATCGGAGTTAAATTTTTTGAGTGCACCAAGCTTGATATTTTATAATATAATAATGGTAACCCATACGCTACCCCATATTCTCACCAAACCATCAGCTCATCCCTCCACGTCCCTTAACCATACTGCACTCCCTCACTATATAGTCGCCAATTTAAACCAGAGAAATAAGAAAAAACTTGGTTTCCTTTTATTTTTTTAAAATCTAAAACAAAAAGAATACAAATCAAAATCTCTAAGATATAAAAATGATGCCTTTTGATTGCTTGTGTCTAGATCTTCAATTTGACATAAGAATATCAGGGGTGCAGGGTGTTTTGGAATAAACCAATAGTAGAGTGAAGCCCAAAGTTTGGGATTTTGACTCGCGTAATCACTGATTGGAGAAAAGGATGGTGTTTTCAGGTTCGTGTTGGTTGTAGGCATCTCCGACCATAGTTTGGAGGGATGTGGTGCTTATTGTAAGGGCGCGTTGTAGGCAGGTCGAGGGTGGAGGTGAAGCTATCGCATTTTTCAAGGTGTAGCCGAGTAGTTTCAATATGGTATGGTAGCGGAGAGGATGTGGAGAGAAACTCAACGGAGTTCGTGGTGGTTGATTTCATGAAGATATGAGAAAGAGAGAGAAAGGTGAAGCATGACCATGGGGAAATATGTATCTGGTGATAGGCGGGTATGAGTTTGAGAGAGATGGGATTAGCGGCTAATTAGGATAATTAGTTAACTAATGTCGTAATTATGAAAATTAATTATATTTATTAATCCAAAAACTTGTGTACTCAATAACTTGTTCGTTTTCGGTCCAAATCGAATGTAGTCAGTCGCTTAGGTTCGTATTGACGAGCACTATGAAACGGAATTGGTTTGGTAGAAATTAGAGCTAGTGGAATTTTATGCTAAATTTGAACATCGTTTGAATTTAGATGGAATCAGAATGCGCAAGCAACAACTGGAATTTCAGTGAGTTAAACTCAGCCTTTTGGTTAACCAGAAATGTTATATAAGCGATAAAAAAATTTGATTGAATGATTGGATATTACTGTTTTATCAGCTGGTTTTGGATTTATTCCCGCCCCTAGAGCGGATAACCTTTTTTATATACCCGCCTAGTAACGGATGACCCATATTATATGATTATATACTGTTTGTGATGTAGGAAGATAGGTTGCAGGGATCCAATGGGATTCCTTGTCATTGTTGATTTTAATTTCAATAATATTCCTGTCATATGAATTATAGGATATTAAAACGGATTGTTGGCTCTATTGACTATGACATTGTTATATGTTCAAAACTTAAACCCTCTATTGAGATTAGAAGTGATTTAAATCTGAAATTGGGTTTCTAAAATAATTTATTTTAAAGGATTTAGCTTCTATTCTACTCAAAGCTTTTTATCTGTTTTTTCTAAGTTATTTATTTATATTTCATATTGTGTTAAGATTATTTATATTTAATATTGTTTTAAGATTACTTATTTATAATTAATATTGTTTTAAGGTTATTTATTAATATTTTAATATTTTGAATGGTTGATTATTTAAATAATTAATATGGTTTGAAATTAATAACAATGATTTATTAATAATGTTTTGAAAATTAATTATTGTTATTGGTAATAATGTTGAAGATTTATTTATTATTATTCTATTAATATTGTTTTGAAATTATTAATTATTATTTTTAAGATGTTTTAAGTTAATAATTATTATCTATTTATAATGTTTATTATTGATAATTATTATTATATAATAATGTTTTAAAGTAAATGATTATTATTTATTAATAAATGTTTTCGATTTATAAATAGAATATTATAAATGGTTTCAAGATTTATAAAATAATTTTATAAATGGTTTTTATAGATCTATAAAAGAGTTAATATTGTTCTTAGATATTTATAAAGGAATTTTATAAAGGGGTTTATAGATTTTTAGAAGGAGTTTATAAATAGTTTTATAGATTTACAATGAGTTCGTAAAGGATTTTAGATATGTATAAAAAGAATTTATAACTAATTGAAATTTATAAAAGAGATTATTAATGATTTTGAGAGATTTATGAAAATGGTTTATAAATGGTTTTAGAGATTTATAAGGGGTTTATAAATGATTTTAGAATTGAATAAAAAGGAATTATTTCTTAGTTTTGTGAATATACTTATACCGTAGGGATAAGTAAATGGATATTTTTCCAAGTATTGAAAATATAGGGATTTGTGGGTATATCTTTGCGAAGGTGTCTTTATACAAATATTTACAAAGTGATTTTAATAAATAAAAGATTAATTTAAGAGGTTAATAGTTGCTTATGTGCTTAACCAATGTTGTTTTTCCCAATGGACTTAAATCCCTGATTTGAATGTTTGTTTGTTGATAGTTAAACAACCGACTATCAAATATGGACCGAAAACGTAACTTTAGAAATATCTAGGAGAAATATACAGTCATCTTTGATGATGCTGTACTGTGTGCATAAATCTCGTTTCATTCTCTTAGGACAAATAATAAGGAAATCCGTCAACAAATGGTTACGATTTGATCTCCGCTCTTATATTTGACTGTTTAGTTCCTAAAGAACTGGGGTTGAGTTAACCGAAAATTATCGAAAGCTATTTCGAAGAGACCGGGATCGAATATGTTATTCGAAAACCACTTTGATCCAACTCAAGTGTTTCAAAGTGAAGACATCTTGAAGATGATGGAATTGAAGACAGAGCTCTTTGAAGTGCAAGGGCTACATGCTACTAATCCTGAGGGTGATTCCAAAATGGATGTAGTAGAAGTGGTGCCTTCGGTTACGTGCATGCGGTGATGTGAAATATTCGGATTCTCGTTTTTGACGAGGGTCTAGCTTGGAAGTTCTCGAGAGTGACGTGTATGCTCTCAAGTATATTTTGCCTAGAGGTATACTTCCGGTGTAGGGGGTGCACCCTCCTAGTCATGTTGGATGAATTTAATCTCCTTGTTTTGATTCGAACCTTGGAGTTAATCCCTTCTTAATTGTATCAAACAATGCCTTATGCTCTTCTCTATGTTTAATTATTTGTGTCCATTCTTTAAGTTTGGATTTTGTCTTGTTAATGCTCATTCTTTCAAACTTGGATTTTTTTGATTTATTTCCATTCTCTCATGTATGGATGTTGTTTTTGTTAGGTACAACCCATTCCGTGTTTAGCGACGTGGTCTTAAAGATTTTTATATGTTCTTCATATTTCTTGAGTTTTCTCATGCTAGGTTTCTAGACTGATCTGGGTTTTATTTTATTATAAAGCTCAGGTCAGACCGAGTATTTTTCCAGGTTTTCGTTGTTGGGACATGGAGCTCATGGATTAGAGTTGGATGTTCACCTGCCATAGTATTTTTATTTTCCACTGTATTATTATGTATACCCATCAGCAATTGTAAGGGCGAAAGTTATGATTTTCCGGGCTGATGAGGTTTGGTTTTAACTCTGATATACCTTGTATCTTAAAGTAAGAGCTTTTACTGCCTTTGTTATATTTATGTTGTCATTTCATTTTGAGATTTTGTTTCCTTCTGTTCTTTTTCTTTTTATTTTACCCTAACAATCTACATTTCCTAGACTCGGATGCTCGGCATTCTAATACCATGGATATATTAAGTGCCGACTTTCGAGGGTCGTAAATGCAGGTCATTAAAGGATTTTTTGTTTTTGAAATAAAGAGAAAAGTGAGTGTATATTATGCTCGATGATTTTTCCTACTTTTTTAAATACAGAAGTTCCATTTTAAAATTCTTTCTAAGGGCTGGATAAATGGAAATGGTGCTTGATTGAAATAGGGTAAAGAGAATAGAAGGGTGTAACGACACACCATTTCGACCCCCGAATGTCGACACTAATACATCCACGGTATTCACGTGTCGAGCGCCTAAGTGCTAGAAAGATGAATTGTTAGGGTAAATAAAAAGAAAAAAGAAATATAACAAGAAAGAAGAGGACACAGCATTAGAATGTCACTAGCGGAATGGTAATATGTATCATCAAAAGAACAGTAGGTTACTTCGACACAAAAATTTCGGATACTATCATCAGTCTAGACAGTTATAACTGCATGTCCTCACAAATGTTGATATGTATAATATTGTAATGTAGTGGAAATAAGAATACTCGGTAGGTGAAACATACAATTCGTCTTCTTTAGCTCCAACGAATATCAACGAAAACCTGTCTTACTTAAACTACTTGAAAGAATACGCAAAGAATTTAGGAAAAACAAAAACCAAGTGTTGGACATAAATTTGGTATGACAAACTTAAGAAATATGTAGCTTGTATATAACAGTACTTTTGAGACCACATGGAATGCCATACCCCTCAAAAGAACCACAATCTAATAAGTACATAAAGTTATATAATAGATGATATCTAGGGTGTAGAATATAAATTTTATAACATAGCTGGAATGGTTACATTGGTTACATTCATCAACGTATTATAGGGTACAATCAAACCCGATAATGAAAGTTCGCATATTGGGTTTTCCATGGAGATCACTTTGATTAAGCCGAAATCCAATCTTCATGAATGTAACTGTGACGACCCGGAATTTTTGAGCATTTGAAATAGGAATATTTAATTAATTTTAAATATTCAAAAGATAATTATTAACCTTAATTTCAAATATCATTATTTATTGGACAAGTAATTGTTGAATTTAAATTATCGAAATTGGTAAATTATTGAATCTGGAGCTTTAAGCCTGTTAAAAATAATTCGAAGACTTATAAAATTTAGGAAGATAATACCGAAGTGGATAGAAGTGTTGAAAATCAGCTTTAAAAATGGTTTGTTATGTTTTGAAATTTTATATCGTTTAAAATGAATTTTAAAAAATAGCCTTCCGAGGCACAGACTCGGAATTCGACGAAACCAGTTCCATTGGGTCCGTAATATTGAATTATTATCGGATTTCAAATTTCGTATTTTTCGAAGTTGTTATGCGAGCATACGACGCATAAACGCGTTGAACTTAAATCGAATTCAATTCAAATTTAAATTTTAAATTAAGTCAAATGTCAGCCGTTTTCCTTCAATTCACATTTCTGTTCACAACCCAATTCCACACGCAACTGTCTTATCTTGTCTCCCTACATTTCCTTTAAGTCACGTTCCCCTTCTTGTCTTCTGATGCAAGCCAACAGAGCCTTCTCGAACACACTTTCCTTTTACAACAAAATCTCCCGAGCTGTTTCAAAATCAAAATAGAGCAGGAAATCAAAAAAAAAGGGCCGCATCTTTCGTTCAAAATCATTTGCGAGTTCCTCGATTTCCTCAGATGTATACTCTGATGATATATTGTATAAAACTGATATAGTTTTGATTTGTGTAAAGATCTGTTAATATATATTATATTTTATTCCGCTGCGATGGTTAGATTCTGATGTTGTCTTCCTACTTTCTTCTTCTACCTCTTCTTCTTTAAGTCAAATGGTTTGATTTTACAGGACTGGAAAGTCGGGTCGTTACAGTTGGTATCAGAGCTTAGGCTAGCGATAACCTTGGCTCTGGTGGGAATTTTGAGAGTATTAATAGATATGAGCGCGTATTTGTTAATGAATATAAAATTGTTTTATATTGTGTTGATTGGTTTATTGAGTAGTTTATGGATTCTGGTCGATGTGTGGGATGCCACAACATTGATAGGGATCTCTAAACACTTGTATAGAACAATTCGACACAGTATTGTTTTAAAGTAGGGTAAATGATATAATTTTACCCAAATTATTTTTGTATATAAAGAAAAGTTTTGTAAACTATTCTAGTTGATATATATGGATGTTTGATTGTTAGGGAGTGATAATATTAAATTAGTATCATTTAGATATCAAATTGGATAAGAATTGGAATCATAACTAAAAGCTAAGAAATAAATTTATATACAAATAAAATTTGTAAATGTAGATTATAAATGTAATTTATAAATTGGAATAAACTCCATATCCAAATGAGATAGTAATTTGAAATAGAATTCCAGAGAAATGATGGATATAAAACTGGATGGGTTTTAAATTTGGAATTTTGTGAAGTTTAAAATTCCTTTGAGTTGGAA
The DNA here is from genome assembly GCA_030737815.1 of Allium fistulosum. Taxonomy (NCBI): domain Eukaryota; kingdom Viridiplantae; phylum Streptophyta; class Magnoliopsida; order Asparagales; family Amaryllidaceae; genus Allium; species Allium fistulosum. The sequence continues at coordinate 643,498,042 of CM060904.1, forward strand.
ATGGTTTCAAAACAGTTTTGGAGGGATTTTAAAGAGATAAAAGCATTTAACTCTCTTTCGGTCGCTGGAAAATAACTTCGGTGATGACTGCAGCATCATCGATGTTCATTTTCGAGTTTCTAGGAGAGAAATTGCTACCGAGTTGTTTGAAATGGGATTTGTTTGCGAACTGGATTTGGTTTTGAAAATTCAAAGGAATAGTTGAATTGCCAAAGGATTTTGGGATATAGTTGATTTCAAAGGGAATTTTGAAATTTTGAAAATTTGTAAAGCTCTGAAACTTTATTTAAAATGTTTATGGGATAATAAATAAAGTTTGGACACTTACAAAATTTGAAGTAAGTAAGGAAATGAAAATAAGTTAGAATATAAGCCAATTAATTGTAGTAAATTAAAAGAAGTAAACAAATAGAGGGTAAGTAAATTGGGGAACTTATAGAAACTTACAAATTTGAATTGTAATAAATAGATTTCGATGGCTTATTAAATAATTGAAACTAATGGAGAAAAGGTATACATGGCTAAATTAGATGTATAATTCCGAGTTAAAAAGTAAAATGTGAATGGGATTGATTGAAAATAGATGAATGGGAATGTGTTTAATTATAAATGAATGGAAGTATGAAAATGTAAGTATGTGGCTTATAAGAAATTGGAAAGTGAAACAAAAACCAAAATAAGATTTGTTTAGTATATGGGAAAATCCAAACTTGAGAAATAAAATAAAATTGAAATGGTTGCAAATGAATTAAAATGACATTGTTATTGATAAAACAAATTCAATAATAGATTGTGAATTAAAATAGAATTTGAATGTAATGGAAAGAGAATATGTTAAATTGGAGTGGTATTAATATAAATTGAATTGGAATCAATTCGAATAGTTATAAAATGAAGTGATTGTTTAATTGAATGGAATAAAATTCTACTCAAACAAATAAATGAAAAATCCAAACTTGGGATTTGATTAAAAGAAAATGAAATCAAGGATTTGAATGGAAGTTGTTGAATAAAATAAACTTAAGTTATTGGGTGGAATTGTTTGAAGGAAATAAATAACTTAAGTAAGTTGTGTGACGGTTATTTGGTGTATTGGATGCTGAGTTTAATAAAATGGTTTGGAATCAAACTCTTTGGATATGGAAGAAATACAATGAAAGTTGTGAATAAATTTAAAATGGAATAGGTTAAATGTAAATTTAGTTGGATTTAACCTAAATGGTTCTAAAGCTGAAGTAATCCTTTATTCACATTGATATTGTCGAATTGTATTAGAAAATGGATCGTTTGAGGTAAAACGAGGTTAAATAAAATTCTATGAATTGATAGAAAGGAAATAAAATTGATTTTGGAATCAATTGTAGTAAATGTGAGTTAATATAGGAAATATAATTGATTTTTTTAAATCAATCGTAATAAATACGTATTCATTTGGATTAAAATGAATAGAATGTAAGTAATGTAGTGTAAACCATTTAAATGGAAGCATTTATTTTGTGTTGGGCCTAATAAATTCACTTATGGAAGTGTTTAGTGAATATTGCTTATGTTGTATGTGTTAGCTAATGAAATTAATTGAAATGATAACAAACTTTGGATATTGTCACTTACCTGTTTAAGTTGAGTTAGTACAGGTACCGGGAAGCCGTTTGGCTGGATTTGATTGCGAAATTTGCTAAAATAAATAGCTGCTTGCTTTATAAATGCTAAATAAGGTACGCTCTTAAAAAAATTCAAAAATAGGAAATATGAACTGCATATATTGATATATATTGTGATTTCCGGCCTGAGGCCGATGTATATATATATTTGTGCATTCTGCGATATCGCAGAAGTCCCTCCGTACAAAGGAGACTTTGCCAAAATTTTCCATAAATTTTAGGAGTTAGAAAATTTTTGAAAATTTTCATTTACGATAAATGATTTAAATTTGTTAAGCAAATGAAATTAAAACTGGATATTGAAATCTAATTCAAATGTGAATGTAAGGTGAAGTGAAATCAAAGGAACTAAAGAAAGTAAAGTTCGTAAATAAAATGTTATTTGAGGTTTAAATTAAATAGTAAGTGAAACTAATCCATATTCAAAATGGAAGCCAATTTGAGTTTAAATGAAATTGTAAGGGCTAAGTAAATAGTAATGAAAATAAACTTCAATGGGGAAGTGAAAATAAATATAAACTTCAAAAATGAAGTAAAACAAATCCAAGAAGTATATAAAATGTTTATATTGGACTTAAGAAATGAATGGTGAATTCTTAAGTAAATTTGGTATGGAGGAAAATTATTCTAGGTGAATAATTGAATGACGATTAAAATATGAAGATGTGAATGGGATAAGTGTGATAAGTGAATAACAATCAAATGAATGTGAATAAAAAGGAAATTGATATAATTGATAATCAATTGGAATTTATACGTAGGATGTACGTATATTATTTTATTCGCATAATGATTTGATCCGGATTCGAGCACAGAATTTCGAGATAGTTTTATCGATCCGAATCAGGATTTTTCACTCGATTTTCAACGGCGAGCCTGGATATGGATTGTTGATTGATTCTGGATATTCTCTATCATAGTTGGTGGCTATGCAAGGAGAATGACGGTTTCTGATCAAGAAACCAGATCTGAGTCCGCACTAGGAAGTCAGGTGGACGATACTAGTTCGGAGGTGAAATTGTGTGATCGAGTAAGCGATCGAATTTGATATTGCGTACGGATGATATATGTGCATCGTACGGGCTTAAGTAAAACAAATATTGAATTTGTAAAGAAAAGTATAAAATGACTTTGGAATTGTGATTGAATATTATTGCTTAGTAGGATATACAGGTGTATAAAAGCGATGGATAAATTGGAATTTTTGATTTTAGAAGATAAAATTTAATGGCCCGACAAAAGGTATGTATTTAAATTTCTATATGAAATTTGATTGGGTTTTTGATCCAGCCACTTGGCTTTTTGTTTTCTTTTTGAGATTGGGAGGCCGTAGAGCCATTTTGTAATAGTACCGAGCTAGCCGCGCAAAGGAGACGCTGGCAAAAATTTTCGGGAATTTAGAGAGTTAGAAAAATTTTAAGAAATTTTTGATAATTTATAATTTGAATTCAAATTTAAATTTGAATTGATAAGTAGGTGATATGGGTTGAAACTTATGGATAAGTTGGGAAGTTAAAAGATGATTAGTGTATCATTAATAAAAGATTTGTTGGATTAATTGTTAAAAACTATTTGGGTTGAGGAGAATAGTTAACGGGAATCGAATCATTCTTCCTAACTGGTAATTTCGGGGACGAAATTCTTTTAAGGGGGGAGGAATGTGACGACCCGGAATTTTTGAGCATTTGAAATAGGAATATTTAATTAATTTAAATATTCAAAAGATAATTATTAACCTTAATTTCAAATATCATTATTTATTGGACAAGTAATTGTTGAATTTAAATTATCGAAATTGGTAAATTACTCAATCTGGAGCTTTAAGCCTGTTAAAAATAATTCGAAGACTTATAAAATTTAGGAAGATAATACCGAAGTGGATAGAAGTGTTGAAAATCAGCTTTAAAAATGGTTTGTTATGTTTTGAAATTTTATATCGTTTAAAATGAATTTTAAAAATAGCCTTCCGAGGCACAGTCTCCGAATTCGACGAAACCAGTTCCATTGGGTCCGTAATATTGAATTATTATCGGATTTCAAATTTCGTATTTTTCGAAGTTGTTATGCGAGCATACGACGCATAAACGCGTTGAACTTAAATCGAATTCAATTCAAATTTAAATTTTAAATTAAGTCAAATGTCAGCCGTTTTCCTTCAATTCACATTTCTGTTCACAACCCAATTCCACACGCAACTGTCTTATCTTGTCTCCCTACTTTTCCTTTAAGTCACGTTCCCCTTCTTGTCTTCTGATGCAAGCCAACAGAGCCTTCTCGAACACACTTTCCTTTTACAACAAAATCTCCCGAGCTGTTTCAAAATCAAAATAGAGCAGGAAATCAAAAAAAAAGGGCCGCATCTTTCGTTCAAAATCATTCGCGAGTTCCTCGATTTCCTCAGATCAAATCGACAGTCAAAAGAAAACTCTCAAAGCGAAATCGTTATCCAAAGGGAAATAAATCGCGATTCAAAATCAAAAGCGTAGCCAAGCATTCGATTTTAAAATCAAGGGCCGAGCCTCTCCGCGGAATCGAGCAGATTCTTTCGCAATCTATAGCCGTGTTGATTCGTTCGTGAATCGAAGCTACATCATTCAAGTTGTCGACCATTAGTCGATGGAAGGGAAACTCGCGAGGGCGGCGAGGCCGGTAGTTCAACGAGTCAAAGGGAGTGGTTGGCATCGCGAGTAGGTGGGTTGTATCACGTGGGCATCGCGATTCGAAATGATGGATGCACTGAGGTCGATCAGGGCTTGGGCTGCACCAGCGTTGGCATTCGATTTAGTTGCGACGAGGTTGCGTTTGGGATTCGAGGTTCGTGCTCGTTCACTCGGCAAGCAAGGTGGGTTGTTTCGAAGAGCAGCGTCGATAGGGAGGAGCCGGGCGATTATCGATCAGATCGAGGCTGCGATAGTGGGTATGTAGCAGTTTTCCCCTTGTTTTACTAAATATACATACATAGGTATATGTATACGGAAAATAAAAATGATAGCAATTCAGTGATTTTAAAAGCATTCTGTTTTAATATATATACAGAGGAGAAAAAAAATATACGTACATATAAACATACATGCATATTTTGATTTAAAAATAAAAGTGAAGAAAAATTATATACCTGTATCTAAAGATAAGATTTAAAGAAAACTATTAGGAAGTTCTAAGGAAAAATAACTATATGTATATACACTTTCCAGTCGTGAGTTTATTTTAAAAATATGTGTTAGGTGATTAATTTATTTAATAAACTTATGTAGTTATTTTGTTACTGAAATGTTTTATAAAAAGGAAATTAGTATAAAATCAGTTTATTAGTTAGAACAAATTTATTGGTTTAAATCAAATAAACAAATAGTAATAAAGTGTTCGATCACTTCAAATATTAATAAAATCATCTAATGTTTATTCAAGGTTTTAAATCATGGAAACAAGCCGGGTTGGTGTGGATTGCATCAACAAAAGTTAAAGGTGAGTTAATCTCACTCAGCTGAATTTTTAATTTAAATTTAAATAGTTAAATTTAAATATTAATTGAATGATTGTTTGGATTGATTGGATGTGATAGTATATATAGTAGTGTATAGCAATATATACATATTGGCATATGTATATATTGGAGTTGTTGATATTCCTGCATTATATAGCGGATGAGACCCTATGCGCCGCATAATAGCGGATGATATTTTATAAAACCCATATACCGCGATATTCCACTTTGAAGTGAAATTGGTATTGTGCTAACATCTGTGGATGCAGGGAAACAGGTTGGAGGGATCCAACTGGATTCCTCAAAATATTTAATTTTTGTTAAATATTCTGTGATATGATTTTTGATATCCTGTGATGAATTATATGGATAATTGGATATTATGGTTTGGTTGGACCGATTTGGATATGCTGGGTTATCAAAATCTCTAGAATGGAATTTTTGAAAAGAAATAAAAGAGTAAATTTTTTTAGTAAAATAATTATAAAAGTTTGGAATAAATTTGAGAATAAATTTGATTAAGAATAAAAGTGATTTCCAAAATTCTAATAAATATGGAAAAGAGGAATTTTGAATAAACAGAGAAATATTGAATATAAAAACTTATGTGATATTATTTAAAGGAATAAATAATTTATTTTAATTAAATGTTTAAATGTAATTAAAAAGAAGAAAGAATTTGGGAATCTGAAACTTGTGTTTCGGTTTAAAGATTTTAAATCATAATGAGAAATAAAATCTAGAAGTTAATGAATTTGGAAATAAATGGATTAAGTAAGGAAATTTATTTCAAAGTAAAATAAATTGGGAAATCAATTATAAATTGATTTAAATACTTTGGGAATTGGAATTTAAAAGAGAAATGAGATTTTGAAGATATAAACTGGGTTTATAAAGTGAAATGGAATATCAGTGGATATTAGAAAATATAAATTCAAGGAGGGAATTTATAAAGGGATATGAATTAGTTTAAAAATAAATGTTGATTTATTTTTAAAGAATGTGAAGAGAAGTGTATTTCTTGGATTGCCAAGTACAGTTTTTCAAAGCAATTTTAAATATAAGTTAAAAGTTTTAATATGTTTTAAAAAGCATGTTTTAGAAAATTGATTATTTTTAAATGTTAATTTCCTAAGTAAGTATTTTCAAAAATATATTATTGTAGTAATTATATAAAAGTGATTTGCTATTATGTTTTAAAAGGAGAAATTTAGTTTATATTTATAAAGTGGTTTATTTTAAAGTATATATTTTTAATAAAGTATTAAAGTAGTTTGATTTCAATGTTATAAGATATATTAAAAATAAAGTGTTTTTAAATTATTTTAAAATTAAAAGTATTTTGTACTTGGTGATTCAGTGGAAATAATTATTTGGGAAATGTTTTCCGTAAGCGGAAACTGTTTGAAATTGTTTTCAAATGAGTTTTGAAAATTCGGAAATATATCTTGGAAAGATATTTGGGCAAATAAATAATTTGGGACAATTATTTATTGTGTGATGGTTGCTTGTGGATGTTAATTGATAGTTAAATAACCGACTATCAATATTGGCCAAATGCGCTGATCGTTTCGAAGAGACCGGGATCGAGTTTCCGTATACCGGGATTCTAGGTCTGGAGACTCGAATACCACTTCGATTCGGTTTGTACGTTTCGTGTAACGTGTTCAGAGTCGAAGATGGAGCTGTGAAGTGCAAGGGCTAGTCGCTACTAATCCTGAGGATATTTCCAAAATGGATGTAGTAGGAATAGTGCCTTCGGTTCCGTTTGAACCCGGGACGGACTTGTATGGACGAATGCTTTCGTGACATCGTCAGGTGGACGATGGGCATTCTAAGGGGTATGTTCTATAAAGGTATCGTTTAGCCTCAAGCCTCATCAACCGGGAATGACTGAAAATCAGGGGTTATGCAGCAAGGCTTCGTGGGTAGCCCCCACTTGAGAGTAAGGTCATCCCTGTCTAGATGTCCCTTTTATTTCGGCTTAGTGGTGCGGTTGCTGATCCCAACCGTGGGGTGATTTTATTTGGAATTATCCAGTAAGGGATGATTCCGGCCTTGTGTTGCAGGGGAGCGGGCGTACTCCTCGGTACTGTGATCTAGGCCACGTACTGTGACAGGTGGTACCCCAGTGCCTAGTCATTCGTTGGAAATCCATTCTCCCTACGTGCCTTGTACGAGTTTTGTTTGTATTACCCACTTTGTGGCTAGTATGCCGGAATTTAATAGATGTAACAATTTCGGCTATTTTAATAAGTACTTGTGAATAGACACTATTATAATATCAGAGGATTTTGATAAAAAGTGTTTTAGCTATCGTAAGGTAAAAACTCGACATGTTTATTTGTGGCGTGGTCTTACGAGATGCTTTTGTTTTCAAAGGATTTTGAAACTTTAATAATCAATTTGAGTGTGATTTTCTCACGCTGGTATTCCAGACTGACTCGGGTATTGTTTTATATAATGCTCGGGTCAGACCGAGTATTATAAAGTACAGGATATGATGCTGTGGAGCTCAGGAGACGAGCTGGATGGCGAGACGTATCTCTCGTACTTGTTTATATATATATATTCCGCTGTGTTGATTGTTGTACTCTGTTGTATTGAGGACATGATATGGTTATTGTCCAGTTGTATGTTATGTGTTCTCTGATGTATACTCTGATGATATATTGTATAAAACTGATATAGTTTTGATTTGTGTAAAGATCTGTTAATATATATTATATTTTATTCCGCTGCGATGGTTAGATTCTGATGTTGTCTTCCTACTTTCTTCTTCTACCTCTTCTTCTTTAAGTCAAATGGTTCAATTTTCCGGGACTGGAAAGTCGGGTCGTTACAGTAACGACCAGAAATTTTCGATCCCGAAAATTCCAGATAGTTAAGAAAAGAAGTAAAGAGGTAGAAGAAGAAAACATGAAACAAAACACAGAATCTCACATTCGCAGCGGATCAAATATAATATCAAATAAAAACAGTTATACAAAGGAAAACTGTAACAGTTAATTTACATCAATACATCAGAGTTACAACATTTACACGAAACACTGGACAGATAAAATCAGCATGTCCTAGATAAACTATAATATATCACAGCGGAATACACTCCATACGTTCTTGCCATCCATCTCGCCACCTGAGCTCCAGAACGTCCTAACCTAAAAATCTGTAATGCTCGGTCTGACCCGAGCATTACAATAAAGTAACACCCGGGTTAGGCTAGAAACCAGCGCGAGTAAACCCATATAGCTTGAAATACTAAGTTATAAAACTTATTTCGAAAACCAGGGTAACTCGTACCTTCCTACGAGTTCTCAAAGTCCATCACGTATACAAACAATATCCAAGAACTATTACTCAGTTAAAGGCCTAGTTACTTAATTTATTCCAATTCCAGCCTATTTGGTTCTAAACTCAAATTTATAAAGAATCGAAGTGGTTTCGGGTATTTGCTGATACCCGACTCCGGTCTCTTCAAATCCAATGATATTCATTAAACCAAAAGTTTAAGTTTAAACAATACAATTTATACACAGCAATTCATCTCAATCACAAAGCAGCACATATCACATATCAGAGATATCACATAATCCAAGGCATTCAATATCATTCAATCATCCATAAGCAAGATCAATTAGTTGTTCAATCCCTAATTAATTCAATTTAATTTCCAAATAAATTAATTACTATGAATTAGTTACCTAACCCTGCTTGATTAACATTAATTAATTACAAACCATTAGTTATTAATTAATGAAATTAATAAATCATCCTTAATTATCCATCTTAAGTAATTATCCTCAATTAATTAATTATCCCTTAATTAATCACATTAATTAATTAACCTTAAGTTAATTACATAATTAAATTAACCCTTAACAAAAGTAATTATCTTTCAATCATAAATTAATTAACCTTTAATCATTAATTTATTCACCTTCAATCATGAATTAATTTACCTTTAATTAATTAATTATCCTTTAATTATTAAATAATTAACCTTCAATTATTAATTAATTATCCTTTAATTAACCTTTAATCACTAATTATCTTTTAATTACTTACATTAAGTAATTAACCTTTAATTAATTAATTATCCTTTAATTAATTACATTGAGTAATTATCCTTTTAATTAATTAATTAATCTTAAATTACCTTATTAAAGTTTAATACCACATATCTTAATTTAAAATAATTCATTCTAAAACCTTTAACTAATCCCAATCTTAAATAAGATAATTATTATATAATAGAATTAATTAAGAAGTTGTTTAACTTAAAAAAAACTTGTTTTATTTTAAAAATAAAAATAAAACTGTTATAGCCTGTAACACTCACGTGAACTCACCCGAAGACACACTCGAGCCATTACAAAACTTCCTCGAGACCAAACCTGAGATCAACTTCATCTTCTCCCTTAAAACAAAACCCACTGACACAAACCAGAAGCTCGTACACGTGCACACGAATTCTGGCCATCCCCGATCAAGGTTCCGACCATCGACGAGTCGCCTATCTACCCTTGAGTCGTCACGACCACCCAGTTCCGTCGAACTCACCTGAAATCAAAATCGAGCTATCGAGCATCACCCTGAACCCAAATCCCATCGACTAAATCCTCCTCGTGTTGCCGCCTCAGATCACCAGAGAGCTCGGCACTCCGACCAAAGCTTTGCCACGAACCAACGCTTCGATCCCCCTCATTTCGACCTTCTCCTGTACACACACGCATTCTCAATCGCCTCGCAAACCTTGCCGACTCGAACAGGGCCTTAAACCCTAAAACATTGTCGTCCGACCACCATGGTGGTGGATAAATCCATCCACCATTTTTGCCGACACCACTGACCTCCCCGCAAACTCCACCCACGATCCCGAGGTCCAAATATCCTCCGATCACCATAATTTACCCAAAATAAACTTTCCGTTCAACTTGCAAATACTCGTGATTTCCTAACTTAAAAATCATGAATTTATTATTAAAAATCATGGTTTATGAAAACGAACAGATTGACGAAGGTGAATCAAGGAAATGAGACATTCGAATTTTTGACATGGTTTGAATTATTACTGTATATCTTCATTTTCGAAATAATTACTTAATATATATACTTGGAATTATTTTTAAAATTGATGTTACCATCATACAAACACTTTTCCTTTAGAGATTATAACCAGAAATAGATTGGAGAGGGAGAATTTGATTTTTGAATCTAATTTGGTCTGTTAAAATCAAACAGGGCTTGAATATACATATACTCAGACATGCACAGGTTTATCTCCTATTTATATACATACAACCATCTTAATTCATCCATGCAAAGCAGTTCACAACATTACATCAACAATCTATCACATCATCATGATAAAAACAAGTTTAAGCTTTTTAAAGAAAGGATTACTCACTGTGAATTAACAGAGAAGCCTGGAATCGTAGTTTTTGAAACTGGAAATTGTTTGAACTTGAAAACTGAAGATGCTTTGATCTTAGATCTGATCTACTTTGTTTCTTTATTTAATGAATTAGCTTTGAGACCGAGTTGAACTTGAATTTTGTTGAGCTTCAGGTTTGAAACAATTTGAAAGATTTTGTTTGCTGGTTTATTATAGGCTTTTGTTTCTCTTTGGTTTTGAAATTGAAGAGATAAAAAGAATGAGATAGAGAGTAGAGAGGTTTATATACTTAGTTTTATCCTTTTATTAAAAATTAAAATTAAAATTAAGACACTTGTTGAATTAACTTACATTTGTCCATAGCATCTTATAATTAATTTACACTTGTTATAAACCATAGAGATTTAGTTTACATTTGTAATTTTGTGTATTAATATGTTTTTAATATATTTATAGTATTTTCCATTTAGTTTTATATTTATTCATGTCTTATGTATATTTATACTTTCTCATTTATTTATTTATATATAACTTAAGAGAGAATGATATTAAATTCCAATTATACACTTATAAAAAATTTATAAAACAAGATCACCACATTTTAAATTGTTTGAAATTCCGGGATATCACAATGAACAAGGGTCAGAAACTATCTCCAAGCGTCATATATCTCTACATAGAATATACCATAAGGTAAACATAACCGTTTCATGTCTAAATACATGATCCCAAATATTTTCAACTCCCGCATGAAACATCGATATGCATACTCTAAATCAGGAGTGATAATACCCTGTCGTGTATTAGCAAAACACCAAGCTATGCTCCTACTCTATTTTCTGCCATTTTCGATGTCGAGGTCATGTTCGTCATCTTTTACACGAGTCTTATTCACTCAAACAAAACAAGAATCCTCAATTGGATTATCACATCTCGAACAGATCTAAAAATCACACATGGATTCTAGCACCTTAAACATATCCACTTCAAGATATAGAACACGTATCTCAGTCTTGAAGTGGTTTTCATTAAGTAAAACACTTAACGATCTCGGTCTCTTCAAGACCAAATCAAAAAATTTGGCCATATTCAACAATAATAAGGACGATCGCATATGGAAACCGAGTCTCGTATACTTATCACATTTCCGATATTTTCATCTCACACTATCCATCGATTAAGAGTGAAGCTAGTAGGTTAGAGCTCTATTGCTCATATCCCTACACGAACATCAATCTTAATTCCCACAGATAAGCAAGCCTACTTCATCGGCTTTTAGTGCTAAGTATACGACTGCAAGTTTTCCATAAACGAGTAAACATACAAAGCACGATCAAATCACACAATGCACAATCAAGTCATATAAGCGACTTCTAATCTCCTTTCTATTTAATTAATCTTTTATTAATTAAGATATCTTTTATTAGTATAACCTCTTTAATCTAATAAAACTTCATTTATGAATTTCTACTATGCATTTGTACTCTTTTCAGTACTTCAATTAGTATTCATATACTTATCTCAAATGGTATAAGTATATTCACAAAAATCATTAACAAGATTTATTATTTTAAACCTTTGCTTTTTATGACTTTTTCCAAAGATTCCTTACTTATAAATTCCTTCACAATATCCATTTTAAGGCTCTATGTACTTTCACAAATCCGTTCAAAAGGTTTAAGACTAATGTTACTTAAAAAATGTCACTACAAATTCAAAACCATTTCACTTATGATTATCTTTAAAACATTTTTTAAAGATCTATTTACATTCATAAGTATAATAAAAAAGGTTAAATATGAATGTAATTAATACATTATTACAACAAACCCAAAACCATTCTCTATTTATATTTATCTTTAAAATCATTCTTTTTAAAGATCTAAGTAAATAATATTTGGTTAAGTTCGATGGTCGACTAATCGACTATCCAGTTAAACCAATTGCTTATACAAATCAATGTTCGTATACATAACTCATTTCCATCATTTCAACTTATACTATTCCTCACCTAAGAATGAAGCCAAGTAAGTTAGAGCACTGGTTGCATCAAAGCCTTGCCTAGACACTTCATTCTTGAATCTCACAAATAGATAAGTCTACTCGTCGGCTTTTAGTGTTAAGTAAATTATTAATGACTTCCATAAACGAGTACTAAAATGATATGATTATCCTTTTTTTAACATTCCTGATTTAACTATTCCTCGTTCAAGAGGGAAGCCAATAAGTTATAGCTCTATTGCTCATATCCCTACTCGACATTAGTCTTAACTCCCAGAAATAGAGACTACTTTATCGGCTTTCGACGTTAAACAAATTTAATTTCTTTTCCAACAAATAAATAAACAATAAGATTAATAAATTACTGACATTCCAACTTAACTATTCCTCGCCAAGAGGGAAACTGGTAGGCAAGAGCTTTATTGCTCACATCCCTATTCGACATCAATCTTAACTCTTAGAAATAGAGAAGTCTACCTCTTCGTATTTTAGTGTTAAGCCTAATCAATTACCTTTTTCAAAACTTATATATACTTTAAAAATATTTGTAATTAGATTTTAAATATCTATGTAAAATATTACTTGAAAATAACTAATATACAATTTAATGAAAAACATATTTTATATTATAAAACATCTTTACTTTGAAAATACATATTTAATTATTAAAAATATATTTAAACTTCAAACAAACTTTAATATACTTCAAAAAATGTTTGAAAACATCTCTAAAAAGATTAGAGAAAAAAGGAAAATTTAAATATCATTTTTAAACACTTAAAACCATAAACGACATATTACAGCATTTATAAATGTTGTTAAAAGTCCTTGTTAAAAACAATATTGAAAAGTACGATCTCTGTGACTAGTTTTAACCACTTTAACAAATGATTTAAGATTTGAAATTTTTATAGTATGTACTACACTTAGGGTACTGAAAAATCACAAAAAGAAACCTCTAAGAATATCTTCCCATTTATTTGTAAATTTTCCCGAAAACAGGCTATATTTATGATGTATTTATAACCATATTTTTTGTTCTAACTTTCACAACTTTGGTTCACAATTTCTATAACTTTTGATACCATTTCTTTACTTTCCAGTACACCAAATATGTGTAGAGAATAACCAAATCAAATTATCCCAAGCTAAGTTCATGAAACACCCATTTACCCAAGTCAGAGTCAAGGGATATCGAAGTGTATTTATAACGACTATTATCGCTTTAAACACTTTCAAACATACTTAAATTCAATTCCCAAGTCAAAAAACTATTTAAATATCAAGTCAAATCCATGCCACAAGTTTAAGAGGGTAATAGAAGTGATGCTATACAATATAAAGTTTTCGTTTGCTTTCAAAAGCAAAAGGGGTCCAAAGTTTATAACTTTAATTAGCTAATATCATTTTAACTTTATAATTCAAACACAACATATATATACACACACAATATATAAAACAAGATAGTGAGATAACTTACATAGAACCAAGATAATAACATGCTCAAGCCCAACCCAACTCAAGAACACTTCCAACCATTACCAAACGCATAAGATCCAACATTTAGCACTTCCAAATCAAGGCAACACCTCCCCTCCTCTTCCATTGCTCACGGCCTATCAAAGAACCCCCCTCCTCCTTCACTTTCCATTCACTTTGACTTTAGATCTAAGCTTCCTAAGGTGTTATAAGGTGTTGGTGAAAGTTTGGATGAGATTATAGTTGATTTAGTTTAGACTTGAAAACATTAAAGAAGGATTAATGTTTAAACACTTCCATCATTTTTATTCCCTTCCTTCGTTTCAAGCTTTGTGAATTTGTGATTCATTATTAAGCGTGTGTCCCACCATTTATAAGCTTCAAATGGCATAAGATTGTTCTCACCACTCTCTCATGTTATGTAAAGCTCACCTCCCATGTAACGACCCGTATTTTCACGGATCGAAAAGTTCGTCAAATCTGGAGTTTTAGCGTTTTGGGCCATTTCAGATTTCAGGCAAATTTTGCCTAAGTCCTAAGTCGTTCACGACTTAGCATGAGTCGTGAGTCGTATACGACTTAGGAGATAGGAGTTCTGGGCGAGTTAAGGACTCAAGGAGATAAGTCGTAGCTGGGCTAGGTTAGTGGGTTGAAGTTTACTCGGCAAGTGTTAAGTCGTAGGTTGTAAGTCGTTGCCGAGTTAAGAGATAAAAACCTAAGGAAGTGACCGACTTATAGTATTAACCGACTTAAGGATAGTGGTGAGTTAAGTATTAAGTCGGCTGACGAGTTAAGATAGTGGTCGACTTAAGACCTGGACGACTTAGTAGTTAGCATATCTGACAAATTATTTGTTAAGTCGTTGCCGAGTTAAGGAAGTGGGGTTGACCGACTTAAGAGGTTAGGGCGACCTAAGGAAGAATAGTAGGCAGCCTAAGTACTCTGGAGTAGAGTTAGGTCGGCAACGATCTAAGGACATGTTGTGAGCGACCTAAGTGTTTGGGTGTTAAGTGTTAGGTCGGCAGTGTGTGTTGAGTTATGAGTCGGTAGGTCGTCTCCTGTGTTAAGTTGTTGAGTCGTCAACCGACTTAGGACTTGGGTTTTGCGGCAGTATGATGAGTCTGTTTCGTTGGGTCGGTCATATGGTTAAGTCGTAGGTCGGCGAGGCAGTTAAGTCGTATAGCTTGGTTAAGTCGGAGGCCTTTTCAGTTAAGTCGTAGGCGCATGCCATAAGTCGTAACCGACTTAGGAGACAGCAGTTTTGTTGCGAGTCATAGGCAGATGAGTTTTTAGGTCGGCAAGGCACTAGGTCGGCAAGGCACTAGGTCGGCATGGTGTTAAGTCGGCACCGACTTAAGGAGATAGCCGAGTTACGACTTAAGGGCAGTTTTCAGCTATAAATAGGAGAGCTTCTCTTCATTTTTGGGATCCGGATTTTGAAGCGACGAAGTGCTGCCATTTTTAGAGCTCGACTTCTACACTTCTTCACTTCTTTTCTCCACTCTAATCTAGTGCTTGCATCCATCCAAATCGAAGATCAAGATTGAAGATTCAAGAGCTTAGATTGAAGATCTTCATCTTTTCAAGAGAGATTTCTTCGTTTGAAGTGAGATCTTGTCGGATCTAGCTTAGTTCTTCGCTGTCCAGATCTGAAGTTGTTATCTTTTGGATTGTTTAGGTGATTTGGTGAGTGGTGATTATCTCTCACACGGATCCAAAGGAGTATATCGGATTGTTGGCCCGATTTGGTGTTAAAATAGTGATTTCCATGCATTTTCTTCATCCTATGTGTAGATCCATGTAGATCCATTGTTCATGATGATGTTACATCCATTTTATCATATGTTAACCTATGCAAGTTCATTCATCAAGTTTGTAGAGATATAATCCATGTTTTCATGCTTATTGGACTTTCAACTCTTTAATTACGAAAATGCCATTATTGTTATAATTGTCTACTTAGATCATATTTGAATGCTTGATTGTTTGGATTGATGTTTGATTTGATTGATTGTTATGAACTAGATGATTGATGATTAGATTTAGACCGAAGACGATTCAAAAGCTAAGGGAAAGGCTCTTGAATTGGAAAAGCTGCTCGTGGCATATGTAGCGGGATGATGAAGCTCTTATGCATAGATTTGATGATGTGATGATGAGATGAGGCTTTGCGAGGATGTAATGAAGCGAGGCAATCATGTGATGAAGACTTGGTCTAATCCAGACGGGATCATTCCAAGCATGTTGATAACTCGGTGATATGATTCGAGTTGAAGATAATGAATGGATATGAGAATAGTCGTCGAGGAGGATGGCTAGGAGGCTTGGATAGCATCGTTGTTGAAGGTTCTAGCATGCTCTAAGCAAGAGTACGTTTGGGCAGATTCGATAGTCCCAACGGCCAACTGTTGATGGTCGAGTACTCTGGGCAGATTCGATAGTCCTAGGCACGGGCTGCGACGACGTGCGGGAGTTATGTCTAGAACCGGGGTTTCCATTAGCCCTTGACGGACGGCTGAAAGAATGTGCCGGTCATTCAATTAACGGTGATATCGAAGCAATGATAACAGTGATAGCCAGAGTCATGGATGTTTGGTTGTATCGTCATTCGGACTCAAGAGCGGTATTTTCTGGGTGCTTATCTGATTTAGGCCTTGGTACTTGGAAAACATCGCCCTTGACTCGAGTGATAGTAGCTTTACTTTAAATTGTATGCTCTGCTATGTTTGCTTCTGCTTAGTGTGTGTCTGGGGGCTATCACTGTAGAATGAGGTTGGAGTGGGAGGGTTGTATTCCTATTCCTTTTCCTTTATGCTCTTTTGGTATGTTGTTAGTTAATTTACTGCTCACTAAGACTGTTGTCTGACTCAAGGCTTTTTGTTTTAAATTCTTATTGCCTTGGGCTGTTCGTCCATTTTGGGACGGGCAGACTAGGTAGCAGGTGACAGGTGCTGTTCTCTTCTCACGATGCTGATATCGAAGACGAGCTAGAGGGTTGCATATTATTTTCTTATATGTACTGGATATTCCGCTGTTTTGTATTCTCTGAGAGATTTGTAGTGAGGCTGGATGTATTGACTATGTGGATGCTTGTATTCAACTATTATGGAGTTTTATATGATGTCATTTTGTTCTGTAAAGCTTCACTATACATATGTTCTATTGTATTTTGTCCATGCGCTGTGAGTAATACGATAGATCCTTTTGTTTTAAATCTTACCTTGACAATCGTCTATGGTCGCCTGGCACACTTTACAGCGCACTATCTCTAGATTCGGTGCAGGGGTCATGGGCGGTCGTCACATTTGGTATCAGAGCATTGGTTAATCGGTTTTACCCAACGCTCGTTGTCATAACTACGTATGAGAGACGTAATTGTATTTTGATGGATGATTACTATATATAATATAGTAGCTTAGTAGAGTTTGAGTCCTTTATGCAGTTGTTTCTCTAGATGTTCTAATCATTCCTTTTTATAGATATTGAGAATGAGTCGAAGAGGGAGACCAGCTGCTAGGGGAGGTCGTGCTACTGAAGAGACTGCTGATTATGCAGCCATGTTCGAAGCTATGATGACTTCGATCATGAGAAGGATACCAGTTCCGGGGGCGGCAGTTGATGTTGGAGTTCAAGTCCAAACTTCGAAACCAGTGGATTTTGCTAAGTTGTGCAAGGATTATACTGCTCTTGGAGGGAAGGTTTTCTTGGGAACAGAATCAACTATTGAGATCCAGAGGTGGATAGATGCTTGTAGAAGGATCTTTGGTGATTTGGGAATTGACGATGCAACTAAGAGGAAGTTGGCATCAAGGCAGCTTCAAGGGAGGGCTTCTGATTGGTGGAACTCTATTACCATCACTACTCCGGAAGAAGAGATTACTTGGGAGCAATTCCAAGTCAGATTTGAAGCTAAGTTCATTTCTACAGCTCAGAAGTCTGTTCTGTTCAAGAAGTTTGTGGAGCTCAAGCAGGGTGGAAGATCTGTTCTTGAGTATGTTTCTGAGTTTGAAGCTTTGTCCAAGTATGCCCGGTCATATATTGAGTCTGCTTATCAGAAGAACGAGAAGTTTGTGACCGGCTTGGATAGTTATCTTGGGAGACAGTTGGTGGATCATTTGGACGATTCATTTGAGAAGCTTGTGGAGAAAGCTCTTAGGCATGAGAGTCTGTTTCCTAAGGAAGGACCTGTTGTTGCTATTACCAAGGGAGAGTCTAAACCACAGCAGGGTGGAAACCAGAAGAGGAAACAGCAGCAGCAGAAGGGTAAGGATGGCCAGAAGAAGCCGAAAGGCGAGGTGACTTGCTACAATTGTCAACAGAAGGGCCATGTCTCTAAGGATTGTAAGAATCCGAAGGCACCGATGAAGTGTCACAACTGTGACAAGCCGGGGCATTTCAGGAAGAATTGTCCAGAACCGAAGAAGGACAGGCAGATTGTGCAAGCCTATGCTTTAGGAGCTGTTCCGTCGTCTTCAAAAGCTCCTACTGCTGAAGAGAAGGGAAAGAGTGTGGTTGTTCAAGGTACTCTTTTCCTATGTGGTATTCCAGTTAGAGTTTTGTTTGATACTGGAGCATCGCATTCGTTTGTTTGTAATGAACTAGTAGGCCGGTTAGGTTTGGAACCGGATATTGTTGATAGGCCATTGGTTGTGACTAATCCAGTTGGGGGTTCGTCTTGTTTGTGTATGTTATGCCGTGGTCTAGTTGTATCGAGTCATGGTTGCTCTTTTGTTTGTGATTGTTTTGTTCTGAACTTTGCGGGGTTCGGAATTATCTTGGGTATGGACTGGCTTAGGAAGTATGCGGCTAAGGTTGATTGTGAGAGGCTAGAGGTGGCAGTCGAGAATGTGGAAGGGCGAAAGATTGTGATACGATGTAAGCATGAGGAAGGCGTCTTCATGAGCTTCATGTATTCGCTAGTTGTTCCACGGGATGGACTGTCTTTAGTGCCGATCGCAGATAGATTCGAGGATGTCTTTGACGAAGTCAAAGGGTTGCCGCCGCATAGAGAGATCGAGTTTCGTATAGATCTAGTTGAAGGAGCCAGACCTGTTGTGATGCCTCTTAGGCGGATGGCGCCTAGGGAACAGCAGGAGTTGAGGGTGCAAGTTGATGACCTTTTGCAGAAAGGATTCATTCGGCGTAGTGTGTCCGAATGGGGTGCACCAGTTGTGTTTGCAACCAAGGCAGATGGGTCATTGAGACTGTGCGTCGATTATCGTGAGCTGAATAAGGTGACTAAGAAGAACAAGTATCCATTGCCGAGAATAGATGACCTGTTTGATCAGCTTCACGAAGCTAAGGTGTTTTCTCAGATGGATTTGGCAACGGGATTTCACCAGTTGAGAGTGGCTAAGGATAGTGTGCCGAAGACTGCTTTTAGGACACCATCCGGTTTCTTTGAGTGGCTGGTAATGCCGTTTGGATTGACTAACGCGCCAGCATATTTTGTGGATCTTATGAATAGAGTGTTCAGAGATCAGTTGAACAAGTTCGTACTTGTGTTCGTGGATGATATTCTGATTTATTCCAGAACGGAAGAAGAGCACAAGACGCACTTGCGTATTGTTTTGGAAATCTTGCGGAAACATCAGCTGAAGGCTAAGTTTTCGAAGTGTCACTTCTGGAAGAGTGAAGTGAGGTTCTTAGGCCATGTGATTTCTGGAAATGGAATAGCGGTTGATCCCGCTAAGGTGGCAGCAATCCAGGATTGGGTTAGACCTAAGAATGCATCAGATGTGAGAAGTTTTCTTGGATTAGCAGGATATTATCGACGGTTTATCAAAGACTTCTCCAAGATAGCTGCACCATTAACAGGATTGACGAAGAAGAACCAAGTGTTCAGTTGGGATGCTAAGTGTGAGCAAGCTTTCGGAATCCTGAAAGAGAGACTGACGAGTGCTCCTGTTTTGACTATTCCAAGTGGGAATGATGAGATGGTGGTTTACACCGATGCATGTGGTACTGGACTTGGAGCAGTGCTGATGCAGAAAGATAAAGTTGTTGCGTATGCCAGTCGACAACTGAAGCCGCATGAAAGGAATTACCCAACTCATGATTTGGAATTAGCGGCGATTGTATTTGCTCTGAAGATGTGGAGACATTATCTGTTGGGAGTTCGATTCGAGTTGTTTACGGATCATAAGTCGTTAAAGTATCTTTTCTCCCAGAAGGATTTGAATCTTCGGCAGCAACGTTGGTTAGAGTTTTTGGCATCGTATGATTTTGGTATAGCTTATACTCCGGGAAAAGGTAACGCAGTGGCAGATGCGTTAAGTCGAAGACATGCAGGATTGGGAGCCATGTTTTCAGAATGGAAGAGTCTCGAGTATTTAGCTGGATTTGACTTCAGGCCTAGATGTGAATTGGAACCTGAGATGTTGGCAAACTTATCGATAAGACCCACTCTTGTGGAAAGGATTGGTGAGAGCCAAAAGCGAGATGATAAGCTTGTCAAGATTATCCGTGAGTTGGAATCTGGATTGGATCCAGAAAAGGATAAAGGATTCGAGGTCGATCAAGAGGGTTGGCTTCGGAAGCAAGGACGACTAGTTGTTCCCGATATAGATGAATTGAGGAGTGAAGTTCTGAAGGAAAGTCATCACTCGAAGTTGACAATTCATCCAGGTGGAAATAAGATGTATCGGGATATGAAGAGAACCTACTATTGGGAAGGTATGAAGAAGGATGTTGGAAATTTCATTTCCAAATGTATGAACTGCCAGTTGGTAAAGGCTGAACAGAAAAAGCCAAGTGGATTGCTTCAGCCCTTAGAAGTTCCTACATGGAAGTGGGAACAAGTGTCGATGGATTTTATTGATGGATTGCCTAGAACCAGAGCGGGAAATGAAGGGATTTGGGTCATTGTGGATCGTCTGACTAAGAGTGCACGATTCATTCCTGTTCGATCGACTAGGACTGCATCAAAGTTGGCTGAGTTGTATATTAAGTGGATAGTTCGATTCCATGGTATTCCGAAGAGCATAGTGAGCGATCGAGACCCATTGTTCACTAGTGGATTTTGGAAGAGCTTCCAGGAAGTTTTGGGAACCGAATTGTGTTTAAGTACAGCTTATCACCCTCAAACAGATGGTCAGACTGAGAGAGTCAACCGAGTTTTGGAAGATCTCCTCAGAGCCTGTGTTTTAGATTTCGGAGGATCATGGGAAGATCACCTTCATTTGGTGGAGTTTGCGTACAACAACAGTTACCAGTCAAGCATTGGTATGGCACCGTATGAGGCATTATATGGAAGACCGTGTAACTCTCCAACATGTTGGTTGGAAACTGGAGAAAAGCTGATGCTTGGGCCAGAGATGATTCGTCAGACTTCAGATTGCATAGAGATCATTCGGCAACGAATGAAGGCAGCCCAAGACCGTCAGAAGAGTTATGCTGATAAGCGTCGAAAGGATTTGGAGTTTGACGTGGGAGATATGGTTTTTGTGAAGATTTCTCCACTGAAGAATGTTATTCGATTCGGGAAGAAAGGAAAATTGACTCCGAGATTTGTTGGACCATTCTCGATCATCGAGCGAATTGGAAAGCTCGCTTACAGATTGGGGTTACCGGAGAAGATGTCGGGTGTGCACAATGTTTTTCATGTATCATATCTACGGAAGTATGTGCACGACTCGAGTACGGTGGTTTCTGCTGATAGCTGTGAAGACTTAGAAGTTGATCCAGTTGATAGAAGACCTCGTAAGCCGCTTCGTGTTGTTGAAACCGACACGAAACAGCTTAGGAGGAAGGTAGTTAAGTTGCTCAAGATACAATGGAGTGATGATGATAACGACTGTACGTGGGAAGTGGAAGAGAGGATGAAGGCAGCTCATCCTGAACTCTTCAAGGTATGGCCCTAAGGTGTCGTGTCATCTAACGAAATTGTAACTTGTTCTAGTTTTAGAATTCTGCATGCTAAGCTAGAATTGGATGCATGATTTGTTGATTGCTATGGATGGTAGGCGTGCAGAATAGTTTTTGATTGCATTGTTTGTTTGGAATTTCGGGGGCGAAATTCCTAAGGGGGAGAGAATGTAACGACCCGTATTTTCACGGATCGAAAAGTTCGTCAAATCTGGAGTTTTAGCGTTTTGGGCCATTTCAGATTTCAGGCAAATTTTGCCTAAGTCCTAAGTCGTTCACGACTTAGCATGAGTCGTGAGTCGTATACGACTTAGGAGATAGGAGTTCTGGGCGAGTTAAGGACTCAAGGAGATAAGTCGTAGCTGGGCTAGGTTAGTGGGTTGAAGTTTACTCGGCAAGTGTTAAGTCGTAGGTTGTAAGTCGTTGCCGAGTTAAGAGATAACAACCTAAGGAAGTGACCGACTTATAGTATTAACCGACTTAAGGATAGTGGTGAGTTAAGTATTAAGTCGGCTGACGAGTTAAGATAGTGGTCGACTTAAGACCTGGACGACTTAGTAGTTAGCATATCTGACAAATTATTTGTTAAGTCGTTGCCGAGTTAAGGAAGTGGGGTTGACCGACTTAAGAGGTTAGGGCGACCTAAGGAAGAATAGTAGGCAGCCTAAGTACTCTGGAGTAGAGTTAGGTCGGCAACGATCTAAGGACATGTTGTGAGCGACCTAAGTGTTTGGGTGTTAAGTGTTAGGTCGGCAGTGTGTGTTGAGTTATGAGTCGGTAGGTCGTCTCCTGTGTTAAGTTGTTGAGTCGTCAACCGACTTAGGACTTGGGTTTTGCGGCAGTATGATGAGTCTGTTTCGTTGGGTCGGTCATATGGTTAAGTCGTAGGTCGGCGAGGCAGTTAAGTCGTATAGCTTGGTTAAGTCGGAGGCCTTTTCAGTTAAGTCGTAGGCGCATGCCATAAGTCGTAACCGACTTAGGAGACAGCAGTTTTGTTGCGAGTCATAGGCAGATGAGTTTTTAGGTCGGCAAGGCACTAGGTCGGCAAGGCACTAGGTCGGCATGGTGTTAAGTCGGCACCGACTTAAGGAGATAGCCGAGTTACGACTTAAGGGCAGTTTTCAGCTATAAATAGGAGAGCTTCTCTTCATTTTTGGGATCCGGATTTTGAAGCGACGAAGTGCTGCCATTTTTAGAGCTCGACTTCTACACTTCTTCACTTCTTTTCTCCACTCTAATCTAGTGCTTGCATCCATCCAAATCGAAGATCAAGATTGAAGATTCAAGAGCTTAGATTGAAGATCTTCATCTTTTCAAGAGAGATTTCTTCGTTTGAAGTGAGATCTTGTCGGATCTAGCTTAGTTCTTCGCTGTCCAGATCTGAAGTTGTTATCTTTTGGATTGTTTAGGTGATTTGGTGAGTGGTGATTATCTCTCACACGGATCCAAAGGAGTATATCGGATTGTTGGCCCGATTTGGTGTTAAAATAGTGATTTCCATGCATTTTCTTCATCCTATGTGTAGATCCATGTAGATCCATTGTTCATGATGATGTTACATCCATTTTATCATATGTTAACCTATGCAAGTTCATTCATCAAGTTTGTAGAGATATAATCCATGTTTTCATGCTTATTGGACTTTCAACTCTTTAATTACGAAAATGCCATTATTGTTATAATTGTCTACTTAGATCATATTTGAATGCTTGATTGTTTGGATTGATGTTTGATTTGATTGATTGTTATGAACTAGATGATTGATGATTAGATTTAGACCGAAGACGATTCAAAAGCTAAGGGAAAGGCTCTTGAATTGGAAAAGCTGCTCGTGGCATATGTAGCGGGATGATGAAGCTCTTATGCATAGATTTGATGATGTGATGATGAGATGAGGCTTTGCGAGGATGTAATGAAGCGAGGCAATCATGTGATGAAGACTTGGTCTAATCCAGACGGGATCATTCCAAGCATGTTGATAACTCGGTGATATGATTCGAGTTGAAGATAATGAATGGATATGAGAATAGTCGTCGAGGAGGATGGCTAGGAGGCTTGGATAGCATCGTTGTTGAAGGTTCTAGCATGCTCTAAGCAAGAGTACGTTTGGGCAGATTCGATAGTCCCAACGGCCAACTGTTGATGGTCGAGTACTCTGGGCAGATTCGATAGTCCTAGGCACGGGCTGCGACGACGTGCGGGAGTTATGTCTAGAACCGGGGTTTCCATTAGCCCTTGACGGACGGCTGAAAGAATGTGCCGGTCATTCAATTAACGGTGATATCGAAGCAATGATAACAGTGATAGCCAGAGTCATGGATGTTTGGTTGTATCGTCATTCGGACTCAAGAGCGGTATTTTCTGGGTGCTTATCTGATTTAGGCCTTGGTACTTGGAAAACATCGCCCTTGACTCGAGTGATAGTAGCTTTACTTTAAATTGTATGCTCTGCTATGTTTGCTTCTGCTTAGTGTGTGTCTGGGGGCTATCACTGTAGAATGAGGTTGGAGTGGGAGGGTTGTATTCCTATTCCTTTTCCTTTATGCTCTTTTGGTATGTTGTTAGTTAATTTACTGCTCACTAAGACTGTTGTCTGACTCAAGGCTTTTTGTTTTAAATTCTTATTGCCTTGGGCTGTTCGTCCATTTTGGGACGGGCAGACTAGGTAGCAGGTGACAGGTGCTGTTCTCTTCTCACGATGCTGATATCGAAGACGAGCTAGAGGGTTGCATATTATTTTCTTATATGTACTGGATATTCCGCTGTTTTGTATTCTCTGAGAGATTTGTAGTGAGGCTGGATGTATTGACTATGTGGATGCTTGTATTCAACTATTATGGAGTTTTATATGATGTCATTTTGTTCTGTAAAGCTTCACTATACATATGTTCTATTGTATTTTGTCCATGCGCTGTGAGTAATACGATAGATCCTTTTGTTTTAAATCTTACCTTGACAATCGTCTATGGTCGCCTGGCACACTTTACAGCGCACTATCTCTAGATTCGGTGCAGGGGTCATGGGCGGTCGTCACATCCCATCTGTAACGACCCCGGATTTTATATATATTTAAATTGATAATTAAATTAATTTTTGAATAAATTTTTTGAAATTAATTGATAAATTGATGCGAGTTTCCCCGAATTCAAATAAATTCTGTATAAATCATTTAAATTTAAAATATTGTATATATGTGTATATATATATGTATACGGAGAAATATGAGTAAATTTGAATATATATGTGTATATTTGATTTGAATTTAAATCTTAAATAAATGGATTAGAAATAAATATAAAAATGTAGACATTTGACACAAATATAATAATAAATATTTAAGCTAGAAATAAAATATAAATATGTAAGGTAAACTATAAAAATGTAAAGTAGACACATAGCTAAAACCTAACCACATATTAAAAATGGAAATTTATTTATATTACAAAATAATAAGACAAAAGAAAAGATAAGAAATTATTCAAGTGCTTTCAATCAAATAAAAGAAAGCAATACACTCCAATATGAATCAAGAAATAAAATACATTCAAGCACAAATAAATAAAAATATATATCTATACACTTGTAAAATAAAGAGACAAAATACATATGAATGTACTTGCTAAAGGAAATAAAATATACAATTATTTATGAAGTTCACTTATATTACAAAGTGATAAAACAAACAAAAGAAAATACACATTCAAACAAGAAAACAAAATATATATGCAAACATGTTAAAATAGAGATATAAATAAATATAAGATAAATTATATAGATTTGTAAAATAGAAGTAAACATATGAATTAAATTCTAACAACATAAATATATTCAAGTATGAAGACAAAGCAAAGAAAGAAATATAAGTTATGTATGAAAACTTGAAAAAAAAAAGAAAACAAAAACATGTACACTTGCAAATGAAAAATAAATGAAACAAGAATACATGTACATAAAGCTGCCAGGCAAGTAAATATGTATGTGTAGTAGTATGCAAGACAAGAAGTAAGTAATAGGTAAAGTAAAGTATAAAGTGAAATGATAAATATCTATGTACAAATTCAAATGGGATAAGTATAATTGTACAAAGCTAATAAATGCAGCCACCATGCAAACATCCATCAGCCACGAAAAAGAAAATATCCCTGCTAAAAATGTACAAACCAATATTATATCACCCTGTACAAATTTTTATCACCTGGAAACTCATTTTCTATACATACATCAACCTTTCTCATTTTTAGTTCGTCCATTTACATCTAAAAGAAAAAAAAACTTAAACATGATTCAATAAAAACAACAACACATATCAAAATAAACCAGAGATCATGTGAAAGGTTTCAACTTGCCAATTTTCAAAGCCTGGTTCAAAAAGAAGCTCTGTTCTTCTTCCTCTGGAAACAATGGTGAGTAAACTCCCTTTTTAACCCAATCTTTTATATTGATCTATGTTCTGTGATGATGGAAACTTAAAAGGGATGTAAATGCATGTGAATAAATTTAAATTGCCTGTGCATGCCAGTATACATATATATACATCATACTGTTATTTTACAGGCATATGATTTCCTTACAAAAAATTCATATCTTAACATACAAGCAGATTCATGTCATAATTCTTAAAGCAAACATGTTTGTATTAACAAAATCTTGACTTTAAAAATATTTATGAAGGAAATTAGAAAGTAATTAACTGTAAATGGAAATATACAGTGAAAAATCATTTCTAGATAAAAATTCAAGTATGTTAATTTCAAGTTTGGATTGCATGTTTGGATTCGAACTCGAAAAATAGGATTTTTGATGAAGATTACATAATTTTTAACGTTGGGGTTGTTGAGATTTCTAGTGATGAACGGAAAACATGGTATCGTCAATTTCCGATGGACGATGAAGTTTGGGAAGTCGTGCCTGACATCGAGGGTAGATGGGAGGTTGTAGATCACGGGAAAAATAGAGTTGTATTTTTCTGATCGTCGTTGTCTACGTTATGGCAAGAAATAGGGTTTTAGGAATGGGTTTGTTCGACTAGGTTTGCAAAACAAATTCGTTGTCAATGGTGGATTTTAGGTGATCGGACCGGGGGGAAAGGGTTCGTGGGTCATCGGAGCAGCTGGAGTTGTGGTCGCGTGGCGTCCGGTGGTCATAGTCGGTGGGACGAGGTGATTTCAAGTGATTGGTTTTTGTTCCAGGTTGGGTTCTTGTATACTAAATCTCGATTTAGTGATTGTTACGGGGTTTTGGGTGATCGGGCTGTCTGAAGGGAAGGTCGGAGACCTGTAGACGTTGGCGACATTGGTCAGAACGTCGACGGTGACGTGTGCTCGTACACGAGCTATCATCGTGCCTGGGTTTTGTTGAGATTGAGGAAGATGAAGTTTTTCTCGAAGTTGATATTGGGAAATTGTGGTAATAGCTCGAGTTTGCCATCGGGTATTTTGCAAGTATAGTTTCAGTTTAAAATTTTGAACAAGTAAAGTTTAAAAAGAGAAAAAAAGAAGAAGAACGCGAGTGACTCGGGTATTAGCTCGAGTAAATAGCCAAGTGGCTCGGGTAATGTTTTGTACAAGGTTTTAAAGGCTGTTCTGTTTTGAAATTTTAAAACTAAATCTTAAATTATAAAACAAAGTTTTTATTAAGTTTTAAATCAAAGTTAAAATATAAATTCAAGTGCAATTTTGAAAATGGAATGAAAAGCTTTGGAAAAGGTTGTCAAAGTTTAGTCAATTGTTAATAATGATTTACTTAATTAAATAGGATTAAAAGGGTGTAATAAAGTAATTAAAGAAAATTTAATAGTTAATGAAGTCATTAACTAAAATTATTTGAATAATCAATTAATGTGATAAAATCTAACAATAAATTAGATTGATTAATTTAATAATAATCAATTGTGGAATTATTAAGTATAATTACTTAATGACAGTAATTAAAGCATTAATTATTCAGAGTAATTAATTGAGTTAATTTGATTAGTTCAAGTCAAATTTCTTAAGTTAATCTAGAATAATCCCTTGATCATTTGAAAAGTATAATTACTTAGAGAAGTAATTAATAGATGATTACTGGATGTAATTAATTGAATGATGATTAGAAATTTGAGTATAACTATTTGTTAGTAATTAAAGGATTAATTAATGAATGTGATTAAGTAAGATTTATTAAATAATTAAAAGTTAATTGATTCATTAATTAAGGATGATTAGTCAATAATTAAGGGTTAACTAATAAATGATGAATGGGAAATTTATTTCAGATAATTTATAATTAACTCATGATAATTAACCCGGATTAATGATTTTTCATAAGTAATACATCTGATTTAAATTAATCAATTGATTAATAAATTTTACTTGTGAATGTTTGGACTTGACTAAATGATTAAATTGCTTGATATCTCTGATCTGTAATGCTTTGTGATATATTCTGATTGGTGTGTGATCTGTATTGTAGTTCATTTATCTGGGATGAATGTAAATTATTATCTGTGACTTATATATCTGTGAACGAAAGATAAGCGTTATAGTTTATACCACTTATCAACTATATTTCTGTATTCTGATCTGTGATGATGTGATGATTTATAATGTTGCACTATTGTGTTAAAACCCCTGGACCACACCATACAGACACAAATATGGATTTCATGAGGAAATCAGTTAAGTCATAGATGATTTAAATTTTATATTTTTGAAATTCAAATATTAATTTCAATTGTTTTTGGAAATGGATTTGGGTTAAATGTTAAAGCTTTTGAACATGAGTATTTTTAAGATAAAAGTTATTTTGAATAACTTGGTGAAGTTTTCAATTTAAATAACTTAATTTGAATTTGAATTCAAAATTTGGAATTGAATTCCATATTTGGAAATTTTGGTAAAGATGTTATAAATGTGTTTATATGAATTAAACCATTTTAAAAGTATAATTTTGAGAATTTGAATTTAACCCAAGGACTTTAATTCGTATAAATGAATCGAATTTTCCGAAATGAGAACTATTTTTTTTCAAATAATAGAAGCTTTCATATAAGGAATGAATTTCCAATTTGTGTTAAAAGGATTTCAAATTGAAATGAAAATGGTTTTTCGAGTTATGAATAAATCTTTGTGAAAGATTGTTGAACTTTGTTTTGAAATTGGAAAGGTGTACCTTTTGTATAAAAGGTCGGAATGGAATTGTTTTGAAAGCTGTTAGTTAAATCTTTGATTTAAAGATTTGACGAGTTAATCCAATTGAAATGGAAATTGATTTGGAAAATCTGTGAATGGATCTTTGTGAAAGTGGGTGAACTTTGTGAAATGAATCTTTTTGTGTAAAAGATTAAAATGGTAATTTGTTTAAACCATTTGAAAGAGAAATTTTGGGTAATAAATTGTGACTTAATTGAAATCCCAATATCAATATGTTTTTAAAATATTGCGTTCATTATTCGGTTTAGCCGAGAGAGGACCTTTGTGTCATATAACCCATTCCGAATAGTGATACGACGTGAATGGATAGCATTTGAAGACCGGTGGTGAAGACCGGGTATTTGCGAGAATGATAGGATAACCTATCGATTGTCTCTGCACCGAGTGGCTCCGGTATAGAGATTCCCTAAGTTATGGGAAGTCCGATCGGGATTGTGAATACCCGGATTGCAAGGGCTTCTTTGGAAGTGCCTTCGGTTCTGTTCGAACCCGGAACAGACTTGTATGGTTGTATGTCTGACACTACACTTTGAGATATAAAGCTGATTTCTTTCAAATACATTTCTGTTTGGTGGCGGAGATTTATTCTCTTAGCTTAACACCCTTCTCTGAGACGTACGAGCTCAGAGGTTATGTAGTTGAAGGTTATCAGTGATATACTCCCAATTTGGTAGTGTGGCATACTAAGTGCTGCTGTGTGTTGATGATCATTCGTTGATCATTTGTGATCAAAGCATGGATTTCGTGTAAAGCGTAGCTTTGTGGACGAGATCTCATCGAGCCTCACAGACCGGTAATGGTCGAAACAGGGAAGATGCAGCAAGGTTTCAGTGGTAGCTCCCCTAGGGTATATCCATTCCTCCTGGAAAAAGGTGGTATCATGGTATGGAGCCCAGATATTTACCTGTGTGGTTGCTCCAATCTCATTTACTATGTGATTGTTGCTTTGTGATTAAGGCGCCTCGGATAAAGGTCCCAAAGGACCGGGGGTGGCATATCTCAGGTTTACTACCCGGGAAGGGGGTAAACGGCCTTGTGTTGGTAGAGAGCCAGGTGGTTCTCGGGGCGTCCCTCCAGAGGCGTTCCCATGTGGCATAGGAAGTTCCTTAGCCTGACCATTTGTTGGAAAATCCAAAGAAACAATACGAGCCCTTTACGATTGCAATTTGTATAACCTGTCTCCTCAGGCGGCAGCTATAGCAGGCATAATATAATGGTACCTATGCTGGCTAAGATTAATATTATATTTTCAAAATGTTTTCTGCACTATGCACTAGTAATAATATCAAAAGAGTTTTATTGCGTAGTAAGCATATTTGACTATCATAAGAAGAAATCTCCTCCAAGTCTACGATTGCATTGTGTGTGTGGTGGGAGGTCTTATGGTAGTTTCATTTTCCAAAAGCATTGCGGATTTCAATGTTTAAATTTCTTTGTTGTTTGTTTTAAAGATAAACTGTTTTTGTTACTCACACCAGTCCCATGACTGACCCGGAGTTTATTGTTCCCTTCCTAAACTCTGGGTGCCCACAATTTCTCACAGGGGCAGTCTAGAGTTGGGTTTTTCAGATAGTCAGGTTTAGTGGACTAATTGGAGCTAGTTCAGTTTTGGAGATCACAACCGACGTTGCTTATCTTGGTGCAATGTGATGGTGGTTCGAGCTTGACGTTGGGGTTGTTGGACTCATTCTCTTTTCAGATCATTTGGAGTCATCTCTTCTACTGATATTTTTCCGCTGTTATTGTATCATATCTCTTATATTCTTGTATTATTGATATCATTTTTGTATATCATTCTGGATATTGTATTCATTGGAGTTGTATATGATATCATTCATTTCTTTCTTCCGCTGTGTTGTTATACTTACTGTGTTATAAGCTCCGGGGAGCCAGATTCGGCGTTTGAATCTATGGCATTAGAGTACAAGTGAAGTACGGGTGCCGATTTTCGAAGGCCGAGTTCAGGAACCTCACAAGTGGTATCAGAGCTAAGGTTGAACTTTAGCTCAGGAGTATAACACGTTAAGTAGCTCATTAGAGATAGGGTGAAGTATACCCTAGAATGAGTAATTCCTCAGATATTCATTTGAATGCCTCAGTAAATTCTCTTACTATCCACTGATAGTAAGTATGAGTGCAAGAAGAAGATGAGATAGGGGATAGGGGAATACGACTATAAATGGTCAATACCCTGTAACAACAAGGAAACAATATTTTCACTATCAATCTCTTTTGTTCAGCATCTCTTTTCAATTCTTTGATAGTTCCTGGTAGTTCCAGGAAGGAGATTCGATATATTAATATGGGACATAAACTCCAACTGAGTCAGAAATTATTGTTTAGATGTATTGGTTGCTTTGGTTGCTATGGTTGATAGGTATAATTTGGTTTCTAAACTGAAATTTTTGGAATTGTATCCATATATCTATCTATTCTTTGGGTCCGGATATGTTCTACGAATGGTTAGTCATTCCTTCGAACTGACCGATGCCACTGCATATTTCGTAGATCTGGATAACCCGAGTATCGTGTGAAAAGTTCAAAAGATTCGTTCTTGTATCTGTTATTGATATTCTGATTTGGTAAGCAAAATGCAGAATAGATACTCAGTTTGATTTGATGAAACATTCTTCATCTATCTTTGTGTCTCCCTGGCAAATTTTGAGGACGAAATTTTTTAAGGGGGGAAGGTTGTAACGACCCCGGATTTTATATATATTTAAATGATAATTGAATTAATTGATAAATTGATGCGAGTTTCCCCGAATTCAAATAAATTCTGTATAAATCATTTAAATTTAAAATATTGTATATATGTGTATATATATGTATATAGACATATATGAGTAAATTTGAATATATATGTGTATATTTGATTTGAATTTAAATCTTAAATAAATGGGTTAGAAATAAATATAAAAATATAGACATTTGACACAAATATAATAATAAATATTTAAGCTAGAAATAAAATATAAATGTGTAAGATAAACTATAAAAATGTAAATTAGACACATAGCTAAAATCTAACCACATATTAAAAATAGAAATTTATTTATATTACAAAATAGTAAGACAAAAGAAAAGAAAATGAATTATTCAAGTGCTTTCAATCAAATAAAAGAAAGCAATACACTCCAATATGAATCAAGAAATAAAATACATTCAAGCACAAATAAATAAAAATATATATCTATACACTTGTAAAATAAAGAGACAAAATACATATGAATGTACTTGCTAAAGGAAATAAAATATACAATTATTTATGAAGTTAACTTATATTACAAAGTGATAAAACAAACAAAAGAAAATACACATTCAAACAAGAAAACAAAATATATATGCAAACATGTTAAAATATAGATATAAATAAATATAAGATAAATTATATAGATTTGTAAAATAGAAGTAAACATATGAATTAAATTCTAACAACATAAATATATTCAAGTATGAAGACAAAGCAAAGAAAGAAAGATAAGTTATGTATGAACACTTGAAAAAAAAACATGTACACTTGCAAATGAAAAATAAATGAAACAAAAATACATGTACATAAAGCTGCCAAGCAAGTAAATATGTATGTGTAGTAGTATGCAAGACAAGAAGTAAGTAATAGGTAAAGTAAAGTATAAAGTGAAAAAATAAATATCTATGTACAAATTCAAATGGGATAAGTATAATTGTATAAAGCTAATAAATGCAGCCTCCATGCAAACATCCATCAGCCACGAAAAAGAAAATATCCCTGCTAAAAATGTTCAAACCAATATTATATCACCCTGTACAAATTTTTATCACCTGGAATCTCATTTTCTATACATACATCAACCTTTCTCATTTTCAGTTCGTCCATTTACATCTGAAAGAAAAAAAACTTAAACATGATTCAATAAAAACAACAACACATATCAAAATAAACCAGAGATCAAGTGAAAAGTTTCAACTTGCAAATTTTCAAAGCCTGGTTCAAAAAGAAGCTCTGTTCTTCTTCCTTTGGAAACAATGGTAAGTAAAATCCCTTCTTAACCCAATCTTTCATATTGATCTATGTTCTATGATGATGGAAACTTGAAAGGGATGTAAATGCATGTGAATAAATTTAAATTGCCTGTGCATGCCAGCATACATATATATACATCATATTGTTATTTTACAAGCATATGATTTCCTTACAAAGAATTCATATCTTAACATACAAGCAAATTCATGTCATAATTCTTAAAGGAAACATGTTTGTATTAACAAAATCTTGACTTTAAAAATATTTATGAAGGAAATTAGAAAGTAATTAACTGTAAATGGAAATATACAGTGAAAAATCATTTCTAAATAAAAATTCAAGTATGTTAATTTCAAGTTTGGATTGCATGTTTGGATTCGAACTCGAAAAATAGGATTTTTGATGAAGATTTCATAATTTTTAACGTTGGGGTTGTCGAGATTTCTAGTGATGAACGGAAAACATGGTATCGTCAATTTCCGATGGACGACGAAGTTTGGGAAGTCGTGCCTGACATCGAGGGTAGCTAGGAGGTTGTAGATCACGGGAAAAATAGAGTTGTATTTTTCTGATCGTCGTTGTCAACGTTACGGCAAGAAATAGGGTTTTAGGAATGGGTTTGTTCGACTTGGTTTGCAAAACAAATTCGTTGTCAATGGTGGATTTTAGGTGATCAGACCGGGGGGAAAGGGTTTGTGGGTCATCGGAGCAGCAGGAGTTGTGCTCGCGTGGCGTCCGGTGGTCATAGTCAGCAGGACGAGGTTACAGGTGATTGGATTTTGTTCCAGGTTGGGTTCATGTATACTAAATCTCGATTTAGTGATTGTTACGGGGTTTTGGGTGATCGGGCTGTCTGAAGGGAAGGTCGGAGACCTGTAGACGTTGGCGACATTAGTCAGAACATCGGCGGTGACGTGTGCACGTACACGAGCTATCATCGTGCCTGGGTTTTGTTGAGATTGAGGAAGATGAAGTTTGTCTCGAAGTTGATATTGGTAAATTGTGGTAATAGCTTGAGTTTGCCATCGGGTATTTTGCAAGTATAGTAATAGTTTAAAAATTTAAACAAGTAAAGTTTAAAAAGAGAAAAAAAGAAGAAGAACGCGAGTGACTCGGGTATTAGCTCGAGTAAATAGGCAAGCGGCTCGGGTAATGTTTTGTACAAGGTTTTAAAGGCTGTTCTGTTTTGAAATTTTAAAACTAAATCTTAAATTATAAAACAAAGTTTTTATTAAGTTTTAAATCAAAGTTAAAATATAAATTCAAGTGCAATTTTGAAAAAGGAATGAAAAGCTTTGGAAAAGGCTGTCAAAGTTTAGTCAATTGTTAATAATGATTTACTTAATTAACAAGGATTAAAAGGGTGTAATAAAGTAATTAAAGAAAATTTAATAGTTAATGAAGTCATTAACTAAAATTATTTGAATAATTAATTAATGTGATAAAATCTAACAATAAATTAGATTGATTAATTTAATAATAATCAATTATGGAATTATTAAGTATAATTACTTAATGACAGTAATTAAAGCATTAATTATTCAGAGTAATTAATTGAGTTAATTTGATTAGTTCAAGTCAAATTTCTTAAGTTAATCTAGAATAATCCCTTGATCATTTGAAAAGTATAATTACTTAGAGAAGTAATTAATAGATGATTACTAGATGTAATTAATTGAATGATGATTAGAAATTTGAGTATAACTATTTGTTACTAATTAAAGGATTAATTAATGAATGTGATTAAGTAAGATTTATTAAATAATTAAAAGTTAATTGATTCATTAATTAAGGATGATTAGTCAATAATTAAGGGTTAACTAATAAATGATGAAAGGGAAATTTATTTCAGATAATTTGTAATTAACTCATGATAATTAACCCGGATTAATGATTTTTCATAAGTAATACATCTGATTTAAATTAATCAATTGATTAATAAATTTTACTTGTGAATGCTCGGACTTGACTGAATGATTGAATTGCTTCATATCTCTGATCTGTAATGCTTTGTGATATATTCTGATTGGTGTGTGATCTGTACTGTAGTTTATTTATCTGGGATGAATGTAAATTATTATCTGTGACTTATATATCTGTGGACGAAAGATAAGTGTTATAGTTTATACCGCTTATCAACTATATTTCTGTATTCTGATCTGTGATGATGTGATGATTTATAATGTTGCACTATTGTGTTAAAACCCTTGGACCACACCATACACACACAAATATGGATTTCACGAGGAAATCAGTTAAGTCACGGATGATTTAAATTTTATATTTTTGAAATTAAAATATTAATTTCAATTGTTTTTGGAAATGGATTTGGGTTAAATGTTAAAGCTTTTGAACATGAGTTTTTTTAAGATAAAAGTTATTTTGAATAACTTGGTGAAGTTTTCAATTTAAATAACTTAATTTGAATTTGAATTCAAAATTTGGAATTGAATTCCATATTTGGAAATTTTGGTAAAGATGTTATAAATGTGTTTATATGAATTAAACCATTTTAAAAGTATAATTTTGAGAATTTGAATTTAACCCAAGGACTTTAATTCGTATAAATGAAACAGATATTCCGAAATGAAAACTATTTGTTTTCAAATAATAGAAGCTTTCATATAAGGAATGAATTTCCAATTTGTGTTAAAAGAATTTCAAATTGAAATGAAAATGGTTTTCCGAGTTTCGAAGGCCGAGTTCAAGAACCTCACACCATCACTTCTCCTTTACGTAACACTTAAGAGTTAAGTCTTTCCTTAAAAGCTTATTTTCATAATATCTTTAATGATAGCATCCATGAAATCATCCAAAAATTTTATTTCCATTAATGGTAAAAAGTTTTTATTTCATTTTATAGATTTCCTAAGCAATTAAATGTATGTAAAAAAATCTGAATAACTTCTGACGGTCAAAAAGCTGTTTATCGATAAAACGATTTTCAATCACATTATCGATATTTTTTCAAAGTATTTATTTTTATAAACATTTTTCCAAAATAATTTTACCATCATTACTTATGGAATATAAGGGGGTTAACAAGCTTATTAAATCATTTTAATAACATTAAACCCAAGATTCAAATATTTAAATAGTTTAGATATTTAAATACGAAATGTCTGAAATTTTAGGTCATTACATTCTCTCCCCTTAAAATATTTTTTCCTCAAAATTCCAACACAAGCAACCAAAGAAACAATCACATAGCAATACTTTACAGTATTTAATCACTAGGAAACAAAACTCAAGGTTTGCTCAAGTTCAAAATCTTCTCATCGCACAAGAATAATAAACAACCTACTAAGCATCTCTTACGCTCAACAGCCTTAGGCTATTACTTAGTAGACAATTCATGCTACCTCATAGCAAATTTTAGAGTCCTCACCTAAACTCCCTATAAGCCAACAAAACATAATATGCATATACTAAATTCCATATGATGTATATGGACCATCCGTACATAGTATCAATTTCGATCACTTACTTGATCACATAAATTTCACTTCCCAACTAGCATAGATCACTTGACCTTTATTGTGTGGACTGTAATCAGGTTCCTTGATTTGAAACCTTCGTTCTTCTTACACAGCCATATACTATAAAAGAAAACTTTAGGATCTTACCAAGAATCTAGTGAAAAATCCTTGTTCGGACCGGTGTAAACCACCTCAAAATCATGTACTCTAATATTGGATCTAGAACAATCATGCAAATAAAACTATCTATGTAAAACATATGTATTTTATCCTATTGGTTTCTTAACTATACCTATATATTTTTATCACATTCTTTTATACAAATAGTATATCTCATTTAATAGTAAATCATTTATGAATCATTTCATCAAACATAACTTCAAGTTTATAAATATTTTATAACTTAAGTTTACACTCGTATAATACTCCACTACATCCTAAGAGTATATAGAAAACATCAAATTTAAAACTAGTCTACTATCTTCTAAGTTGAAGCACTATATAAACTCCACTTTTATATTTTCCCAAAAAAAACTAAGCTTCAAGTTCTATAACGATTCAGAAGTTTCCAATTATCCAAAATTGTCAAACTCGTTTCATTTTAACAAATGAAATCCACCAAACAACATATCATAATATGATTCACATACCTTACAATCCTAATGCATATACTACATGTGTCCATAAAATGTCTTAATAAATTTCAATAATTTATTAAACACACTTTACCCAAAATGGGAAAACACGAAAAGTTCTAACATTTATTCCAGGCTATCCCACTACCACTTGGGCACCCTGCATAGTATACATATAAAACTTTTCTCCATTAAAAAGTTCATATCAAATTTCTTTTAAACAAAAACTCTTAGAACTAAACACCGAGTTCTATTTTAACTCATTTTGAAATAAAAATACATACATATATCTTTTGTTAATAAATCATAGTTTTGGAATCAAATCGAAATCTGTTTTACTAAAACAACTCTATAGCATCCCCTACTTAGAAACCGAAAAATGAACGTCGATGATGCTGAATTCATCAATAAAATTCTTTTCAAGTGACAGAAGTGAGTTCAGTACATCTAATTCATGCCTTTTGGACTTAACCAAAATCATTTCCAAATGGTATCGAATACTTTGTAAATATTACTAAGTACTATGAACTCAATTTCATAAACCAATTTTCCAAATATTTACTTTCAAAAAATACTACTACTATTTTCTCTAAAACTTTGAAAAACATTTTCAAAGACATCGAGATTTAATTTCTCAAACTGCTTTTTGTTTATAAACAACATTTTATAAACCATACTTATATAAAATTACTTTCTTATATAAAATCCTTTCACAAACGTTTATTTTACAAAATATCTTATCTTTAGATTAGAATACACATCTTTTACTAAAGTTAACTTTTAACCCAATATGCCACTGAATGCCTTATAGTCAAATCGTAAAACTAAATCCACTAAGGTGTCCGTTTTAATGTACCTATAATTTCTATCTACCCAACCCATGTAGTAAAAAGGTAAAACTACACATAAACTGGTCGAGCACAAATCAACAATCGACGAATGAAAGTCAATGCCCATAAACTGGCCGAGCATTACTAAACAAATTAATAAGGGGTAACGAATGAACATCATTAATCCCTACATTATTTGAAATGCACTTAAACAATTCACACTTATATATGTTACCTTATATAAGATCTTTAATTTTTTGCAGTTATAATTACCTTTAAGTTATATGTTTATAACAAATACAAATACGCTCTCATATGTATAATAAGCTCAACTCATTCTAGGGTGTCACTTATCCTATCTTTAATAATCCATACCCCATCAAAGTCAAGGTTCTCGCTTAACCTTCAGCTTTGAAACGAGCTGTAATGACATGCCTTTTCGACCCCCAAATGTTGACACTAATACATCCATGGTATTTACATGTCAAGCACCCTATTGCTGGAAAGACGAAATGTCCGGGTAAAATAAAACGAAAAAAGAAATACAATAAAAAAAGAGGACAAAACATCAGAATATCAATAGCAGAACGATAATATATAATATCAAAAGAACGGTACATAAGGCTACTCCTTTACAGAAACTTTGGAGTTACAAAACCTAAGTATAGCCATCAGCCTGGACAGTTATAATTATCTGTCCTCACAAATGCTAAAATATATAATATAGTAATGCAGAGGAAATAAGAATACTATGGTAGGTGAAACATCCATCTCGGCTTCTTGAGCTTCAATGAACATCAACGAAAACCTGCCTTTCTCAAACTACTCGAAAGAGTAAGTGATGAATTTAGGAAAAACAAAAACCAAGCGTTAGTCATAAGTCTGGTATGAGAAACTAAAGATATATGTAGCTAGCATATAATAGTACTTTTGATACACATGGAATGCCATAACGGTTATCCCATCAAAAGAACCACCAACTAATAAGTACATAAGGTGATAAAATAGATAATGTCTCGAGTGTAGAATATAAATATTATAACATAGTTGGAATGGTTACATTGGTTATATTTAATAGCATATTAAAGGGTACAATCAAACCTGATAAAGAATGTTTGCACATTGGATTTTCCGCGGAGATCCCTTCGATTAAGCCGAAATCCAATCAACGTGCACAAGGGTCAAAAACTACCTCGAGTATCGTATATCTCAAGATATAATATATCATATGGTAAACATAATCGGTCCACATCTAAATACGTGATACGAATATTATCAATTCCAACGTGCAACATCGATAAGCATATTCTAGATCTGGAGTGATAATACTCTATTATGGGTTAGAAAACCCAAAGCTATGCTCCAAATTCTGCCAATTCCGATGTCGAGGTCACGTTCGGTATCTTTTACATGAGTCTTCATCACTCGAATAGAACACGAATCCCCAATTGGATTCCCACATTTCGAATAGATCTCGAAACCACACATAGATTCCAGCATTTCGCTCATATTCACTTCCAAGAGATAGAATATGTATCTCAATCTTGAAATGGTTTTAAATAAGTATAACTCTTACTAATCCTGGCTTTTCAAAACTGAATCGATGAATTTGGTCGTATTCAAAAATAATGAGGACGATCGCATATAGAAATCCAGTCTCGTATGCTTATCACATTTTCATTATTTTCATCTCACATTATCCCATGATCTAGAGTGAAGCCGGTAGGTTAGAGCTTTATTGCTCATATCCCTACACGAATATCAATCTTAATTCCCATAGATAGGCAAGCATACTTCATCGGGTTTTAGTGCTAAGTATACGACAAAATGTTTTCCATAAATGAGTAAACATATAAAACACGATCAAGTCATATAAAGCACGATCAAGTCATATAAGTGACTTCCAATCCCTTTCCATTTAATTAATCTTTATTAATTAAGACCTCTTTTATTAATAAAAATTCTTTTATCTAATAAAACTTCATTTATGAATTTCTATTATTCATTTATACTCTTTTCAATACTTCAAAAGGTATTCATATACTTATCTCAAACGGTATTAGCATATTCACAAATCATTAACAAGATTTATTACTTTAAACCTTAGCTTTTTCTATCATTTTCCAAAGATTCCTTACTTATGATTCCCTTCAAAATATCCATTTTAAGGCTCTAAGTACTTTCACAAATCCATTCAAGAGGTTTAAGACTAATGTTACTTAAACATTATCACTACCAAACCAAAACCATTTCACTTATGCTTATCTTTAAAAGGTTGTTTTAACGATCTATTTACATTCATAAGTATAATAAAATATGTTAAAGAAGAATGTAATTAGAACATTGTCACAACAAACCCAAAATCATTCCATACTTAAATTAATCTTTAAAAACATTCTTTTTAAACATCTAAATAAAGTTTGGTTAAGTTTGATGGTCGACTAATCGACAATCCAGTTAAAAAAATTACTTATACAAATCAATGTTCGTATACTTAACTCATTTTCAACATTTAAACTTATACTATTCCTTACCCAAGAGTGAATCCTAGTAAGTTAGAGCACTAGTTGCAACAAAGACTTGCCTAGACACTTCATTCTAGAATCTCACAAATAGATAAGTCTATTCGTCAGCTTTTAGTGTTAAGTATAGTATTAATGACTTCCATAAACGAGTAAGAAAACAAATGATTAACCTATTT
This sequence comes from Allium fistulosum, assembly GCA_030737815.1. Lineage (NCBI taxonomy): Eukaryota > Viridiplantae > Streptophyta > Magnoliopsida > Asparagales > Amaryllidaceae > Allium > Allium fistulosum. Next base: position 643,538,772 of record CM060904.1, read on the forward strand.
TTGATATTCCAGAATTAACTATTCCTCGTTCAAGATAAAAGCTTATAGGTTAGAGCTCTATTGCTCATATCCCTACTCGACATCAATCTTAACTCCCAAAAATAGAGAAGTCTACTTCATGTGCTTTTAGTGTTAAGAAAAGTTAATTACTTTTCAAACAAATAAGTAAATAACAATATTAACACATTTTCGACATTCCAACTTAACTATTTCTCTGCCATGAGGGAAACTGGTAGGTTAGAGCCCAATTGCTCGCACCCCAACTCAACATCAATCTTAAATCTCAAAAATAGAGAAGTTTACCTCATCGGCTTTTAGTGTTAAGTCTAATCAATTACCTTTCTAAAAACTTATATATACTTTAAAAATATTTGTAATTATTTTTTAAATATCTATGTAAAATATTACTTGAAAAAAAAAATAATTTTTAATTTAATGAAAAACACTCTTTATATTATAAAACCTCTTTACTTTGAAAATACATATATAATTATTAAAAGTATATTTAAACTTCAAACCAACTTTAATATACTTCAAAATATGTTTGAAAACATCTCTAAAAATGAGAGAAAAATAACAAATTTAAATATCATTTTTAAACACTTAAAACCATAAGCGACTTACTATAGCATTTATAAATATTGTTAAAAGCCCTTGTTAAAAACAACATTGAAAAGTACGATCTTTGAGACTAATTTTAAATATACTTATACCGTTGATATATTTAACACCCATCCGGAGATGTATGAATTCTAGGATTGTACAGTTATATAAATCTATTTGGCGTGTCTTCAAATGCTAAGGTTATTAAATATACTTATACCATTGATATAAGTGTATGGAAATATTTTCCAAGTGTTGAAAATCAAATGATTTTTGAATATACTTGTACCGTCGATATAAGTATATGGAAATGTTTTTCATTTATCAAAAATTTGAAATGGTTTTGATAATATATCTTTTAAAAGATAATTTGAAGTAAATATTTGAAAATTGATTTAATTATTAAAATCTTAATTAAATAGGCCTAGTTATTGCTTTTGGTGCTAGATATTATTGTTTGCTTTGATAATTAAATAACCAACTATCAAATTTTCCCTCTTTATCATTGTTGATCCGGAGAGACCAGTGTCGAATTTATCTGAGTACCACCTCGGACCAACGTATATGCGTTCGAGTTTGCAGGTGTTGGAAGACATTGATATTTGGGATTTTCGTAATGAAGGACTGCTTGTTGATCATTTTGGGATAAACTCCCAATATACATAAAGTAGCAGCGGTCTTTTCATTTATGAAATATCCAATGCAAGGACTTATCGCTACCAACCCTAGGGGTGATTCCCAAAATAGGATGTGGTAGGAGAAGTGCCTTCGGTTTTTCCTGTTCCTAGACAACTTGTATGGACGAATGTCCCACATAGCATTTCTAATTACATTGATTGATCTCTATGTATGTATCATCTATTTGGTAGCAGAGAAGGCGACTTCTCTTAGCTTAACACCCTTTCCTGAGACGTATGTTAATGCTAAAAATGTACGCTAACACCCCAGTGTGAGTTGTGATATAGTGAAAGCACCACCCGTTGGTACGGGAACTAAAAGCAAGCAGAAAATAGTAGAAAATAGTAAAGAGGCAACAATTTTTATAGTGGTTCGGCTCAAAATCAAGCCTACATCCACTTAATCTCTTCTATCACTGATTTGATTACAAATTTTACAATGATTCTTCAATTACAACACAATAAAGATAGGTAGTTAGAACTTTGATGCAGAAAAGCTCTTTGAATTCATGTTGAATGAACTTGATCTTTTCCGAAGGTTCTTTGAAGTGTCTTTTGCCTTTGAAGAGTTGGAGCAAGTGTAGAAGTAATGAAAACAGCAAAGTCTTGGCGCTCCAGAAAAATCCTCCTCCCTTCAGTGCGGACTAGGCGGGGAATTTATAGGAGAAGTTGGGCTTAGGTCGGCCATGTCATAGGTCGTGAGCGACCTAGGGAGTTGCGACCTAAGAGTGATCCCGAGGTAGCATGAGTTGTTAGCGACTTAATGGAGCCATCCTGGACGAGATATATGTTGTGAGCGACTTAGCATGTGTAGCACAGGAGTTATCTCGACTTGCTAAGGTCGTAAGCGACCTAATGGAAGAGGCAGTGCGCGTGCGGCTTAACTCTGAAGCTTGCTAGGTCGTTATGTCGCTTTTCCTTAACTCGTTAGGTAGTTGCCTTCTTTGAGTTGCTAGGTCGTTAACCCGTTGAAGCAGGAGTCTTTAGGTCGCTAGGTCGCTGGAGCTCCTTAAGTCGTTGAGTCGTGCCATATTGAGCCGCTCTGTGCTTTAGGCCGTTAGGTCGTGCCCTGCTATAGGTCGTTAAGTCGTTTATGCCTTGGATATTTAAGTCGCTTATTCCCTTAGATCGTTGAGTCGAATAGGTCGCTAAGTCATGAATAAGAGAGGTGTTAACACTTGCCCCTTGGAGTATACGCCTAGGGGCTAGGTCGTGTGCTTCGATGCCTCTTAACTCGCGCCATCCTAAGTCACTAAGTCGTGAGCGACTTATGAGAGAGCTAGGTCGTTCGCAGCGATTCGAGTTCCATTGCCCTTGTATATAAGTCGCTTAGGTCGCTCCTTCTTCTCTTCACCTGCTCTGACATTCTAACCCGCCATTGAAGAATCTCCGAGCTCTAGAAGACGAATTCAAACTAACTAGTCGTTGATCATCTTCACCATCACATTACGTAAGTGAATCCGGTCATCATCCAACCACGACCATCACCGAATCGTGAATCCCCCATTTTCCGACCCTAATCTGATTTCATGTGCCGCCTTTCACCACGAGTCATGTTACGATCGATCTTTGATCGTCATTGGACATGTTGTCGTTGTAATTCATGAGAACACAGCAGTGCATCGGATCTATGATGGATCTGAGGCGATTTGAATCGGTCTTGGATGATTTGGCGGTGTGGAGAGATGATGGATTTCATTGTGGAGATGCTAACGGGTTATCGGGTTACGAGTTAACAGGTTAGCGAGTTAGGCGAGTTGTTGAATGAAGAGAAGTTAGCAGTTTAAGGAGAGTTAGGAAGTGCCTGACTTAGGAGCTTCGAATGACCTAGGGCTTAGCAGTTTGGACATGAATCGCACGACTTAATTTAACCCGCAACATAGCTTTAACTCGTAGGAACATGACTGATGAACTTCATAACTCGAGCAGAGCGACTTAGGGAAGCCCGACATATGTTAAGTCATTTGGACATGATCTGGACGACCTAAAGAGTCCCGAGCTAACTTAAGTCATTCCTACGACTTAAGGAATGAACAGGACTTGAACACTTGTAGAATTTGACAGAACTTGATTGAATTTCCAACTTGAACCGCCAGAATGAACTGCTTGAACTTGTTGCACACTTTCACAGATTGTATTAACTTTTAAGCTAACAACCTGTTAAATACAACATTTGCAGAAAACTAGGACGAATATACTCATCATCGACTGCCCACATCGAGTGATGGATTAGGTCAAAGAGATAATATTTTACTTAAGTAAAATAATATGAATCTAATTAAAAATGAAATGCTGTGAATCAACTGACTTAAATGAAGCATCAACGCAAAATTCATACAGTTATAACTGCTTATTGCTGAATATTATCTGCATTGATACTACACTTAACTTTGATCCAATAACAAGCCTTGAATCTTCCTGAATTGACGTGCACCAACCAGTATTATTTCAAGTTATACTTTATTTGTTATTTCAGTAGCTTTGCACAGCACTTCACACGCTTTTAGGAAATGTGCTCCTTCATATTTGAATATCCAGTTCCTTGTGTAGAATGGCTTCTCAACAAGTGCAAGAAAAGATAGTAGAGCGGGCCGATGAGGTTTTCCCAATTGCTGGCCCTTTGGAGAATCCTCCGGAAAGAGTTTCAACTACACTGAACCAACGGGCTTTCAGCCAGCTATGTATTCAATTTGGCATTGCTGAAGCGGATGCTCTGCTTCCTGGGGTAAATGACATTGCCGATATGCCGCCACCTAGCTTCATTGCAGTCAATCGTCAAATGTGTCTAAATGGAGCTATTCCCCCCTTCAACGATTTTCTTAGAACACTCCTCCTTCGACTAACTATTTCTCCATTCCAGTTGCACCCTAATAGCTATGCCATTTTGATGGGGTTGTGCGTACTATTTAGGAGGACACTTAACCGCCTCCCAAGCTTCGAGGAGATCTGCTATTTGTGTTCATTCGGGAGGAACAAAGATCACCCTTCCATTACTCTTGTAAGGAGCGCAAGAAACCGCAAGCTGATTACGGATCTGTCCGAGAGCGCTCATGGGTTTTTAAACTAGTTCTTCTTTGTCCGTTGTCCCCCGGGATTCTACGGTATCTGGAGAGTAGGAAGTAAGACTACCTATCTCCGTTTACTTCATTTCTAAGCCTTTCAAAATTTGAGTCGTCAAGTGCTAACTTCATTCTTTACTTTTGCAGCACTTCCTCCTCCCTCTAAAGATTCTAGTCACAAATCGATTTTCGAAAGATTGAATGCCGTAGCTATAAATGAGAGAAGTATTAAGTTTCTACAGAAGAACGAATTTTTGCACCAATTCGGACTCTTGCACTCTTCTCGATCCATTCAGTCCCGTGATGCCCCTAGTTCTCAAGCAGAAGCGTCAGATGCCCTAGCCTCCGCAGAGGAATTCGCACCGAAGGCACCTATTGTAGAGACTTCATTAGTGAAATGCTCCAGTTCCGTTGACGGTGTGGGGTTATCTGGAAAATCTAAACTTCCCCCAGTTATTGAAGAAGAGGAATTTCCTCAACAGTCTGGGAAGGCTACTGGAGAAGCTGACGAGGGAGCTGAGAAAGGAAGTTCCGTTACGAAGAGTGTAAAACGTGCTGAAGAGGGCACTGCTGATATGACCCATTCTGTTGGGCATGATGGTAATGATATCTTTGAAGGACTGAGCGATCTCATGGTGACTTCCCATGAGCTCTTTAAAGATGACACAACCACTTCTAAGCTTGTTTCTCCAGCAATCGAAGCGACAACCGTCTTGCGATCAATTCCATCAACCTAAGAGTTGACTCCTGTTGTGAAAGCTGACATCACTCCTAAGCCAAAGAGTGGTTTGTAGCTTGATGCGCGTAGTTCGCACGCCACACACACACTTAGGATTTTTGGCAATTATGCGCACTTAGCTTCTTTACTTTGAAGATTTCTAAATTTTGTCTCTTCTTCACTTTCAGGTTCTCCCATGGGACGCAGCAGCTCATATTACGATGACTTTCAACGCTATGCGAGGCGTGATTCTTATGACCCCAGGCGCTATCTTCCTGCCCCTAAGGAGACTAATGAGGAAAGAGCATCTAGGAAAGCTCGCGAAAGGCAGGCTTATGAGGAGCGTTATGGAAGAAGAGACGACCGACATGACTCTTACCAGAGGGATGATGACTCCTATAAGAGAAAGTCTCATGACGATAAGGGGAAGAGTCATGTAGCTGAAGATTCAAGCAAGCGAGCCAAGCTCAGCGAAAAGTCTACATCTGAAATTTCTAAAGTGCCTGCAGCTTCTATTTCTCTAGACATCCCTTCTAGCTCTCCTGCCCTTAAAAGAGCTGAAATTTAAGAAATCATTAATAGGCCTCCTTATCAAGTTGAGAAGCCTCCATCTGCACTCCAAAGCCGATTTCCGCATTGGTGTTTGAAAGGAGTGCGTTTCGATCTGGACTTGGTTCCAATTGATAAACAGTCCATGTTAAGAAATCTCGATGCTGTCAAGCTTGATATTGAAAGAATGTCGGGCTGGCAAAAACTAGTTGATGTGCTTTGAAGAGTAAATCGTTTAAATCTCGAGGCTATGCTTACCATGGAAAGCGATAAGTCTGAGTGGCAAAAAGTTCTTGATCAGCATGATACGGAGATGAAGAACATCACCGCCCATAACGAGAAACTTGAGGCTGAAATCAAGAAGCTTAAAGATGATCTTGCCACCTCTTCCACTTCTTATACTCAAAAGGAAGAGGTTCTTCAAAAGCAAGTAAGAGACGCCCACGCTACTCAACGAGATGCTGAGGCTAAACTTGAGGCGGAGCGGAAAATCGTGGAAATCTACCGTAATGATGCTGCTCAGCTGCGGGAAAAGACTAGCTCCTAAGATTTGGAGATCACAATGTTAAAGGATCAGCTTCCTAAGGCTGAAAAGGAGCGTGACGAGGCCATCGCTGGAAATGCAGCAGCCGAACAATCACATGAGGCGACTAAGGCCAACGTTAGTTCCACTCTATTCGAGTTTTATGTTCTCAGCGTCTTAGGGCGTGGCAGTCTTTCATTTTTGGGCCCAAAGTATGAGGTTACCCTGGCTGAAGTGTGGGAGACAGCAATTGAAACGCTTAGAGACGCTGACTACGCTGAGGAGGATCTTGAGGCTTATTATTTGGATGATGAGGGTCGTGCCTCCCTTGCCAGAGTGAAAGAACAACTTGCCAAGGAACGAGCCGAAGCGGCAGAAGGAGAGCATCTAGGGAAAGCACATTTGTCCGAACCAACTCGTCCTTCGGTTTCTGTCGACATCGATATTATTGGCTCCAGTTCTCACTCTCTGCCTCCTGCGAAAGCCGAGACCAAAACTACAACTGAAACTACAACTGCTTATGCCGAGGCCCAAGAAGACACCGAAGCCCAAGATTTTGAAATTGACGTGATAAAGCCAATCTCTCCATGTAACTTCAACATTGATCCAGCTCAAGTGGACTACTCGTTTTCTTCACATGAGCTCGATGAACTTCTTGCTTATTACTTAAGCCTCGATGTGCCACTATCTGCTCTCTTTGAGAGGAATACTAATGTTTAACTTTTCTTCTTCTGTTGTGAAAACAACAAGCGTTATACAGGCTTAGCCTCCTCCAGCTGTTGCCCCTCCACCTCTTGAAGTTACTCCTTCTTCTGCTTCTCAACCGGGGTCGCAAGAAGAACAAATAGGAGCTTTTCAAGGCTTAGATGATCCGGGCGCTTCACAAGAGCAGAAAGCTGAAGAACTTGAGGAGGGTGAGAGGACCCTGGAGAAATTTACTGCCGATGATACAAAGCTGATTGATCTTATCACTCCGGGCAGCGAATCTTCTTCAAAGAAGAGGGGAAAGCGCGGAATTTTGAGGAAAAAGAAGGGCACTTCTGTTAGCGATGAGAAAGCGGACGTGGACCCAATTGCACCTCTTTCTCCTTCTTCCCCGACTCGTTCAGGCCGACTCAAGAAGTTAACCATTAGGCCAGGCGAGGGCTCCAAAGGCGGCGGGAAGAAGAAGTAATGAGTCTGGTTTTATCCTTCTTGTTCTGCTTTTTTGCTTTTTGCTTGTATCTAAAGGCTTGTATCGACCGGAGATTGTGCGGGTACCGGCCCCCGCTTTTTTGAAATCTGCCCATGTATACAAATCTTTTATAGTATGGAATAGAATGACTCTTTTTGCTTGTACAATCTTTTGTCTGTATTTGTGAATGCATTTATTCCTTATTTTTGCACAAGTTTCTTTATTTTCTTTGTATGATACTGCAGTGAGCTCGTGGTATGCTGCTTGAGCGTAGTTTTTATTAATGTAGTTATACTGCCCCCATACCACGGCTTATTGCAATCTTCTCCATTTTGAAAAGACTTGTACTCTTACTTTGGAGAATAATTCTTCCATTTTGAGGAAATATTATTCTGCTCTAGTAGAGAGTGCCTTGTATTGGAGAAGTTTTCTTTTTTTCTTTTTTTTTTAGAAAAAGTTTTTACACTTCAACTTTCGGAGATGATCACTTTTATTTTTGAGAAGTGGATTCCCCTACGCAGTGAAGCGGGCCTCCGAAGAAGGCTTTGATTTGTTTGCCAGAAAGTTATATTTCATCGCTAAGTGGGCCCACGGGACAGGCGTCAGCTGCTTTATCGGATATTTGTTTGCACAAACGATCGCGAGCAGTTAGCTGCGGCCTAGAACCTTCTTTTTGAGAAGGTGCCCCTTCGGTGGTTCCACCAACGACTTTTTCAAGAGATAACATTTCATTTTTGGGCGTGCCTCGTAAGAGGGCTTTATTTGGCACTTCAACTTTTTTTGGGGAAGAATGTTCTCATTATGGAGAAATTGATCTTCCCTTGAGAGTAGGAGTGTGCCTCCAAAGAGAGCTTTTTTGTTTGCTTGAAGTTACTTCTCACAGTTAAATGGATCCACAGGGCAGACGCAAGCTACTTAATTGGATGTTCGTTTGCACGGACGATCACAATTTGTTAGCAAGGGCCTGGTGCCTTCATTTTGGGAAGGTGCCCCTCCGGTGGTTCCATCAACCTTTTTGGTTGAGAAAAACATTTCATTTTTCGGCGTGCCTCGTTTGAGGGCTTTCTTTGGCACTTCAACTTTTTTGGGGAAGAATGTTCTCATTTTGGAGAAATTGACCTTCCCTTGAGAGTAGAAGTGTGCCTCCGAATAGGGCTTTTTTGTTTGCCTGAAAGTTATTTCTCACAATTAAATGGATCCACGGGGCAGACGCAAGCTACCTGATTGGATGTTCATTTGTATGGACGATCACAATTAAATAGCAAGGGCCTGGTGCCTTCATTTTTGGGAAGGTGCCCCTCCGGTGGTTCCATCAACCTTTTTGGTTGAGAAAAACTTTTCATTTTTCGGCGTGCGTCGTTGGAGGGCTTTCTTTGGCACTTCAACTTTTTTGGGGAAGAATGTTCTCATTATGGAGAAATTGATCTTCCCTTGAGAGTAGAAGTGTGCCTCCGAAGAGGGCTTTTTTGTTTCGTTTGCCAGGAAGGTTGCATCTCACAGTTAAGTGGATCCACGGAGCAGACGCAAACTACCTAACTGGATGTTTGTTGGCACAAACGATCATAATTAACTAGCAAGGCCTGGAACCTTCACTTTGGGAAGGTGCCCCTTCGGTGGTTCCACCAACCTTTTTTGTTGAGAGACAAGATTCCATTTTGGCTGTTTTTGTCTGCTTGCCCATGTCTTTTCACCACTTGTCCCTCAGCGATTCCTCGTTATCACCTCTAAGTACATGTTCCTTTCTTTTGCAGGTTGTTTGATTTTTCCAAAGAAGTGTACTTCATTGTTAAGTGAATCCATGGGGCAGGCGCAAGCTACTTAACCGGATGTCTGTTTGCACAAATGATCGCAATCAGTTAGCAGGGGCGTGGAACCTCCACGTTAGGAAGGTGCCCCTTTGGTGGAATCACCAACTGTTTGTGAGAAGCACTTCTTATGTAGGAATTGAATCTGGAATTTTTATGGCTTGACATTTGTTTGTTGAGTGATTTGTAGGAATCGCTTGGCCTTGTGATGTGTTGAATTGGTAAGCTTTGCTTTGATAGCCTGCAATATTAAATCGACATTTTAGCAACATATTTATGATATTTGCACATCGAAATGAGACAGGCATTTTTTAGTAGTAGAGAACATAAGATTTATAGTGGTTCGGCCAAGAATTGGGCCTACATCCACTTTATAGTTCTTATTATTGATTCACACTGATTTTTCAATGGCTTACAATACAAGAATGATACATCCACAATCATTTTACAAATTTAAGCATAGCTTCTAAGTAAAATATGGACGCAAGTGATTGCTGTTCCAGGTTCTCGGAATTGGATCTCCTTCGACAGTTGTGAGCTTGAAAGTGCCATCAAGAAGTTTTTTGCCTATGACATATGGCCCTTCCCAGTTTGGCCCAAACACTCCTGTTGCTGTCATGGCCCTTTTCAAGACTAGATCCCCAATTTCAAAGCTGCGTTGGCGAACTTTAGAATTGAAGTTCCTGGCTATCCTTTGCTGATGAGCTGCAACTCTAAGCTCAGCCTCTTTCCTTCTTTCATCAAGCAAGTCAAGTGCTTCAAGTTGCATCTTTTCATTTTCAGCTTGGTTGAAATGAATTCTCCTGTGTGAGGGGACCTCTATTTCCACTGGAATCATTACTTCTGATCCATATGCTAATGAGAATGGAGTGTGCCCAGTCGCAGTTTTGTGGGTAGTTCTATATGCCCAAACTGCTAGTGGCAGCTTATCGACCCAACCACCTTTTGCTTTTTCTAGCTGTTTTTTGATGGTTGATTTGATAATTTTGTTCACTGCTTCCACTTGCCCGTTTGCCTGCCGATGAGCCACTGTTGAGAAGCTTTTTTGGATCTTGAATCGCCTGCAAAAGTCCTGGAATTCTTCGCTTTCGAATTGGGTACCGTTGTCTGTGATTATCTTCTAAGGCACACCATACCTACAAATGATATTTTTAGTCACAAAGTTTATAATCTTTTTAGAGGTAATAGTAGCCAATGGTTCAGCTTCAGCCCATTTAGTGAAATAATCAACAGCAACAATAGCATATTTGATTCCGGACTTGGTAATCGGCAAAGGCCCAATGAGATCTATCCCCCAAATGGCGAATGGCCATGGACTGACCATCTGTGTTAGCTCGATGGAAGGTGCTCTTGGGATTTTCGCAAATCTCTGGCATCTGTCACACTTTCGGGAGTGGCTAGCAGCATCTCGATTAATATCTGGCAAAAAATACCCATAGCGAAGAATTTTCTTTGCAAGAGTTTGGCCACTTGAATGATCCCCACAATCTCCTCCGTGCACCTCAGCTAAAATTGTCTTAGCCTCTTCCTTGGTTACACATTGGAGTAATGGCATCGAGAATCATCGTCTGTACAAATGGCCGTCTTGAATTACATATCTCGGGGTTTTTCTTAACAGTTTCTGGCGCTCTTTAGAGTTTTCTGGCAGGGAGCCGTTGAGTAGATATTCCTCGATTGGGGTCATCCTCGACTCCTGCTCTTGAGATACAGCCATAATCCAGTCAATATCCATCTCATCAGTACTTGGAGCTGACAAGACTTCCACAGGGACCAATCCCAATAATTGAGCTTCGCCAGAGCTTGAATATTTTGCGAGAGAATCTGCCTTCATGTTCTCTTCCCGGGGTATATGGCTTATTGTATAATGATCAAAATCATCGAGAAGCTCCCAGGCCTTTGACAAGTAAGCAGGCAGGTTTCCTCCTTTAGTTTGAAACTCTTTCTTGACTTGGCATACAATAAGTTGGGAATCACTGAAGATCTGCAATACTCTAATGTTCAGTTCTTTAGCAATCTTCAAGCCGGCAATAAGAGCTTCATATTCTGCTTCATTATTTGTCGAAGGAAATTCTAATCTCAATGCATAGCACAATGACCGCCCTTCGGGAGTTTCAATCACAACCCTAGCTCTGGAACAATAGTCATTTCTTGCACCATCAACATATAATTTCCATCGGATCGGGATGTCATCAGTCACCTCTTCCTTACTGCCACCTTTATCTGTGTATTCTGCAATGAAATCTACTAAAGCTTGTCCATTGATTGCTCTTTGGGGATGGTAGGTGATATCGTATTGGCTGAGTTCAATATTCCACTTCAGAAGACGACCCGAAGTTTCAGGGCAAAATATGACTTGCTTTAGAGGTTGATCAGTGAAGACTTTAATAGGATGAGCCTGGAAATATGGCCTCAACTTTCTGGACGCAATCAACAAACAATAGGCGAGCTTTTCCAGCTTTGAATAATTCATCTCTGCCCCAGTGAATCTTTTGCTGATGTAATAAACCGGGCGCTGAACTTTTGCGTCTTCCCGTACCAATGCTGCACTGAGAGCATGAGATGAAACCGCTAAGTATATGAAAAGATCTTCACCATTGCTAGGCTGAGAAAGTACCGGAGGCATTTCCATGTGATGAATCAGTTCATCAAAAGCTTTCTGACATTCAGGATTCCATTCAAAGTTTTTCTTTCCTTCCCTAAGAGCGTCAAAGAAGGGAATGCATTTATCAGTGACCCTGGAAATAAACCGACTCAGAGCAGCGACTTTCCCATTGAGGCTATGCAATTCCTTCTTTGTTCTAGGGGCTTTGACTTCTCTTAAAGTAGTAATCTGAGTAGGATTAGCTTCGATGCCCCTAGCACTCACAATGAAACCCAAGAATTTTCCAGACTCTACCCAGAATGAACATTTTAGAGGATTTAGCTTTATCCCATACTTTTAGAGGACCGCGAACATTTCTACCAAATGATCCATGTGGTCTACTGCCTTCTTCGATTTCACCAACATATCATCAACATATACTTCCATAGTCTTGCCAATCTGGGGTTTGAACATGGCATTAACAAGTCTTTGATAAGTTGCCCCCACGTTCTTTAGTCGGAAGGGCATGACTTTATAGCAGTAAAGACCAACATCAGTGATAAAGCTCGTGTCCTCCTGATCTGGCTCATGCATCATGATTTGATTATATCCTGAGTAAGCATCCATAAAAGACAATAATTCATGCCCGGCTGTTCCATCCACCAACTGATCAATCCTGGGCAACGAGAAATAGTCTTTGGGGCATGCTTTGTTCAAGTCTGAAAAGTCGATGCATACTCTCCACTTCCCATTTGCTTTTTTAACCAACACCGGATTAGAAACCCAATTTGGATAAGTGGATTCTCTAATGAAGCCATTTTCCATGATCCGATCTACTTCTTCTTTTAATGCGGTCGACCTTTCAGGACCCTGGGTTCTTCATTTCTGCTTTACGGGTGTGAATTTTGGATCAATATTCAAAGCATGCACTACGATTTCTGGAGATATTCCACACAAGTCGGCATGACTCCAAGCGAATACATCCAGGTTTGCTTTCAAGAATGATATCAGCATATTCTGAACCGTCACACCGAGTTGTGAACCCACATTCAGCACCTTGTTTGGATCATTCAGGTCAACAGGTATTGGCACCGTCACTTCCATCGGCACCACTCTACTCTCCCCTGCACTGGTTTTTATGGGATCAATCTCTTTTCATGCATCACTATGCTCACCAGTGCAGGGTCCACCCCGTAATTGCTACAAGGTGGGCTCTTTGATGCGGAGCGGAGCTGCCGCACCTTTACCCATTTCTCTTTTCTTTCTTTCCCGTAACTCTATGAGATAGCATTCTCGCCTGGCATTTTGTTCCCCATTCACAACACCGACGCCATTATCAGTGGGGAACTTCATAGTCAGTGATGCAGCGCAACCTCTATTTGGCCGAGATATAAGTTGTCTACGACTCAAGGAGGCGTTGATGAGTCGTCCACGACTCAACTGGACAACCAAAGGTGGAGATATAAGTCGTCTACGACTTAGGAGCAATGTTATGAGTCGTCCACGACTCATAGAGACAGGCATGAGTCGTCTACGACTCAAGGAAGCGGTGATGAGTCGTCCAAGACTCATAGAGGCAGGCATGAGTCGTCTACGACTTATGGAGGCGGTGATGAGTCGTCCACGACTCAACTGGATGACCAAAGGGAAAGATGTGACGAGTTTACGACTTAACAAGGAGATGAGTCGCTCACGACTCAAGGGGAAGAATACACAAGTGATAAGTCGTCCACGACTCAAGGGAGAAGCTGGTATGAGTCGTCCACGACTTAAGGAAGGTAATGAGTCGGCACCGAGTTACGACTTAGTTGAGTCGCGTGAAGATGGATGCCGTTGTTTTCTCAGCAGAGTTAATCTCAACCATTGATTTCTTTAAGTCGTTGTGATCTGGGATACCGAATGTTCATAAGTCGCTAAAGCTTGTTGCCGCAGATTCTTATACGAGTTAATCTACACCGTGGATTCTTAAGTCGAAGGAAGTGGCTGTTGCGTTGGTTGTTAAGTCGCGTCTGTTATGAGTCGTTTGTAATTTTGTTTGTAAGTCGTATGATTGTATTGTAAGCTGATAAGTCGTAAACGACTTAGGATGAGTCGTCTGTTATGAGTCGTTTACTTTTGATTTGTATTATAAGTTGATAAGTCGTATACGACTTATGATGAGTCGTAGGTCATGGATGATGAGTCGGAAACGACTTATGACTTAGGAAATTTTCTGGATTTGTGTTGTAGCCTATAAATAGGCAAGTGGTGTCATTTGTAAAGGTTGTTGAATATTGAATAAAATTCTCTTTTGATTGCTTTGTGCTTTCATTCAAATTGGTAGTTGAGTGTAATCTCCTATCTCCTCTTTCGGATAATCGAGTGCGCTCGATTCAACGATTGTAGAAGCCGATTCGCGGAATCAAGTGCGCTTGATCAACGCTTGAAGAATTGAAGATCTTTGAACCCGGTATCGTGCGCGATCAACGAGTTCGAGATAGCTAGAGTTCGGTATCTTCGGATCAACGAATTCGGGCAATTCAGCATTCATCAATCCATCGACTGCTACTTTCACCGATCTACATCATTTTTGTAATATCCGCTGCGTCAGTTTTGGTATCAGAGCTTGTTCTAGCCAATCATAGCTAGATCGAGACTTGGAGCCTAATCATTTTGAAGTTGGGCCGTGGTAAGCAAGTGAGGCCGAGAGTAAGAGGAAGAAGAGTCATCATTGTTCGAAGATTGTTTGATCGGATTTGCATTGGAGGCCGAAACTTTGTCCATCGTGTTCATCGCGATTTGCTACAAAGTGGAAGTTTTCGATCCGTTTCATTTTGGATCAAAATCCGGAAAGTGTTTGAATTTGAAGTGTTGAAGAATTGTGAAGTTTTCGAGTATGCCGCCAAGAAGAGCTAATCGCCACCAAAACGTAGAAGCTTTATATCGAAGAGAAGAGGCTGATGAGATGGAGCAAAGAATCAATGAGAATTTTAGTGAAAAGCTTAACGAAGGAATTGGCCGGTTAGAAAAGCTTATGACGGAGATGAATCAAAATCGGAGAAGGGTTTCACCAGAATCTAACCATGGGGGTAGTAGAGTCTCGCCACATTCCAATCGAGACAGAAGTGTTGAAAATGATCAAGGGCGTGGGAGGAACGTGAATGATCGTGAACGGAGGAACGTCGATAGAAGGGATGAAGGTGGAAGGCGTAATGGTAGTAGAGATGTTGGTGGTCAGAATCGACATTGTTATGCATCTGATTTTGAAGAGGAGTATGATGGTGGTAGTATTCAAGGAAGAGGTCAAGGAAGAAACTATTCTGAGTATGATCACAAATGGGAGTCGGGGATGAAAACAGAAATTCCTGAATTCAAGGGTGGTATGCAAGCAGAGGAGTTTCTAGATTGGGTAGCTAATGTTGAAGAGATTTTTGACTTTAAAGAAGTTCCAGAACATCGTAGAGTGAAGTTGGTTGCTACGAGGCTGAGGGGTAGAGCTTTGGCATGGTGGCAGCAAACCAAGCTTACACGCGAACGTATGGGGAAGTCAAAAGTTGAATCGTGGGAGAAGATGAAGAAATTGATGAAAGCAACGTTCTTACCTTACAATTATCAATCTTTGATGTATCAACGTTTGCAAAACTTGAGGCAGGGCACAAAAACAGTTAATGACTATGCTGATGAATTTTGCCAACTTATTGCAAGGAATGATATTATGGAAACAGAAGAGCAGCTGACATCTAGATTCATTGGGGGATTGAGAATGCAGATTCAGGATATGGTTAATATGTTCGATCCAAGATCTGTGGCAGAAGCACATCAGAAAGCGTTGGCTTGGGAAAAACAAGGGAGACGAGGAAGTGGTGTGTTCACTAATTCTAACAATCAAGCGAAGGGTGTTGGAGGAAGTTCTAATGTTTCTAAACCTATCAGTAGACCAGTGGTGAAAGAGGTTGAGAAGACAAGGGTTAACAATGGTTTCAAATGTTACAATTGTCAGGAATTGGGTCATAAAAGCAGTGAGTGTCCAAAGCCAAAGAAGAGAACCATGATTGCAGAAGTTGACGATGAGGATGTTGATGGAGATTGTTCTAATCGAGATGAGGAGGATGAGCAGGATATTGCGTCAGGAAACGAAGGTTGTAACCTAATGCTGAGGAGATCGTGTTTAACACCGAAGCAGGAGGAAGCTAGTTGGTTAAGAAGTAATATCTTTCAGTCGACATGTACCATTCTGGGAAGGGTGTGTAAGTTTGTGATTGACGCAGGAAGCTGTGATAATATTATTTCAACCGAAGCTGTGACAAAATTGAAATTGAAGATAGAGAAACATCCGAGTCCATACAAGTTAGCATGGTTGAGAAAAGGAGGAGAAGTGAAAGTGGATAGACGAGTTCGTGTTCCATTCTCTATTGGGAAGAAATACAAAGATGAAATATGGTGTGATGTAGTAGAGATGGATGTTTGCCACTTATTATTGGGAAGACCATGGCAATATGATCGAGCAGTACAACATGACGGTCGGACCAATAGTTACAGTTTTATGTTTAAAGGCACGAAGATTATCTTAGTCCCGAAGAAGAAATCACAAGAAGAAAGTAAGTCAGAAGAAATTGAAGAGCTGAAAACTTTATTGACTTTAAAGGAGTTTGTTAAACAAGTTGAGGAAGAACCAGAAGTATTCTTGTTGATTGGACAAGAAAACAGTGAAGAGGTTGAAATTCCTGAAGAAGTTAAACCAGTTTTGAAAGAATTTGACGATGTATTTCCAAAGGAATTACCAACGGAGTTGCCACTGTTGAGGGATATACAACATCAGATAGATCTTGTTCCAGGTGCTGTGTTGCCACACAGACCACATTACCGAATGAGTCCGAAGGAACATGAAGAATTGCGGAGGCAGGTAGAGGAATTGCTTGAGCAGGGGCGTGTGCAGGAGAGTTTAAGTCCTTGTGCTGTACCAGCTTTATTGGTACCCAAAAAGGATGGAACGTGGAGGATGTGCACTGACAGTCGAGCATTGAATAAGATTACTGTGAGATATAGATTTCCAATGCCGAGGTTGGATGACTTGTTAGATCAAATAAGCGGAGCTACTGTATTTTCGAAGATTGATTTGAAGAGTGGATATCATCAAATTCGTATCAGACCAGGAGATGAGTGGAAGACTGCTTTTAAAACCAGGGAGGGTCTATACGAATGGTTGGTCATGCCATTTGGTTTATCCAATGCACCAAGTACTTTCATGAGGGTGATGAATCAGATTTTTCGACCGTTCATTGGGAAATTCGTGGTGGTGTATTTCGATGATATTCTTATTTACAGTGGGAGTCCTGAGGAACATTTGAATCATCTTAGAGAAGTGCTGATGGTACTACGACA
This sequence comes from Allium fistulosum, assembly GCA_030737815.1. Lineage (NCBI taxonomy): Eukaryota > Viridiplantae > Streptophyta > Magnoliopsida > Asparagales > Amaryllidaceae > Allium > Allium fistulosum. The sequence continues at coordinate 643,555,822 of CM060904.1, forward strand.
AGAACAGTTTTATGCTGCAACGAAGAAATGCGTGTTCATGACGCATAGTGTTTTATTTCTGGGGTATGTTGTTTCAGAGAAAGGAATACAGGTTGACCAAAGTAAAGTTGAGGCGATCAGAAATTGGCCACAGCCCAAGACGATAACGGAAGTTCGTAGTTTTCACGGGTTGGCTTCATTTTATCGAAGGTTTATTCCACACTTTAGTAGTGTGATGGCGCCTGTTACAGATTGCATGAAAGGTAAACAGTTTGCATGGACGGAGGAAGCCGGGGTTGCTTTTGAACGAATCAAAGATCTTTTGACCTCTGCACCAATTCTAGTGCTACCTGATTTTCAGTTGGTGTTTGAACTACACACTGATGCATCCAAGGTTGGGATTGGAGGGGTGTTGAGTCAGAAGGGGCGTCCTATTGCATATTTCAGTGAGAAGTTGTCAGGAGCAAAGATGCGATACAGTACATATGATGTGGAGTTTTATGCTGTTGTACAATCTATTAAACACTGGAGACACTATCTATTTCAGAAGGAGTTCGTTCTTTACACTGATCATGAAGCATTGAAGCATTTGCAAGGGCAAGACAAGATTTCAGCGAGACATGCATCGTGGATTGCATATCTGCAACAGTTTACTTTTGTTGTTAAACACAAGTCAGGGGTGACAAATCGTGTGGCTGATTCTTTGAGTAGGAGGAGTCATTTGTTGACTACACTGAAGGTTGAAGTGACGGGGTTTGAAATGTTGCCAGACTTATTTACTAACGATCCTTACTTTGCAAAATTTGTTGATAAAGTCAAGGAGGGAAAGATGGATGATTTCGTGATGGTAAATGGTTTTCTGTTCAAAGGGAATCAATTGTGCATACCGGAGGGTAGTTTGAGAATGAAAATTATCAAGGAATTACATGAAGAAGGGCATGTTGGCAGAGACCGTACCTTACAGTTAATTTCACAATCCTATTTTTGGCCATCGATGAGGAAAGAAGTAGAGAGGTTTGTTGAGAGATGTCATATCTATCAAGTTTCGAAAGGAACTGCGACTAATGCGGGTTTATATATGCCGTTACCGGTACCAACTAAACCATGAGTTGATGTGAGTATGGACTTTGTGTTGGGGTTGCCGAGAACGCAGCGTGGAAATGATTCCATTTATGTGGTGGTTGATCGATTTTCGAAAATGGCACATTTTATTGCTTGTAAGAAGACGACGGATGCTGTTCATGTTGCTCAGTTGTTTTTTAAGGAGGTCTATCGACTTCATGGATTGCCAGAATCTATTGTGTCGGATAGAGATACTCGATTTCTGAGTCATTTTTGGTTGAGTTTGTGGAAAATGGTGGGAACGAAGCTGAAGTTTAGTAGTGCTTATCACCCGCAAACGGATGGACAGACTGAGGTGGTTAACAGATCATTGGGAAACTTGTTGAGATGTCTTGTACAAGATAATCTGAAGAGTTGGGACGTGAAGTTATGCCAGGCAGAATTTGCTCATAATCATGCTATGAATCGAAGTACTGGGTTCAGTCCATTTCAGATAGTATTTTCGAGCTTACCGAAGGGACCGTTGGACTTAACGGTAGTGCCACAATCAAAGAGGACAATTAAGAAAGCTGCTGATTTTGTTGAAGGGCTGACGGAGTGTCATAAAATCGTTCAAGAACGATTGGAGAAAGCAAATGAGAAGTATAAACAATCCGCAGATTTGAAACGAAGGAATGTTGAATTTCATGAAGGTGATATGGTTTATGCGGTATTAACAAAAGATCGTTTTCCAGTGGGCGCATACAACAAGTTGAAAGCCAGAAAAATTGGTCCGGTGGAAGTTGTGAAACGAATCAATGAAAATGCTTATAAACTGAAGCTGCCAGATGATGTGTATACATCTGACGTATTCAATGTTAAACATCTTGTACCATATCATGGGGATGAGTTTGTTGGGGATGAAGAGTGTGCAAATTCGAGGTCGAATTTCTCTCAACCTGGGGAGGATGATGCAGCGCAACCTCTATTTGGCCGAGATATAAGTCGTCTATGACTCAAGGAGGCGTTGATGAGTCGTCCACGACTCAACTGGACAACCAAAGGTGGAGATATAAGTCGTCTACGACTTAGGAGCAATGTTATGAGTCGTCCACGACTCATAGAGACAGGCATGAGTCGTCTACGACTCAAGGAAGTGGTGATGAGTCGTCCAAGACTCATAGAAGCAGGCATGAGTCGTCTACGACTTATGGAGGCGGTGATGAGTCGTCCACGACTCAACTGGATGACCAAAGGGAAAGATGTGACGAGTTTACGACTTAACAAGGAGATGAGTCGCTCACGACTCAAGGGGAAGAATACACAAGTGATAAGTCGTCCACGACTCAAGGGAGAAGCTGGTATGAGTCGTCCACGACTTAAGGAAGGTAATGAGTCGGCACCGAGTTACGACTTAGTTGAGTCGCGTGAAGATGGATGCCGTTGTTTTCTCAGCAGAGTTAATCTCAACCATTGATTTCTTTAAGTCATTGTGATCTGGGATGCCGAATGTTCATAAGTCGCTAAAGCTTGTTGCCGCAGATTCTTATACGAGTTAATCTACACCGTGGATTCTTAAGTCGAAGGAAGTGGCTGTTGCGTTGGTTGTTAAGTCGCGTCTGTTATGAGTCGTTTGTAATTTTGTTTGTAAGTCGTATGATTGTATTGTAAGCTGATAAGTCGTAAACGACTTAGGACGAGTCGTCTGTTATGAGTCGTTTACTTTTGATTTGTATTGTAAGTTGATAAGTCGTATACGACTTATGATGAGTCGTAGGTCATGGATGATGAGTCGGAAACGACTTATGACTTAGAAATTTTCTGGATTTGTGTTGTAGCCTATAAATAGGCAAGTGGTGTCATTTGTAAAGGTTGTTGAATATTGAATAAAATTCTCTTTTGATTGCTTTGTGCTTTCATTCAAATTGGTAGTTGAGTGTAATCTCCTATCTCCTCTTTCGGATAATCGAGTGCGCTCGATTCAACGATTGTAGAAGCCGATTCGCGGAATCAAGTGCGCTTGATCAACGCTTGAAGAATTGAAGATCTTTGAACCCGGTATCGTGCGCGATCAACGAGTTCGAGATAGCTAGAGTTCGGTATCTTCGGATCAACGAATTCGGGCAATTCAGCATTCATCAATCCATCGACTGCTACTTTCACCGATCTACATCATTTTTGTAATATCCGCTGCGTCAGTCAGGCACCATGGGGCGAGAATGGCCTTGAATGCAGCAAGAGTCGGTCGACCCAAGAAGGCATTGTAAGCGGAGAATTCATCAACAATCACAAAAGTTTGTTTTCGGACCACTTTCTTTTCCCCTTCTCCGAGCTCTACAAATAAGTCAATAGTCCCAATAGGCTGTTTTTGTTTTACAGTGAACCCAACAATTTTCTGTGAGGAAGCTTGGACATCAGCCATGGGAATTTTCATCTGATCAAATGTCTTTCTGAAGAAGACATTTCAAGAGGTGCCGCAGTCAACAAGCGCCCTTCTTACAACGGCTGACCCAATGCCTGCAGATATCACCAAGGGATCCATGGTGGGAGCCACAACACCAACAGAGTCTCTAGCCCGGAATATGATGTCATCGTTAAAAGTTCTTTGCTGTTTTAAAGGTGCAACATCTTCCAAGACAAAAACATTTTCTTTCGCCGGGGTATATCTTAAAGCGTGAGCATATCTCTCCATCTCAACCCAACTTATGCCCGCTGGGTGAGGACCCTCTGTGATAACATTAATAACAGGCCTCTCAGATTCCTGCGCTGCAGCCCTCTCGCCTGAGTCGGATTGATGAGCAGGAACTTGCTGCCCCTGAGTAGATGAGGTCGGGTCACTTCTGTTTCTCTTCACATATTGTTGTATTTTATTCTATCTCAACAGCTCTTCAATCAAATTCTTTAAATGGCGACATTCATTAGTGTCATGGCCAGGTGGATTGTGGAACTGACAGAATCTCCCATTATGCACAACATTTTTCCGAGGCTTCATCTCAGGTGGTTTGGGGTATTCGACAACATCCTTGGTTGCGAAAAAGATATTTTCTGGAGTATCAGTTAAGGGAGTAAAATCTGAAGGTTTAATGTAGCGAGTTTTCTTCACATCTTTCTGCTTTTTCCTACCGTCATTCTCCCTCTTCTGGCCACCAGATTCCTTTTTGTTAGAAGCAACATTGTTATTCTTAACTTCAGTCACGTCTACTTTGACTGGCACAGGAAGACTTTCTAAGCGCATGAATTCATCGGCCTTCTTGTAGAACTTCTCAAATGAATTTGGATCTTTCATCTTTAGCCATTTTCCGAATTCACTTGATTTGTCAACAGCTCGCATCAAGTAAGTCAGAATCATCCGAGGCTCTGCATTATCAACTTCGGCCAAGGCTATATTGAAGCGGTTTGAGAAAGATTTGATAGACTCTCTGGGGCTTTGTTCGAGGCTGGATAGTGACATTATGTCCTTGGCCTTCGAAGCATATAACCTGAACTGATCTTTGAATTTCCGAGTTAGGTCGGAGATCCACGGATCGAACTGGCAGCTTCGTGAACCAAAGCAAGGCTACTCCCTCCAAGTACATAGGAAAGTATCTGCACTTGATCTCGTCTGTTGCTCTGACACTTGTCATATGCCAGTCATACTTGTATAAGAACTGGTTAGGATCGCTTGTCCCCCGATAAGCTGGAATAGTGGGGGAACAAACTTCTTCGGAAATTCAGCCTTTAGAATTCTTTCAGTAAAAGGAGTTTTGCTTGGAGCAAACCCCCAGTCACTTTCATCTTCCTCCCTTTGCATGCTCTCCTTCATAATTTCTCGAATCATTCTCGAGAGGTACTCCTCATCGTTTAGAGGCCCCGTGGGACAGACGTCGGCTACTTTTTCGGAAGTTTGCCTGGACAAACGTTCACGAAAAGTTGGCTGCGGCCTTGAACCTCCAGCTTGGGGAGGTGCACCTTCGGCGGTGCCAGCCCTCTGAGGAATACTTTTCCCTTGGGAATCATGAACATCCTCAGTAAAGGTTTCTTCATTATTTTCTGGTTGCTGGTTAACTCCAAGCAAAGCATTCAACTTGTCCCATATCAAAGTGTTCTGGGCTTCCATTTGTTGATACAACCTAGACACTACGGCATCCAATTCTGCCCTTGTGACTCCAACAATAGGAGCCGCTTGATTTGACGCGGGAGAAGTGGCGGTGTTGTCATGAGCATTTCCAGATCTAGTAGATTTACTTTTCCTTCCACTTTTGGTTCTTAGGGAGAGTCTTTCCACAAATCTTTGTGAAGCAATGATGAGAGCACCCCTGAGTTCAGTTCTCAGTGAAAGCACCAAAAATGTTAACGCTAAAAATGTACGCTAACACCTCGGTGTGAGTTGTGATATAGTGAAAGCACCACCCGTTGGTACGGGAATTAAAAGCAAGTAGAAAATAGCACAAAATAGTAAAGAGGCAACAATTTTTATAGTGGTTCGGCTCAAAATCAAGCCTACGTCCACTTAATCTCTTCTATCACTGATTTGATTATAAATTTTACAATGATTCTTCAATTACAACACAATTAAGACAGGTAGTTAGAACTTTGATGCAGAAAAGCTCTTTGAATTCATGTTGAATGAACTTGATCTTTTCCGAAGGTTCTTTGAAGTGTCTTTTTCCTTTGAAGAGTTGGAGCAAGTGTAGAAGTAATGAAAACAGCAAAGTCTTGGCACTCCAGAAAAATCCTCCCCCTTTAGTGCGGAGTAGGCGGGATATTAATAGGAGAAGTTGGGCTTAGGTCGGCCATGTCATAGGTCGTGAGCGACCTAGGAAGTTGCGACCTAAGAGCGATCCCGAGGTAGCATGAGTCGTTAGCGACTTAATGGAGCCATCCTGGACGAGATATATGCTGTGAGCGACTTAGCATGTGTAGCACAGGAGTTATCTCGACTTGCTAAGGTCGTAAGCAACCTAATGGAAGAGGCAGTGCGCATGCGGCTTAACTCTGAAGCTTGCTAGGTCGTTAGGTCGCTTTTTCCTTAACTCGTTAGGTCGTTGCCTTCATTGAGTTGCTAGGTCGTTAACCCGTTGAATCGCAGGAGTCTTTAGGTCGCTAGGTCGCTGGAGCTCCTTAAGTCGTTGAATCGTGCCATATTGAGCCGCTCTGTGCTTTAGGTCGTTAGGTCGTGCCCTGCTATAGGTCGTTAAGTCATTTATGCCTTAGATAGTTAAGTCGCTTATTCCCTTAGATCGTTGAGTCGAATAGGTCGCTAAGTCGTGAATAAGAGAGGTGTTAACAACATACGAGTTCAGGAGATATATGTTTGTAGAAATCAGTTGTGTGATGATGGAATGGCAATGTGGCATTCAAAAGAGGAAAGATGATGTGCTTTGTAAAAGGTAAACGTGACCTCAGGCCTCACACCCGGAAATGACCGAAACAGGATAGATGCGGCAAGGCTATGTGGTTCGCAACCATTAAGATATGATCATCCCCTTTTAGATATATTTATTCCTGCTATGATGTTCGAGTTTTAAATTATTGTGGATGTATGCGATCAAGACCCTCAGATAGATCGGTAACAACCGAGGTGATGACATATTTGGTACTATCTAGTAAAAGGTAGGCCAGACTTGTGTTGGTAGAGGACCATAAGTTGGGCCTCGGTACATTCCTCTAGAGATGTACTATCGGAAGGTAGTCCCTTCACCTGGTCATTTGTATGGAAATCCATTATCCACTACGTGCCTGCCATTTTGTTTGTAGAACCCACTTTGTGGCTACAATGCTGGAATTTAATCAATGGAACAATTTCGACTATGATTAATATTATTTGTATATTAGACACTAGTATAATATAATAGGATTTGATATGAAATGTTTTGATTATTATACGGTAAAAACCCATCCATGTTTATGTGTGGGCGTGGTCTTACGAGATACCTTTGTTTTGATAAAGGAAAGTTTTCATAACCTTTAAATTCAGTTGAGATGTGTTTTCTCACGTTGGTTTGCTAGACTAATCCGGGCGTTCTTTCCTTTCAATGCTCGGGTCAGACCGGATATATTTGCAGATTTAGTTTTGGATGCTTTGGAGCTTCAACGGGCGAGCTGGAGGTCTTCTGGTCGTATTCACGTATTTTTTTATTTTTCCGTTGCATTGTTATTTAAATTATCAGCATTGTGAGGATAGGTTATTATAACTGTCCAAGCTGATGATTATTAATTGATTGTAGTACTCTGATGGATGTATATATATTACAATTTCTGTTTTGTAAAGATTATTGATATTATATTATATGTTCTTCCGCTGCGATTGTGAGATTCTGTGATTGTTTTAGTTTCTTTCTCTCTTCTTTCTTTCTCATGACTATCTGTCTTTCCATTCAGTTTGGATTGGACATGTGTGGTTTATTTTCAGCTCGAATGGGGTCGAATTTGCAGGTCGTCACATTTGGTATCAGAGCTTAGGATTTTGCGAACACCTGGGCTTTGGTTGGGTACTCATTATAGATAGGGTTAGTAATGCCCTAGTTTGAGTTTGTGTGTATTATATATATGAGAACGTATTTGTTAGTGATATAAAAATGTTTTATATTGTGCTAATTTATTTGTTAAAGTGGCTTATGAATTCTAGTCGATATATGGGATGCCATGTTATCGATCGAGGTTTCTAAACGCTTAAACAAGGAAAACAGACACAATATTATTTTAAAGTGGGTAAATGAAATAATTTTATCTAAATTACATATATAAAGGAATAATTTTTCAGAAATTATTATAGTTATATATGGATTGCTAGTTGTTAGTGAATTGTAATATTGGATTATTAACATTTGTTGTTTGGTAAAATTGAATATAAACATAAGAGTGTTGTATAAAATGTTTATAAACTTAAGTAAATAATTTTATGGGATCGTTATTAAATGTTGTTAGTATTAAAGAAATATACTAAGTAAAATGAGTATGGAATGAAATGTTGTTAAACATAAATTGAATTTAAAGTGAATATTAATAAATGAATATTAATGAATTGAATGTAAGCGAAATTCATATGAATAATTGAATTTAATTTAAATTGAATGTGGATCAAATGAATATGAAAAATGGAAGTAAATGAATGAGTGTGAATAAAGCAATATTAATAATGATTATGAATAAACGAATGTAAATAAAAAGAATGGGATATAATGAGAAATTAATTGAAATGTATACGTAAGTTGTACGTATATTATTTTATTTGTATAACTGTTTGATCCAGATTTGAAAATATGATTTCGAGGTGGTTTACACTGGTCCGAGTTAGGATTTTTCACTTGATTTCTTGATGATGAACCTTGGGTATGGATTTTTGATTGATTCTGATATTCTCTATCATAGTATATGGTTATGCAGGGAGAATGACGGTTTTCTAATCAAGGAACCGAATCTGAGTCCGCACTAGAGTAGTCGTGTGAACGATACTAGTTCGGAAGTGAAATTGTGTGATTAAGCGAGCGATCAGGTATGCTTTTGCATATGGATGATATACGTACATCGTGTGGGATTTAATAAATTAAATGTTGACATTAGAAAATGAAAATTGATATGGTTATGAATTAATTAGATGAATATTAATTATTTAATGGTTTCATTTGTTACATTTGCTAAATTTGCATATAGTTGTTGCATTAGTATTTGATATATATTGATATAATTTTCCATATACATGTTCTCATTAGTTGTTGACTGATTAGTAGGTGTGAATGGCGTATGCTTCGCACTTGGAGCTCGCTTTCGCATTATATTGATTGTATATGCTTGCTAATATAATAAAAGATACACATCTCGGATTACATATCATACTTTTATATTTTTTCCCTATGGGATGCCTCATCCTTGAAGATGAGATGTGTATTTTTGATTTTATATAAATATATATATATATATTGTGAATTTTTTACGATCGAATCGTGCAAAGGAGACGTTGGTGAAATTTTGCGTAAATTTAAGGGTTGGAAAATTTTTGATAATTTTGGGAAAAAATTTTGATAACTAAAATTTGACTTTGGTTTTATAACTTGGAATGACATCAGCTGATTTTGGAAATCTAATTAAGAATTTAAAGATTGAGAAAATGTGGTAACGAAGTTTTAACTAATTTTTTTTGAAAAGTTAATGGATTTTGGGGTATTATTCTTACTTGGTAATCGGGAAAGAAATTCTTTTAAGAAGGGGAGAATGTAACGACCTAGAATTCTAATCATTCGAATTTGGAATATTTAATTGATTTTAAATATTTAAAAGTTAATTTTTATATGTTAAATAACATATATTTCAAATATAGTGATTTATATGATAACTAAATTGTTAAATTTAATATTTGAAATTGTTTAAATAATTGAATCTTGAATTTAATGTGAAAGAAAATGACTTCTAAAGTTGATTTAAATTCTATTTGAATAAGAAGAAAGATAGTAAACTTTTAAATTTGATTTAAAAGTAATTAAACTGATTTTAGAAATTACTCGTTTTAATTAACGTGTAAACATAGTCGTTTTGGGGCACTCTCTCGGATTTCGACGAAACCAGTTTCATCGGATCCGTAATAGTGAACTATTATAAGTCGTTGAATTTCGTGGCGATTGGACATATCATTTGGTCGTGTGAGTTTGAAACGCGTAGATATTAATTAAAGGAATTTAAATTAAAATAATTTGATTTTGAAAAGCTATCTTCTGTATATGATGGAATTGGCTTCCGATGTATATTCATTGTGTTCGGAATAGGAGTATAACATATAGAAGGTCGGGCGGCACGCTTCGTTTGGAGTTTGAAAATTTCACGAATGAATAGTGTCAAGTTTAATTTCCTATAAAAGGCCATCAACATTCCCTTCATTTACAAACACTAACCCTAAAAACAATTTCATCCGCCGTTAAAATAAAACCATCCAATGGCCATCGTTGACTGGAGCCTTTAGAGACCGAATTAGCCTTCGACTTCAACTAACAAAATGTAGAGAGCCATGACACAAACTTAACTACTAGTTGGATCAAGCTATCGTTGACCGAGGCGACGGCTTGCTCGCTGCGTTCACAACAGTTTGGTTGAAAGACATGGAATCTTATTCATTAAAGGAATGTAGAAAGACAATATTTTGATGGAGTTAATGGCTTTAAAAGTAAATTTACCTTTCGAAAGTAAAGATTTAGGAAGTAATAATTCCAAATGAAATTTAAATGGTTTGAAAAATGTTTTAAAGTGTGATATGTATCGAAAACATAGATTTCAACATTTATTGTTGTAATAGACATTTTTGGAGAAGTAAGGAAGGCATGGATTATAACACTGTTGTTATAGTAAATGATTTCCGAAAGGAAATGTTTTGTATAGTATACAGGATTTATATATATATATATATATTAATCAAATCCCTATACTAATGTTTTTTGGGTTGTCGTAACGATGTTTTATGCGACATTCGTTTTGACCCAATAAATGATGTTTTGACATTCCATCATGAAATACATGAATTGGTTCTTATGATCGTACGAAAGGCTTGGTGGTGTAGGAGCATTGCTCCCTGTACTCACCCGTCCAGAGGCATATGAACTTTGAGTTGTATGGTTATAGAAATCTATTTAGCATGTCTCAAAATGGTAGTGTTATTAAATATACTTATACCAGTGATATAAGTGTATGAAAATATTTTCCAAGTGTTGAAAATGAAATGATTTTTAAATATACTTGTACTAGCAATATAAGTATATGGAAATGCTTTCCATTTATTGAAGATTTGAAATGGTTTTGAGAGTATACCTTTTAAAAGATAATTTGAAGTAAATATTTGAAAATTAATTTAATTAATAAAATATTAATTAAATGGGCATAGTGATTTCTATTAGTGCTAGATATTATTTTTTGCTTTGATAGTTAAATAATCGACTATCAAATTTGGCATCTTTATCATTGTTGATCCGGAGAGACCGGGGTCGATTTATCTGAGAACCACTTCGAACCAACGTATATGCGTTCAAATGTGCAGGTGTTGGAAGACATTAATATCTGGGATTTTCGTAATGAAGGACTGATTTTTGATCATTTGGGGATAAACTCCCAATATGCATAAAGTAGCGGTGGTCTTTTCATTTATAAAAATCCAATGCAAGGACTAATTGCTACATTGCTACTAATCCAATTAGGATATAATCATCCCCTTCTGGATATATTTATTCCTGCTATGATATTTGGGTTTTAGATTATTGTGGATGTATATGATAAGGGCCCTTAGATAGGTTGGTATCGACCGGGGTGATGACATACTCAGTACTATCTAGTAAAAGGTAGGTCGGTCTTGTGTTGGTAGAGGACCATTATTTGGGCCTAGGTACATTCCTCTAGGGATGTACTGCCGGAAGGTATCACCTGGTCATTTGTATGGAAATCCATTATCCACCACGTGCCTGCCATTTTGTTTGTAGAGCCCACTTCGTGGCTAGTATGTTGGAATTTAAGCAATGTAATAATTTTGACTATGATTAATATTATTTGTATGCTAGACACTAGTATAATATAATAGGATTTGATATGAAATGTTTAAGTTATCTAAGATAAAAACCCGTCCGTGTTTATGTGTGGGCATGGACTTATGAGATACCTTTGTTTTGATAAAGAAAAGTTTTTATAACTTTAAAATTCAGTTGAGATGTGTTTTCTCACGCTGGTTTACCAGACTGATCCTGGCTTTCTTCCCTTTTAATGCTCGGGTCAGATCGAGTATAACTATAGATGTAGTTTTGGATGTTGGAGCTTCAGCAGGCGAGCTGGAGGTCTTTTGGTCGTATTCACGTATATGTTTATTTTTCCGCTGCATTGTTGTTTAAATTATCAGCATTTGTGAGGATAGGTAATTATAACTATCCAGGCTGATGATTAGTTGAATTTTGTATTCTGATGAATGTATGTATATTATGGTTTCTGTTTTGTAAAGATGATTAATATTATATTATATGTTGTTCTGCTATGATTGTGAGATTCTGTGATTGTTTTAGTTTCTTTCTCTCTTCTTCTTCTTTTTTCTTCTTCTCTGTTCTGTCTTTCTCATGACTATCTGTCTTCCCATTCAGTTTGGGTTGGACGTATGCAGTTTATTGTCAGCTCGAACGGGGTCGGATTTGTGGGTCGTCACAATAAGTATATGTAAAAATACTCTGAATAACTTCTGACGGTTAAAAAGCTGTTTATCGATAAAATGACTTCGATCACATTATCAATATTTATTCAAAGTATTTATTTTTTTAAACATTTTTCCAGAATAAATTTACCATATGACTTATGAATAATAGAGGACTAATAAGCTTATTAAATTATTTTAATAACATTAAACCCATGATTCAAATATTTAAATAATTCAGAGATTTAAATACGATGTGTCCGAAATTCCGGGTCGTTACAAAGTGTAAGAATGTCCAATTATGAAGATATGAAGAATATTTCTGTATAAGAAAAATATGAGAAAAACAACTAAAATTGATTTATATGTATCTCTTTCATGTTAATGAAGAAAAACCCAATGACTAAAACAGTAGGCGAACCTGCTGAACAATAAAAGAGGGAAAGAACTATGTAAGAAGAAGCCACCTTGAAGGCAATTTAGGTAGGAGAAATTTTAATACTAGCAGTGTTAGGAAATTTAAGTAGGAAAATATAGGAATTTATATTAAATTGAGGTTAGTGATCTAGTTAGGAATGATGTAGGAAATTAGAGGCAAAGTGTAACGACCCCGAATTTTATATAAATTTAAAATTGATAATTTAAAGAATTTTTGAATTAAAATTCAAAAATGAATCGATTTAAGTGATGCGAGTTTCCCCGATCTTCGAATAAATTTTGGATGAATCATTTAAATTGAAAATTTGTATATATGTGAATATATATATGTATATTGGGTTTGAAATAAAATCTAAAGTAAATGGTTTTAAAAATAACAATAACAACTTTACATCTATGTACATAAAGTAAAGGCATTTATGAAAAAAAGAAAGATAAAATCAAATTGCAAAAGTCAGTACAAAGTAATGGAGCAAAAGCAAAGACAAAACAAACGCAAAAATCAAAGCATGTAGTAGTAAATGAAGATAGGCATAAGCTTGCATAGAAAGATAGTAACTTCTTTCAAGTATGAAGATTTAAAATATCTATAAACAAAACATAAAGGACCTATGCAATTAATGCCATGTCCTTAGCCACCAAAATATTATCATCAGCCACCATAGCAAGATACCAGCCTCCATAAACAAATAATATAAGTTACAAACAAAATAGGACATAGCAATTAATGCAAGACATCCCAAGTACACCAAAAATAATCTCTTCAGCCACCCTATTTACATCAGCCGAGACAAGAGATGCAAGGTAAGGAACAAGAAAATAAACCAAGAAATATGTACATGCTTATACAAAGCAAAAAACTGTACAAAATATATTTCAAATAGTAAGTTGTAAACAAGATGAGACATTGCATTTAATACCCTCCATATTCTCAGCCGAGATTTAGTTTTGTAAAATGTCTTTAGTCAAACAAAGCAAGAGAAAAATCTGACAACAAAACAGCCTTCCCTGTAAACACTCCTTATACAAACATTGTTTCTATATATATGCAAGGCATTCTATCCTAATTCGTTCAGTAAAGAAATTAAAGCAAAACCAGAGAAAAAAAAAGAGTAAACATCATCATCTATAAAACTCAGAACAACAAAGCAAATTCAAGAAGATTCAATCTGCAGTTTCAACAACAAGACAGTCCTCTGTTCTCCTTCCTGAAAACGGTGAGCAAACTAATTTCTAAAAAAAACCTTAAATTTGTTTCAATCTTGGTTTGTTTGTGATGTGTGTTTGCTGAAAGATATGGAATATGTTTGTACATGAAAGTGCCTGAGGTAGTTTAACAGACATACTTCTCTCTATTCTAGATATACAGGTTTCATACCTGTTTAAAAAAAAATTAATACATCTTCATATAGAATCTTTTAAACTTGAGATTTTGAACAAAACAGGTTGTTTCAACCTAAATCATAGCCTTGAAGTTTGTTTGTAGCTGGACAGTGATATATGACTCTGTAATTCCAAATTTTACAGTAAAAAGAAATCAAATGAGTTTATTCGAGTAGTTTAATTTATTGAATTGATTTGATAACTTGAATAAGCAGCCGAAGATATGATTTTTAAAATCAACATGATGATTTTTAATGGCGTATTCCAAGAGCAGCTCACGGTTGAACAAAAGTTGTTCTTTTACCATTTTCTAGTAATCGACCAAACAATTGTTGATGAAAATTGGTTTGGAGCTAGTTTATTGATTTAAAATTTCAGGAAAATTGTTGGAAAAAAATTTCTATTGAGTAAATTGATGAATCGAGACGAATTTAGGGTTTGACTGCTGCTTTTGATAACCGTTGAAAACGAGACAATGGGGTGGCCATCGACGAACTGGAAGCGATCGCACCCCAGGGGATCGACGCATAGTGGTGTGACGGAGGTTGGGACGGAAGGGCGTTGTCTCCGGTGACGTCAAGCGATGGGACGAGGCGTTTAGGTTTGGGTATGTTCAAGTTTCAGTTTCAACGAGAAGGTGGATTTTGATATCAAGATTTTTGCGTTGAATCGAGCTGCGATTTCGAGTATGAGGATGAATTGCGACTTGTTGAAGCTCGCGATGCCCATCGGAGCGGCGGCGCGGCGACGTGCACATGCACGGCCTTGCGCGATGTGTCAGGAAGCTCGGTGGTTGACAACTCGAGTTGATACTCGGGTAAATGTTGGATTCGCTTCGAGTTGGGTTTGGGGGTGTAAGTGTGTGGTCCTGTATAAAAGTTTAAACTTAAACTAAGCTGAGAAAAAAAGAGAGAAGAGAATACGAGAGGGGAAGAAGAAGAACTCGGGGAAAGCACAGAGGAGCTCGAGTTGGTACTCGAGTAAAACCGGCATTCCGCTCGGATCGATTTCCCAAAGCCTGAAGTATGATAAAAGTAAAATAAGCAAACCCTTTAAACAAAATTTTAAAGTAATGATGGCAATCAATGTTTGACAAATGGAGGTTAAAATTTTATTTCAAGTTTAATTATTTAAAGGAAATGCTTAACAATGTTTTTAAAATCTCAATTAACGTTTTGATTAAGTAATTAACTTGAGATGAGTATTTAATGTAATTACACTAAAGTTTTCAAGCTAATAATAAATTGATTTCAAAGTTAAGGAGGATTTTAATTGTTAATTAAGATAAAAAAAATCATTATTAATTTATTGTTTTAAAGGAGTAATCAAGAAATAATTAATCAAGTTGATTTAGATTTAATTAATTAACCAAGATTTGTAGTTTATTCATAAGTAATTAATCTGGTATAAATTAATTATAATCAGATATTAATTGATTCTACTTATGGATGATTGGATTTGACTGAATGATTGAATTGTTGATATCCCAGATATATGATGCTTTGTGATACATTCCAATTTATGTTGTGATCTGTAATTTACTTATCTGCGATATATATATCTGTGATTTCTATTTCTGTGATACATTACTATGTGAATATGAAAACCCTTGACCCGTAAACGACATTTGAATTTCGATGCGACAGGGAGTCGGATTCCAGTTGGATATCCGAAACCCACATCGAACTGTAATAATGAATTTTTGTGACTGATAAATTTATTTTATCTATGAATCTGTGAATGAAGATAAGCGTTATCGATTATACCGCTTATCGATATGTCTGTGATGATTGATGTTGTGCACTATTGTGTGAAAATCCCTGGACTACACTTTTACACACACAAATATGGATATCACGTGGAAATCGGTTAAGTCACAGAGATGATGTAAATTCAATGTTTTTGAAATTGAAATTTTAATTTCAATTGATTTTGAAATTGGAAATTGGGGTTTAATATGAAAAGCTTTTGAAATGGAATTTCAAAGATAAAAGTTATTTTAAATAACTTAATCAAGTTTTGAAATTTAAATAATTTGATTTAAATTTGAATTCAAGTTTGAAATTAAATCCTATGATTTGAAACTAGGGATTAAAAATGTTGTACAAGTTATATATGGGTTAAACCATTTTAAAGATATTGATTTGGGAATTTGAATTTTAATTCAAGGGTTTTAACTCGTGTAAATATAACTGGATTTTTATGAAACAAAACTACTTGTTTTCAAATAGTAAAAGCTTTCACAAAAGTAATGAACTTCCAACTTGTGTTGAAAGAATTTCAAGTTTGAAATGGAATTGAAATGTTTTGAAAGCTATGAAATGGGTCTTTAATTCAAAGACCGAACGAGTTAATCTAACTTGAAATGGAATTGTTTTGGAAGACTATGAATGAATCTTTGGAAACGAGTTTTGAAAGCTATAAGTTAAATCTTGATTTAAAGATTTAACGAGTTAATCCAAGTGAAATGGAAATTGTTTTGAAATCTATGAATGAATCTTTGTGAACGGGGTAAACTTTGTGAATTGAATTTTTTTGTTTAAAAGATTAAAAGTATGGAAATTGTTTAAACCATTGAAGGTTTTAGAATTTAATCTTTTTGTTTAAAAGATTGGAAATGGTAATTTGTTTTACCATTCGAATGAAAAGTTTTAAGCTTTAAGCTGTGATTTAACTAAGACCCCAGTATCCATATGATTTTTAATTGCGCTCGTTATTCGGTTTAGCCGGGAGAAGACCTTTGTGTCATATAACCCATTCCGAATAGTCATACGACGATATGGATAGCATTAGAAGACCGGTGGTGAAGACCGGGTATTTGCGAGAGCGATAGGATGACCTATCGATTGTCTCTGCACTGAGTAGCTACGGTATAGAGATTTCCTAAGTGATGGGAAGTCCAATCGAGATTGTGAATACCCGGATTTGCAAGGGCTTCTTTGGAAGTGCCTTCGGTTCTGTTCGAACCCGGAACAGACTTGTATGGATGTGTGTCTGATGTTACACTTTGAGATGTAAAGCTGGTCTCTTCAAATACATTTCTGTTGGTGGCGGAGAATTTATTCTCTTAGCTTAACACCCTTCTCTGAGACGTACGAGCTCAGAGGTTATGTCGTTGATGGTTACTAGTGATACATTCCCAATTTGGTAATGTGGCATACGAAGTGCTGCTGATCATTTGTTGATCGAAGCGTTGCTTTGTGAAAAAGCATGGCTTTGTGGAAAAGCGTAGTTTTGTGGACGAGACTTCGTCGAGCCTCACAACCCGGTAATGATCGAAACAGGAATGTTGCGGCAAAGGTTTGTAGGGGTAGCGCCCCTAGGGTATGTCATTTCCTTCTGGATAAAAGTTGATATCATGGTATGGAGCCCAGATATTTTACCTATGTTGATTATATTTTGTGGCTGTTGCTTTATGATTGAGGATCCTCGGATAAAGGTCGGTAACGACCGGGGGATGACATAGCTCGTGTGTTAGTTACCTAGTTACAGCTGTACAGCGTGAGGTAGCGTCGGCCTTTTGTTTGCAGAGATCCGGTTAGGTTCTCGGGGCGTCTTTCCAGAGGCGTTTCTATTTCGGTAAGGAAGTTCCTTAGCCTGATCATTTGTTGGAAATCCAAAGAAACAATACGAACCCTGTACGGTTTTAGTTGTATTACCTGCTATGGAATGTGGCGGTAACCTGCTATTGAACGTAGTAGCTATAGTAGGCATACAACAATAGTTGTATGTTGGCTAAGATTGATATTATATTTTCGAAATGTTTTCGACACTATGCACTAATGATAATAATATCGAATGATTTTTGCGTAGTAAGCATGTTTGACTATCATAAGGAGAAATCTCCTCCAATTCTGCGATTGCATTGTGTGTGTGGCGGGAGGCCTTATGGTAGTTTCATTTTCGAAAAGCATTGCGGGTTTCAATGTTTAAAAGCCTTTTGTGTTTGTTTGAAGATAAACTGTTTTTGTTGCTCACACCAGTCCCATGACTGATCCAGAGTTTATTGTTCCCTTCCTAAACTCTGGGTGCCCAAAATTTTTCCATACGGGCAG
Organism: Allium fistulosum; assembly: GCA_030737815.1. NCBI lineage: Eukaryota > Viridiplantae > Streptophyta > Magnoliopsida > Asparagales > Amaryllidaceae > Allium > Allium fistulosum. The sequence goes on from CM060904.1 coordinate 643,573,843, forward strand.
TCTAGAGTTGGGTTTCTCAGATATCCAGGTTGAGTAGATTATCTGGAGCTGGTTCAGTTCTTGGAGTTCATGGACCAACGTTGCTTATCTTTATGTCTCGTTATTGGGAGTTCGAGCTATTTCTGGATTAGTGTTTTGAAGATGGAGATTTTCCGCTGCTGATGTTATCTATTTTCTTTCCGCTGCTATTTCTTGTATCATATCTCTGATGTATATTGATATTCATTGTATCACTCTATTGTATCAGATATTTTATATCAATGTATTATTCTTTTTCTTCCGCTGTGTTGTTATACTTAATGGTGTTATAAGCTCCGGCGAATCGGATTTGAATGGTCGAATCTATGGCATTCGAGTACGATGTAAAGTATGGATGTCGATTTTCGAACACGAAAAATCCGTATCGTTACATTTGGTATCAGAGTTAAGGTTGAACTTTAGCTCAGGAGTGTAACACGTTAAGTTGCTCATTAGAGATAGAGTGAAGCATAACCTAGAATGAGTAATTCTCAGATATCCGTCTGTATGCCTCAGTAAATTCTCTTGTTATCCACTGATAGTAAGTATGAGTGCAAGAAGAGAATGAGATAGAAGATAGGGGAATACGACTATAACTGGTCAATACTCTGTAACAACAAGGAAACGATTTTTCTTTATCAATCTCTTTGGTTCAGCATTTTTTCTCAATTCTTCGATAATTTTTGGTAGATCCAGGAAGAAATTCGATATATTAATATGGGACATAATATCCGGATAGACCAAAATTGTTTGTATGGACGTATTGATTGCTTTGATTGCTATGGTTGATAGGTACAATTTAGTTTCTAAACTAAAATTTTGAAATTGTATCCACATATCTGTCTATTCTTTGGGTCCCGATATGTTCTACGAATGGTTAGTTATCCTTTCGAACTAACCGATGCCACTGTATATTTCGTAGATCTGGATAACCCGAGTATCTTGTGAAGTGTTAAATAGATTCGTTATCGTATCTATTATTGATATTCTGATTTGGTAAGCCAAATGCAGAATAAATATTCAGTTGATTTGATGAAATATGCTTCATCTATCTTTGTGTCTCCTTGGTAATTTCGAGGACGAAATTCTTTTAAGGGGGGAAGTTTGTAACGACCCCGAATTTTATATAAATTTAAAATTGATAATTTAAAGAATTTTTGAATTAAAATTCAAAAATGAATCGATTTAAGTGATGCGAGTTTCCCCGATCTTCGAATAAATTTTGGATGAATCATTTAAATTGAAAATTTGTATATATGTGAATATATATGTGTATATTGGGTTTGAAATAAAATCTAAAGTAAATGGTTTTAAAAATAACAATAACAACTTTACATCTATGTACATAAAGTAAAGGCATGTATGAACAAAAGAAAGATAAAATCAAATTGCAAAAGTCAGTACAAAGTAATGGAGCAAAAGCAAAGACAAAACAAATGCAAAAATCAAAGAATGTAGTAGTAAATGAAGATAGGCATAAGCTTGCATAGAAAGATAGTAACTTCTTTCAAGTATGAAGATTTAAAATATCTATAAACAAAACATAAAGGACCTATGCAATTAATGCCATGTCCTTAGCCACCAAAATAATATCATCAGCCACCATAGCAAGATACCAGCCTCCATAAACAAATAATATAAGTTACAAACAAAATAGGACATAGCAATTAATGCAAGACATCCCAAGTACACCAAAAATAATCTCTTCAGCCACCCTATTTACATCAGCCGAGACAAGAGATGCAAGGTAAGGAACAAGAAAATAAACCAAGAAATATGTACATGCTTATACAAAGCAAAAAACTGTACAAAATATATTTCAAATAGTAAGTTGTAAACAAGATGAGACATTGCATTTAATACCCTCCATATTCTCAGCCGAGATTTAGTTTTGTAAAATGTCTTTAGTCAAACAAAGCAAGAGAAAAATCTGACAACAAAACAGCCTTCCCTGTAAACACTCCTTATACAAACATTGTTTCTATATATATGCAAGGCATTCTATCCTAATTCGTTCAGTAAAGAAATTAAAGCAAAACCAGAGAAAAAAAAAGAGTAAACATCATCATCTATAAAACTCAGAACAACAAAGCAAATTCAAGAAGATTCAATCTGCAGTTTCAACAACAAGACAGTCCTCTGTTCTCCTTCCTGAAAACGGTGAGCAAACTAATTTCTAAAAAAAAACCTTAAATTTGTTTCAATCTTGGTTTGTTTGTGATGTGTGTTTGCTGAAAGTTATGGAATATGTTTGTACATGAAAGTGCCTGAGGTAGTTTAACAGACATACTTATCTCTATTCTGGATATACAGGTTTCATACCTGTTTAAAAAAAAATAAAAAAAATAATACATCTTCATATAGAATCTTTTAAACTTGAGATTTTGAACAAAACATGTTGTTTCAACCTAAATCATAGCCTTGAAGTTTGTTTGTAGCTGGACAGTGATATATGACTCTGTAATTCCAAATTTTACAGTAAAAAGAAATCAAATGAGTTTATTCGAGTAGTTTAATTTATTGAATTGATTTGATAACTTGAATAAGCAGCCGAAGATATGATTTTTAAAATCAACATGATGATTTTTAATGGCGTATTCCAAGAGCAGCTCACGGTTGAACAAAAGTTGTTCTTTTACCATTTTCTAGTAATCGACCAAACAATTGTTGATGAAAATTGGTTTGGAGCTAGTTTATTGATTTAAAATTTCAGGAAAATTGTTGGAAAAAAATTTCTATTGAGTAAATTGATGAATCGAGACGAATTTAGGGTTTGACTGCTGCTTTTGATAACCGTTGAAAACGAGACAATGGGGTGGCCATCGACGAACTGGAAGCGATCGCACCCCAGGGGATCGACGCATAGTGGTGTGACGGAGGTTGGGACGGATGGGCGTTGTCTCCGGTGACGTCAAGCGATGGGACGAGGCGTTTAGGTTTGGGTATGTTCAAGTTTCAGTTTCAACGAGAAGGTGGATTTTGATATCAAGATTTTTGCGTTGAATCGAGCTGCGATTTCGAGTATGAGGATGAATTGCGACTTGTTGAAGCTCGCGATGCCCATCGGAGCGGCGGCGCGGCGACGTGCACATGCACGGCCTTGCGCGATGTGTCAGGAAGCTCGGTGGTTGACAACTCGAGTTGATACTCGGGTAAATGTTGGATTCGCTTCGAGTTGGGTTTGGGGGTGTAAGTGTGTGGTCCTGTATAAAAGTTTAAACTTAAACTAAGCTGAGAAAAAAAGAGAGAAGAGAATACGAGAGGGGAAGAAGAAGAACTCGGGGAAAGCACAGAGGAGCTCGAGTTGGTACTCGAGTAAAACCGGCATTCCGCTCGGATCGATTTCCCAAAGCCTGAAGTATGATAAAAGTAAAATAAGCAAACCCTTTAAACAAAATTTTAAAGTAATGATGGCAATCAATGTTTGACAAATGGAGGTTAAAATTTTATTTCAAGTTTAATTATTTGAAGGAAATGCTTAACAATGTTTTTAAAATCTCAATTAACGTTTTGATTAAGTAATTAACTTGAGATGAGTATTTAATGTAATTACACTAAAGTTTTCAAGCTAATAATAAATTGATTTCAAAGTTAAGGAGGATTTTAATTGTTAATTAAGATAAAAAAAATCATTATTAATTTACTGTTTTAAAGGAGTAATCAAGAAATAATTAATCAAGTTGATTTAGATTTAATTAATTAACCAAGATTTGTAGTTTATTCATAAGTAATTAATCTGGTATAAATTAATTATAATAAGATATTAATTGATTCTACTTATGGATGATTGGATTTGACTGAATGATTGAATTGTTGATATCCCTGATATATGATGCTTTGTGATACATCCCGATTTATGTTGTGATCTGTAATTTACTTATCTGCGATATATATATCTGTGATTTCTGTTTCTATGATACATTACTATGTGAATATGAAAACCCTTGACCCGTAAACGACATTTGAATTTCGATGCGACAGGGAGTCGGATTCCAATTGGATATCCGAAACCCACATCGAACTGTAATAATGAATTTTTGTGACTGATAAATTTATTTTATCTATGAATCTGTGAATGAAGATAAGCGTTATCGATTATACCGCTTATCGATATGTCTGTGATGATTGATGTTGTGCACTATTGTGTGAAAACCCCTGGACTACACTTTTACACACACAAATATGGATATCACGTGGAAATCGGTTAAGTCACAGAGATGATGTAAATTCAATGTTTTTGAAATTGAAATTTTAATTTCAATTAATTTTGAAATTGGAAATTGGGGTTTAATATGAAAAGCTTTTGAAATGGAATTTCAAAGATAAAAGTTATTTTAAATAACTTAATCAAGTTTTGAAATTTAAATAATTTGATTTAAATTTGAACTCAAGTTTGAAATTAAATCCTATGATTTGAAACTAGGGATTAAAAATGTTGTACAAGTTATATATGGGTTAAACCATTTTAAAGATATTGATTTGGGAATTTGAATTTTAATTCAAGGGTTTTAACTCGTGTAAATATAATTGGATTTTTATGAAACGAAACTACTTGTTTTCAAATAGTAAAAGCTTTCACAAAAGTAATGAACTTCCAACTTGTGTTGAAAGAATTTCAAGTTTGAAATGGAATTGAAATGTTTTGAAAGCTATGAAATGGGTCTTTAATTCAAAGACCGAACGAGTTAATCTAACTTGAAATGGAATTGTTTTGGAAGACTATGAATGAATCTTTGGAAACGAGTTTTGAAAGCTATAAGTTAAATCTTGATTTAAAGATTTAACGAGTTAATCCAAGTGAAATGGAAATTGTTTTGAAATCTATGAATGAATCTTTGTGAACGGGGTAAACTTTGTGAATTGAATTTTTTTGTTTAAAAGATTAAAAGTATGGAAATTGTTTAAACCATTGAAGGTTTTAGAATTTAATCTTTTTGTTTAAAAGATTGGAAATGGTAATTTGTTTTACCATTCGAATGAAAAGTTTTAAGCTTTAAGCTGTGATTTAACTAAGACCCTAGTATCCATATGTTTTTTAGTTGCGCTCGTTATTCGGTTTAGCCGGGAGAAGACCTTTGTGTCATATAACCCATTCCGAATAGTGATACGACGATATGGATAGCATTTGAAGACCGGTGGTGAAGACCGGGTATTTGCGAGAGCGATAGGATGACCTATCGATTGTCTCTGCACTGAGTAGCTACGGTATAGAGATTTCCTAAGTGATGGGAAGTCCGATCGAGATTGTGAATACCCGGATTTGCAAGGGCTTCTTTGGAAGTGCCTTCGGTTCTGTTCGAACCCGGAACAGACTTGTATGGATGTGTGTCTGACGTTACACTTTGAGATGTAAAGCTGGTCTCTATCAAATACATTTCTGTTGGTGGCGGAGAATTTATTCTCTTAGCTTAACACCCTTCTCTGAGACGTACGAGCTCAGAGGTTATGTCGTTGATGGTTACTAGTGATACATTCCCAATTTGGTAATGTGGCATACGAAGTGCTGCTGATCATTTGTTGATCGAAGCGTTGCTTTGTGAAAAAGCGTGGCTTTGTGGAAAAGCGTAGTTTTGTGAACGAGACTTCGTCGAGCCTCACAACCCGGTAATGATCGAAACAGGAATGTTGCGGCAAAGGTTTGTAGGGGTAGCGCCCCTAGGGTATGTCATTTCCTTCTGGATAAAAGGTGATATCATGGTATGGAGCCTAGATATTTTACCTATGTTGATTATATTTTGTGGCTGTTGCTTTATGATTGAGGATCCTCGGATAAAGGTCGGTAACGACCGGGGGATGACATAGCTCGTGTGTTAGTTACCTAGTTACAGCTGTACAGCGTGAGGTAGCGTCGGCCTTTTGTTTGCAGAGATCCGGTTAGGTTCTCGGGGCGTCTTTCCAGAGGCGTTTCTATTTCGGTAAGGAAGTTCCTTAGCCAGATCATTTGTTGGAAATCCAAAGAAACAATACGAACCCTGTACGGTTTTAGTTGTATTACCTGCTATGGAATGTGGCGGTAACCTGCTATTGAACGTAGTAGCTATAGTAGGCATACAGCAATAGTTGTATGTTGGCTAAGATTGATATTATATTTTCGAAATGTTTTCGACACTATGCACTAATGATAATAATATCGAATGATTTTTGCGTAGTAAGCATGTTTGACTATCATAAGGAGAAATCTCCTCCAATTCTGCGATTGCATTGTGTGTGTGGCGGGAGGCCTTATGGTAGTTTCATTTTCGAAAAGCATTGCGGGTTTCAATGTTTAAAAGCCTTTTGTGTTTGTTTGAAGATAAACTGTTTTTGTTGCTCACACCAGTCCCATGACTGATCCGGAGTTTATTGTTCCCTTCCTAAACTCTGGGTGCCCACAATTTTTTCACACGGGCAGTCTAGAGTTGGGTTTCTCAGATATCCAGGTTGAGTAGATTATCTGGAGCTGGTTCAGTTCTTGGAGTTCATGGACCGATGTTGCTTATCTTTATGTCTCGTTATTGGGAGTTCGAGCTATTTCTGGATTAGTGTTTTGAAGATGGAGATTTTCCGCTGCTGATGTTATCTATTTTCTTTCCGCTGCTATTTCTTGTATCATATCTCTGATGTATATTGATATTCATTGTATCACTCTATTGTATCAGATATTGTATATCAATGTATTATTCTTTTTCTTCCGCTGTGTTGTTATACTTAATGGTGTTATAAGCTCCGGCGAATCGGATTTGAACGGTCGAATCTATGGCATTCGAGTACGATGTAAAGTATGGATGTCGATTTTCGAACACGAAAAATCCGTATCGTTACACAAAGCATAGGAAAATGGATAATTTTCATAAATTGGTGCAGTAATTGTGCATATCTTTTAGAAGTTCTCCTCATAGGCTATTAGAATCTCTGCTAAGATTGAATCCAAAATAATATGAGTGGTAGGAAAAATATTGGATTGAAGTTATCCTTGTCTAATCATGTTTTCATTGTTTAAAGTAATAAAAGATGATTTTGAAAAATGGTTTTGTATGACAATTGGGTTTTTTAATGCAAGTAAATGATTCGAGTTAAAAATCCTACTTTTAAAGAAGTAAGTCTTTGTTATAGGAAGTCCATAAAAAGTTAAATTTTGTTAGAATAGGAAATTTTTCGTGGCTCCTTTGGAAAACCAAGCAATTTTTGAAAAAGGTTTCTAAGTTTATATTTTCGATGATAAAAGTTTTGGATCAAGTACATCATGATTATGAAGTTTTAATTTTATAAGGAGTAATGAAAATCAAACATTTTTTCATGGAGTATATAGGGATGACTGCCTTCGTAAGACGAAGTAAAGATCAAGACTATGAATAAAATAGCTACGAGTAGTCGTAGGGTAGCAAGAAGGAATCTCCGTTGAATATAAAGAATATTAATGAACCTAGGATGTTTGATTAAACATTTATAAAAGCCATAAGACGAACCCTCAAAGGAATGGGGAATGATATCAAAGTACACTTTTGTGAGTCCTATGGTATACTCGCATGAAAGATCAATGATAAAGAAAGTAAATACCAAGTTCGTGAATACTATCAAGAGATTTTTTTTTGAATAAGGGTTCAAACTTTCTATTAGAAACCAAGGTAACAAAAGAATGTACAATGTCCAACAGGAAAAACATAGCCTTATACGAACATACTAGGCCTATCAAATTTTTAACTCAATAAAGGGCCCAAATACTGTATTAATTAGAGTTACTAACTAATACACCCGAAACCCAAATGAATGTTCAAGACCTCTCGGGAGGTAAAAAAGGCAAGACGTCACTTGTCTCCTACTTCATTTACTCCTCTCGAATGAAAGTAAATAAAAGAATCGTTAATGGCGGATAGGGAGATAAAAGACGTAGCTCTAGTCGGTCACGTCTACTGTACCAAATCTAAACAAGAAGCAAACCAAAAAGCTTCAATTCCTTGTATCAGATCCTCCATGAGAATAAGCAAATACAGATAAGAGTCTTAAACCTGTAAAGATTAAATCTTTTAGCTTTAAAGAGATTCTAATAGCAAATCTCTTTGTTTTAGGACTCAAGACTTAACTTGGAGGCGAGAAAGCATCATTGTCTCTAATCCATCGATATCCAGAAGACACTGCCCTTAGATCTAACATATCTAAGCCAGAGAAGTCACTGTCTTTCATAAAGTTGAAGTCTTTATACTCAGAGATCAGGTCCTCCTTAAGATATAGCCAGTTCTCACAAGCTAAGTCTCTGACTCCCCAATGATATTTACTAGAATCTTTGAATTCAGAAACTAACTCGGTTTGAAATAAAATAGGTCAAGACATCAGTCAAGAGGGCAGCGGAAGACATCAATCTGCTATTGTTTTTGCAATCTTATCACTTACAAACTAGATCAAATAAAAATTGTTAATTGTAAATTAAAATGTGAGTTAAAGAGAGGATGTGAGGTAAATGTAAAGATAATACAGGAACAGGTAACCTGAATCGAGACACGTAGAAACTTGAAGGTAGCAGAGAGAAGGAACAATACATATGATCAAGCCGATGAATCCCCAATTCAGCGTAGGGAGGTATATCCCCATTTCTTTGCTATTATATCAGTCATGCCATTGATGCTCTTATAATGTTTAGATTTTACCATTCTGATATTCATAGTCTGATATATTTTTGAGCATATCTGCGAAGTATCATTGAATATATAATGGAAAATCCTGTCATTTCTTTCTTTCCATAAGTGCAAAATACAAACAGAGATAGAAAGTTGGAACAAATCTGAGTTTAGATTTTTTAATTTAGAGATAGAAACAATTTTTTGCAAATCTTCCTTCAGAGAAAGAAAACAGACTTTTCGGCGAGCTGAAAAAAAATTTACAATTCCAGTGCCAAACTTTTTCTGTAAAATTACATTGAAAAAATATGTGGTCTATATTTTCAATGTGATTATTACAAAAAATACATGAGGGGTCCACAAGAATCTGTTTCTGTAATAATCTCTCTTTAGTTAATAAATAGTCGTTAATGGCTTTAAAGAGGCATACCACCATTTTTGGAACGTGGATTTTATTCCAAACCAATGACGACCAATTTTTTATTTCGAAACTAGATCTAATCAAGTTCCAAACTTGTTTAAACTGGTATTGACCATCTTTAGAACATTTCCATGTCCAATAGTCCCGCTCTCTATCCTTATGAATCTTGACACCTTCAATTTCCGCATGGATTTGAAAAAGAAAACTAAACGCGTCCCACTTCCACTCACCATTTTTAACAATCCTATTAAGAGACAAATTTTCCGTACCATTTCTAAAAGCTGTATCTAATCCAATACGTTCCATGATAGAGCTTCCATTCAACCATGGGTCGTACCAAAGAGAAGTAGTTTTACAGTCAGTAATATTAAGAGAAAGGCATTTCAAAGCTTCGTGTCTGTTCTTCAAAATATATTTCCACACTCCCGAGTCGTCCGATCTCTGATTGATTTCCCAAAAACTTTTATTACCAATGTATTTACAATGTATGAGATCTGCCCAAATTCCTTCTACATTGAGGATTTTCCATATCAATTTAATGTATAACGCTTGATTCATCTCTTCTAAATTTCTCAGACCCATTCCTCCTTCTTCTTTTTGCTTACACAAAATTTCCCAGGGGATCTTACTGCTACGGCTTTTCCAAAGAAAATTAAGAATCAGATGCTTTATTTTAAGAACCGTAGTTTTTGGGAGACAAAAGCATTGCATCCAGAATTGAATGATAGGGTAAATGGTAGATTTGATAAGTTCTAGTCTCCCAGCTAGGCTGAGCATTCTAGTTTCCCATCCTGCAAATCTTATCTTGATCTTCTCTATAAATAGAGAACAATCCCTATCTCTCAGATTAGTACTAGACAAGGGGATGCCCAGGTACCTTATTGGAAGACCCGATTGCTGGATATTAAGTATAGAGCTAATATCAGTACAATTGATTACCCCTTTACCAAAGAAAAGATTAGATTTCTCACAGCTTAGTTCCAATCCAGTAACTCTCTTCATGTTTTGAAAAACATCACTAATAGCAATAGCATTTAGTACACTTGCTTTAGTAAAAATTATAATATCATCGGCGTAAATGATGTGAGTTAACTTGTTGTTAAAGTCTGTGATAGGAGAAATAAGGCCATCCCTGACTTTACCGTCCATCAGTAACGTAAAATATTCCATAACCAATGAAAATAGAATAGGGGAAAGTGGGTCACCTTGTCTAAGGCCATTTGAACTCTTGAAATAACCATGCGATACCCCATTTGCAACAATGGAAAACACAGGAGTGGTTATAATGTTTTCAATAATTTTCACCCATTTGTCTGGGAAACCCAAACTTATTAACATGTGTATAACAAAAGCTCGATTAATCGAATCATATGCCTTTTTCAAATCTACTTTGATACACATGTATTTATTATCCTTTCTTCCAAGACCCCTAATAATTTCATGAGCGAACAAAATACCGTCCCCTATTGATCTACCTTGTATAAAAGCCGTTTGATTAGGGGATACCAACTTATCCAAAAAAGGAGCCAGTCTGTTACAAAGAGTCTTAGTGAAAACCTTATATAAAGTGTTACAGCAGGCAATCGGTCTATAGTCTTGAATTCTAGTGGAATGATCTTTTTTAGGAATCAAATGCAAGAAAGCGTGGTTCCACTCTTTTATTATTGAACCCTTACGGAAAATATCATTCAAAGCTTTGAAATTAAGTCTTTCGAAAGATTCCAATGAATTTTGAAAAACTTTGAATTAAAGCCGTCTGGGCCTGGTGAAGTAGTATCTTTAATGTTCCACAAAGCAAATTTAATTTCTTCCAATGAAAGACCATCATTCAGGAAGTTCGCACCATATTCAGAAATTATCGATTTACAAATAATTTCTGGAAACTGGTCACTTAAAGGAAGACTGAAAACTTGTTTATAGAAATTAATGGTCGATTCAGCAAATTGGTCTTCCGAAACCTCCTTATCATCAACTATAGTGTTAGTCAAGCATTTTCTACTTCTTCTGCTAGACATTTTAGCATAAAAGAAAGCAGAAGCCTCATCACCCATCATCAACCAATCACATTTAGCCTTTTGTTTGGTGTCCAGAAATTCTTTGTTGAGTGCCATCTCCAATTTAATTCTGGCATTTTGAAATTCCATAACTAAATTGTGATCTTTTGATTTTTCCAGAAGCTTTTGAAGTCTAGAACAATTTTCTCTCTGGACATTAACCTCTCGTTTGGTGTTCCGTATTTTAGCACTCCAAATCTTGAGCTCTTTCTTAATGTTCTTGAGAATATATAAGATTTGAAATAGAGGTCGATCTTTTTGATCAGATGACCATAATTTCTCAACCAATGGAAAGTATTGTTCACACAGAGGCCAGTGATTCATAAATCTAAAAGGTCTATTTTTTACTCTAGGTTTAGGAAAAAGAGAGACAAGAATAGCATTGTGATCGCTCACGGAAGGAGGAAAATATTCGGCCGATAAATCTTGATATATATTGATCCAGTCTAGGTTAGCGAAATCCCCGTCAATTTTGGAAAATATGTTTCGACTAGGACCAGACCACCAAGAAAATTCATAACCTTTAATGTTGATCTCTTTAAGGCCAGTGTCATTAGACATATCATATAGTTCAAATAAGTTTCCAAATGGCACTAGGTTACCTCCCTTTCTTTCTGAGGGACATCGAATACAATTGAAGTCCCCGAAAACCAACCAAGGTCTATAAATATTAATCGCATCTTCCTGTAAATTCTTCCACAATATTTTCCTAAGATGAACAAAATTTTGAGCATAAACAAAAGTTAAATTACATTTGAATTTCAATTTGTTGATCAATTCTATAGTAATATGTTGGTCACTCATGCTAATGTAATTGAAATCCCAAGAGTTCCCATCAATGAGGACGAAAATTCTGCATTTATAATAGCATGAAACATTACTAATAACTTTCCATCCGTCCTCCAAACCTCTTTCCAATCCTATAAGTTCCGAAACAGCAGCTTATTTTCCAAAACAACTTATTTTAAACTTATCAATGAGTCTTCTCATTTCTTTCATTCTATTGGGGTTATGGAACCCTCTAACATTCCAGCATGCAAACGACATTAAAAAGTCTTGTTGTTTCGAGTCCTCTGCAACCTACTACTTGAGGACTCCCCTTTATCTTCCGCAGAGATGCCTAACATCTACACCCATTTGGGATTCTTACGAACAAGCTTATCCTTCTGAACGTTCTCAAATTCTGTAACCTGGGACTTGAGAATAGACTGCTCCTCCTGGGCTTGATCGACCTTATCATATGTATTTTGTTCCCCTAACGCTTTTGTCGTTCCTGTGTCCTGATCCAAGTCTTCCTGTACCTGCATATCAAAGCATGGATCAGTACCTCTCCTAAAATTAACATTATTAATTATACAATCATCAATCCTAATATCATTAGAAAGTAAATTAATAGAAATTGTTTGTGAGTCCGTTGGAGTTGAAGGACGTTTGAGAATTGTTTTTTGAGTCGAAGGTGACTTCGGAGGTATTGGGCTCGATTCTCTAGCTCCCGGGGTAGGTTGACTCGCAAGGATGATCTTCTCTCTATTTCCTGAATCAGAGAGGACCTCTTGCTCCAGCGAGTTAGAAACTATCTGATTTCTATTTTGAGAACCGTCATTGGGGGAGCAGACTACATTTTCTTGAGTCTCCCGAGGTAGAACTTCTCCGCATAAAACCTCCCCCACGTTGTTCCTAATATTTTCAACCGATAGAAGGCCATCATTTGGAATATTTCCATTGGTCGCTTGATTGCTAGGAATATTAGTAATGCCATCTCCGCCTTCCTCCCTTACTGTTTCCAAAAAACCAACAAGAGTTGGTTCTGCAGTATTTTCCTTCTCAGAATTATCTACTTGAGTCAGTTTAGGAACCCAAGACTTAGTCATAGGGCATTCGACAGTTACATGCCCGAAACACACGCACTTGCCACATATGGGAGGAGGGTTTTCGTATTCCACTGTCTGAACGAAAATCCTCCCATTTTCGTCCATGCCTTCAATGATGTTAGGCATACCATAGGTAGCATTAACCTCTATCAGAACGCTAGCGTAGGCTAGCCTAGATTTGGTTTTCGTGGCCTCGTCCATCTTTATAGGGAGTCCTATAGTGCTTGTTAATGCACTGATTACCTTATTGCCCCACAGTTTAAAGCTTAAACCAGGGAGTCTAACCCACATAGGAAAAGATGTAAGAAGATCCATATCCGTGTTCATGTCTGGGGACAGGCGTTTCATAATAATCAGGTTCCGATCCATAAACCAAGGACCAGATTTCAGAATCTTATTACAATCCTCCTCTGAACCAAATCTTACCATGAAGAAACCGTTATTCCTAGAATGAACAGAGAACGGCTTCTGAGTAGACCAGACTCTGTTGGCATACCCTTCAAAAGTTTTAAGCCAAGGTTTATAACCAACAACATACAATAATATGCATAAGTCCATCCACCCTCTGCTTCTCTGATAGCTTCAGATGAAAGGGAACCTATCCTTTTACCGTTAGTTATTTTCGGTTCAATAAATTCAAGATCTAGGTTTCCTAGATCACCTACAGCTCCTATTTTAACTGCTTCACTATAAGAAAACTTTTTAGCATTCTCTAATACAGTGAATTTAAATTTCGAAATATTTCCTGATTGGTTTGCTTTTTGCTTTGAAGATTTCGAAAATCTGGAAGAAAACCGCCCTTCATTAGCCTCCTGAGCACTTCCCCCCTGATTACGAACCAAAATTGCTCCTGATTTGCCAAGATTCCGATCAGAAATTGCTCTTGATTTGTTATTTCTGTAACCTCCCATATTTAACCTAGCTTCAGGTCCTATAGGCTGAGGAGCCTTGCCCCTTTTCCTTCTCACCTCCTCCCAGCCTTCTTCATCCCGCAAAGAGCCCATGATATAGCAATGACGTTGATTGAAAGAAGATAGTAATATGATTGAAGATAGGATAATGAGATAGCAAGCACACATAAAGGATGTTGGTTGACTCAACAATGAAGAAGGCAAGATATGTGGTAGGAAAGTTATTCCACCAAGCCAATTTTCCGATGAGTTATTCTAAATGTGCATAGTTTATACTTCTTATCCACTGTAGTGTGGGAATGCACAATTTATCCATAATCGGGTGCAATAATTTAAGTAATGGATGGGCCTTATTTATTAGAAGCCAAGGAGGTAAGTTAAAACAAGTGGGTTATAGTAGTAGGGCATTTTAGAAATGTTCGTCTTAATTGAGTAAGAAGTAATAGGGCCATAACATCATCAATATCAATTGACGTTGAAGAGCGGCTTTTGAAAAAAACATATGATATAACATGAGATATGTTCCAATTTTATTACTGTGCCAATTTTCTGAATGAGCTTTGACCGCTATATATATTGGAAAATGGTGTACATAGGAAAATTTCATAAGGAGCCTTAACTAGCGAAGAATGTAATTACGGCTGGAACTTTATAAAATAAATTAGGAAATTAAATTCGCAACTAGAAATACAAATGCTATACTCCCAAAAACATTAGAATTTTGTAAAAAATGAATTGGAGCAAGCGAAGGACAAGGAAAGATTGTTGCAAAATCACGCGTCACTATCCCACTACCTTAAAGGAATTTTTTTATAAATATGCTTGTGTGTTGTTTGTTGTTCTGAAGTAAAAGTAAAGGTTTTCAAAATTTAAGATTAACTGAGCAATGCTAGGGTCAATCATATGCATTAACTCATTGATTGAATCCTGATTATGTTAAGATGTTGCTTGATTTGTTTTAAAAAGTGTAAAGGTCAAATGCTTTTTAAAAGTTGTGTTCAAATGCTTTTGAAAAAAATTTGTGTTTAAATGCCCTTGAAAAATTGTGTTTGAATGCTTTTGAAGATTTAATTTTCACACTGTTTTGCAAGTTTGATTGGAAGCGGAAAAGGCTTTTTAATGGGAACTGAGAGAATTTCTAATTTTCAAGTGCCACATGCTTAACATAGGGAGGGTCGATCTGACTAGTGAATATGAATTTCACTATCCAGCAAGGGGTGACAGTATACAAAACATAGAGAATAACAAGGGAAAAGATTGTTTTAGCTATGGAATTTCTATTTCCTTACCCTGTTGATAGTGAACACAACTTGCATTTTAAATAATTATGTTTTTAAATCAAAAATAAATCTCCTTATGTAAATTGTACTTTGAAAAGTTGGAAAAGGTTTGGAAGAAAAAAGAGAAGTTTCCAAGGTACAACAAAATAGGTATCCATAAGAAGGATGGAAATGTAAATTTTTCTATCTAAATTTCTTTTCCAGCATAAGGGAGTAGAGTTAGGAAAACTAGATTTTCAAATTTTTGGATGTTAGAAATGGTGTGTAGGTATTGGATGGTAGGGATTGGATGCAAAATTGGTTGAACTATACTCCTATTCTTAGGTGTGTGGAGTTTGTTGTATGAAAATAAAGATTTTGGTTTTTGAAAACTTTCATACATATAGAACTGCCAGTATATATAGATTGTTTGCATCTTATTTTCGAGATTGCTTTATAAGAGTGCATTCATATAGAAGACGTCGATTTAGTATTATTCTGCATATATATCAGAAGTGTTGTGATACACCATGCATTTGTACACGATTAGCTGCAAAATTAGGTGTACACTAATTGGTTGGATAGTTTAGAATGGTTGTGTGCTATGTTATATGATTCAACCTAAGGGGAATTTTGGGGATGAAATTCTTTTAAGAGGGGAGAATGTAACACCCCGTAGAACAAACAATAATTAATAAGACTCAAAAAAGGAATTTGAGAAAACGTCGAAATTTGGCCACGAAACATGCCTCATTGTGTTCATGTTATTTAAATAGAAACTTGAGGTGGAAATCAGGGGGCAATTAGGGTGCTGCACTATTTTGGGTGCCATTGAACGCTGCTATACACACACAAACACACGCGCGCGTATAACCGTGCATACCAATTAAAAGTGTACATATGCTTAGGGTAATAAATAAAGCGTAATATACGTCAGTATTCATATTAGTTATAATTAGGACAACTGGTTATTAATAACGTAGTAAATCATAGGACTGGGAGGTTGAAATGGAAAAGAGATAGCAACTACAAGACTTATGAACAATGATTGCAAATTTAGTGGGCAATAAATGTGTAGGTGATAGGAAGTTATGGGAACTAAATGTGGACATCAATGCATTTAATAGGACTGATTAAAGAATTTAATATGGCACTTATAGGAAAACGAAATATGCATAATGAGTTGAATTTGAAATAAATAAACAAATGTCATTAGTGATTTTCCAATTTGAATAATAATAACCATTTATTACGAACAATTGATATTTATGGGACATAGAAGGAAGTGAGGAATATAGGAAATAAGCGTATAAAATAGGAATAAGCTCGCAACGAATAAGTGAATTAAATACTAGTAAATAAACTTAGGATGCTGTATAATTTTCGTAGTAGGAAATTATATAGCATCAATAATGCGTTTAGGATGAGCATGAATAAGAGGGACTAGCCTAATGTTTAGGCCAAGGATAATTGGTTTGATTTAGAATGGGTTGGTATGCGAGGTAAGTAGAGTTACACTACAGAAATTCACTATTCACCTAGAGGCTACCAGCGGTTGGGTATACATAATATTGTTGTAGGGCATCCCCAACCATAGGACATATGGGAAAGGGATAGATGTTTGGGCATCGGTGTGTGAAAATATACCGAGTTCGCCTCAAATTTGAAGTATTAAATGGATTAGTACCTTTAGTGATGTCAATGGGTTTACTTCGGAGTGAAATGTATTAAATGGTCTTTAGGTATGCCTCATCCTTATAAAAGAAGTCTTAAATAACTTACGACAGTGCCTAATAGAGAAATGGAGTTTTCTTCATTTCTAACAAGTGGTATTAAGTGACTAGGATGGGTATTTTCCTTGACTTACATTAGGATATTTGAAATGGGATTTGGTTGTGTGAAATTGGTGGGCTATGTCGATGCTGTTGTTGGACTGGTATTCAGCGGTAGGTTTTGCATATAGGCTTTGACCACTAGTGGTCCCAACCACTTGTTAGCAAATGCTTGGGTTATGCCCTGACAGATTTTGCTTCCTACTAGTGTTGAATCTGTAAGGGATACACAAAGACCTTAAAGTCGTATTTATTATTTGTTTGGTAGAGGTGGGCTAGTTAACCTTTAGATAAGTCTTTGAGATGTGTTAGTAATACGACAACTAAATTATAACACCATTCGTAGGGGTCATCGATCTCTATATCTAGGGCCGATTGACTAGCGACTACAATACGCAAGGCCCACTTTGGATTTGAGGTATTAAATGGCCAGTGGATCTGCCTTCTCCCTATTTAAGAAGTATTAAGTGGCCGGGGTTTCTTTTTAAATAGTGAACGTTTATACACACACACATACATACACACATATATATATATATATAAACCTTGGAGAAGGTTGGACATATCGTATGCATAGATGAAAATAAATGGAATAGCAATGAACAATGGACATGACACTTAAATAGAAATCAATCGGCATAAATTAGTGCTATGGACAAACTATGTAATTTTTCAACCATCAGAACGTTGTTCTGACCTCCTCCTCTTTACAACCCACAAGATAGATTTAGAGGGACGTGCTACCGGTGCAAGATGGGAACAGTAGATAAAGAAGACTTCTCATTCATGCTTGACAATAACAAGGTGACTAGTTATCCATGGAATAATATTGATTCCAGGTAGTAGCCTTAGTCGGTATATATGTTATATTATATATTTATATTCCATTATGAGTTTATGTAGATAGCACTTTGATATACTTATGTTTATTATAGGTTACCAACTCCAACGATCTGTACCCTAATGGACTTGGTTTACGATTTAGTCAAAATTCGAATCCATTAAAGTGTAGGTTGTTACAGTTACCTTCAAACGAACCGTCATCGGCGGCTTCAATGATACCAATACCACTTTTGGGCATGAACCAAAACATCATAGAGAGCGTATCTGTTGTTTTCTATTATATATATATATGCTACACTTATATATTTTAACTCGTAAAGGTAGTTTTGGCTTATCTCTTATAGAAGTAAACAATTATGAGTCAAATAAATGTTAAGAATAAAAACAATTTTGGGGTGAAAATTAAATCCATCAAATCTGTTATAATTTACTCCATAAAAAATTGCTAATATAAGGTCAGTGGTAGAGTAAATTATGAGACTAAGGATGATTAAAAAGTAGAGCAGTACCCTTGAGTCCATAAAATATAAGTGTAAAGTTTAAAAGGCATAATGGATGCAATTGAAGCACTATTAGATTGCAAAACCTAGTTGAGACTGTGTAAGTTATGTTTTTTATCTACTCCATTTAAAGTATTTTAATTATTAGAAATGTTTTCCTAAAAAGTTAAACACATTAGTGTTTGAGATTTTTGAAAAAATGCAGAAGTTGAAGTTTTTTAATGTATTGAAATAATAACTCTTTATTTTGAGCTTCTATCATGAGGAAATCTAATTAGAAGTAATTTATCATAACTATTTTAAAGGTTTAATTTTTGTAACAAAAATTTTTAATGTAAAGTACACCGTCGCCCTTATATTTTAATATGTACTTTGATTTTGACAAAGAAACTAATAAAGTTAAATTAAAAAGTAAGTGAAAATGCATCTTTTTGAATGCCTTTTATTTTATAAATATTTATGTCATACTTTGAAGAAAAAGCTATTACATTTTCTTTTTACTTTTGTGAAAATTTCTTACTTATAAAAATGAAAAAGGGTAGGTTTTACATGTCTACTTTTCTAAGTGTGGACAAGATTATGTACAGAGCCATTCTGATGTCGACCCAATTCATACAGACCAGACTTGGTCATATATTTAAAGTGCGTGTTTTACAAGCAGTATCGACTAGATTTCCTCACAACCTTGTACCTATAAATACCTCATGGATGAACAATAATGGCAGAAAGTTTGAGAGCTCGAAGACTACCGAACATAATCTACCAAATAGAATTCGTTAACCTAGATCTTTTATTTCTATGGGCTAATAGATCGTTGCACCTTGTATTTGTGCATTGTACTCTAGATCTAAAAGGATATGAATAACGATTCACATTAATGTAGGTAATAATCTACTGAATCATGACAAAATCTTGTGTTTTCTTTTTTTTGTTGCCTATTTTATGATATTCATCCTGAATTTCACTCTCTGTAAAATATAATTTCACATATAACTCGCAACATTAGAATACATCTAATATCTATGGTCTTACATAATTTCTTGTACGTGTTTTCCCATTTTTAACGTAAACAACTAGCCTGCGAGTAAGTTGATTTTGCAATTCTACTCTTTCGTCTGCCTTAAAATTTCAATGAATACAACGATTTTGAATGAGCATAGCTTTATTAGTAATTTGGTACTTGTTGTAAAAGCAATAGCTTTATTGTCTTCAGCCTTGTATATAGAAATTAAGCAGACGAAGTGCTTAGCTATATTGCTATGGGGATCCGCAAATTGAGGAATTTGGCTTATCAAGAGTTTTGCATTAATATTAACAATTATATCTTTCAAATTTTGAGCATAGTAAAATATACATTACACAAGAATCAGAAGCTTAAATTTTGTTGATAGTTGTTGATTGAAATAAAATGTGTGTTAAATAATTTTGTTTATTTTATTACTTGAAGCTATGCCTCCAATGACCAACAAAGGATTTGTCTTCATTCTAAACAAGTAAAATATGATGTTAATGGAGCATCATCTCCATATCCCCCATTGAATTTGTAGTTAGATAACTTGGATCCAACAAATAAAGTGCATCATCACCCTACTAAAGTTTAAAAAATTAAGGAATTATCATGTGGTTTCGGATAAGTTTAAGTTATGGATGTATCATCAGAGAAAACAAGATGTAATTCGCTGTCATTATATCGAAATGGGTCTATGTTAACCAAATTTAAATGAAATTTCAAAAGGAAGATGATAGCCGACATAAGCAAATAGAATGGTTTACAAATCGTATGTGATGACCCACCTTTTCAACCCTCGAAAATCGACACTAATACATTCATAGTATTCACGTGCCACAAATTCAAGTGTCAGAGAAGCGGATGATCAAGGGTAAGAGAAAATAAATATAGAAGATAGAAACATAGATTCTCATATAACATTGAACAACTTAAATTTTTTACATATAGATAGTACATACAATCACTCTCAAAATGATGTATCAAAGTTACGGCAAGTATGAACCCAGCAAGTGACAGTTATAACTGCCTATCCCTACATAGGTGTTAGTATATACTTATACATAATACAGTGGAATAGAAATGGATAACTATCTGCAGAGGAATCTTCTACTCCAAGCTCCTCCAAAATGCTTCAAGCTAAACCTAACTACTTGGATGCCTGGAAAAATAGGGCACCTAGAGTTTAGGGAAAAGAAAATAAACTTCGGGTTAGTCATGAGACTGGTGTGAGAAAACTCAAAACACAGATATTTTTGAAAACAAATGGTATCTCATAGGACCACACCGCATATAAATATGGACGGGGTTTTACCTTATGATAACCAAAGCGTTGCTACGTAAAATCCAGTGATATTATAATAGTGTCTAGATTACAAATACATATTAATCATAGCTGAAATTGTTACATTGATTAAATTCCAGCATAATAGGTATACAACTAAGTCATAAGGCACTTATTGGAGAATGGATTCCATACAATGACAAGTAAAGGACTACCTTCCGTATAGTACATCTCTAGAGGAATGTATCGAGGATGCACAGACGATCCTCTACATCTGGCAAGACTGGCCTACCTCTTTCTGGTGACCAATACAATGATCCTGGATAGTACCGAATATGACATCACCCCGGTTGTTACCAACCTTTGCGCGGATCCCATAGCAAACACCACATACGCGACATATAGAGAGTAATCTAGAAAGATGATGACCATACCCTAATGGGTCCGACCAACATAGCCTTGCAGCAATACACTGGTTTAGTCATTTCCCGGTGTAAGGCATGTGGTAACGTATTACCTTTTACAAAACAAATCCCATTTTGAATACCACATTTCCATTTCTAATAACACACTATTGATTTCCACAAAAGTACAACCCTCGAGTTCATATGCCTCAGGGAAAAGTGTTAAGTGTAAGAGGGATTACCTCCTACACCACCAAACAGATGTAGTTTGTAAAAATCAATGTACATGGTCCCAGTAATGCAATGTTAGACACTCGTCCATACAATTTGTCTAAGACCAAGACAAACCAAAGGCACTCCTCCTACTACATTTTGTTTAGGAATCACCCTAAGGGTTAGTAGCGAGCAGTCCTTGCATCGAAGATTTCAAAATGAAGATACAACTGCCACCATATATATGATAGCGGAATTACCTCAGAGGTTATAGATAAGCAGCCTTCCATTTTGAAGATCTCTGTCTTCAAAATCATTATATTCAACATGTCTTCACTTTCGAATGTGTATATTGGTTCAAAGTGGTTTTCGGATACGAATCGCCCAAATCCGATCTTGGTTTCTCCGAACCGATTATTGATAAAAGATGTCAAGTATGTGGGTGATTATTATTCAATTAATCGATATCTTTTATCTGAGTAAAATATCTTCTTAGAGATATCTGTCTTTAAACCATTTTATTTTTTAGCATATACGGGATAATTAACCCACTTTTTAATTTTGGAAATACCAAATCATTTATGTTCAATTACATAGGAAAACACTATTGAGTAAAAGGGATCCATAGAAATTATACTAATTATACTCATTACTAATTTCCGTATTCAACCTGTACTATTATTTGAATAATCGTGTAATCACCTTTTAAATTCACATGGATAGTAGAGTTCCCTCCTTGGATTAATACAGAATTTAGACAGAATGTTACATATATCACCAAACATCTTATTATTTTAAAATATGGTTTAACCTTTGAAAAACTCCAAATCTCCTTTTTGTTTACCTTAGCAAGATGTGGTCCTAGTAAATCAAATTTACCATCCCCTCCGTTGGGCCTGTCCGGATAGCTAGGGAAGCGGGAAATTGGTTTTCCAAACCTAAGCCTGGAGACTATCTCTTTGTCACCCATAAGGCTGTCAAGTTATTTAATCAAATCTAAACCCTTTAAAATACTTGATTTATTATTTGAAAAATGTTTATAAAGGATTCAAGAAGAAAACCCAAGTTTAAATCTTACTTTAGAAATTTCCAAATTCTTTTATTAAATTCCCAGTGAATAGTGCTTTTAAGGGCTTCGTATCACAAATCCCATTTTAATCCTTTTATGTATCCAATTTTTCCATTTAAAACTCTTTTAAAATACTTCAACATATTTTTAGAATTTATCTCATATTTTTAAAGATTTAAAAATGTCTAGTTTTAAGAGTTGAAATCCATATTTTACGAACTACCAAAAAGTGATGATTTCAAATACTTGGTTGGACACATCTCAAATTTTAATAAATGAAATCTTGGTTTCTCCTTCATTTGGAAACTATAGTTATTTTCAGAAAATGCTTATTTCGAATCATTCCAAGCTATATTTCACTCTACACATTGATTTAACTTTTATGGTGTGAAATCGTGAACTATCATTACGCGACGCGCCTATTTTGACTCTAATTTCGTATCTTTTCAAAACTTTGCTGAATTAAGTTTTAATGTTTATGAAGCATTTATAAACTATTTTAAACCATTTTTATTCATGTTTAAAGAGATTTAACTATGCCATAACACTTATAATTCATAAAAGAACGTGTTTACATTGTGTAAATTCGACATGTATTTACCGTGAATTATTTCCTACACCAAGCAAACATATTATCGCATCCAAAACATGATGATCAAACATAAAAAACAAGCGTGGAAAAACATATCATGTCATCATATAGTTTAATAAAATAAACTAGCAGAGTAATTATTACATATATAGCTATTCTTTTCTTAGCGTTACAAAATTGACTAAAGCTTCTCTATTCCCGCACCAAAGCATATGATATCCTTTTAGGGAGCCTAGGTTGTGCTCAGATTTGAACCTAGGAGGGTGGAGATGCCATGATGAGCTCGGCCAAGCAAGAAGAGAAGAAGAGAAGATGATCGCTCACTTTAATTTCAAATTTAAGGTGATATTTTTCTATATTTGAAAGTGTATTTTCAATAGAGCTTCGCTGTGAATATGGAATAGTTTATGGGGACATGGAAGCCATTAGTGAAGAGGAAGAAGAAGCTTAGAAAATGGAATGGAAGTGTGAATAAAATGAGAAGGTATTCCTTGTATTTATAGCCAAAGATGTGTAAATTATCTAAAACAATATCATTACAAATCACATCACCACTTTCCACCTCAACATCACTACTCCTCCTCTATATGCACGACCCACCCCATGACACCACCCCATCACTTCATGCCTCCTTCTTTGATTCTAAGGAAACTATTTGGATGATAACATGTCCTAAAGGGAGGATATGTCATCATTACTTAGATTTTTACGAAGAAAATATCATGATTTTTATTATATTTACCATTAGTAATTTTGAGATGTGAATATAATTCTAATTTTTATGTATGTGCACATGTATGTTACATGTAGTATATAATATTGCACTACTTCCTTCGGTTAAACCGTTACGAATCCAGAATAAGATTTTCTGTCACATTTTTACTACTTAGTTAATATATATATATATAAACAAAATTTAAAAAAGACATTTCTATTATTGTTTAATAATTAAAAGGGCCTCATTTATTTTAAAACAATTATTAAATCATTTAAAATCAATTTAAATTTAAAAATCAAATATTTAAAAATGATGACATCATTAATGATGTCATAAAGACAATTTATTTCCAAAAATAAAGTAAATAATTTTTTTCATATCCTTGCTTAAAAGGAGAATAAGTGTATGTACCAGCTTCTTAATTTCTAATATTGAGAAAATTTCAATTTTACTAAAAACTGGTTTTCGTCGCTTTTCTGACGGAAATCCCAAATATCTATATTTGTTAATATAACTTTAAGACAAGTTTACCATCATTTATTTTTGTTCAACATATTACAATTTATGTTATAAAATCTTATATTTGAATAATTTAAATATATATATTTATTCCAAAGTGATAAATTTCCAGGTCGTTCCATTCTCCCCTCCTTAAAAGAATTTCATCCCTAAAATTTAAGATAAGAAGAAGGTAACTCAAAAAGGAATATATTAGATACAATGAAATATATACAAAGATATGATATGTGACTACACCATAAGTGGTGAGTACACTTCATCGAGACAATATATATATAGATTATCCCTCCATCCTAAACTCAGGATATGCCTTTTTCATTCTATTCTTTGTTTCCCAAGTGCGGTCTTCAGCATCACCACTCCATTGAACTTTAACTAGTCTCACAACTTTTCTTCTCAATTTCTTCTCATCACAATCCATGATTCGATTAGGCTGCCTGATGATAATTAAGTTTGGCTCTACCTCTAAATCTTTTTGGGTGGCTGTCTCTACAATTTGTTCCAGGTCATACACATACTTCGCAGATGAGATACATGAAAAACATTGTATACACCTGATAACCTTTCTGGTAATTCTACTCAATAGGAAAGTAGGCCAATCCACTCAAGAATGGGAAAAGGTCTAATATATTGAGGTGCTAACTTCCCAGCCCTTCTAAATCTTACTACTCCCCTCATTAGAGAGACTTTTAAAAATACAAAATCCCCAACTTTCCTACGCCTCTAATCTGCATAACTTTTCTGCCTCCTTTGAGCTTCTTTGGCTTCTTCCTAATCATGTCTACCTTCTCCGAGGCTTCTCGAATCATATCAGGACCAAGTACTAACCGATCTTTGATTTTGATCCAATGTGCTGGTGATCTACATAGAGGACCATATAAGTTCATTCGATGCCATGCTAGTACTTGCCTGATAGCTGTTATTATAAGAGAACCCTACCAATTGAATATGATTCTACCATCAACCTCCAAAGTCTAATATGCAAGCTCTCAGAAGATCTTCCAACACTCGGTTTACCCTTTATGTTTACCCATCAATCTGGGATGATATGCGGTGCTTATGCTTAGCTTGTTCCCAAAGCTGTCTATAATTCTTCCCAGAACTGAGTGGTAAAGTGTGTATCTCGATCACTTATGATGTTGGTCGAAACTTCATGTAATCGAACAATTTCTTTCATGCATATATCTACAAGACTGGAAGCTGTTTTTGTTGGCTTTACAGGGATAAAGTGTGCGCTTTTAGTCAATCGATCTATGATAACCCACAAGCCTTCATTTCCCTTCCTCATTCATGGTAAGATATTGATGAAATCCATCGATATTTGATCCCACTTCCAAGTTGGAATCTCGAGAGGTTGAAGTAATCCAGCAGTATTTTGCTGAACGCTTTTGATCCGCTGGCAATTGGCACATTTGCTTACATAAGTATAGATGTCTCTTTTCATACTCTTCCACCAGAATGTTCACTTCATGTCTTTGTACATCTTGTGAATTCCAAGATGAATATTAAGCTTAGATTGATGGCATTCAATTAATACTTCCTTCCTAAGACTGTCAACATCCGAAACACAAATTCTTCCATTTGACTGTAATATCCACGGTTATCTATTTCGAAGCTTGTATTCCTTTCATTCATCAACTCCCTTAATGAACTCCACTGGCTTTCGATACTCTCTCTGCTTGTTGGAAATTCTTTCCAGAAGAGTTGAAGTCACCACCAAATAAGCTATAACGGCATGTTTTCTGCTTAACGCATCTACTACTATGTTGGCTTTCCTTGGTGTATATAAAATATCAAGATCATACGATGCGAGAAATTCTAACCAACATTGTTGTCTCATATTTATGTCCTTCTGAGTGAAATGATATTTCAAGGATTTGTAATCTATGAAGGGATTGAACTTTTCACCTAGTAAATAATGCCTCCACATTTTTAATGCGAACACAACAGCTAATAGTTCTAAGTCATGTGTTGCATAGTTTCGCTCATGAGGCTTCATCTGCCTGCTAGCATGAGCGATAAACCTTCCATGTTGCATTAACACTGCACCTACTCCTTCTCTACAAGCATTAGTATATACAGTTAAACCGCCGCTTTCATCAGCAATAGCTAGGACAGGAGCGGTAGTTTACCTTTTCTTGAGCTCCTTAAATGCTTCTTCACATTTTGGTGTTCATTCAAATTTAACATTTTTCATAGTCAACTTTTTTGGGTAAGAGGAAATTTTTAAGAAGTCCTGAATGAACCTCCGGTAATATCCTGCCAATCCTAAGAAACTACGGACGTCCTTCGAAGTTTGCAGTTGCTTCCAGTTTAGAATGGCTGTAATTTTCCCTGGATCAATTAAAATTCCGTCCCTTGACACAACATGTTCGAGGAACCTTACCGCTTTCTCCAAGAAGTGGCATTTTGAGAATTTAGCTTTAAGCATATTCCTCCCCAATATTTCCAATATAATCTCTAGATGTCTTTCATGTTCTTCCTCAATCTTTGAATATATAAGAATATCACCAATAAAAACCCACACGAATTTGTTGAGTACATCTCTAAACACACTATTCATAAGGTCTACAAAATAGGCGAGCTCATTTGTCAACCCAAATGGCATAACCAACCACTCGAAGAAATCGTTCGGACCTCTGAATGTAGTTAAAGGAATGTAATCTTCTGCCCTTAGTTGATGGAACCCTATACCCAGATCCATTTTTGAGAATACTAGAGCACCGTGAAGTTGATTAAACAAGTCATCAATATAGGGTAGAGGATACTTGTTCTTAATCATCCGCTTGTTCGGGGCTCGATAGTCGACACAACGCCTTAGTGAGTCATCTAATTTTGCAACGAAAACTACCTCTGCTTCCCAACTTGAGCAACTCGGTCTAATCGGCCTTTTCTTTAACAACTCATTAGTTTGATCCTTCAAATTCTCCTTCTCTTTTGGTGCCATTTTATGGATACGATGAACAACGTGCCTTGCACTAGGAATTAAGTCAATTCGAAACTCAATTTTCTGATGTAGGGGTATACTTTTCACTTCTTCAAAAACGTCCAAAAATTCCTTAACAATCGGTACTTCTTCTACGTTTCTGGAACAAATTAAATGCATACATGAAACTATCCCTCACCGGACTTAGATTTTCACACATTATTTTAAAATGTTCACTTCTTTTATTTTTCAATAGCATTTTCCTTTTAACACAATCAAGAACAGCTTTATACTCAAACAACCAATCCATACCGAGTAAAACCTCAAATCTAATAAAATCGAGGACAATAAGGTCACATGATTTTTTTGGGATAGGTAACTCGTAGTTTTTCACAAACTATATAGAGATTAGTAGTACCCCCTATGGGATTAGACACACAGATAGGGGTATCTACTATTTTTGGGGTAAGTTTTAACCTATTAACCAATTCCTCTGAAATAAAAATATGGGAAGGCCTAGTATCAAACAATACTCTGACTAACGTAAATATTACCTTCCAGAACTCCCTTGGCTTTCACATTAGTGGAGGTTGAGGGTTCATCCTTGATAGCAAAAATTCTGACCTGCTCCCCTTTCTTTATTAACGGCCAATCCTTTATCATATGCCCTGGTTGGTGACAATTGTAGCAGGTTCTTTTCTGAACCTTAGGATTCTTACAGGTGGTGGAAAGATGGCCCTTCTGCTTGCAATTATAACATGTAACATCTTTGAAACCGTTCTCCTAAGATCCTCCTCCTGACTTACCTTTCAATGGCTTCTTTCCTTTATGATTTAATTTTCTCTTCTTCCAATTGTTGTTGCTGCTTTGAGCTATGGGCGGATTCTTCTTGTCCAAAGTTTCATATCAGAAACCCATATCTACCAGATCTATAAAGGTGCCCTTCACATGAGCGGTCATTCTATCATGATACTGCTCCTTCATCCTAGAAATAAACATCTCATTTTTCTTTAGAGGAGTATCTATCAATCCAGGCCAAAGAGAGATAATTCATTAAACTTGCTTGAATATTCTTCTACGGACACTTCTCCTTGGTTTGGATCCATGAAACTTGGTAGAGGCTGGACTTTCCAGCAATGGGCATGTATTTTTCTTCAAAAACTTCTTTAAACCTTGCCTAAGAGAAATTATCTTCCGATTCATTAAGAGTAATAGACTCCCACCAAGTTAGAGTCCTGTCCTTCAATTGCTAGTAGGCTAAGAACCTTTTTCGATCATCTTCGATATTTAATCCTTTAAAGATTCTCACACTTGAATGGAGCCAAGCTTGAACTTCAATAATAGATTATGTGCCCTTAAATGGATTTCCTCCCAAGCTGGTATAATCTTTGCATAGTAGGCAAAGTTAACCTGAGGTTGAATAGGAACTACTACTTCTTCAATTACCATAGAATTTGGAGTTCGGCCATTAGTGGTCGTTGTGCTGTTATTTCCCCCTCTACGTCCTCTTCGGCTACTCATTTCCTATTATTTGAATATAGTACGGTATTAGTTTAGAATGCATAAACGAGATTATCTTAGGGAATGGGTATAAAATACTCGAACATTTTTATTTGGATAAAAATTTCAAATACGCACTCTCATTGACTAAACTCATTTTAGGGTATTACTAACCCTATGTCTAATGAGTCGACCTCATCAAGGCTTAGATGTTCACTTATCCTAATCTCCGATACCAATTGTGACAACCCACCTTTTCGACCCTCGAGAATTGACACTAATACGTCCATGTTATTCATGTGTCACAAATTCAAGTACCGGAGAGGCGGATGATCGAGGTAAACGAAAATAAAGATATAAGCTATGTAGTTAATATTGGATAATATCACCAATATATCACCGATATAACTCATATCACTCCTAAGCCGATATATTTTCAAAATATCGCTTAAATTATCATTATCAATATATCGTTTAATATTTGCCGATATATCGCTATGATATTTAATGTAAAATACCCAATATTTTTTTAGGAATATCGCTCATTATTTTTTATTCTGGAGAAAATATAATTACAAATAAATATCTTTACATTCTCAATATTTATTTTTTGTGTACGGTGAATGATAATATCTAGACCATATTAGAAATCCTAATGCACTAATTTTTCAGTTTTAACCATACAGTTTTAGTCTTCTTCATTAGTCTTTCAATAAAAATATTCTACTTATTCCATTATTTTATATGTTTTATTTTTTTTGAAGGCCGTAACACTAGAAATAAGATCATGAAAGAGCTGCTTTTCTTTTTAGCTGTTTTTTTGTTCACCATTTCTAATTGATATATATTTGGCATATACCAAGAACTAAAAGTTAAAGAGCAGTAAAGTTATATATTTGGGATATCAATAAGGAACGAGCTAAAATAGTAATTGATATCAAATCAACATTGTTTATTCAATAAATTAAGTGAAAACGAAAACAATGAAATGATAAATATGAAAATTTTAAGAATGCAATATAGATGATTAGAAGACTGGAAGAACAATGAATATATTATAATATAAAGAAAATAATAAAGATGTATAATATACGAACTTTTTGGTTTTTCTAAGCCTATATTATGATTTGTATTTAATAGAATATCTCAGTAAATGGACTGTAACCTGTAAACCATATGCAATCTGTCTTTGGTAGTAATTAGGCATTATTTATCCAAATATTTGAATTTCTTTTACAGATTTTCACATCGCATTTAACAATTTAAATTTTTTAAATATAGACAATACATACAATTACTCTCAAAATGAAGTATCAGAGTTATGGCAAGTACTAACCCAGCTAGGGATAGTTATAACTGTCTATCCTTATACAGATGCTAGTATATAGTTACACAATGTACGGCGGAAATAGAAATATATAACTATCTACAGAGGAACCTTCTACTCCATGCTCCAAGCTCCTCTAAAATGCTCCAAGCTAAACCCGACTACTTAGCTGCCTAAAAAAATAGGGCATCAAGAGTTTAAGGGAAAAGAAAATAAAAACAGGGTCAGTCATAAGACTGGGGTGAGAAAAATCAAAACACGGATATTTTTGAAAACAAATGGTATCTCATGAGACCACACCGCACATAAATACGAGTGGATTTTTAACTTATGATAACCAAAACATTGCTATATAAAATCCAGCGATATTATAATAGTGTCTAGATTACAAATATATATTAATCATAGCCAAAATTGTTACGTTGATTAAATTCCAGCATAATAGGTATACAACTAAGTCCGAAGGCACTTATTAGAAAATGGATTCCATACAATTACAAGAAAGGGCTACCTTCCGTACAGTACATCTCTAGAAGAATGTACCAAGGACCCACAGACGATCCTCTACATATGGCAAGACCGACCTACCCCTTTCTGATGACCAACACAATGATCCTGGATAGTACCGAATATGACATCACCCCGGCTATTACCAACCTTTACGGGGATCCCATAGCATACACCACATACTCGACATATAGAGAGTAAACCAAAAATACGATGACTATGCCCTCACGGGTGTGACCAACATAGCCTTGAGGCATACCCTGTTTTAGCCATTTCCGGGTGTGAGGCCTGAGGTAACGTATTACCTTTTACAAAAAAATCTCACTTTGAATGCCATATTGCCATTTCCAACAACTCACTATTGATTTTCACAAAAGTACAACCTCCGAGTTCATACACCTAAGGGTAGAGTTTTAAGTGTAAGAGGGGTTACCTCCTACACCACCAAATAGATGTACGTTTGTAAAGATCAATGTACGTGGTCTCAGAAATGCAATGTTAGACACTCGTCCATACAAGTTATCCAGGAATAAGACAAGCCGAAGGCACTTTTCCTCCTACATCCTGTTTGGGAATCACCCTTAGGATTAGTAGTAAGTTGTCCTTGCATCGAAGATTTCAAAATGAAGATACCACTGCCACCTATATATGATATAGGAATTACAGCAGAGGTTAGTGGCAAGCAGCCCAACATATGAAGATCTCCATCTTCAAGATCATTGTCTTCAACATGTCTTTACTTTCGAACTCGTATATTGGTTTGAAGTGGTTTTCGGATAGGAATCACCCAAATCTGATCTCGGTTTCTCCGAACCAATTATTGATAAAAGATGTCACGTATGTAGGCGATTATTATTCAATTACTCAATATCTTTTATACGGGTAAAATATCTTCTTAGAGATATATGTGTTTAAAACATTTTCTTTTTCAGCGTATACGGCATTATTAAACCACTTTTTAATTTTGGAAATACCATATCTTTTCTCTTTAATTACATAAGAAAACATTATTAAGTAAAAAGGGATCCATACATATTATACTAATTATACTCAATATTAATTTCCGTGTTCAACCCGTGATAGAGTTAAGGGTATGCCATAGGGGCAATTATGTAATTTGTTACATATATCTAACTTGGTGAACAATCTTGTTTATAATAAAGGTGTTTCTTTCTATTATATACTTGATATAATGTGGTCATATTAATTAATTAATTAAATTTAAAGTATATTAAATAGAAAATCCATAAATGGCATATTTTGTGATAGTAGTTACAAAGTGTTGTAACCATGAGTAATTTATCACAATAAAACAAATATACCATTTTAAATGTTCCTAGTCAAGATGCATCGAGACTGGATATCGATGTATCCGTTGAGGCTAGAGTATGTAACGCTCTCCAAATGTTGGGCAGTGTATTACTCATGATTGCTAGGGGCATCTAGGGGTTATGTACTGATAGTTATTGGATAACTATGGAATGACTCACTCGATAGTTTTCTGTTGGTTAATATAACTAAGGTCAAACAGAAAATATCGATGTGACTGATTTACACAGTTCTTTCGACTTGCGAATACCGTGGATCTTCAATATGAAAGCTCCGCTTTGGTTATAGTCAAATCATGGAATGGCGTTCAATCGAGTGACTATAGTTGGGTCGAGTGGAACTATTGGAAGTGAAGCACTATTCAAGAGAGGATTCGTCTCCTCAGTTATATGGGGTTAGTATCATGGTCAACTGAAGTTAACTCAAAGTCAAAGTCTCTGGCCAGAGCATTTTGGTTAATAATAATTGTTATTATTGAACCAAGGACTTTGTGTTTGGACTATAAAGTTGAATGTGGATGATACTGGAATTTTGATCATTATCAAATTCCATAAATCCAAAGTGATATAATTTTGACGAAGAGAATTGGTGCAAATAATTGTCACTATTAGGTACCGCTTAAAATAACTAAAATTGGACTTTACCAAAAGATGTGTAAGCGAGGAATTTAGCCAAAATGTCACACCACCTGCTAAGTGACGCGTGAACGTTAATATTTGAATTGTTCAATATTAATCGCTGACTGAATTTACACCTTTGAGTGACACAACCGTAATGATGAATTTCCGAAAAACCACATGATTTAATTAATTTATAAAAAGTTGTAAATTAATTAAATTAATTAGTATTTGAGAAATAATTTTTTTTATTTGATGTTTGGGAGTTATTTGTATTTATTTGAATGCATTTATAAAAGTTATATTTGCGCGTATTGATATATGATATCATTGTAATTAAATAAAATATAATTACATGCATTAATTTATGGAATCTTATGTCATTTGATGGCACGTAATTTGCAGCCGTACAATGTAAAGAAATAGGAGTGAAAAGAGAAAGTTAAACAAGAGAATTAATTAGAGAAGTTTTAATTAAAGAATGGGAAAGGTTTCCTTCTTTCAAATAGAACATATTCTCTAATTCATTATGTACGTACAATTGAGTTTCTCATTTTTCATTTTTTTTCTATAACTTTTCTGGTTCTCTACTTCTCTAATGGCACAAAATATGAGATCTCCCATGGCTTCAATTATTCCTAAATTCAAATACAAATAAAATCAATTATGAAAAGTGGTTTATTCCTCTTGATCCTTGCAACATCTGGAGGCAGATTTCTGAATCTAGGAGATTTGATTCATCATTCAAGGTGCAAATCATTGGCTTCATTTTTGGTAATTCTAATTTCATCTATTTGTATACTCATCATGTTGAAATAGTCCAGATTTATTCATATTGTATATCTTCTAACTCATGATGTTAAAAGGTTTAGATTTATTCATATTATTTCTCTTCTATCTTGTGTATTCATCTTGTAATATAACTTAGATCCCCTTTTGTTCATCTCATTTAATTATATGATCATTATGTATATTTAATTTGAATCTCTCCTTATTTACATATCCATTGACAATATGTTTATCATGGTTGACTTCAAATCCTTTATATGTTTTATTGTGTGTCCCTTTTGTATGGTCAGACCTAATTTATCATACAACAAATTTGTATATGCCCAAGTTGTCCGATATTTTTTAGCCATTGTTCTAGAATTGTAAAAAAAGGAATGTGAAAAAGTTTTATTATGTTGTAATGTTGTATATAAAATTTTGTAATATCTGTATACATAAACATTAATAAACTATATTTGTTGGTGGTTTAAAACAGTAAAATTAATTTCCAATGCTGCATAGTTAATTTTCAAAATGATTTAATTTTACTTGTTTTAGTCATAAAAGTAAATTTTTCCTTTTGTTTTAGAATTCATAAGTGGTCATTTATGTAAAGTTATATACTTTTAATTCATACCTAAGATTAAAAGATTGAATCATTTTGTTAGCATTAAATTTAAACATATATGTTACTTAAATTGCAATCTTCATACATATATATAAATATATGTGTTATTTTAAAATGAATACATGTGTTTATGTTATTTTAATCTAAATCAAAACGGACATTTCTTGTGAAACTGTAGAATTTAATTTCAAGCTCTTCCTTAATTGAAACCTTTGATACAATTGTTAATTCTTGTTTTGACAAACTCATATATATAGGATAATTTATTTTAGCATGTGTATGTGTAAACTTATCAATTATTATATAAGCATATTTTATTACTTAAAAAACATAGACAACAAAGGCATATGCAAATTCTATTGTAAATGCCTTTTAATATCTCATTAAAGAGAGAGAAACGTAAGGGTTTCTCTCTCTACATTTATAGCCTTATCTTTCCTCAATTTATTATACATGTCAAGAGAAAGAAAACCAAAAGTTTTCCTTCTCTAAAATTTCTCATGCTTAGTTACACAGATATACACTTCTTATATGTTACACTTATATTTCACAACAATAATGTATTTAATACATTCATTCCATTACACATAAATATATGTACATAAGAGTATATTTATACTCTAATTTACATACACATTAAATTAAAGTAAAACTTTATTAATAAATTAAATAAAATATTGATTTTATTTAAAAGAAACTTAGAAAAGTTCAAAATTGAAGTGACCCACTTCTCTGATCACTTGTTTGCAGTGATTTTTTTAAAATAGATCACTTCTCTTAATTCATTCTCCCAAGATCCAGAATCTTACCAATATAAACATATCAGTGTATAACTAAATCATGTCATTTATATATATGAAGATATATAAATGGTTCTTTGCTTATCAGAGTAATTAAAATAGCAAAGAAACTCATTCACACAATGTTTCTCATATTTGAGAGACTTTTGTATCACATAGCCATTCTATCTTCTTCTTTTTTTGAACTTGACGCTCAAAATTAATTGGTATATTTGTTCAGTTAATATCCTACTTGTTTTATTTCTCAAGTTAATCATTTCCTGGATTTTTAAGCCATACATCAGACCTTTGTAATTTTGTATTTGACGCTTATTGTTTTGGATAAGTAAAGGATGCTTTAAAACAACTTTAGTATATTTGTTTAGCCTGGGGTTCCTGCTTTTAGATTCTACAATTTGAGTGATCATATAAAAGCATATGTGGTAAACTAGTTTAAAGGGTTAAGTCAATGAATCAGAACAAATGAACATGGTGTAGACTCAGACTAATATGCTAAATGAACTCTGACAAGTACATAAGGACAGTAAGATCATAGCAATGTGAAACAATCAGATCAGGGCAAGTTTTTCAAATGAACACAGGATGAAGACTTTTGATGAACTTTAAATAAAGAACAAATGACATTCTTTAACTTGATGCTGCAAATACAGATGAAGTGACTAAAACTAATTGCAACTAATCTAGGGGACAAGCATTTGAATAGCAGGGCTTGATTCAACATAAATGTAGTTGAGATTTACTAGTACCAATCATGCATATGAACTTGTTACAGAAAACAAAACAGGTTTTCACTAGAATTATGGATGTTCAGGTGGAATTTGTAGGCTAAGACTTCTGGCATTTTTACATGAACTTGTATCAATTAAAAGACATGCATAAACCTTTCTGGTTATACAAAGTTAAGTTCAACCCTGACCCTTGTCACTTTAACACATATTCTTCCAAACAGTTTTAACTTCATATCTGAAGTGCATCAAACTTGCCAAGGAGAATACATCCATATATCAGCTTATATGACATCTTCCCCTTTAACATAACTCACTGAAATTATTTCAGAGACCTGATTACTTAAATTTACAGCTCATAACACATATAATGTTTAAGTTCTTACATATTCTTTTCAAGTAAATCAAACAAATATCAATCCTGAGAAATTGTATAGGGCATAAGAAAGTTTGCCTAGCTTTATTTATTACAATGAAACCACTGCATTTTCTAAAACATTTCTAAAAGCAACCAGATCTTCAAACATCCATGCAAGCAAGCTATTCATGCATCTTTTCCTGCAACAACATTTTGAGCTGCCTCAATAAAATGAGACACCCCAAATATTGCAAAGGCAACAAATAGGGTTAGAAATAAATTCTGGTATGAGTGAAATCATATATTAAAACCTTTTGTAAATTCTTTAATCTGCATAGAAATCCTATTTTAACAAGGCACTATTTCATACAAAAATCTGAGCATATGTAAGTTTATGTCCCAATCATACACCCAAACATTCATCCAATCATCTCATCCAAACATTCATGCACATAGTCCTATGGATTAACTCCTAACTTCCATAGCCTGATTTCTCAATCTCACTTCTACCTTTTTATTTGGTCTGTGTTAACCCTTAAGTTTCTTCGACTCATGGCCTTACGAGATAAGACCCGCACGACTCATGGTCTTACGAGATAAGAAGCTAACGACCTAGATGGTGAAGGGACCAACGAGTTGAGTCTGCTACGACTTAAGGGTTGCGCGACTCAAGATAGTTACACGACTCAATGGGTTAAGCCATCAACGACTCATGGTCCAGACGGTTCAACGAGTCAAGAAAACTTACGACTCATGAGGTCTTACGACTCACAAGGTCTGTACGACTCATCAAGCTAAGCCGCCTACGACTTAGGAGCTTTACGACTCATCAAGTTAACTCTTCTACGACTTAAGAGACTCAGCGACTTAACTTGCCTAGTGACCTAACTATCTGGAAGGCCTTAAGTCGTCTACGACTCATGGTTTGCTATAAGTCCTCTACGACTCATGGTTTGCTATAAGTCGTCTACGACTCATGATTTGCTATAAGTGGCCTACGACTTAAGAGCTTCATGACTCAACGAGACAAGCTTCTTACAACTCATGGCCTTACGATTCATCAGTCTTACGACTCATCAGATTTACGACTCATGGAGATTTACGATTCATGAGGTCTTACGACTCATCAGGCTTACGACTTAAAGGCTATCAAGCTGGAATCCAAAGCCCTTTCCTGTGCTACTTTGATCTGATGAGTCGACTACGACTTAGCACTTGTCTTCCAACTGAGCCACAAGATGGACCAAATATGGCGCCCACGAGACATCTTAAGTCGAATACGAGTTACGACTTACCATGAGTCGGTCACGACTCATGACTTGGCCAAACCGAGAGCTCAGAAATCTGCTCCTATAAATAGGCCACCACTTCCAACATGAAAAGGACTTTTGGCAAATCATTTCTACAGCGTTGTTACTCCGTCGAACTCTCCATTCATTCAGCAACCAAGGATCCTTCAAGCATTCGCGACACTACAACAAGCTTCGAGAGAAATTCCTTACATCCGACATGGATTCATCGAGTTTCACCGTCGAAGATTGAGCTAGTAGTCAAGATTGTTTCTTGTGATCGAATTGTATTGTTTCCTGAAGAGATTTGTATCGATTTGTAACCAAATTCAATAATAAAGAGATTCAAAGTGGATGTAGGCTAAATCTCAAGCCGAACCACTATAAATTGCTGTCTTTTACTGCATTTCTGCTATTTTCCTGCTTGATTTCTGTTCCCGTCACATGGGTGGTGCTTTCACGATCTTATTACACACACCGGGTGTTAGCGTTCATATTTTAACGTTAACATTTTGGTGCTTTCACTGAGAATCGAACTCAGGCTACCATCCATCATTGCTTCACACAAGTTTGTTGAAAAGATTTCCTACAAAACCAGAAGTCTATCAGACATAATGGCTCCTGGAAGGAAACGAAAGGTTGTCAGATCTGAAAATGTTCATGATGATACCGCCACCTCTGCTTCACCAAGTCAAGCAGCTCCAAGCGTCGGGGTGACGCGAGAGGAGCTAGACGCTGCTGTATCCGGACTATACCAACAGATTATGACTCAAAACAATCTGATGATGGAAAAACTGAATGCTCTGCTTGGTGCCAACCAAAGACCAGTGGGTAATGAAGAAAACACCGCTGATGCTCTTCGCAACTCCGAAGGGAGGAATATTCCTCAAGGGGGATCAGAAGCTGCTGAAGGGGCACCCCTCCGAGCTGAAGGATCTAGACCATCGCCAATCTTCCATGAAAATCTGCCCGGGCAAACATCTGAGAAAATGGCAGAAGTCTACTCCGCAAAATCTTTGAACAATGAGGAATATCTTTCTGGCATGATCAAGCAAATAATGAAAGAGAGCATGCAGAGAGGTGAAGATGAGACTGAATGGGGGTTCGCGCCAAGCAAGACTCCGTTTACCGAGAAGATTCTAAAGGCTGAATTTCCTAGAAAATTTGTTCCCCCCATCATTCCTGCTTATCGGGGAACAAGTGATCCAAACCAATTCTTGTATAAGTATGACTGGCACATGACCGGTGCGAGAGCAACTGATGAAATCAAGTGCCGGTATTTCCCAGTATATTTGGAAGGAGTGGCACTTCTCTGGTTCACCAAACTTCCTGTCCGATCAGTAGATCAGTTTTCCGATCTGACTAGAAAGTTCAAAGAGCAATTCAGGCTATACGCTTCAAAGGCAAAGGACATAATGTCATTGTCCAGTCTTGAACAGAGTCCGGGAGAGCCTATTAAATCATTTCTGAACCGCTTCAATTTAGCTCTGGCAGAAGTCGATAACGCAGAGCCACAAATGATCTTGACCTATTTGATGCGTGCTATCGACAAATCGAGTGAATTTGGAAAATGGCTGAAGATGAAAGAGCCAAATTCTCTCGAGAAATTCTACAAGAAAGCTGATGAATTCATACGCTTGGAAAATCTTCCAGCATCGATGAAGGTGATGGCAGCAAAGGTGGAAAATAATACTGTCGCTTCGGAAAAGAAAGATTCTGGAGGTCAGAAAAGGGAAAATCACGAAGGGAAGAAACAAAAGGATACAAAGAAACCTCGCTTCTTCAAACCCTCAGATTTCACTCCATTGACCGACACTCTGGAAAATATCTTCTTCGCCACCAAAGATGCTGTGGATTACCCCAAACCAGCTGAGATAAAACCGGGAAAGGGCGCTATGAGAAATGGAAAGTTCTGCCGTTTTCACAACCAACCCGGTCATGATACCAATGACTGTCGTCACTTAAAGAGCTTAATTGAAGAATTGTTGAGGGAAAACAAGCTGCAACAGTATGTCAAGAAGAACAGAAGTGACCCATCTTCGTCAACTCAGGGGCAGCAACTCCCTACTCAGCCATCAGGTTCAGGTAAAGGTACTGCAGCACAAGAATCTGAGAGGCCCGTTATCAATGTGATTACGGGGGGCCC
This sequence comes from Allium fistulosum, assembly GCA_030737815.1. Taxonomy (NCBI): domain Eukaryota; kingdom Viridiplantae; phylum Streptophyta; class Magnoliopsida; order Asparagales; family Amaryllidaceae; genus Allium; species Allium fistulosum. Next base: position 643,612,869 of record CM060904.1, read on the forward strand.
ACACCCAGCGGGCAGAAGCTGGGGTGAAATGGAACGATATGCTCATGCTCTAAAATACATCCCAGCAGAGGAAGATGTTTTTGCTGTAGAAAATGCTGCACCCCTGAAATAGCAAAAGATTTCAGATGATGATATTATGTTCAAAGCTAGGGATTCTATCGGTATTGAAGCCCCCACCATAGATCCCTTGGTTATCTCTGCAGGAATTGGACCGGCAATAGTAAGACGAGTGCTCATTGATTGCGGTGCTTCCTGCAATATACTCTTCAAGAAAACATTTGATCAGATGAAGATCCCAATGACCGACGTTCAGGCTTCATCACAAAAGATCGTTGGTTTCACTGGGGAACCACAGCAACCAATCAGAACTGTCGATTTGTTCGTGGAACTTGGAGAAGGGCAGAAAAGGGTAGCTCGAAAACAAACCTTTGTGATTGTTGATGGATTTTCTGCCTACAATGCTTTCCTAGGCAGGCCGACTCTAGCTGCATTCAAGGCCATTTTGGCCCCGTGGTGCCTAACTATGAAGTTTCCTACAGAAAATGGTGTTGGTGTCATCAAGGGAGATCAAAATGCTGGACGCGAATGTTATCTCATAGAGCTTCGAGAAGCCAGAAAGAGAGAGATGGGTAAAGATGCGGCAGCTCCCCTCCGCATCAAAAACCCAACCTTATAGCAAATACAGGGTGGCCCCTGCACTGGTGAGCATAGTGGTGCAAGGCGAGAAATGGACCCCAGAAAATCCAGTGCAGAGGAGAATAGAGTGGTGCCCGCAGAAGTTACGGTACCAATACCTGTCGACTCAAAAGACCCAAATAAAGTACTTAATGTGGGTTCGCAACTAAGTACAACAGTTCAAAATACACTGATATCATTTCTAAAAGCAAATCTGGACGTGTTCGCTTGGTGTCATGCTGATATGTGCAGAATCTCTCCAACAATTGCTGTTCACACTCTGAATGTCGATCCGAAATTCACACCAGTAAAACAGAAAAGAAGAACTCAAGGTCCAGAAAGGTCAGCAGCTTTAAAGGAAGAGGTAGATCGCCTCTTAGAGAATAATTTCATCAAAGAATCCACTTATCCAAATTGGGTTTCAAATCCAGTACTGGTTAAGAAGGCAAATGGAAAATGGAGAGTATGCATTGATTTCTTAGATCTAAACAAAGCTTGCCCCAAAGACTGCTTCCCATTGCCTAGAATCGATCAACTGGTGGATGGGACGGCTGGACATGAGTTGTTATCTTTTATGGATGCCTACTCTGGATACAATCAGATTATGATGAATAAACCAGATCAGGAGGACACAAGCTTTATTACAGATGTGGGACTCTACTGTTACAAAGTCATGCCATTCGGATTAAAGAATGCAGGGGCAACCTACCAAAGACTTGTCAACGCTATGTTCAAACCTCAGATTGGCAAAACTATGGAATTTTATGTCGATGATATGTTAGTAAAGTCAAAGAAAGCAGTAGACCACATGGATCACTTGGCGGAGATGTTCTCAATTCTTCGAAAGTACGGAATGAAGCTCAATCCATTGAAATGTTCATTCGGAGTAGAGTCTGGAAAATTCCTGGGTTTCATCGTAAGCGCTAGGGGCATCGAAGCCAATCCTGCTCAAATAACAGCTTTAAGAGAAGTTAAAGCCCCTAGAACAAAGAAAGAACTGCAAAGTCTCAATGGAAAGGTTGCCGCTCTTAGTCGCTTCATTTCCAAGGCCACAGACAAATGCATTCCCTTCTTTGATGCTCTAAAGAAAGGAAAGAAAAATTTCGAATGGACTCCTGAATGTCAGAATGCTTTCGATCAACTGTTTCATCATATGAGAACTCCTCCGGTCCACTTCAAGCCTAGTGATGGTGAAGACATCTTCATCTATTTGGCAATTTCATCCCATGCTTTAAGTGCAGCACTCGTACGAGAAGATATGAAAATACAACGTCCAGTTTACTACATCAGTAAACGGTTCGCTGGGGCTGAGATGAATTATTCAAAGATAGAAAAACTTGCTTATTGTCTGCTAATCGCTTCCAGGAAGTTGAGGCCCTATTTTCAATCTCATCCTATCAAGGTACTGACTGATCAACCTTTGAAGCAAGTCCTGTATCGTCCTGAAACTTCGGGTCGTCTCTTGAAGTGGAACATAGAACTCAGCCAATATGACATCACTTACCATCCCCGAAGAGCAATTAACGGACAAGCTTTAGCAGATTTCATTGCAGAATCCACTGACAAAGGTGACAGTAAGGAAGAAACAACTGACTGCATTCCGATACAGTGGAAGTTGTATGTTGATGGCTCGAGAAATGATTATTGTTCTGGGGCAGGAGTTGTGCTCGAAACTCCCGAAGGACGATCACTATGTTATGCATTGAGACTGGAATTTCCTTCGACAAACAATGAGGCAGAATATGAAGCCCTTATTGCCGGATTGAGAATCGCCAAGGAATTAAATATCAAAGTGATACAGATTTTCAGCGATTCTCAGCTTATTGTTTGCCAGGTGAAGAAAGAATTTCAAGCTAAAGGAGGGAATTTGCCTGCATATTTGACAAAAACTTCCGAACTCCTCAATGATTTTGATCACTATTCAATAAGCCACATACCTCGGGAGGAAAATATGAAGGCAGATTCTTTAGCAAAGTATTCTAGTTCCAGGGAAGCTCAGTTACTGGGATTAGTTCCTGTGGAAGTTCTATCAGCTCCAAGCATTGATGAAATGGATGTTGATTGGATTATGGCTACGTATCCAGAGCATGAATCATGGATGACTCCAATCAAAGAGTATCTGCTCAACGGTTCATTACCAGAAAACTCCAAAGAACGTCTAAAGCTGTTGAGAAAAGCAGCAAGATATGTAATTCAGGATGGTCGGTTGTACAGGCGGGGATTCTCAATGCCGTTACTTCGATGTGTAACTAAGGAAGAAGCTAAGACAATTTTAGCAGAAGTACACAGAGGAGAATGTGGAGATCATTCAGGTGGTCAAACACTCACAAAGAAAGTTCTCCGATATGGGTATTTCTGGCCGGATATTAATCGAGATGCTGCAGCTTACTCCAGGAAGTGCGACAAATGCCAAAGATTTGCAAAAATCCCAAGAGCACCCTCCACCGAACTCACACAAATGGTCAGCCCATGGCCATTTGCCATTTGGGGGATAGACCTAATAGGACCATTACCGATCGCTAAATCAGGGATTAAATATGCTATTGTTGCCGTTGATTATTTCACCAAATGGGCTGAAGCCGAACCTTTGGCCACTATCACTTCTAAGAAAATGATAAATTTTGTAACGAAGAATATCATTTGCAGATATGGTGTGCCACAGAAAATAATCACAGACAACGGTACTCAGTTTGAAAGTGAAGAATTCCAGGATTTTTGCAAACGGTTCAGAATTCGAAAAAGCTTCTCAGCAGTGGCTCATCCGCAGGCAAATGGGCAAGTGGAAGCAGCTAATAAGATCATCAAGTCAACTATCAAAAAACAGCTCGAAAAAGCAAAAGGTGGTTGGGTTGATAAACTTCCATTAGCACTATGGTCATACAGAACTACTCACAAAACTGCGACTGGGCACACTCCATTTTCACTGGCATACGGATCAGAGGCAATGATTCCAGTGGAAGTAGAAGTTCCTTCACATAGAAGAGTTTATTTCAGCGAAGCTGAAAATGAAAAATTGCAACTTGAAGCGCTTGATTTTCTTGATGAGAAAAGAGAGGAAGCTAGGCTCAGAGTTTCAGCTCATCAGCAGAGAATAGCCAGGCATTTCAACTCTAAAGTTCGCCAACGCAGCTTTGAAATCGGAGACTTGGTTTTGAAAAGGATCATGACAGCAACTGGTGTGTTTGGGCCAAACTGGGAAGGGCCATATGTCATAGGCACTAAACTTCTTGATGGCACTTTCAAACTCATAACTGTTGAAGGAGATCCAATTCCAAGAGCCTGGAACAGCAACCATTTGCACCCTTATTTTACTTGAAAAGAGCTCTGCTCAAAATTGTAAAATGATGATGAATGTATCAGTTGTATTGAGAAACATTGTAAATCAGTGTAAATGAATGAAAGCTATAAAGTGGACGTAGGCCCGATTCTTGGCCGAACCACTATAAATCTTGTGTTCTTTACTATTTCATAATGCCTGTTTTATTTCGATATGTAAATACTTTAAATGTATCGCTAAAATATCGATTCAAAATTGCAGGACATTATAACAAGGCTTGCTCATCACAAAGCTAAGCGACCTCTATAAATCAGCTATTGCACAAAAACCAAGCGACAAAAATTCCAAACTCAAATCCTATGCAAGGAAAACTTCACATAAAGAGTTGGCGACTTCACTGGGACAAACCTTTGTTCACTAGTTGAGATTGTCGTTATGAACGGGCATCCAACTGGATAACTCGCGTTTGTCTCATGAAGTCATTCAACAGTGAAGTACATTCCTTCGGATAAAGCAATTTACTCGCAAAAGGAAAGAAGATGTGCTTGAAAACGATAATAAGAGATTGCTAATGGGCAGATGATGAGAGAAAATTGCCGAGCAAACAAAGAAGCGGACAAAGGGAGGTATGCCTCTCAACAGGATGGCCGGGAGATCCACTAAAGGGACACCTTCCCAAGCGGAAGGAACAGGACCCTCGTTAACTGGTCGTGATGCATCCGATCAGATAGCGTACGTCCGTCCCGTGGATCCACTCGCCCCTGAGACGCAACCTACCTGGCACACCAACCAACCAAAGCCCTCTAACGAGGCGCGCCAATAAATGGGAGTGCTTTACTCAATCAAAAAGATCGGTGGGACTACCAAAGGGGCATCTTGTTAGTTAATTGCGATCGTTTGTGCAAGCAAACATCCAATCAGGCAACTTGCGTTCGCCTCGTAGGCCCCTCTGACCATGAGAAAGTAACTTCCAGGCAATCACAAGCCCTCTTCGGAGGCACAAGCCATCTTCGGAGGCACAAGCCCTCTTCGGAGGCACAAGCCCTCTTCGGAGGCACAAGCCCTCATCGGAGGCACAAGCCATCTTTGGAGGCACAAGCCCTCTTCGGAGGCACAAGCCCTCTTCGGAGGCACAAGCCATCTTCGGAGGCATGCTTCACCATGCTTGAAGCACAAAATAAAAAGCCCTCTTCGGAGGCACACTTCACCCGAGTAGAAATACAAAAATTGCTTCTCTTCGGAGACCAACATTGCTTCTCTTCGGAGACCAAAATCAAGACTTCTTCGGAAGCACAAGACCTCTCCGGGGGCACAACAATACTCCACAAAGCATAATGCTACTCTTTGGAGTCCAAATGCTACTCCTCAAAAATACCAAAAAAAAGCCCTCCTTAGAGGCACACTTCAGTTCTTAGGGAAGACCTACTCGTTCATCTTGAAGAAATCTTCCCCAGAAATTGAAGTGCTGAGTAATATCCTTTTTCTGAAGTTCGCTTTACCGTGTAGGAGAATTCACTTCTCGAAAACATGAAGTGAACATCTTCGAAAGGTTGAAGCATAAAAAACTTCTCCGAAAATGAGATACGCTCCATTTAAGTAGAATAATCGTTCCCTTAAAGACGGAATAGTTATTCTATGAAAAATAAGAGCGCAGGTCTCGCCAAAAGCAACAAGATATTGTAATACACTTGTGGTATAGGGGCAATATCATATGATACAGCTACAACAATAAGAAGCAGTATTCAAGCAACATACCACAAGCACATAACAATATCACGCGAAAAAGCTGTGGAATAAATGCATTCTTAAACACAAACAAAAAGTTTGTACAAGTAAAAAGAATCGTTTGTTCTACACTAAAAATAAAAAACAAATGCATTCTCACATACACAAGAGTTTGTACAAGTAAAATAATTGTTTTATTTAGTACTATGAAAATTCTTTACATATGCAGATATCTCGAACAAGCAAAAGCGGGGACCGGTACCCGCACAATCCCCGGTCAATACATGCAAAGAGCAAAAATAATAAGTAGAAAATCCAGCTTGATTATTCCTTCTTCTCACCACCTTTGGAGCCCTTTCCCGGCCTAATGATTAGCTTTTGAAGTCGTTGTGAACGGGTAGGGGCAGAAGGAGAAAGAGGTACGGCCAGATCAACTACTGCTTCCTCTTCAGCGGAGGTATTCTTCTTCTTCCTTACAGCACGCTTCCCCTTCCTCTTTGAAGAAGACTCGCTCCCCGGAGTAGCAAGCAATGTTGAAAGCTTCGTATCGTCATCAAGAGACCGCTCCGGGGTCTTCTCATTGTCTTCAAGATCCTCCGCCTTCTGCTCCTGTGAAGCAGCCGGATCATCCAAGCCTTGAAGAGCTTCGATTTTCTCTACCTGTGATCCCGGTTGGGAAGCAGAAGGAGGAGTAATTTGGGAAGATGGAGGAACGGCAACTGAAGGAGTGAAAGCTTGTGCAGTGCTTGGTGCCTCCGCTGTAGAAGAAAAGAAGTTAAAATCAACATCCCCCGAAAATGAAGAAGGCATCGGTTCACCAAAGTTTAAGTAACAAGTAAGAAGGTCATCGAATTCGGCTAAGTCAAATGACTGGTTCATTGGGCCCGAGACGACGCCAAAATTACCTGGAGGAGTTGGCTTTGCAAGATCAACCTCAAACTTCTCGGCTTCAATATCATCCAGTGCCTCATCTTCAGTAGGAGTAGTTGCAGTTTCTTGGGCAACTTTAGCTAGATGTAAAGAATGAGAGCTGGAATCCATAATATTAACGTCGGCTGAAGTGGAAGCATGAACGGGGGCAGTTAAAGGAGCTTCTTCTTTTGGAGGCTCTTCACCCGTTGATTCAGCTCGTACTTTGGCAAGTTGCACCTTCCCCTTAACAAGAGCGGCACGAGCCTCATCATCGAGATAGCGCTCCTCAAGTTCCGACTCATCATAGCCGGCCCCGCCAAGCATATCCATTGCGACTTCCCACACTTCAGCCAATGTAATTTCATAATCGGGACCAAGAAAAGAGAGCGACGACCCAGAACGCTGTGTAAATAAAAGTCGAATAAGGTAGAGCTGATGTCCGCTTTCGTCGCCTCATGTGATTGCTCAGCCGCTTCCTTTTCGGCAACGGCAGTAACCCAACCAGTGGTAGCCTCATCACGCTCTGTCTCAGCTTTAGCGAGTCGAGACTTTAGTAACTCAATCTCTACGTTCTGGGAGGTGATTTTTTCCCGTAGATCGATGTTTTCTGTGCGGTATTTCTCAGTAATATGCTGTTCAGCGGCAAGCTTCATTTCGACATCTCTCTGTGCAGCATGTGCATCCCGCACTTGTTTTTGAAAGACTTCTTCTTTTTGAGTATGAGATGCAGAAGAAGAGGCAAGATCTTCCTTAAGTTGTTTAACCTCGGACTCAAGTTTTGCATAACCATCAGCAATACTTGTCATCTCGACATTATGCTGCTTGCAAATTTTGTCCCACTCCGCCCTGTCGCTTTCCATGGTCAGCATCGCTTCGAGGTTTGCACGATTGACTCTTTGGAGTTCGTCACAAGCTTCTGCCACTGCGACATCCTCTCGATATTAAGCCTGACTGCGTCAAGACTGCTAAGCATGTCTTGCTTATCAATCGGAACTAAGTCCAAGTCAAAGCGCACCCCTTTTAGGCACCAATTTGGAAAACGGCTCTGAAGTGTTGGGGGGCCGTCTTTGACTTGATATTGTGGTCTGTTAATGATAGTCTGAATGTCAGATTTCTTCAGAGGAGGAGAGCTGGCCAGAATATCGGAAGAAATGGGAGCGTCAGTCTTTTCAGAAATTTCAGACGCGTCAATCGGTTTAGATCGCTTGCTCGGTTCGTCAGCAATCTGAGTTTTTCCCTTATCATCGTAAGACTTCCGCTTATGAGAGTAGTCACTTCTATGCGAAGAGTCATATCGCTCGGCATCTTTCCTTCTTTGCCGCTGATCGTAATCCCGCTTCTCCTGGGCTTTCCTTCGAGCCCTCTCTTCATCTGTTTCTTTTGGGGTATCAAGGTACTTCTTAAAGTTATAGGAGCCGCGGCCTCCACGGTACTTGAATGGGTCATAATATGAACCTGTACGTCCCATTGGAGAACCTGAAAGCAGAAAAGGAGTAAAGTTTAGAAATTTCCAGGAGAAAGAGGATAAATGCTTATAAGTGCTGAAAAATCCTAAGTGTGTGTGGCGTGCAAGCTAATGCGTCAAACTACAGACCACGCTTTAGTGTGGAAATGGAGACGACTGGCGTAGTAGGCGTCTGGGTTTGTTTAAAGGTGGAAGTCGCCTCGACAACGGGAGAAGTTGCTTTTGGATTGTTATCCCCAAAAAGCTCTTGAGAAGTTATCATGATATCGCTCAAACCGTCAAAGGTGTCGTCACCACGGTATTCAGCAGACTTCTCCTTTTCAACTTCCGTATCAATTGATTTTTCGGAAACTCGAGGATTTTCTTCTTCCTCAATAATTGGGGCAAGTGCCGACTTGCTAACTGACCCTACGACATCGGTAAATGCAGAACATTTTATCAAAGCAGCTTCAACAACGGGTGCTTCTGATGCAATTTCTTCTACAGAAGCTGGGGCATTCGAGGTCTCTGCTCGAGAGTCCGAAGCAGCTAACGTTTCCGCATCGGAGCTAGAGATTTCATGGACCTGAGTTGATCTAGAAGGATGTAAAAGTCCAAACTGGTGAAGAAACTCATCTTTCAACAGAAATTTCGCATCCCGTTCTTCAACTGGGACAGCCATGAGTCTTCCCAGAGTTTGCTTATGACTAGGGTCCCTAGAGGGAGAGAGGAGCACTGAAATGAGAAAGCAAAGTTAACACTTAGTGATTCGGACTGCAAAATACTCAGAGAATAAGGAGAAGAAAGGATAGGCATTCTTACTTCCTTCTCTCCACACGGCGTAAAACCCAGGGGGACAGCGAACGTAAAAATACTGAGTCAAAAACCCATGAGCGGTATCAGGGAGGCCGACAACCAATTTGCGATTCCTGGCACTTCTTATAACAATGATCGAAGGATGATCTTTGATTCTAACGAAAGAGCATAGATAACAGATTTCGTCAACACTGGGGAGACGGTCAAGCGTTCTGCCGAATAGTACGCATAGCCCCATTAGAACAGCATAACCATTGGGGTGTAATTGGAATGGAGCGATTGCCAGTTGACGGAGAAGATGTTGAAGAAAATTGTTGAAAGGAGGAATGGCTCCGCTCGAGCACATTTGTCGGTTGACCGCCACAAAGCCAGGAGGTGCTACATCAGCAGTGTTGTTCTTTCCAGGAAGGATAGCGTCATCCTCAGCAATGCCAAATTGAGTACACAATTGCCAAAAAGTTTTGTACAATAAAGTGGAAGGGGCTCTCTCTGGGGGGTTGACTAAAGGAGCTGGAATGAGAATGGACTCTCCGGTCCGAACTGTTACATCTCCTTGTTGAGAAGCCATTCTACACAAGCAACTGGATATTCAAATATGAAGGTGCACGTTTCCTAAATAGTGTGAAGTGTTGTGCAAAATTAACAAAGATAACAAATAAATACAAACTGGAATTAAGCTAGTCGGTAACTGATCGATTATCAAATTTCAGGACTTGTTAATTTAAAAGTTCAGGTACGGTATTAAATGCAAACCGGACATTTTCAGTTGACTATTTCAATGTTGTTTTAATACTTTGCTTGAACTTGTTGATTTAAAGCACTTCATACACACAATCTGTTTATGTTGATTATCTGTTATTAACTAATCTGTCATTTGATATGGGCAGTCGGTGACAGTATATTCGTCCCAATTTCTTTGTGGATATTGTATTAGACAGGTTATTAGTTTGCAAGTTAGAGTGATCTGTGGGAAAATGCAGCAGTTCATAGTTCAGCAGTTCAAAATGCAGCAGTTCAAAGTTCATTCAAAGCCCAAGTCATGAGTCGCCAACGACTTATGTATTGACTCGTCCACGACTTATGTTCTGACTCGTCTACGACTTAAGGGTTACAAGGCAAGTCGGTCGTACTTCAGGTCTTAAGTCATGTGAAAATAAAAGAGACTCCAGTCCAAAGCAGCATACAATCCAAGTCCTAAGTCGTCTACGACTCAAGAACTATGTCGTAAAAAACTAAGTCATCTACAACTCAAGAAAAGGCTCCAGTCCAAAGCAGCATATAATCCTAAGTCCTAAGTCATCTACGACTCAAGAATTATGTCATAGGAGGCTTGACTCGTGGGTCGTACGAAGCTGCCGAACTGTGGCCATGCTAGCATCTCATTCGTTTGAACCTGTTGACTTTTCTTCTAACCCATTACCCCCCAAACCCGATAACCTATCCATCGAATTACGATCCCCATCATGATTCCACGACACCATTGAGCCATCCAAAGAGCTAAGTTCAGATCGCCAAAGCCTTGCCAACCTAATCAATTGAAACCTGAAGCATAGTAACCCTACATCTCCATCGCCCCATTCATCTGAAGATGAAATCTAGCAAAATCAGGCTCACGAGCTACCGGTATGGTGGAATTCGCGACAAAACATCGCACGAGGGGATGGATTAGGTATAGGGGGGAGAATTCACGAATCAATGATGATTAAAGGTCGAGGATGGATCAGAAACACTTACGCAATGAAGAATAGAGAATCGAGTTGGTTGATTGATAAAAAAGGAAGAAATCGCCTTGAGAAAGCTCGGAGGAATGTTAATGGCAGATACAACTCAGGAGATAGGTAATGGGTAGAAGGAACGACTCAAGCATTTTATACCGTTGGGCAGTGGAACACGAAGAGGCGTACACGAGTTAAGATGAGTCGAAGCACACGACCTACGACTTAGGCGTGTACTTCGAGGGGCAAATGTTAACCCTTAAGTTTCTTCGACTCATGGCCTTACGAGATAAGACCCGCACGACTCATGGTCTTACGAGATAAGAAGCTAACGACCTAGATGGTGAAGGGACCAACGAGTTGAGTCTGCTACGACTTATGGGTTGCGCGACTCAAGATAGTTACACGACTCAATGGGTTAAGCCATCAACGACTCATGGTCCAGACGGTTCAACGAGTCAAGAAAACTTACGACTCATGAGGTCTTACGACTCACAAGGTCTGTACGACTCATCAAGCTAAGCCGCCTACGACTTAGGAGCTTTACGACTCATCAAGTTAACTCTTCTACGACTTAAGAGACTCAGCGACTTAACTTGCCTAGCGACCTAACTATCTGGAAGGCCTTAAGTCGTCTACGACTCATGGTTTGCTATAAGTCCTCTACGACTCATGGTTTGCTATAAGTCGTCTACGACTCATGATTTGCTATAAGTGGCCTACGACTTAAGAGCTTCATGACTCAACGAGACAAGCTTCTTACGACTCATGGCCTTACGATTCATCAGTCTTACGACTCATCAGATTTACGACTCATGGAGATTTACGATTCATGAGGTCTTACGACTCATCAGGCTTACGACTTAAAGGCTATCAAGCTGGAATCCAAAGCCCTTGCCTATGCTACTTTGATCTGATGAGTCGACTACGACTTAGCACTTGTCTTCCAACTGAGCCACAAGATGGACCAAATATGGCGCCCACGAGACATCTTAAGTCGAATACGAGTTACGACTTACCATGAGTCGGTCACGACTCATGACTTGGCCAAACCGAGAGCTCAGAAATCTGCTCCTATAAATAGGCCACCACTTCCAACATGAAAAGGACTTTTGGCAAATCATTTCTACAGCGCTGTTACTCCATCGAACTCTCCATTCATTCAGCAACCAAGGATCCTTCAAGCATTCGCGACACTACAACAAGCTTCGAGAGAAATTCCTTACATCCGACATGGATTCATCGAGTTTCACCATCGAAGATTGAGCTAGTAGTCAAGATTGTTTCTTGTGATCGAATTGTATTGTTTCCTGAAGAGATTTGTATCGATTTGTAACCAAATTCAATAATAAAAAGATTCAAAGTGGATGTAGGCTAAATCTCAAGCCGAACCACTATAAATTGCTGTCTTTTACTGCATTTCTGCTATTTTCCTGCTTGATTTCTGTTCCCGTCACACGGGTGGTGCTTTCACGATCTTATTACACACACCGGGTGTTAGCGTTCATATTTTAACGTTAACAGTCTGACTTCTTGCCCTTGAACACCATGTGTGCATTGTAAAGGGGCTCAGTTCTGTTAACCCTTTACACAGAGGCCTACAGGACTTAAACAAGTCATGCACATACCCATCATCCACCTGATGCTGAGCAGATCAAGGCATTACTCCTAAATTATTCTTATAATTTAGAGACCATGCTTATTTATCTTCTGAGAATTTTATTATCACTTGAAATGCTTTGCATTCTTTTCTTCCTTTCATGAATCAAAAGTTATGAAACTCTCACAGGGGTTTTTAGTCAGACATATCAAGCTTCCATGCAAAATACTAAATCCCATTCCAAGGTTATTTTATTTTAATCATATTTTCTGAAACTTGCATACATATTTATCTATAGAAGTATTCCTGCCTCACTTAAATCTGATGAAGTTATATACCCTATTCATTTATTTTACTGAGAACACAGGACATGATTTTTCTTTGAGAAAAACCCATAAAAACATATTAACTTATAATAGGAACAACTCAGCACCTATACATGATACTGCATTGTACATATCATTTTAATATAAACTAGGCATAAGCATAAATCTCATTATTCACACTGCCTACTTATTTTCTTTTGATACCCTATTTCTCAGTAAAACATTCAGTTCATTTCTCACATAAAACTGGATCATAAAATCCACTTCTGTGATCTGAATACATGTTTGATTACTTGTATTTTAAAGCAAAAACTGAAACAATCTTATCAAATCAGGACAGATCAAAACTTCAACCAAAAGTTCAATCAAAATACCATCCATGATCAACATGCATTTATTCAGAGAATAAAATCAAACAGAAAATTATGATAGAATTTATATATGAAAATAACTTGGCTGCCCTTAGCATGGGTTTTAATGCCTCAAATCCCATAAGTGATTATCACTCACCTTTCTTTGCTCCTCCCCGAGAATACTCAGGCCTGAAGACAATGTGAGTTTATTTTATTTTTAATTTTATTTCCTCTGTTTTCTCCCCAGAAACAACTGTTGCCCTTCCCTTGATTTAAATCATTTTGCTAGGGTTTTAATGGAGGAAAAACCCATTCTATCCTTACCTTACTCAGAGAATCATATGTGTATAATTATGGCTAAAGGTGCCATTTTCTCTTGATTTCTATTTCTGGTAAAACAGTTTGCTTTTCTCTTTTCTGGATACATGCTATTTGCATGATTTTTATCTATACATTGTTTTCAAATGACTCAACTTCACAATGTATTTTATTATACCTGGGTTATTTCTCATGTTTCTTTCTATAAACTTGATTTTTAACTAACATAATTTACCATTTGCTTCTTTCTTGATTTATTTCAAAAATGCATTTATACTCATAAATATTACTTAACTGGTTTTTATGCATTTTAATTATCAAAAGGAGTTATTCTATCACTTTTATATTTTTCTGACTACATATGTATGTAATATTCATGAGATATGTGAACTTAAAAATTCATTCGTTCTTTAGCTATTTTGCTCCTCATCATTATCTATTGAAATAATTATTCCCTTGCTTGTTTCTCTCATTCCCTTTTGATATTCATTTTCAAATTATTTTATTCTTCAATTATTTTCTATTAACTAATTTAATTTTCTTTTCATTTCAGAATTATTTTTATCTCAAAAAATTTGGGTCTTCACATACTCTCCTCCTAAAAGGAATTGTGTCCCACAATTATAAATAAATATATATTTTTCTTTTCCACTGTGCAAAAGTTTAATCTTTATCTCAGCAATTTAAAAACATATGCATCCAGAACTAATCAAATATATATATAAATAGTATTTAAATTTATTATAATTTCGGGCATACCTTTATGCAGAAAATAGATTAGGATATTTATCCTTCATCCTATCTTCAGCCTCCCAAGTGCAATCATTTCCATCTAGACTCCACTGAATTTTAACCAACTTAATTATTTTGTTTCTTAATTTCTTTTCTTCTCTAGCCACTATGCCCGCTGGTTCCTTTTTATAAACCAGGTTTTCTTGAATTTCAACATGTGTAGGGGATTCAAGAATGGTCTCTTTGTCATGCACCCATTTCCTTAATTGAGATACATGAAATACATCATGTATGTTACTCAATTCCTCTGGCAATTTCAGCCTATAAGCCAAAGTCCCTATTCTTTGAACAATTTCATATGGTCCTATATACCTTGGTGATAGTTTTCCTGCTTTGCCAAATCTCAATATTTTCCTCATTGGTGAAACTTTGAGAAATACATGATCCCCCACTTCAAACTCTACTGGCCTCCTCCTTTTATCTGCATATGCTTTCTATCTTTCTTGTGCCACTCTCATTCTTTGCCTTACTAATTCAATTCTTGAAGAAGTTTCCTTCACATGTTCTGGTCCAAGCAATACTCTTTCACCTTCCTCCATCCAACACGCAGGAGATAAGCAAGGCTTTCCATACAAGGCCTCAAATGGAGCCATACCTATGGTGCACTGGTAGCTATTATTATAAGCAAATTCAGATAAATAAAGATTATCCTCCCAGTTGCCTCCAAAATCTAATATGCATGCTCTAAGTAAGTCTTCTAGAACTTTATTAACAATCTCAGTTTGCCCATCAGTTTGTGGGTGGTAGGCTGTGCTTAGGCTTAGTTCTGTCCCCATGGCCTCTTGAAAGCTACTCCAAAACCTTGAGGTAAATAAGGTATCTCTATCACTAATGATAGTCTTGGGAATACCATGCAATCTCACTATCTCCTTCACAAATAATTGAGCTAGCTTATGAGCATTTCTGTTTGAACTTATTGGGATGAAGTGTGTTGTTTTTGTGAGCCTATCAACCACTACCCAAATACTATCATTGCCTCTTCTTGTTCTTGGCAAACCATCCACAAAATCCATTGAAATGCTTTCCCACTTCCAGAGGTTGCAGTAAACCTGAGGGTCTTTGATAATCTGCCTTAACTTGTTGGCAGTGGCATGTTAAACAATTTGCCACATATTTTTCCACTGCTCCTTTCATCCCTGGCCACCAGTAATTCCTCTTGAGATCATGGTACATTTTTGTACCACCTGGGTGTATAGTGTATTTTGTTTTGTGATGCTCATCCATAACTTCTTGCTTCAGTTCCTCTACATTTGGTATGCAGAGCTTCCCCTTTTTCCTTAAGTAACCTTTATTATCTACTTCATAATTTTCCATTGTCATGCCTTGTGATATCATGTCCTTCTTCTCCTTTAAATTTGTGTCTTGATCCTGCATTTGTCATATTTTATCAACCAGAGTTGACCTTAAAGAAATGAGGCTTAGTTTTCCATATTCAATCATATCACTGTGTGCCTTATCTGATACTCCAATTTCTTCTTTTATTTCCACTTCACTGAGGATTGTCAAATCCTTGAATTCAGTCATCATTAAGCTTGCCAATTTTGCCTGATGCCTACTCAATGCATCTGCCACTTTGTTAGCTTTTCCAGGGGTATACAATATATCAAGATCATAGGCAGCTAGAAATTCTACCCACCTATGTTGCCTCATGTTCAAGTCATTTTGGGAAAACAAATATTTAAGTGACTTATGATCTGTAAACAATTCAAACTTAGCACCTAATAAGTAGTGTCTCCATAGCTTCAATGCATATACTACAACAGCTAGTTCTAAATCATGTGTAGCATACCTAGTTTCATTTGCCTTGAGTTGCCTTGATGCATATGCTATGACTCTACCATGTTGCATGAGCACTGCCCCTAATCCAGATCCACTAGCATCTGTGTAAACCACTAACCCTTCATTACCCTTTGGAACTTGTAAAACTGGAGCTTCCATCAATGCCTTCTTCAGTGATGAAAAAGCTTGTTCACACTTCTCTATCCACACATATGGTTGCTCCTTTCTAGTTAGCTTGGTCAATGGGATGGCTATTCTTGCAAAGTCTTTTATAAACTTCTATAGTAACCTGCCATTCCCAAAAATGATCTCACCTCAGTCACTGATTTGGGTCTACTCCATGATTGAACTGCCATGACCTTGTTTGGGTCTACACTAACTCCTTGTTGTGATATAATGTGTCCCAAAAATTTTACTTCATTCTGCCAAAATGTGCATTTAGAGAATTTGGCCTTTAAATCATGTGCTCTTAGTCTAAACAAAACCAGATGCAAGTGTTCTGCATGATCCTCTTCTGATTTTGAATACACTAATATGGCATCAATGAAAACAACTACAAATTTGTCTAGAAAGTCTCTAAATGTCCTATTCATTAAGTATACAAAATAGGATGGTGCATTTGTCAATCCAAAAGGCATTACTAAGAATTCATATAAGCCATACCTTGTGTTGAAAGCAGTGTATTTAATACTCTCCTCTTTAACCTTCATTTGGTGAAATCCAGAGGCTAAGTCTAGCCTTGAGAAATTCTTGCTCCATTTAATTGATCAAACAAATCATCAATTCTGGGAAGTGGATATTTATTTTTAATGGTGACTTTGTTTAATTCTCTATAATCAATGCACATTCTTAAAGTACCATCATGCTTCTTCACAAATATAACTGGAGAACCCCAGTTTGAACTACTAGGCCTTATGAAGCCTTTCTGCTCCAATTCTTCCAACTGTTGCTTTAATTCTACTAATTCTTTTGGACCCATTCTGGTAGGCTTTTTGATGATAGGACTTGATCCTGGAATTAGCCTTATTTGAAATTCAACTGATCTATTTTCTGGAACTCCTACAACTTCCCCAAAAACATCTAGATATTCATTTATTACTTTTATGTCTTCTAAAGTCAATTCCTAAACAGTCATGCTCCATATTTGATTAAGGCAATTTATCTTGGCTGCTTCACTCATGACTATAATATTTTTACCATTTTCTTCAAATTGTCTAGAGTTTCCCACTGCATTTGCCTTTGCCTTGGCTTCCAATGCTCCTACCTTTGCTCCTTTCTTGAACTCTGGGCAGTTCCTCTTAATATGACCTTCTTTCCCACAGTTATAGCAGCTGAATGGGGCTTTCTTAGCTGCTTGACACCTATTGCTCATGTGTCCTTCCTTGCCACAATTGTAGCAGGTAACCTTCTTCTTAATTTCCCAAGTGGCTGCTCCTTCAACTTTCTTGTCTACATTCTTCTTGTCATAAGGATGTGCTCTATTCTTCCCTTTCTTTTGATTATTAGCTCTCATGTTCCTGAATTTTTCTCTTGCATTGTCATGTTGTTCAAAAGAAAGAGTAAGATCTATGACTTGATCAAATGTTCTGTCTTTGTATGGTAGCATTGGTCCTTGCCTCAGCCTTATAAATTCCTCCAGCAGTGTTGCCTTAGATGTTGCTGGGACAAATCTTGCCTCAAGCATCTCCTTGAATTGATCCCATGTTATCACATTTTCTGGCCTTCCTATGATGATCACCTCCCACCAATCTAGTGCTGCTCCTGTGAGCCTTCTTTAAGCTATCTGCCTCTTCCTTTGATCATTAATTTGCATGTCTGCAAATATTCTTTCTAAAGTTCTCAACCATGTTTGCACACCCATAACTCCTTCAGTACCTTCAAAATCCTTGCCTCCTAAGTTTGAAAATGTCTTCAATAGCTTAGCTAATTCCTCATGAGGATTTTCTTCCCTCTGCACTGCTCCTTCCCTAAATGCTCTCACCAAATCTTGAAAATTAACCATTGGTGTTGTATTATAGGGTCCTGCTCCAGTACTTGGTGGTCTTCCTACCATGGTTCACTATTCAATTACATAGCTAGTTAGTCTTGCTTCTAATTTAATCATTTCAACAATTTATTCCTACTATGGATATTTTTTTTCCAGAACTTTATTCATATAAGAAGATTGGAGGATATGTGTATGCTATGTTTGAACAACATAGCTCTGATACCAACTGAAGTGACCCACTTCTCTGATCACTTGTTTGTAGTGATTTTTTTTTACAATAGATCACTTCTCTTAATTCATTCTCCCAAGATCCAGAATATTACCAATATAAACATATCAGTGTATAACTAAATCATGTCATTTATATATATGAAGATATATAAATGGTTCTTTGCTTATCAGAGTAATTAAAATAGCAAAGAAACTCATTCACACAATGTTTCTCATATTTGAGAGACATTTGTATCACATAGCCATTCTATCTATATTTTTTTTAACTTGACACTCAAAATTAATTGATATTTTTGTTCAGTTAATATCCTACTTGTTTTATTTCTCAAATTAATCATTTCCTGGATTTTTAAGCCATACATCAGACCTTTGTAATTTTGTATTTGACACTTATTGTTTTGGATAAGTAAAGGATGCTTTAAAACAACTTTAGTATATTTGTTGAGCCTGGGGTTCCTGCTTTTAGATTCTACAATTTGAGTGATCATATAAAAGCATAGGTGGTAAACTAGTTTAAAGGGTTAAGTCAATGAATCAGAACAAATGAACATGGTGTAGACTCAGACTAATATGCTAAATGAACTCTGACAAGTACATGAGGACAGTAAGATCATAGCAATGTGAAAGAATCAGATCAGGGCAAGTTTTTCAAATGAACATAGGATGAAGACTTTTGATGAACTTTAAATAAAGAACAAATGACATTCTTTAACTTACGGGGAAGTAATGGAGATGCCCAGTACACAAACAAGACCATTTGATGTTGCAACTACAGATGAAATGACTAAAACTAATTGCAACTAATCTAGGAGACAAGCATTTGAATAGCAGGGCTTGATTCAACATAAATGTAGTTGAGATTTACAAGTACCAATCATGCATATGAACTTGTTACAGAAAACAAAACAGGTTTTCACTAGAATTATGGATGTTCAGGTGGAATTTGTAGGCTAAGACTTCTGGCATTTTTACATGAACTTGTATCAATTAAAAGCCATGTATAAACCTTTCTGGTTAGACAAAGTTAAGTTCAACCCTGACCCTTGTCACTTTAACACATATTCTTCCAAACAGTTTTAACTTCATATCTGAAGTGCATCAAACTTGCCAAGGAGAATACATCCATATATCAGCTTATATGACATCTTCCCCTTTAACGTAACTCACTGAAATTATTTCATAGACCTGATTACTTAAATTTACAGCTCACAACACATATAATGTTTAAGTTCTTACATATTCTTTTCAAGTAAATCAAGCAAATATCAATCCTGAGAAATTGTATAGGGCATAAGAAAGTTTGCCTAGCTTTATTTATTACAATGAAACCACTGCATTTTCTAAAACATTTCTAAAAGCAACCAGATCTTCAAACATCCATGCAAGCAAGCTATTCATGCATCTTTTCCTGCAACAACATTTTGAGCTGCCTCAATAAAATGAGACACCCCAAATATTGCAAAGGCAACAAATAGGGTCAGAAATAAATTCTGGTATGAGTGAAATCATATATTAAAACCTTTAGTAAATTCTTTAATCTGCATAGAAATCCTATTTTAACAAGGCACTATTTCATACAAAAATCTGAGCATATGTAAGTTTATGTCCCAATCATACACCCAAACATTCATCCAATCATCTCATCCAGACATTCATGCACATGCTCCTATGGATTAACTCCTAACTTCCATAGCCTGATTTCTCAATCTCACTTCTACCTTTTTATTTGGTCTGACTCCTTGCCATTGAACACCATGTGTGCATTGTAAAGGGGCTCAGTTCTGTTAACCCTTTACACAGAGGCCTACAGGACTTAAACAAGTCATGCACATACCCATCATCCACCTGATGTTGAGCAGATCAAGGCGTTACTCCTAAATTATTCTTATAATTTAGAGACCATGCTTATTTATCTTCTGAGAATTTTATTATCACTTGAAATGCTTTGCATTCTTTTCTTCCTTTCATGAATCAAAAGTTATGGAACTCTCATAAGGGTTTTAAGTCAGACATATCAAGCTTCCATGCAAAATACTAAATCCCATTCCAAGGTTATTTTATTTTAATCATATTTTCTGAAACTTGCATACATATTTATCTATAGAAGTATTCCTATATCTCACATAAATCTGATGAAGTTATATACCCTATTCATTTATTTTACTGAGAACACAGGACATGATTTTTCTTTGAGAAAAACCCATAAAAAAACATATTAACTTATAATAGGAACAACTCAGCACCTATACATGATATAGCATTGTACATATCATTTTAATATAAACTAGGCATAAGCATAAATCTCATTATTCACACTGCCTACTTATTTTCCTTTGATACCCTATTTCTCAGTAAAACATTCAGTTCATTTCTCACATAAAACTGGATCATAAAATCCACTTCTATGATCTGAATACATGTTTGATTACTTGTATTTTAAAGAAAAAACTGAAACAATCTTATCAAATCAGGACAGATCAAAACTTCAACCAAAAGTTCAATCAAAATACCATCCATGATCAACATGCATTTATTCAGAGAATAAAATCAAACAGAAAATTATGATAGAATTTATATATGAAAATAACTTGGCTGCCCTTAGCATGGGTCTTAATGCCTCAAATCCCATAAGTGATTATCACTCATCTTTCTTTGCTCCTCCCCAAGAATACGCAGGCCTGAAGACAATGTGAGTTTATTTTATTTTTAATTTTATTTCCTCTGTTTTCTCCCCATAAACAACTGTTGCCCCTCCCTTGATTTAAATCATTTTGCTAGGGTTTTAATGGAGGAAAAACCCATTCTATCCTTACCTTACTCAGAGAATCATATGTGTATAATTATGGCTAAAGGTCCCATTTTCTCTTGATTTCTATTTCTGGTAAAACAATTTGCTTTTCTCTTTTCTGGATACATGATATTTGCATGATTTTTATCTATACATTGTTTTCATATGACTCAACTTCACAATGTATTTTATTATACCTAGGTTATTTCTCATGTTTCTTTCTATAAACTTGATTTTTAACTAACATAATTTACCATTTGCTTCTTTCTTGCTTTATTTCAAAAATGCATTTATACTCATAAATATTACTTAACTGATTTTTATGCATTTTAATTATCAAAAGGAGTTATTCTATCACTTTTATATTTTTTGACTACATATGTATGTAATATTCATGAGATATGTGAACTGAAAAATTCATTCATTCTTTAGCTATTTTGCTCCTCATCATTATCTATTGAAATAATTATTCCCTTGCTTGTTTCTCTCATTCCCTTTTGATATTCATTTTCAAATTATTTTATTCTTCAATTATTTTCTATTAACTAATTTAATTTTCTTTTCATTTCAGAATTATTTTTACCTCAAAAATTTTGGGTCTTCACCTAAATGAATTTAGACTTCATAGGACCATTAATGATCCAAAATGGTAAAACTTTTGAAATTCACTCATTTCTTCCACTGCGGGCTAGCCCGATTCCTTGAATGGTATTAGAGCCCAATAGCCTATGCGCTCTAAACTAGTCATGTTAGGGCTAACTAATTAAGCTTGTGCACTTAGTATGGTGTCTAGAAAGGTGATGTCTAGGATTGGAATTGGGTAATCAAGTACCCATTCCTACCTGGTTACCTATCTGGCTTGAAAGGTGATGTGAACCCAAAGGTTGCCCCTAATAGAAAAAGCCTAATTTGAATTGGACCTTGGGCTAATTTTTAAAATAGTATTGAAGTTAAGACATGATTTTAAATTTAAAAGTTAAATTTAAAATAAAAACATGTTTATTATAAAAGTTTATAATATAACATAAATTTTCAAAATGTTTGAAAATGTAATGAAAAGTTTAAAATGTTTGAAACTATGTAAATATTATTTTCAAAATTTAAAATTATTAATAAGATTAATAATATAAATTAATTAGATGAGTTAAGTAATTAATACTTATATGCATGTATTATATATGTTGATATATATTATGTTATTTTAAAGTATTTAAGATAACATAAGAATACATGTATATAAGATAAAATTTTGAAATTAATATAATTTAATTAAAATTGTTTAATTAATAAATTAATTAAAGGTTAATTAATTAAACAAAAATATACATATATAAGATATATGTGTTATAGTATAAAGTTATAGTAGTTATGTCCAATATAAAAGTTGTATTGGAATATTAATATAAAATTAGTTAAAGAGTTAATTAATTAAAATTAATTAAATAAGATTTAATTAATGAAATATTATACATAAGACTATCATATAAGTAATATGAAATATAGAAGTTATTTAACAACAAAACTTATATGATATGAATGTATAAACTAAAAGTGGAACATTAAAGAAACCAAAATAAACTTAAGGAATAAGTACATACATAAATGTGGGTATATTGTAATTTCTGATGTGTCTGACACTTGAATCATGTGGGTATTTCATAAGAAATACATTATTCCATAAGTCAATATTACTCAATACAATATATTGAAGATTATGAATCTTCAATATAATGTAGTCCTCTAACATATATATATATATATATTAATAAATTACTTGCATACTCCTTAGTTGTTGAGCAAACTCAAGCTGGGGATGTTATGCGTGGTATTATTAATATATTGAAAAGATGAGGTAAGATAACTATATGTATTTGTTAAGCAAACTCAAGGTACATATACTATACTTAGGCCATCACGATATGGTAAGTACGAGTGAATAATCTCTTTCGATTTGTTGAGCAAACTCAAGGTCAAAATGAGATTAGGATAAGAAAAAATGGGTAAGGAGTTGTATGTGATACAATCGATAAGGATTTATCCATCTTTGTGAGGCTATGATTTGTTGAGCAAACTCAAGGTTAGAATACCAAGACAGACGATTCCTAACACCCACTAGTGAAGTCAGAAGACTTCTATGTTTCATCTTAGGGTTTGGAGAAACATAAAAGATTAGTGGGAGCCTTATTAGAAAAATGAAATGGCAACATTTAAACTTTCTAGTATTGTAAGAACATATGCTGAATAATGTTATAATTATCTACAATGATAAATTTGTGCATTTGATATGATTGATAAAATGTTTATGAATTAACATATACAGACGAACTTAATTGAAAGTTGACAAATGGAAATATAATGCCCACTATTAAATTCCTATTGCAAGTTAGCGTTTCAACACCCATGCAAGTGCCTGATTTTACAACTACTGAATACATTCGTGGTTTGGTCACTTAAGAATTTATCTAGTCAAGACCATGCATTGCATTCTATGAGTTTTGAACTCTAAAATCAATACAGGACTATGGATATTTGATCCATGTACAATTGCATATAAATGTTATATGGTGAATGGTCATAGTTTGTAATATACAATATTTCGATGAAATTAGTTCATCCGAAAAACCAAATAAACCTTGGTGCGATATCGAGTATTCGATCTGATTGATTACAAAAGGGATCATATTGTGTTAATGTAACACAAGACCAAAAACTACAAGATAGATATAAGAATTCGATCGGTGAAATGTCATGTTGATC
This sequence comes from Allium fistulosum, assembly GCA_030737815.1. Classification (NCBI taxonomy): domain Eukaryota; kingdom Viridiplantae; phylum Streptophyta; class Magnoliopsida; order Asparagales; family Amaryllidaceae; genus Allium; species Allium fistulosum. Next base: position 643,636,364 of record CM060904.1, read on the forward strand.
GGTTTACGTAAAGTGCAACATATTTAATGTCCTTAAATGTTAACGATAATCGAATGTGCTTTTGAAAAGAGTTTGTTGTGATATTGTAGTATGGTTTTCTTTTGAATAGTTTGACCATTTGAAAGTAAAATGAATGTATAAGAATAGATGTAATTTAAGGTACAGTTGGGATGAAGAGAATGAATAGTCACTTCTACTTCATAGAGAAACATTAGAAACGAGAATTGTAAGAATAATTTATACTTGATAATGGAATAAGAAATATGATTTCTATTCCGAAATGTGTTTTCATATAGAAAATTGTTTTCTATGAGATTTATTTCTTTGAGCTCAAGATTTTTGACCAACGAACTCTCCACTGTAAATAGTTGTAGTGCATGAAATAAACAAATTGTATTAAGTGAATGATGGACATCTGAATTTAGTATGCTATTATAGTAATGGTGGAAATAGTGGGAGCATGTCACATAGCACTTATTAATTGCATCATAGTACGAAGATTGTTTCTACAAAACTTACCATACATTATTTATGAATTAATGATTATTTTTGGTATTGTAACGACCTGGTATTTCGAACCATTCGCATCCACACAAGTCAGACTTGAATTGCTCAAAATGTCATATTGTTAATTTATATTTGGCAAACTCAGCATATACAGTAAATAAATCAATCATAGAATCATGGACACAGAGTAATACAAAAAGAAGCAACGGAATAGATAAATAGTAGTTCATGAAGCTACTATAAAACATCAGAGTTTAAAACAAAATACAACAGAATCTCAAATACAAATGAATCTCAAATACATAAGCAATTGACGAGTCTGAACATAAATGACTGGAATAAACAGAAATAACTGAAAGCTGGATAGATAGATCTTCAAACAAAGCTCCAACTCCAAAGGTGAGTCTCAAATGTTGTGACACTCAGTCTGACCCAAGCATAAAGCAAAACACAAAACACTCGAGTTAGGATTAACATTCTTGTATTAATACATTCAACTCAAGTGAAATGTCAACTGAAATACAAGTAACTTAGAGGATCTTTGGGATTTCCATCCTCTAAGGATCCATGGAACTATCTACTATGTAGTAATATACGCTATTATAATATGTCTATAGTAAAGTAAACTATTAAAATAGCGTTAAGGCGTTACCCATATCCTCTTTAACACATTTTTATATATTCCCATACTCTATACAGTACCGTAATTCCTCCGTAAACTGGAGGGCTATCAGAGGGCATTCCATAGGTATGGTACAAACCAAACTCGTAGAAGGCGCGATAGAGCATGTGAGCACGGCACTGAGGCAATGCCAGGGTAGATATACCAATTGCACTCCTGGACTGGTGGTAACGCATAGCAGCTACTACCGCCTACCTCGTGACACACTCCCAAATTAATGGTGCACCCAATCAAATCAAAAAAGCAATAGAATCGTATCAAAGAAATGTGTCCGATAGGGGGAATGACCCAACTTGGCCCGGTATAGCTCCTGTTTTAGCCACATCAAGCTGACTTACGGGAGTCAGGGCTACGTAAATACCATATAGAATCATCGCCAAACCATCCTACTTCGTTCTGGAATCTCCACCACGTACATAGTTGTTAAAGTGGTTTTCGGTATTGGCGGAGAGTATGACAATATCTGATCTCGGTCTCTTTAACAACCAAACGCTTATTTCACACCGTGGTCATTTCATTTCAAATAGTCCGTACTTCATATCAAAATATCATATTCATTTCGAAACCATATCAATTCAATATCATTATTCACTTTAAATAATATTCATTTCCAGAATCGTAACACTTTCAAATTTATAACACTTTTGAAATCATAACATTTGAAAATCATAACACTTTGAAATCATAACATTTTGAAATCATAACACTTTGAAATCATAACACTTTGAAATTGAAATCATAACACTTTGAAATCATAACATTTTGAAATCATAACACTTTGAAATCATAACACTTTGAAATCCTAACACTTTAGATATTGAAAATAGTATATATATTAAAGTAGTTATAAATTAAAGTAGTTTATATATTAAAATAATTTATATATTAAGATAGTTTATATATATATTAAAAATACTTTATATAATAAAAATATTTTCCTCTAATTTCATAAATCGATTCAAATCGGCTTAAATTCCAAAAATTCGATTTAAATCAATCCCTATTCAACACTTTCAATTTAAAAGGTTAAAGATTCAATTTAATTTCTTATTAAACCATTTCAATCTTTATCGATTTCAAATCCAGGTTTGAACTATCATTTCGATTCCAATAAAATTCAAGGTTTAAATATTAAAACAATTTCAATTCAATATAAGTTTCATTTATATTTCAACATTTAACTTTAATTTTATTCAAATTGGAAAATATTCACTTAATCATTTTTAATAACAATTTATTAAAATCCCAATCTATAAATTTAAATCAATATTAAATATTCAATCTCAATTTTGTTTAAAATTGAGAATATTCATTTAATCACTTTTTATCAAATCAAGTTATAAATCAAATTTTCAACATCTAAAAATCAATAAGTTCAAATAAATTCTTATTTTAAATTCAATTATTAACCAATTTAAATTCCAAATCAACATTAATTTATCTTCCCAACCTTTATTATTTAAGTTATAAAAACCATTTTTAAAATATTAATATAAATTTAAATAAATACTAACATATTATAAAC